>FR989991.1:10000000-11200000 GCA_905404265.1 Fabriciana adippe
CAAGGACTTTATTAAATGAAGTTAAAAGAAAATAACCAATAAAAGGTAAGCAAGTTGTCAAAGACATACCTCCATTCAACTCATGCGTTACGAAACCTCCCAATCACAGTGTCCGAAGTGTAAGTAGCTAACAAGATCAGGATCTGTTTTAATTCGCAAAATGTACAGCTTTTTCCGTTCAATTTTGCGCCGGTCAATTTATCAAGCTAGTGTCTGTCCGACTGCCGAGCAATTATTGATGTCGCACTCCATTACCACCGGTGGTAATTACAATCGACTGTACCCATCCAGTGTAGCCCTTAAATCCGTTTGTTCTAGTGGTAAATACTCGTAAAGTTTACTGTTATGAGTTTGATTTTACAATATTTGGTATGCTGCATGAAATCTAAACTAACGTTACATTAATTTTATTTTGAAATTAACTTGAAGTAAGTTGTTTTGAAAAATATTATTTTTTTAAAATTAAATAGGGGTTTTAATGCAATTTCAGTTTATATTTGTCAAAATTTAATCATTTAAAAAAAAATAAAGGAGCGAATGGTCATCTCGAAATAATACCCACAATATCAACTAACGAAAAGTAACAAGTTAGTTTGTCAAGATACGAGTATAGTTGCAATTTTTATTAGAAACTAGAAGATGGACTTGTTTTGGGGTCCATATTCTTTATACAAAACGTAACAGTTATAGTTTTTAAAAATATTTCGTGTACAGATTTAGATTAGATTATGATGATTATATTTAGCTTTCTTACTATTTTATTATATAGATAATAATTTTACGTACCATATACAACACTTAACCCAAACGAAAAATAGGTATATCACTTTACATTTTTTTTAAATAGAAACATGTTATATTATATAACAAACATAAAAAAGGACATATAGCCGAATTGAAAACCTCCTCCTTTTTGAAGAAGTCGGTTAAAAAAACTGTAAAAGATATGTGATTAATAAACGCTGAGATAAAATTACAGTGTATTCGACAGATGTCCATAAGATATCGGTTACCGAGCCCCCACACGCGTTGAACCTTTTTTATTGGCAACATTTCACTCGTTCTGCGTTGTTAAACGTTTGACTGAAGCGGGTCGCGTTGTCAAATTGCTCTAATATTTTAGACCGTTATTTAGGAAGCACTCTACATAGTTAGTAGTTTTAAATGTCGGTCCAAACGAAATATGCGCATAATATTTGCAATCAGCTCAGTAGTTTTATATATAAATAACTAAAAATGTTTTAGAATACTTTAACTTTATTTGGCTAGCATAATACATGATGCCGGAAATGTTGAAAACTATTTTAATCGCATTACAATTGAAAAGTTTGTATGTGTGTGTATGTTTGTTTCAAACTGAAACGGCTGGATGGATTTAGATGGAAATTAGTATGCAGATACTAAAATGGAAAGGAATTTAGTATGCAGTTAGGCACGTTAAAATAAAACGAGGGTAAGTCGCTAGCTTTAAAAATATATTTATAATACTAGCGTTTCCGCGGCTCATACGGTACGAGTACGTATACAATATACGTTCGTGATGATAGATAGCTTTCTTCAATAAATAAGCTATACACATTTAAAAATAAATTTTCAAATCGGACTGGTGGTTCCTGTAATTAGAGCATTACAACAATAAAATTCTTAAGCTTTATATATTAGTATGATAATTACAGAAATGGTACTTTGAAATACTTTATATAAATGACCCCTGTCTATTTTCACCAGTTTTTCTTAGGATTGAGGCATTTTCTTTTTGACCGAGAGGTGGTAGAATCCGTTTAATAAACAAATGTTTCACTTTCAGCGGACTGAAAAAATTGATATTACGTTAATATTTTAATCCTTGAAGGATTCCCGATAGGTAGGAGGAAATAAAATCCATACTAATATTATAAATGTGAAAGTGTGTTCGTTTGTTTGTCGTTCTTTTACGTCGAAACAAAGTGACGGATTGGCGTGGTTTTGTGTGTAGATACTTTTTATCGCGGGAGAGTATCTCATTGCCACGGGAAAACACGTTATAATACAACCCACAACAACTTTTTATACCTACATATGTATATACATAAATATAGTCTATCTATTCCATACTTATCTTTGATAATAAATAATGTAATTGTTAAACTAGAAACTTTGTTGCTTCATGAGAAAAAAAGAAAATAGTAGTATACTAAGTGAGAAAAATCACAAGCGATATCTATTTTATGCTATTATTAAAAAAAACCTCATATGTAAATATTTCCCAGGAAAAAATCCCCTGTATCTTATTGAATATTCAATCTCATTCCAAATTACACTCGGTATTAAATAAGACAGAAATGAATATTTAGGACAGGTTTCTTTTGTCATTTTCCACAACACGACGCCTCTCATCGAACGCTTATAATAGAACCTCCCAAATAAAAATGTTTTTCATAAAACATCGCTTTGATAACAAACACGTCATTCAATTGTGCGGAACAAAAATAAGTCTGAAATATAAACAATGGGGAACAAATGAATTACTTATGTTACGAGATCGAGTCGTCCATTTTACTTTTTTTTCTTTTACGGAAATGTAATGAAATCTATTAGAAGTAACCAAATTTGTAAGACGATAAGATTTGTAAGTTAAATATTATATAACATCGTTTATTTTTATTTAATTATACTTTTACGGTTTTACAGCGGTCGATATTCGATCATACCTAATCATTATCAAAAGTTTTAAGATACTTATATATTAATAGAATTTATTTATCTTTTAATATTTAAGTCTTATTAAAATTATAAAAATGCTTAAAATTAAAATTAACAAATATTGTAGGGTACCTTGGTGCCATTTTTCAAGTTTTTTGAATTGATTTTGTTGTTTTGTGGGTAGGCAAAGGTAACAACTATATAAAACCTTTGAGACATCTAACACCTTAGTCTCTCCCGTGACCATGATTGCTGTAAATCATTCGAAACGTCAGCTACTAACCAAAAATAACAGAAAATTGGTTGACAAACAGAGGAGAAAAAGGAACTGAAATGTTTTGCCGTGATATTCATATGCCTGTAATATATAATATAATAATAGATATGATGAAGTAATATATGATGATAGATATGATGATGATAAGTAATATATAATAGATATGATGAACTTGTTGTATATAACGTCCTTTTTAACTTAATAATATAATAAAAAATTATTTACTTTATAAGACAATGTAAGTACGAGTATACTGAAAGGCATCTTGAAATTTAATTTCATGTATAATTTTAATTAAATAATTAAATTAACGCAGACACCTGCCGAGTTTTAATTAAAAATATAATTCTCAATTAAGAAAGACAATGTTAGTATTTGTCATAAGGAATCGTAAAAACAATTTTAAGATTGGGTAGATAACAAATTATATAAATCTAATTCATAGCACGTTTAAACTGAATTTCGAAAGAGTTTTAAACTTAAATAAATTATTTATATTCGTATATAACGCATACGTTTAAAAATATATGTACCTATTATATGCGAAGTATATATTTCGCGATGTCATTACATACAGGGTGGAACAAATTGATGGGACATGGAAGAAAAGTAAATTGTATGTTACTCTAATTAACATCGTGGAACCATACATCCATCCTGGATAGGGCAATAGAGTACCAATCACTCATAGCTGCCCCGTGTGATAGAATCCCCAACCAATTTATTTTCAACAAAAAATATCACATACAGTTGAGTGAAGAGGAACGTGACCAGTCAGTTGCGAATGAGTTACGTATATATACTGACGGCTCCAAAACCCAAAATGGATCAGGAGCTGGGGTATATTCCTTTGACCTCAACATCAACATATACTTACCGCTAGGCGCATACAGCACTATCTTCCAATGTGAATGTGCCGCCATAACAGAAGCTGCAAGAGCAGTGCACAGACGAGGGGTGGAAAACTATTGTATAAGATTCCTGTCTGATAGCGCTGCGGTATTGACGGCACTAGAAAGCAAACAAACGAACAGCAAACTAATCACTGAGTGTCATTATGCACTGGACGTAATATCCTCGACCAATCGAGTTACTCTCCAGTGGATAAAGGGACACAGTGGATCTCTTGGCAACGATGCAGCAGATGAACTAGCAAAGAGAGGATCTGAGATGAGGGTGGACGGCCCGTATCCACTCCTTCCTCTACCTTTCTCGCAAGTTCGAACCTGGATCCGCCAAAGATCTACAGAGCTACAAAACCTTAGATGGTCGCAAACCACAGAATGCAGACAAGCTAGACTAGCATTGCCTGCAGTAAACTTGCGACTGACAAAACGACTACTAAGTCTAAACAGAACCAACTTAAAAACAATGATAGGGACAATTACGGGCCATTGTCTCCTAAACAAACATTTATTCATAACTGGCGGGACTGATAGTCCTCTATGTAGAGGATGCTTCAGTGCCGAAGAAACAGTCACCCACGTGATCCTGGAATGCGAGGCAGTGGCTCATCAACGCAAAGAAATCCTCGGATCAACGAGGTCGCTTCGCGAAGCCTGTGAAGTCCCCAGGAAACTTCTGCGCTTCTGGGCGGAGCTTGGCTGGCTAGATTAGCCAGGATTCAAGACGCACAACGGACCAATTATGGAGTCTAAGTGCGGAAAATTGAGTCCACCTTACAACATCGTGGAACAAACGCATAGAAAGTGCAAGACACTTATCTTCAATTTTCTACAATTTTCGTTCGAAACATTTCATCCTCTCTATCTATTTATTCGTTAAAATAGTGACGGTGTACATTTTTGCATTTTCCGTTGGTTCGATTACCGGTTCAGGTCATCTCTTTTAAAAAAAATTAAATGCAGTTTATCATATTCTTATAAATAAAATAATGTTTAGTAGGGAAACTCCCTTGGGTTATCGAGTGAGCGCGTGAAATTAAGGCGTGGTGGGCTAATAACATGCTGAAAAGTGTGCAATTCAATAATCTGCCGATTTCCACAAGACGAAGTAGCTAAAATCGTCCATAAAGTTTATGAACGATTATATCTTGATCTGACGGTCTCAAGTAGGTACTTCTAACGTACCAAAATATTTAAAAATATTTTGATCGGCTGCACTAGACGCGTGACTTTATACAAAGGACTTTTATATGGTGGAGGAACTCAACAGAGTACAAGGTATCCTCCCTTATGTCAATCTGCCGCGCTTGAGTAAATCCCAAAATCCCCTCTTGAGCTCCCCTACTATTCTACTAAGGAAATATTTTATGTTATACACTTTTCTTTTTTTCATTATGTATACACATAAATCTTACAAATGTTATATATTCCTATAATACTGAAATAGAGCTAAATCTTTTTCTAATTATAATTCAAATACGTAAAACTAAAATTTACTATAGAAATTGTGGGCCAAATGTGGTAAATCAAGGATATTTATTCAACATAAAGTAGATGCCATACATATTTAGGTCGTCACTAATTCACAAAGCCAGGAACAAAAATCAACTATGTACCTATGGATAAACTGGGAGAGTTCGTTAGCCCAATGCATTTGTACGAAGTTCTTTTTGTACCTTTGGATTTTTGTTGTTTGATTTTTCTTCTGAAATGTAATTTTTAAAGTCTGAAAACTAGAAATAAATGTTGTTTTTAAATAAAGCATTATCTATATCTATATATACATATTATAAAATTCTAATTAAGCGAATCTGTACATTAAATATTTTTTGGAAAATCTCATTGAAATAGACATTATTATCGACGCAGAGGCCGAATGTATAGTTTTTAAAATTTTTGTCTGTCTGTCTGTTACCACATCACAGAAAAACCACTGGAGGGATTTTGATGAAATTTGGTATGATGATAGCTGGTGATCCGGGTCAACATATAGGATACTTTTTACCGCGGGAAAAATATCTCATTTCTGAGAAAAAATACAAAAACTGGTTGGAACAAAACCACGATGACACTATCTGTAAACAGTTTAGCAAGGTAACTTATTAAATATGATAAAAACTATTAAAAATAGCTTATCTTGAAAATCAAATTAGCAATAGCGCTATTTTATCTCTTAAAATAGTTATTTTAATTAATATATACTTATGTGTTATTTAGATATTCGACAATAGATGTCGCCATGTGTTTTTAAAATACGTAGTTTTAATTCCAAAAAATTAAATGGACAGATATGACCTTTCTACGATTTTATTAGAATTGCTACTAAATTACCCGCGGCCCCGCCCGTGTTCAAATTTTCAATAAAGCAAACTTTTTGGCTTTATAAATTAGTAACTACACATATAATAAAATTGTAACTAAGCCGAATCCGTAAATTCAATATTTTTCGAAAAATCTTATTAAAATATTCATTATTAGCGATATAGAGGCCGAATCTATAGTTTTTAGAATGTTTGTCTGTCTGTCTGTATGTGACGACATCACATCGCATCGCATCACAGAAAAACCACTGGAGGGATTTTGATGAAATTTGGTATGGTGGTGATAGCAGGTTATCCAACTCAACATATAGGATACTTTTTACCGTAGGAAAATATCTCTTTTCTGAGAAAAAATACAAAAACTGGTTAAAATAAAAGCACGATGATACTATTAACATTTTAGCAGGGTAACTTACTCGTATATACATATGTTAAAACTAATACAAAAAGCTTATCTTAAAAGAAATATCAATAGCGCTATTTTATTCATTAAAACAGTTGTTTTTAAGAAAATTTATTTATGTGTTATTTAGATATTTAACAATAGATGTCGCCATGTGTTTTTAAAATACGTAGTTTTAATCCAGAAAAATATATAGGTATGTACAGATGTGACCTTTCTATAACTTTATTACAATTACTACTAAATTACCCGCGGCCCCGCCCGTGTTCAAATTTTCAATAAAACAAAGACAAACAAGCTTTATAAATTAGTAGGTACCCGAAACCATTTTCATATGAAAATATCTGTAAATTTTTATTTTTTAGTAAATAATGTTAATATTTTTTAATCTTTTAATGTAAAAATTGGGCAACTCCAACACATTATAGGTTTTCGTCGCGCATTATAGGTTTCGTATAGCAAAATACTGTGTTGTTTTTCTTACGTGTTTTATTAGGTTAACACTAAAATAAATACAAATAATATTTACGTTTCCACAATATCGACTCATTTTATCAACCGTAAAAATAAATTCGATTCCTAATTTTTTATAACATTTTATGGAAAACAAGGTTATGGCTGTTAAACTGACAAAGCGGGTAACTAAAAATATTCCATATCTCAAAAACTATGAAAAATTATTTTAGGAACTGTTATACCTCAACTTTTTTATTTTTTTTTTTTTTTTGACACCATTTCTTGGAAGACAAAGGCTTAAAGATCACAATAAAATGCTTACGACTTTAATCATATTAGCCGAGCCATATGAAATAATAAAAAGTTTTTGCTTAGAATTACTTACTTATTACACTTTCTTTTGAAAATCGTTTTGGAAAATATTACTAACTAGCGCTAATCAATCCCTGTTTCGAGACAAATTAACATTAAGAAAAGTTACCATTATGTAATAATTTATATAATCAGCTAAATATTAAATTAATCAATAGCTGTCTATTAGTAAAAAAATATTAAAATTAATTCCGTACTTTGAGAGTTTATCGCCCAAAATTAAACAAACAAGCAAAACAGAAGTATAGACATACATAAATGTTATTGCTAAAACAAAAAGTGCAATATTACTAAATCAACTATGAGATTAACGGAGGAACCTTTGTGGCATTGTCAATCACTGTCATTATGGTGTATAATTAAAGTAGTAGTAAAGGTAATAATTAAAGTGGTATATGTAAGAGTATACTAATGTGTAAAACCTAAGAATTTGATTTCTGATCATCTGAACGCAGGCGGAGCCGCGGGCAATGCTAGTCTCAGTATAAAAATTGAAAGTTTGTACCAAAAAACAATCGAAAAAGAATGATCTATACAGGTAAATAAAATTGAAGTGTCTGTTTGTTAAGTCAAAATAACAGATTCATATGGAATTATATACGGTACATATAAGAAAAACACAATATTTTAAATTTTTGTCTGTCGGTCTGTCCGTTTGTTCCGGCTAATCTCTAAAACGGCTGGACCAATTTTAACGGGACTTTCACTGGCAGATAGCTGATATTATAAGAAGTAACTTAGGTTACTTTTATTTTAGAAAAAGAATTAGGGTTTTGCACAAAAAACCCGAGCGAAGCGAGGGTAAGTCGCTAGTATATTATAAAGTTAACTTCCACCAAAATATAATACTTGTAAGTAACAACATATTTGGTACAACAAATTGTATTAATCCGTGAATATGCCTTGATATAAATCACGGCTATTGTTTTCCAACCATTTGTATGTGCAGTGTAAACATAGTAACATGTGTAATGTTTAATTAAACAATAAGTACAAATATCCTTATTAAACATGAATGATAGGCGAATACAATAGCTCATATATTTCCAATTAGCGAACTATTCTCGCTTTTCTCGAGTACTAAACAAGCATCACACATCCTTTAGTAAGTTTTTTAAGTATAATATCCTGACTTATATATAAAATCAGGCAAATGACAAATTAGCACTTTGTTTATATATATATATATACAGTGCCCTCCAAAAGTTAGTTGAAATTTATTCACCTTGTCAATTTTGTCATATATTTTCTAAAATATGCAGTTTTAATGATTGAACTGTTTACTTTTTACGTTCGGATACACTATTCTAATACATACAATAAGGAATTCACCGAAATTCATTTTGTTGTCGTCCATAATCCATGTTTATTTGCACACTACTTGAACTAAGTGCGTCAAAAGTTAGTTGAAGTAGGAATCTATCACCGGTTTACGATACTCTCGCGATTTTAAACTTATTTATTAATATTATTAGAACAGTGTAAGTAGTTTTCATTAAATAATTAGATATTATAAGGTGATTTAACTGAGTATAAATAAATAATGGCTTCGAGGGGAAAACTAACTATAGAAGAAAGAACAAAGATTGTGTGTGGATACAAAAAATTAAAAACTTTAGTACCGTGCGAAAATTATTTAAAGTTAGTCCTAAAAGGGTGCGAAAAATAATGAAAAAAGGTTTAAAATGTCTTAGTCTTGCAGATAGGCCACGGTCGGGGCGTCCTAGAGCTACTAATTCTGTTGATGATTGACAAATAATGCGGCAGTGTCTAATTAATCCCAGGATTATGATACGAGAGATCAAAGATCAATTATAGGAAGCAGGAACCTCGGTTTCTGAAACTACTATCAGGCGACGCCTGCATGATGCTAATTTACGAGGTCACGTTGCCAAAAAGAACCTTTAATAATATCGATCCAAAAAACGAAGATTGGTCTCTGCCTTCAAGTATTCGGATAAGCCAATAGATTTTTGGAAGAAAGTTCCCTTTAGAGATGAATCAGAGTTCCAACTACTTGAAAATCGACCTCGGAAAACTTTTGGCGCAGTAGCAATGATAATTCTTACAACGTCAAATACTTGCGGCCTACTGTCAAAAACGGCGTAGGGAGTGTGATGTCATTGGGGGTGCTGTTCTCGGTATGGTATGGACCGACTGCAAATAATTGAAGGTAGGATGATAGCACATATGTATTGTAATATTTTGAGTGACAATTTCAAACAGTCTGCTGAAACAATGTGGTTAGGTCGGACTTTCAAGGTCCAACAAGACAACGATCCGCAGCATACAGCAAGGGTAACTAGAGAGTATTTTAAATATAACGAAGTGAGTTTACTGAAATGGCCTTCAATGTCACCTAATCTTAACCCCATTAAACATTTTTGGGATGAATTATACCGCAGGATGCCTATTTCGGTCAAGCGCAACAGAAATTTATTTTAAAATAAAGTTCTTGAAACATGGTCGACTATACCAGACAAAATATTACAAAATCTTGTAGAATCAATGCCTAGACGACTCAGAGCAGTTCTGCAGAATAATGGCGATCATACGAAATATTAAAAGTTAAGATATTAGCAAAGACATAATCCGCAAAATAATTTTTCAACAATTTCAACTAACTTTTGGCATCGTAACTTTACTTTTTATTTACATAAATTTTAATTATTAAAATTGTTATGATTGTTTTATTAATAGAAATATTCTAAATTGATTATATTTTAATAAATAGTTATTAAATCCACGATCTTATTTGGTTATATTATAGTTTTTTTACATTTCTTACATTATTGATGATTTCAACTAACTTTTGGAGGGCACTGTATATATATATATATATATATATATATATATATATATATATATATTAATATTAGCTTTTGACAATTGCTTTATACACGTAAATAGCACTAAAATAAATAATTCTTTGTACTCAAATACCATATAACATTACACATAGACAATACACATACCCATACCATTTTCATAGCTATCGGTCGAATAGCGTAAAAGTTTATATATATTTAATGTACTGTATAAACAAAGGCTAAGATGAAAAAGTATTTCTTAAAAGAAATCTCGTTAAAATAAACATATATTTCTACCCTTATGTATTTTTATATCCAAATCTAGAAACAGCAATTTAAAATAACATTTAGAAAAATACTTATATCACACACACAAACAAAAATGTGGACGTTATTAAATTGTCTCTCATCATTTTAGGATTCCGAATAACGTTACTCTAGAGATTAAAAATAGTCCGTATATTTTGCCAAAAGCATTTATATTAATACTGCGATTAAATAAGAGAAAACAGAAAATCGCAGTCACTGCGAGGAATCTAATTTCTTTTCGTCGGTTTGTTTTTACCTTTGTTTTTACCTGGTTATGGTTTACTGATCTTTAGTATCGTGAAATAAATTTCTTCAACGTATATAATTTAGTTATATAGAGAAACCTTATAATATATTATTTTAATTTACCTATGTGGTCCAAATAATACATTTTCTTTCACATTATCCGATTTGTCTTAAAG
Source organism: Fabriciana adippe (assembly GCA_905404265.1). Taxonomy (NCBI): domain Eukaryota; kingdom Metazoa; phylum Arthropoda; class Insecta; order Lepidoptera; family Nymphalidae; genus Fabriciana; species Fabriciana adippe. The sequence continues at coordinate 10,010,958 of FR989991.1, forward strand.
ACTTTAGAGTGTTTAAATATCAATTTCTCCATCACCTTGTATATTTAATCTCTCTTTAATTTTAACAAGATGTAATTATTATAAATATTTTACATAGCTTTATCTGTAGTTGGCACTTGATTTTCGTAGTAAATATATGTATTCTTCTCCTGATTGTAGCGAAGTCCATTTCATACAAGCATTCAATTATGCTCGATTTTGTTGCTGGTCAGGATAACAGTTCTTGGATTGTGGTATTATATTTTTTAATTTATTTTCTTTAATTTTAGTAATTTCTGCCCAAATATTTGTTATTTTAAGACCCTTGAATAACTACAGCGGAAAATCACATAAAAGCTTTTACAGTCGCTTGCTAGCAGCTTATTTTAAAGTTTTGAATATTTGGGTAACTAGATTATTCAGCTATGTAGCCAACGAAATATGAAAATAAAGCAGAGAAAGGATTACTTACTCCGACTGGTTGGTAGGTAGGCACTACAAAATGTTTACGGCTTACGAATTAAACTTACTTTAAATTTATTATTCTACCAACTACACATTTCGCGTCCATTTCGATTTATAATACCACTTTGAGCGTATAAAGTTTATTCATATTTGCCTAAACAAATAAATAATACACATCGTTGACACCGGCCCGCAAATATTTATGTATAATCCGAGCTGGCGAAAAAGTAAACAGAAAGGGCCCGAGTTCCGACCCGATTTCCGAGTTAATTGGGAACATTAGTCATGCCCGGGTCGCCGCATGACCACTTCGCCTGTTATCATAATATGATTTGTGACACTACTGAAATATATGACCAACGTTATAAATTACATTAAACACCATTTAAAGCGTAGGGGTTGATTTAGTCACTTGTGTACGGGGGAGAGTCTCAAACTCGAATTAGTTTGAGATTTCATTACAAATTTTGTTTTACTTTGACCCACATGTTATAAGTTTTCGAAACTCTACTTAATAAATGATAGTATACTAAAATAAACTAAAATTATAATATTATTATCATTATAATAACTATGTTTTTTTTTTTAAATTAATTTACTAAAACTCCTGAATTAAGTAATGTAATGTAATACTATATATAATATACAAACATTATAATATATGCAGGAGAAAAATAAAACTTAGAATAATTACTGCCACCTACTATTTGTAGCTGAAAAGAACGACAAAATAATAAAGCCACTTGAGTGTCATACGATTTGAAACGTACATTTTCACATAGATGGCGCTGCTATAACATAATATTATACAAAGCTGCCATAAGCAAACGTGAAATTCCAAGTTAGCCAAAGTGGGCGTTATCTAGGTGGTAACAAATTGTACTCGTAATGTTCTTTATTATGCTTTTAAGTATTATGCAATGCTATATAATATATATAAAAACGTCCATGTGTCTATCTATCTAATATATTTAAATAATATTTATTTATTTATACCGGCGATCTCGGAAACGGCTCTAACGATTTCGCAGTTTGATATGTGGAGGTTTTCGGAGCCGAAAAATCGATCTAAATTAGTCTTGTCTGGAAAAACGCATGTTTTCGAGTTTTCATACGGTTTTCTTTCGCATTATTCCACGCAATATATGGTCGCTAATTTCGCACGCTCGGGTATAGGCATCGTGGTCAAGAGGCCAAGACACAAGATTGACAATCACAGGTGTTCGTGCTCGAATCCCGGTCGGATACAAAGTTATTACTTTTGGTTTTTTTTTTGTATGTATTCAAGTTTTTAATTTTTTTTAAGCCAAATTAAAAAGAAAATTGTACTTTTGGCCAAAAACACCGACGAAGCTCGGTCGCCCAGGTACTGTAAGTGATAAGAGGAATTTCGTTAAAAATAATAGCTTAAATATTTAAAAAAAATATAACTACGTATAATATTCGAAACGGAAAGGAAAAAGTGTTCTACATTATTTCTAAGATGAACTAGGTACATATTTCTTTACAAGTATTGTAATTTAAAATTTAATAAAGTTAAAAGAATATCATACCATATTAAAAAAATGTATTACTCAAAGCCATATGGATGTCGACGTTTATGAACCCCTGACGCAAAAAGATGGGTTATTAGTTTGACTTGTCTATTTGTGTGTGTTTGTGTGTGTGTTTATATGTATATGTATCTATGTGTCTGTTTGTGGCATCGTAGCTCCTAAACGAATGGACTGATTTTGATGCGGTTTTTATGTTTGACAAATTGACTCTAAAAAGTAAAAAAATAAAATTTCTTTCTTGGCCTTTTATTTATAATATTTTAATAATGTGCGTCGCTGCGTCAGGAGGCCGCTAGTAAATAAAATAAAAACGAGAATACAAATAAAAAGAAAATTGATAATAATAAAGTATTAGTAGAACTATAATGAACAATAAGTTAACTTGAGCCTAGTCATACTTTCTTAGATTTACGCGATTATTTGACATTTTAAATAAATCTATCTTTTCGGATTATTTTGCGTATTTATTTTGATTTTTGGTTCCAGACGTTCCGAATACTTTACACCAATCATGACCACGAGGGAGACAATGATTGCTGAAATACTCTAGGTGTACTAACTTAATAGATAATAATAATTAAAATTGTAGGAAGCAATGGTACCCCGGTGATAACGCGCTTGCCTGGGAAGCCCATGTAAAGTGAGTACAAATCCTGGGTATCGTACTTACCTACTTACGATACAGCCTAATCCGTGTCGTATTGAAGGTGAAACCTGTTCTCTACAACATGACGTTTATAAGGGTGCTGTACAAAAATTATAAATATAAATATTTGTGTTTGTAGTATTTGTTTGTTAGTTCTTTGTTTTTTCGTCGGATCGACGAATTAATCTGAATTTTGAATATTTTTCTGTATCCACTCCAATTGCATGGTGGCTTATTTTTACTGCGGGAATGTATCTCATTGCGACGGTCAAATATTTTATAATATATAACTGATTAAGCACTTATATATAGGGAGCATAATATTATAAATTCAAAATATAACCAGAGATGCTGGGTCACTACGTAGTACTAAACTAAGTCGCTTCCCGCTGTCTGTCCCAATATGCTTAGATCTTTAAGACTACGCAACGGATTTTGATGCGGTTTTTTTAATAGATAAAGCGATTCAAGAGAAAGGTTTATGTGTATAATACATGCATAATATAGTAGAGAAACACTGATAATTTTAGAGGTTTCTAATATAAATAAACACATTTTTTTGTGCTTACATTGCAAACGCTGGCTGAGCCCTACGAGATAGATCAAAATAATGTACTACAGTATTGTACACCTTAAAAAGGTCTACAAAAAAGTTCGTGATGGCATATGTCTATCTCTTAAGGATAACATACTATAAAATCGTAAGGAACATACCCTAAGACTATCAGTAGGTACAATAAAACAAAAGTTAAAGTCAATATATTTATTTTACAAAAGACATTATTAACATTCAACTAACGAATCCTCCTTCGAAAACAAATACAACCTTTTCTAAAATAGACATCACAGATAAAATATAGACATAAAGTAGTTTGCCACTAAATATTTGAACTTTAGAGACGCTTGTACGTGAACTGCTAGTAGAGTGTAAATTGTGATATTTCATGTAAGGTTAAAGTGATTCAAAATGATACATTTACTTTTTCTTATAAAGTAATAGGATATTAGAATTGTATTAACATACATTGCGTAATATCTTTAATCATATTATTATATATATTATATTAACGTGATTTTTACAGTTTTCATATTAATTACACCAAATAAAGTGCGTTTTAATCATTCATTTATTGTTAAATCCAAAAATTAATGCCACAGTACACATTATAGTAATAGTTTGTATTTATTATACATACATTTCCCAGTAAAGAATGTTTTAAAACATACTTTTAAACAAAGCTCATATCACATGCTATTAAAAATATTCAACACAAGGTCTTCCCACTAACTAATATAGCTTAAATAGGATAAAAAAGGAATGGATATTTAAGAATTTAAATTAAATATATAAATAATGATGAAAGTTACTGGACATTTTATAATACAGAAATATAATATTTGTTATAAAAAATATTTTTTACCAAAAAAAAAAAAAACAAAATCACTAAATATTTAAAACATAATTTAAACAGAATAAAAACTACGCAGTTAAAAAACGTTGATATAACATATGGATATGTACAATTTTTGTATAATTTATATAATATAATACATTTATATAGCACGAATAAATAAGGACACGACGAAAGCTTAACACTTTATCAACATTAACTCACTATATTCTACTTATGAATACAACATATGAAATGATTATTTACAATCGCGTTTTTAAAAAAAACAACCGTAAAGGCGCAAAAATAAGATATTTTGCAATATGTTTGTTCAATATACGACATATTTTTGTATTTTATATTGAATTGGATAATATGGACTATAGCTGTTATACAGGGTGGATTTTTGAGACGGGACAGTAAGAGCAGGTACCTTAACTGCTATAGTTACAGAAAAACGTTCTTAGGAAACCATCCATAACTTTATGAGATATTCTGAAATGCATTCACAGATTTTGGAAAAAATTTACAATCAGCGAGAAAAATGCTAAAATACCAAAAAATCTTTTTTTATGTCAATTAAAATCTCTCATCAATGAAAATATCTCATCTCTGAGAAATCTATACTAAACGTTAACTAAACTATCTAAATATCTTATAATCAGTTTATTTATTTTCAATGCACGAGTATTTCTATAAAACTTTAATGTAAATGTCAAGGTAAATTACTCCAATCCATGCCTCTAATACATTGATTTAGTACCTTTAAAAGTCTTTTTTTTTTTGATGATGTTAGGTAAACTACGACTTCCTTGCAATACGAGGGGGATCATGCTATAGTTCACTACGTTGACCAAGTGCGGGTTGTTGAACTTTACACGTCTTTCGAATACTTGCTAGGTTCTCTCAGACATGCAGGTTTCCTCACTATGTTTTACTTTACCGCGAGGCAAGTGGTAATCATGTTGGAAATGATTCGCACATGAAATTATTACAGGCGCTAGACCTGGGATTACCCACTTCACTCGGTTTCCCAAGCGTGTGAGTTGCTATGTTAGTGTTTTATACAAATGTTGAAGACATTCAAAACGAATATTCCTTTGATTTTATCACATACTAGTTATTAGTAAAAGGCTAATATAGCATTTGCTCAAATGACTAACACTCAAACTTATTAAAGTTCATCACATTAACGTTAACGCGGATTTATATGGTATTGAAACTGTGCCATCTAGTGTAAAAAACTGGCAACACAATTTGTGAGTGCTAACTATATATTATTAATGTGCTCATTTTCGAACATTCACATCTTCCAGCACTTGGAGGTGGAATCAGGGATAGCTTGAACTGGCTATTTCCAAAATTTTGAGACCGCGAGATTCAAATTTTAACAATTAGACAGAAAGTTTCGAATAAAAAAAAATATCAACGCAATCGACAAACCATCACAGACTTCTTTCTCACAGCGAAAATGGTGTGACAATTTCAAATTATATGAAAAAAATACAGTATAAAATTACGGCAGGACTTTATCCAATAATACTTTCTTAGATTTATACGAATATTTGACATTCTAAATAAACTTTCGGATTTTTTTCAGATTAATTTTGATTTTTGGTTCCGACTTTTTGAATGCGATACAGCGATCATGGTCACGGGAGATACTAAAGTTTTAGACGTCTCTAAGGTCATTATGTAGTTGTTTGCAGACAGTGCCTACCCACAATTTTACAAATATGTTACTTTTGCATTTTATTGCTGTAAAGCATTTGAAACGTCTTGAACCAAAAATAAAAATAAATCCGTGAAAAAATCCGAAAAGATAGTTTTATTTAAAGACTTTATCCAAGTTTATCTTTTATTATTTCAAGTTACAGTATTGTTTCTTTAAATTGAAGAGAAATAGACAGTAAAAAAATAACACTTTAGTTAACCGGTGCACTTAACCTACACTTATATACATTTATAACACAGATGCATTATGTACAGTGAACACAAATATTTATTATTTTTATATATTGTAACGTAATACGACAATTTATTTCTAATTTTAAATTATTATCTTTCGAGGTCTTCTCCTTAACATCGAATTGGCCTAGTATATTTTTCATACGACAATAATAATTTTATGACACAACATCTATTGTATTGGCGGTGAGCAGATTAACTACCGGCAAGTTGCAAAACTTAACTTTAACCGATAAAGTCATTATTTAATCTATGTCTATGTTTATTGAAATTATGAAGGGTAGATAGAGGTAAGGAAGAGTCTCTAATATGAGAAACGAGTTGAAAAAGTATCCATCTGTATGCTGAAAATAGATAGCGCTGGCATACAAAAAACTAACATATGAATTTAGTTGTTGTAGAAGGAGGGAAGTGTGCCGAGTTCAAAAATTTTAATTTTTTCATAACTAAAGCAGTTAATGTACCAATGTACCAAAATGTAAACAAACCCTCAACTATTTACGTAGTCTAAAATAATTTAGAAAATATAAGCATACTTGTTTAATACTCTATCTTACTCTGATTACTTTTGGCGCATCCCTTAAAATTTAACCTACGCTACCGCAGCGCCATCAGTATTGGACGCGTTTTGACGGACACTTTCTGAAGTAAAACTTCTTTACGCACGCTTCACTTGGGGGGTAAGCTGGTGAATGCGTTACGAAAAATTGTACGTACGTTTGTTGCCATGGTAACCATTGTTATTGACCAATGATATATAATATTATATTCTTTCCTTAAATGATATTCTATAAATGTATGATTGTAATATGCCTAATATACGTTATTTTTAGTATCTCGCCTATCCCAATTATTTAAAACATAAATTGAATTTCATAAAGAGTACCGATAACCTACAGAAGTTTTACTTCTTGCGCGTGTACACATTCATACACGCACTCTTTAAAATTTCAAACACAGTGACTCCTCCATACCTCTACGCTATATAATTAAAATATAGATTAAAATAAACACAGACAATAAAATAATTATAAATATCATTGATGAGTAACTTGATATACTGCTGCCATTAATTCCGAAAAAACCCATACAAAAATCTAATCACCACCAATAAATTTTCCTATCGCCATATAATAAATATTTTACTGGAACATTAAACAGATAATTATTATTGATTTTAATTCTATGAGGTGAATAAATTATATTTGGTATAGAATGACAGTTTTCAAATATATTATGCTAATTGTGTATGTATAAATTTAAATACATATATTACAGAAAAATAAAGGGAAAAGTAAAAAAAAAAGTGACATAAGTATAACAACACGCGCATATTCGAATACAACGGTGTGTTTAAGCAATCGATGAACAGCTTTCAGCGATTTAAGATTATGAGCTAATATACATTTTTAATTATTTAGCTAGAAAAAAATAAAAATATAAATTATGTCAGAATAAATAAAAAATGGCATTCAAACTATAAAAGTACCTACACAACTTTTGTGATATTTTTACATAAATAAATTATTTTCCAGAAAACATCGAATGATTAATTAATTATTAATCGAAAATAATAAACAATATCGATACCAAAATACAACGTTGAAAATTATACAACAATTCAGATTTCATTCGATATGATATCGATATACCGCTTATGAGAACACTCGGATTGACATTTCATTTACGTATAAAGTTTATGAATTTAATCATACATACAATACAATAAAATATTTCATACAAACATTACAATAATACTGATAATGTTAGAACATTGAGCAAACTACTTTTTTTTACGAAATCGAACGGCGAATACTGTATTTCGAATCTTATTTCTATGAATATTTTTACAAAGTAATTTTTATATAATTTTGATTGAAGTGATATTTTAGGAATGGATTTGATTAGTGGTCCTCTAATATTATGGAAATGATTTGGGGCAAATTTTCAATGGAGAGGCCATTTTTTGTATTGTCTCAATATTATTTAATTGGATGATAAATATGTACTTTTTCCTAAAAGGTATTGAATAAATGATGATTAAATAAATAAAATTTATATAAAAAATATATAAAAAACACAAAATTCAAAAATAAATATAATAACAGAAAAATAAATAAAAACTCTTATCAAAACGAATAAATACAAGTAAAAATAGGTACTCACTTTACTTTATATAATATTTTCTAATGCTTATGTAAAAGTTAATAAAAATTATATATTTAGTAAAAAAATACTACAAGTTCATACAGTGATCGAATTTGATAATTTTTGAACTTAATGAGAAAAATAAAGTTCCATTCTAAACGCCTGTGAAATTCTCAAGATCGTAAACAAATTCCACTTGTACTTCAATACCAATATGGTTTTTACTTTTGCAAGAAATAATAAAGTTTAAAATTTATAGGTTAACGATTTTGTAAGGATTTAACACCTATAAAGTAGATACTCTCTGGTTTCTGGAAGAGTCTACAGTATCAAAGATCAGACACGAACTAAATGTTTGGTTCTGAGATTCACTGAATATGAATGGAGTTCAGAAAATTCCGATACTGAAAAGTGATACATAAAAAACAATTTCGATCACTTGCATTCGTTAAGCTTAGGCGGAACAGACTCTAGCAATTTGTTCCTTTTCGGCGGTGACGCGGGCCATTAGGTCCTCGGCCCAGCGGTGAGCGGTCCGGTCCACGGTCGAAGGGACCGTTAGACATTGCATTCCACCGTACTCACATGCAATCTGGAATGAAAATCAAAAATTAACTTTATTTAATTAGACTTATACAGGCACTATTGAATCGTCAATTAATTTAAAGATATTCAGTGTAATCGGTCCGTGAGGAGGATAACACCAGTGAATGGAGGTTTTGCTGAGAATAATTATTGTATCCATTATTTAATACTAGCGGCTCACCCTCGCTTCGCTCGGGTTCGCCTCTGGAAAAAAAAGCAAATCTATCCCATGGGAACCGTACATTTTTCCGGGATAAAAAGTAGCCTATGTGCTATTCCAGACTATAATCTATCTCTGTGCCAAACATCCAGATCCGCTCACTAGTTCTGGCGTGATTGAATAACAAATATCCAAACATCCATCTAAACTTTCACATTTATAATATTAGTAAGACTAGCCCTAATCCCTTAACTATTAAGTGTTTTTTTTTTTGTGTTATTAGACCACCAATGCATTACCATAGCATTCAACACACCTACTTCGAAATCTAAATAGTGTTTAGTTAATTGTAATTATCTATTAAAATTCTATTATAGAGTTTACTATATATAGTGTATATAAGCAACTCAGTGAATATTTAGATACGCACAATATACTTTCCCCTTACCAATCTGGTTTCCGCAAAGGTCATAGCACTGTAACAGCCTTACTTAAAGTATCCGATGACATTCGCTTTAATATGAATAATAAACTAATCAGCATTGTAGCCTTGCTTGACTTCAGCAATGCATTCAACACAGTTGACTTTAAACTCCTGTTAGCTGTTCTTGAATCAATTAATGTGTCAAGCAACGCCGTCGGGTGGTTTAGCAGTTACCTTTACGGTCGTCAGCAGTGTGTCCATGTTGACAACAAATCCTCCTCCTATGTTCCTCTGTGTGCCGGAGTTCCACAAGGTAGCGTCCTTTCTCCTCTTTTGTTCTCAATATTTATTAACACAATTTCCACACTTCTTTTATGTCCCTATCACCTCTACGCTGATGACCTACAGATTTATGCTGCGGGTCCCTCCAGTGACCTCAATAATACTATTGAACGGCTTAACAGTGATCTACACAAAATTCATTCCTGGAGTACGTCGTATGGACTCTGCGTTAATCCTGCTAAGTCACAAGTCATTGTTATAGGAAGCCAACAACTGACCAACAAAATCGACTTCAATTCTTTGTCCCCTGTTAGGTTTGGAAATTCTGACCTAGCATATAGTAACTCTGTCAGAAATCTTGGACTGTATTTCGACAACTCCCTTTCCTGGACTGTACAAATTTCAGAGGTAAGTAGAAAAATGTTTGCTACTATGAGTTGCTTAAGACGATTGAAAAATCTGTTGCCCATTAAAACCAAAACTGCATTGGCTCACTCACTACTGCTACCAATTTTAGACTATGCTGACTGCTGTTACCTTGATGTTTCAAAGGAGCAGCTCAACAAACTTGAACGTCTGCAGAATATGTGCATCAGATTTATATATGGTTTGCGTAAATTCGACCACATCTCCGAATACCGCATACAACTATGGTGGCTTACAATCAGACATCGGCGCAATTTGCACGTTCTCTCCCTCCTTTTCTCCATCCTCTATAACCCAACTACTCCCTTTTACTTAAAAGAACGTTTCAATTTCCTAGGATCTGAGTCTGGTATTCAACTTAGGTCTCAGAGTGACAACCGTCTTAAACTACCACCTTGCACCTCAAATTACTATGGTAACTCTTTTACTGTTAAAGCTGCAAAGCTATGGAACATGCTCCCTCACAATATTCGACATTCAAAATCGCTTGATACTTTTAAACGTCGTCTAACTAATTACTATCTTTATTTGTAGATATCGTGTATATATATATATATATATATTTATATATATATTTATATGTATGTATTTATTATATATGTATTTTTGTATGTATACGTATATATGTATTTATGTTCTATATATCTATTTATGTATGGATATATTTGAGCATGTATATTGTATATATATAATATTAATTGTACCGTCCTACTTACGATTTCATTAATCCTTTCACCAGAGGTTGTCTGTAAGAAATTGCTCATAGCAATAAGACCGCCTTTGCATGCTTTTTGATATCTTTCTTTTTTTTCTTTCATTTTATGTATCATTCTTGTGTGTGCAATAAAGTATTTATAAATAAATAAATAAATAAAATATAGCTTTTGCTATTGCTATATTCATGGTACTATAAAATAATTTAGGTATATAACAGAAAATCTAACTTCACCATGCAGTTCCCGCATTCTAAGAATATAAAATTTCATATAACTTTTTAATGGAACTTTTCCGGGATATAAAATAAAATAAAATAGTACTAGCAAGCTATTTTTTGTGATATTTTACCTGAATATATCATACAGTTTTCCTTATAAAAAATAACAAACACATAAGTACATTTAAAATTAACAAGAATACACGTACATTGTATGTGCGTGATCATACATTAAATTATATTCATGATAAACATCATTTATCAGGAAGTTTCATCTAAATAGCATTTCGATCGCACGACAACAAATAAATATCTATACATTGTCACTATAATCGAGAAAATCAATTTATTTGATTATTTTATACTTTGCTACTAATACATTAGTCTTTTGTTTTACCAAACTATATTAGTTAAAAGTTAAATATCTCTTAGGATTGATTGATTTATCAATCAAAGTTTCATTACAATTAAATAAATAAGAAAGTGTGTTTGTTGGTTTTCCCTCCTACGAGTTAATTAATATATTACCTAATTAAATCAATTGGATAGATTGAATAATTCGTTAACTAAATTAATAATTTATTAATATCTGATAAAAACTGGCATACCGACTTTAAAATCGTTTAAAATAATTATTCCATCCTTAAGGCGAAAGTTTTTTTATGTATTTAGACCTTAAGTCACCTTAAAAACCATTCATTAAAATAAAAACTAAGAAAATATATTCATGATTGGCGAAGATATTGCGAAACATACTCACAAAAAACAAAGTAATTAAGTATCTCCTTATTTTCAGAGTAGGCCAAAAAGGACACTCACTGATCGAGCAATAATTAGTTTATTACTCGTTCACATCTAAACACCCTAAACAGATTTATATGAAATTTAGTACGCAAATATACCTATAACCTGGGATATATATGTGTTAACACAAGCTACTGTTACCTATAATAATAATGACCTCCCGACCGACTTCGGCCACGGTGGCCAGTCTCATTGAGACTAGCCATCTGCGCAGGAGATATTAAAGTGCACAAGTGTAAGTGCAGACACAAGCGCACTCTGTATTACTGTCACTCTTATACTCCGGTGGGACGACTACTCGACACGACCGGTGAGAGTTAAGGCGCAGGACCGACGGCTTTACGTGCTCTCCGAGGCACGGGGGTGAAACACCGACAACTTCCCATCTCCGGGCTGTTACTGAGACTTAATAAACAGAAAAACTCAATAACTGAACTTGGCCCGACCCGGGATTCGAACCCAGAATCTCTCGATGTGCAGCCGTACTTGTTAGCCATTACACCACAGAGGCAGTTGTGTTACCTATAGAGTGACATATAGACATAGGAACACACCCGAGATACATGTAAATAATACTATAATGATGAATATATAATAAAGAATACTCACTCTATAATGATGTAGCAGTGCCCTATCAGTTGGAACGCCGACAGAAGTAGCACCGGGCGCGAGTTCCCATACAAAATGGTTGCCCAGTTCCACCGCGTCGCGGGGTCTTAGCGCGTACTTGCTTCTGTTCTTGAGCGCGTGCGGCGCGGCCCAGCGACGGGTCTTGCGTGACGTCACTAATGGCGCTGGGGCTTCCGTGTCATCCTGTAATTGTTTTTAAATATTATGTATATTAAATATAAACTACCTAATTTAATTATTTAAATATTGCTATTTAATAAAATATATATTTTTTTTAATTTTAAATATTTTATATGTTTGATACAAATGTTTAAATTTAATACTTTTTATATAATTACTTTTAAACTAAAAGACTACGCTGACTTCATAATATAGAGTATGGGCATCAGGTGGGAAAACGAATGGTTTCGCTTCACAATGCGAAGACATTGCGCTACATACATACAAAAGAAACATATAGCTGAATTGATAATTTGCTTCTTTTTGAAGTCGGTCAATTATACGAGAGCCCTATAATACCATATGAATACGAACTGATAACATTTAATCAATTTTATCGATAAAGAGTTTTTGGAATAAAATCTCAAAGAAAAGATATTTTAAAATATCGTTAATATCAAACTCATGTTTAACCATTTATTGAAAAAACGTTTAAATATAACTCTCACAAAATCTATTATGTGAAAAAAAACAGAAATGATTGTATCGAACATCCATAGCACCAATTATATCCCATCACTAAGACGTTACGTTACATATATAATGTAAACAATAATAAATGTATTTTTTTTAATAATTTGAATGTATTAAAGAATACTTTCATATTATAGGTTTATTTCTTTGACTTACTATATTTATCAATGATTTAATAACATACGCTCATATTTAAATTAAAGCAAAAATATTACACAATGTTTGTAAATCACAGTAACATTTATAAGTGAGAATAAACGGTTTGACAAATGTCACCCGCATCATGTTATACTGAAAATAGTATAGTCTCTTCTCTAGTGCAAGGGCAAACTCTTATTTTATATATAATATTTTTTTATAAATACAAAGCTCACACGCTGGCGGTGAAGCAGGCTAATTAATTTTATCAATATATCTCGTACTTTATTTTATGTGCTTCGCTTCTAATTATCTCAGCATGATGTTAAATTGCATTTTAAAGCCTTGTTATTGGGAACAGTTACAATAGATTATCTAGCAAGAAACCACGGCCTTTAAGAGTGAAGCAATCTATACTTATATTATAAAGAGGTAAAGTTTGTGAGTTTGTTAGTGTGTGATGTTGTGATGTTGTAGGCCGTAATCTCTGGATCTACTGAACCGATTTAGATGAAATTTGGTAAGAAGACTTTGAGACCCTGGGAAGGACATAGGATACTTTTTATCCCGGAAATCACCCCTTAAGGGGGTGAAAATGGGGATGAAAGTTTGTATGGGGAATCAACCTAGGGACGAACCCGAGCGGAGCGAGGGTGAGTCGCTAGTTATTAATAAACAAATGAATACTAGCTATGTAGGCAGTGCCACAGATATTGCTAGTAGGGTTTTAAATGCAAATATGTAGACTTTTTCAATCTAAGTAATTCCAGCTAGAAATTGTCAAGTTTAAACCAGCAAAAAAAGCAAACAAACTTTTTACCTTTTTTATGTAAAAGTAAAATTAAATTATACATATAGTAATAGATATACATAGGTAATTATGTTAGAACGATATAATTAAAGCTAGAAATTAGAAATAACATAAAAAAAAACAATAAAATACACTTTAAGGGTAACCAAAAACAAAAATAAATGTTAAAACAAACTTACCTCCCACCGCAGATAAAAGAAGGCGTTCCTAAACAAAAAAGCGGACGGCGCCTTCGAGGGTGGGTTGTACGATGCTCTCAGTGCCGTGAGTAGCGCTGTGAGCGTCCTCTCGCGTCGTGGCAGAATCACCTCATCCACATCTATTACTAGCAACCAGCCAGCTGTCGACATTGATCTATATAGACAGTCGTTAAACGCTGCGAATTGGCCCTCAGTCCTAAAAAAATATGGTTAATATATTTTTGACTGCCTCGTTTATCAATGAGTAGAAACTAGCTCGACTAGATCTGCGCTGTACAATGTACATATATTGTACAGTTGCAGATCTAGAGGTCTTGGATTCAATGCCCAGGTTGGACCTAGATACTCGTAGCTACTGGGTTCTCCTGACACGAAATACTCCTTAGCAGCCCGGAGTTGAAAAGTTACCGGTGTTTACACCACCAAGTCTCGGAGAACACGTTGCGGTAAAGATAAATAGTTACGTTTTTACCAGTAAAATATTTATGACTTTATATTGAACAAATCCGTTAATCCGTTGCGCAAATCCGGCTCACACATTTCTTACTTTTGATTATATAATATAATTTTACTTTAGAATTAGCATTACAATCGCACTATATTTGATGCTTTTAAGACTAAAAACATGTTACATTTTTATGATTTATTCTTTATTTAGAGTATTTACAGTAATAACACATATTTTGTAAAATTATATATCCTTTAAACGGTTAGGGCTGCTTAGATATCTATTATGAAAAATCACAATAAAATAATTAAATAAATAAATGTAATAAAATTGATAACTAAAAAAAATTACAGAATTGTCCTTATTCATATAATGCAAATTTAAAAACGTAATTGTACGTAATATTTAGTACTTATGTATATTTGAATAATATAAATGCTACGTGCTACACGCTGCTACGAACCTACGACAATTGCTGCGAATTGACTTAAAAAACGAACGTGTAAAAATTTACCGCGTTCTATTTTAAAATACCAAAGCACAAGTATACTTAATAATCCCTCCCGGACAAATTCTAAGAAATCCGTGCGAATTTCCGAGAATTCAATTGTTATCTAGCACACCGGTGTGCTCGCGGTCCTCGAGGTGATATAGGTAAAGGAAACTGAATCTCAGTTTTGAAAACATAATTATTACGTCTACCGTGTTGGAACTTAACACTACCCGTATTAAAATTATACCATGAATAATAATTTATTAAAAATTTAATAAAAAATATACACCTACTATATAATACAATTGGCGACGATGCTACCCGAATAAAGCATATAAATATCTAAAATTTATATATACATATATGAAACTAAAATCCAGGTTTTAACAAATTACGAGGTTTATCAGGAACCCTCTTTCATATTTTATTATCCCGTTGAAGTACTAGACGATCGACATAGTTATGGTAAAGAAATATTATCGACCTATCAGATTCTATTGTAAATAAAAGGAACAAAAAACTATTGGTTACCATAATAAAATGAGTTGCCATTATTAATAACATCTCACCTGATTTCCACTTTCGACACAATAGGCAGTTTCCACGGCAGCAAAGTAACGAGACCTTGTTGTTTATAGTGGTCCAGCAAACACGCCACTTGATGGCTGAGTGATTCGTTATACATGTAGAAATGGCTCGCACCTAATAGGCGATTTAGCTCGAACCATTCCACCAACCATTCATCTCTCGAATACGAAAAATGGAATGGTTTAACGCAGACGTGAAGTGTTTCCTGAAATAAAAGTGAAAATATATTTAATGAATTCAAACAGCATACTCGTATAAACGAAAAATAGCTTTCAAAGAATATTTTAATATAAGATAATTTGTCAAAATGTAATAATATATTTGCAATTTACAATTTCTAATAGAAGAGTCAATTTGTTATTATATAAAATGTTTTAAAGAAAACTAATCTCTAATTTTATTATACACTAGCAGAACCCGTGGCTTCGCCCGCGATCAAACTACGAAAAAAATAAACTTTTTCGCAATACATATACTTTATTACTTGCAAAAATATGTATAAGATGTTAAGCGTAAATTCTGTAAATAAATTTACTCTACTTTATATCCCACACAGAAAGTGTGCACTTACAGAGAATTTCAGCCATGTTACTCTATTTAAATATATTCAACAACTCAAACTTCACCGCCCACTTTTATCCACTTAGGGGCTGAATTTAAAAAAAAATCTACAATACATGTTTATTTAATTGTATTAAAGAGCATTAATATCAAGTTTCAAGTAATCTTGATCATAAACAATTTTTTCCATATATAAACAGCACAACCCCCTTTTATCCTTTTATGGGATGAATTTCGAAAAAAATGATATTTGTATTGTTTTAGTTTTCATTTTAAAGGTAAATATTATTTTCCGTGTATCAATTACAGAGTTTCATACAAACTTTCATCCCCTATATGACAGCCTTATGGGATGAATTTCAAAAATGCTAAAATACTTACTTATTTAATTGTATTGAAGAGCATTAATATCAAATTTCAAGTAATTCTGATCATAAATAATTGTTTTCTCATATAAACTTTATCACCCCCTTTTACCTTTTTAAGGGATGAATTTCGAAAAAAAAATCTAATACATATACCTATTTCTTATTTTTATCTTAAGGCTAAAATTAGTTTCCGTGCATTTCGCGTTAAGAACGAAAGAATTTCATACAATTTTTTATCCCCTATTTTACCGCTTTAGGGGATGAATTTCGAAAAATCCTTTCTTAGCGGATGCCAACATTGTATAAGGAATACGTCTTCCAAATTTTACGTTTCTACGACCAGCGGTTTAGGCTGTGCGTTGATCGATCAGTCAGTCAGCACAAAGCATTTTATGTATGTGTATATAGATATATGTATAATAAATTACAAATTATTGTTCCTTTCAACGATTTTCACTTCAAATCAAATTTAGAAGACTTTCAAAGAAAAAACAATAAATCATATAGTTAATAAACATGTTCTTAAGAAAATTTTTACGCTAGTTCCCATCGCACAATACACTGAGGCAAAATTACCCTCTTCCAAGTATGTATCATATGCGGGATATCAAACCCGTATACGGCACGCTACAAATATTGATTTATTTTAGCATAGATTATTTACGTGTTAATTATACCTATGGTTAATAGAGAATAGCTAGAATTCTCTCACGTAATCTATACTAATATTAAAAATGCGTAAGTTTGTGAGGATGTATGGATGCCTGGATGTATAAATGTATGGATGTTTTGTATGATGAGTGGATTTTAATGAAACTTTACAATAATATAGCTCATACATCAGAATAACACATAGGTTACTTTTTATCTCGGAAAAATGTACGGTTCTCGAGGGATAGATTTGATTTTTGTTAAATAATAAACCGAATAAGCCAGAGTAGCTCATCGAGGGTATCTACAGTGAAAAATTTAAATACCCAGGTTTTTTTTTACTTTTTTTATTATTTATTAAGGCAACAATCATAACAATAAAATTCTGTGCAAAATACTTTATACCTATTGCGATTATAGGCTTAAATAAGGTCTCGACTCGACTTACTGTGCAATTTAATATTCCGGTCTATTCAGATATGGAATACTAAGTGTTAGATCAAAAGCTAAATAATCCATTAGTGAGAGTGATATAGGATCGCAATGGTAGGTAAAGCTAATGCATAATAAGCTACAATCCTAGAAATTATGTAGGTATTTTGCTACCACACAAACATACTGTATGGATGATTAACAAAAAAATATTATACAGATTTATGTATAGATTAGATGATACTTTTATTGATTATTGTAGTTACTCGTAAAATGAAACAAATGAAACAATGATAAATAGCTTTCTATACCTATATATATGTATATATGTCTATATATATATATAGTTTACTAAAATATTTAGAACTAGATATGCCCCACGGCATTAGTATTTATTACTTCAAGGATTTTTTATAGGAACAACTAAGGAGCAAATTATATTCCGTACTTCTGTTCACAGTACTTAAGTTTTCTAGCCAATAATAGTTAATCAAGTATGAAGAGTCAAACATTTTTTTATCAACAAATCGATCAGTTTCCTCTTTTATATACATTTAACAGATAATTTTACAAAAAACTTTACATGGACACTTTCAAATTAAATTAAACGCTCTAGTTGGTCGATACAATATATACTCGCAAATATAGCTACAAAGGGGAATGTACACCGTTAATTCAATATGCAACAAATAATTTCCGTTCTATTGATGAATACAATAACACGAACTTTTAGATGACCTCGTAACACTGACTTTACGTTCAAATATAAACTGATTTACTTCCTTTATTACAAAATTAATGAATTGTTAATATTATTCAATAATTCTTATACAAAAGATAAAACACAGTAATAAACCATAACAACCAAATTTAATCGAAAAAGTTGAACTTTGGTCTAAACTAGTTTAAATTATTATAAAACTACACAAGGGAGTGGTAACCCAGTGGTAACCCGCTCACTTGGGAAACCGAGTGAAACTGGTTTAAATCCCAGGTCTCGCACCTCTGATATTTTCATCATCTCTAACATGATTACCACTTGCCTTACGGTGAAGGAAAACATCGTGAGGAAACCTGCATGTCTGAGAAAACCTAGCACGTTTTCGAAAGACATGTGAAGTCCGCCAATCCGCACTTGGCCAGCCTAGTGGACTATGGCCTGATTCCCCTCGTATTGAAGGGAGACCCGTGCCCAGCAGTGGGCCATTAAAAAGGGAGTATAATGGTTGACAATCCGCAGATCAGCAAAATATTTTATTAGCATCAAAAAAAGAATATTTTGATACCTAAAATATACCATTATAAAGTATTTATCATGCAAATACGCACAACAGCCAAAACGATTATAATAAACTTTTATTGTCATGAAATTAACGAAATGTATTTATCGAAAAGCCTTGATTTTTCTAATTTGGAATTCAAATTTGTTCCAAGATAGTTTCAGACATTAACGGGTTCCTATAAATTAATAAAACATAAAATATTTCTTCGGCAAGGGTCCCAGTATACGACAATACCTAAAAACAAATTGTTCATTTTATAATTTTTTCAAAAAATATAAAAAGAAGAAAAAATCTAAAGGATTACAGCAATAAATTTTAATTATAAAAGTTCAAACGATTATTTTGAAAATTAACATATTTAGGTGGTCTCTGTCGGCGCTTAACAATTTCATAATACTTTGAATAAAATTAAATCAAAAAGATTTGATATACTCGTAAGAGCTTCTGTTTGGATGAAATAAACTTAATACAACTTTCTATGACTTTAGTATAGATTTCTCAGAGATGAGATATTTTCCCGCAGTAAAAAGTATCCTATATGCTAACCCGGATAAACAGCTATCATCATACCAAATTTCATCAAAATCTGTCTAGTGTTTTTTCGTGATTCGTTCTCAGACAGACAAAAATTTTAAAAACTATAGATTCGACGTCTATATCGATAATAATGAATGACTATTTCAATAAGATTTTCGAAAAAATATTTAATGTATAGATTCGACTCAGAATTTTATTATATGTATAGATTAGACTCTCTAGCTAACATTGTTCTGTCTCATTGCGTCTGACGAATTCACGCATAAGTGCCACTTGGTATTTTTAAATATTCTTTGTCCATGTGTGATAAAGGATCTAAAACTTGTACACTAATTACTGTAATTATCACGCTTTGTGAAACACAGGTAATTATGGAGAACGCAGCAAAGTACGCTTAAAAATACACGAGTTAGTTCATTGTTATAAAATCGCTTCAGTGTTTTAAAAGTTTCAATATTTCTTTGTAAAGCTCTTGATGAAAAATAATTGCTTTAGTAGAAAACCATTTACAAATACAACAAAATTTTAATAAAGTGCGATACGGACATTCTTGTTCTTTGCTTCGCAGAGCAGGCAAACAGGAAATGACGAGAAGTTTCATAATTCGTTTATTTGAACAATGCCGCCCTATTAATATTCACAGTTATATTTTCATTATGATAAATATATCGTGGTACAGTGGTAACGCGCTTGCTTGGGAAAAGAAATGGAGCAGGTTCAAACTCCGGATCGCACATCTGATGTTTTCATGTGAGAATCATTTTTAACATGATTACCTCAAAGAAAACATTGTGAGAAAACCTGCATGTCTAAGAGAACCTAGCAAGTTCTCGAAAGACATGTGAAGTCCGCCAACTTTCGCATTGTGAGGAGGTCCTTGGCAGTGGGACGTTAAAAAGGGTTGAATACAAATACATATATATTATATACCTTATACATTTCAAGGCAGTTATGTTGTATATACATTGCATATATTTAACTTATTTCAACTGCCAATATTGATTAGTAAATTGATTTTAAAAAAGAATATATAAATAGAATTAGAGA
Source organism: Fabriciana adippe (assembly GCA_905404265.1). Classification (NCBI taxonomy): domain Eukaryota; kingdom Metazoa; phylum Arthropoda; class Insecta; order Lepidoptera; family Nymphalidae; genus Fabriciana; species Fabriciana adippe. The sequence goes on from FR989991.1 coordinate 10,031,606, forward strand.
GAAATTATTTACCCTAATAAATAACAATTTAAAAAGTCAAAACTAAATGTGTTGTAGGTTCCATAGCGCGTTTTCTAAAATTATATTTACTTTTTCTTCTTTCTAATAACGCGCTAAATCGGTCTTTATTTTAATTTGGTACGATTGTAATTTATTAGCCCCTATTTAAAAAAAACATCTAATTATTAATACTGCACGAGTCCAACTCGTACTTGACCGATTTTCATAGGTAATAATAATGTTAATATTTTTCTTACGATAACGATTCTATCGTACACTCACTAAACTTATAGGATTACATTATGCTCGCATATGTGATATGGTTAAATATTTCAGTATTACATTATATTATAAGGAATTTCAATACTGTGGTTGTATATCGATAAACAAATATTTAATCTCAAATGTCAAATTATCAATGTAAATATCTAAGAGTCACGTTTCATCTAAATATTTCTTTTCACAATAGTACAGAACGATATAGGTCCTGTAAGTGCAATGTCACTGATAGCAATTGCGTAAAAGGCGAACACGTATGTACACTTCCACTAACAGCTACCAATACCTACAGTGGCTTTTAAGGAGAATAGCCAGACTATCCTAATACACTCCTTCTTTAGTGTAGGTACTATATGATCTGTGGTATATACATATATACTGTAAGGACTTAGGTTTCATCTTTCAATAAGTCTATCAGGCTCAGTTTTTAATATTATTTATAAAGTAAAAACATAAAATGAATATAAGAAAATTGACACCACAATAGTAAAAGGTAAAAAAAATACTAATTAGGTTTATTTTAATTCACCATAAAAGCCATATTGAAACTTTATAACTCCTTTAATAATGTATACTAATATATAAAGCTAAAGATTTTGTTCGTTCGTTTATCTAAACGCGGTAATCTCTAAAACTTTCAAAGTCAAATTAGAAAAGTTCGTTTTGCTGTGTGGAAACCTATTTATTGAAAAAAGCTATAGGTTAACTAGCAGAACGTTACAATTTTAAAAAGCCGTGCCTAAATATAAAAATTAAATTAAAAATACCTATGTTATAACGGTTCAGAACTTGATCGTAAGCATCAACATCAACATCATCAAGACTGATTAAATGTACCAATCTATACTAATATTATAAATGTAAAAGTTTGTAAATATGGATGTTTGTTAGTCTTTCACGCCAAAACGGCTAAACGGATCTGGATGAAATTTGGCACAGTAATAGCTTATAGTCTGCAATAATACATAAGCTACTTTTTATCCCGGAAAATGTACGGTTCCCGTGGGACAGGTTTGTATTTGTTTCCCTAGAGGCGAACCCGAGCGAAGCAACGGTAAGCCGCTAGTACAATATATGTAACTTAACTACTAAATTACATTCCTCTTTTTACGGAAGGTTAAAGTGGAGTATAAAATATTTTTTTTTAGCTTAAATAATAAAAATTAGTATAAAATACAAAAATGTAACAACATTTTACTTCTTACCTCAATTCCGCTTTTGGGCTGCGTATCTCTGACAGTTAATAAATTAGTAGGCGGTCGGTTTGGTGCTACACTGGCAACTACTGATATCGAGGCCCCCACAGTATCCTGTGGCTTCACACCGGAATCTCGTAGCAAGCACAGAACATAAGTCGCGCTGTATTTCAGATTCCAATTTTCGCGTATAGGCTGAAAAGGAACAAATCACTGTTTGAAAGATACTCGCACTCTTGTAATAAAGTAAGATGTGTCGTTATTTATTTATTTAAGGTACATTATAAATGAAATACAAAGATACATTACAAAATACCATAATGCAAATAATATATAAATAATTATCATAGAAGAGGATAAATGAACTTTTAAGAATAGGTTTTCATAGCATGCAATATAGTCAACTTTTTCAAGATAATTTTAAAATAGTAAAAGTAGAAATAATATAAATAAATTAATTAAAAAAAATACAATTAAAATGACATAAAATTAAAAAAATGTAGATAGAAAAATAATATATAAATAATACTAGAAAAATAATATATAAAAAATACTAGAATAATAATAATAAAAATAAAACAGTAATTTGTTTAGGTATTTTAACTCCTCGCGGACCGCGAGCACACCGGTGTGCTAGATAACAATTGAATTCTCGGAAATTCGCACGGATTTCTTAGAATTTGTCCGGGAGGGATTAAATTTAATACAGGTTTTATATTAATCTGTGTAATTTTACAAAAGATTGAGCAACGCTCGCATTTGCGGAACGCTTGTTGTGTAAAAGTGCGTTCAATCCTATTAAGACGTTAAAGGAATTCGAGCTTCCTTGAAGCCATATTATAATTAATATGCTTACATAAAACATGTAGAAAAACTTGTAATTAGTTATACTATTGACCGTCTCAATGGCCTAGTTGGCTAGCATTTTCATTTGCAAATCCTGAGTTCCTGCGTCGAGTCTCGAATCAGACTAAATATAATTATTGGGATTATGCATCAAGAAACTTTAAATAGCAGTCTGTATTTAGAAGGTTTGAAAAAGCAATGTCACACCCCCGTGCTTCGCAGAGCACGTCAAGTCGTCGTCCTGAGACTAATTTCTCACCAGTCGTGTGAATTTGTCGTCCCATTAAACTTTAACAATGAAAGAAATAAGAATGGACTAATTATGCTTGCGTATATACGTATTTTTGTACTATAATATCTCTCGCGCAGGTTGACTCTCAGTGACCAAAATTGTTTAGAAGGCCTTTTTTAGTAAAATTTACATTTCATTACTGCTAGAACTGAGCTCTTAATATTAGAATTCAGTTCCCCAAAGAGGCCCTTAAAAGAGCTTCTGAAGTACCAATAAAGTTCACGGCTCGATAACTGTGTGAAGTGTTGAACTCAAAGCAAATAAACTACACTGAATGACTTCGCATAGAATATTGAAAAATATATTAAAATGTTTGTTACTTTACGTACGTTAACTTAATATAACAAAAGTATAAAATGTACCAGAATATGCACCTAAAGTGCACGTTAGCTCTGTATTTAAAATTCCTTTAGTAATATATTCCTTGCTTTTATGAAATTGAACTCATTCCCCCGTAGCATGTTTAATGAGTGCGCTTTTTAACGTGTTCGCTTAATAAATTGGTATGAATTTATAATTACAGCCCACTATAAATTGAATTAAAATTCAACCATTTTTCAATTAATGCCGCAAAGTCATTAGGGTTTCTTATTTGCAAGTCCCATCTCAATTTACAAACTAAGCGTAAGCTTCTAACTTTAAGTGGCTGCTAGTTGGTGTTCAAGAGACTAATAAATAACCATCTATCTAGCTAACTCCATGTAATATAATCCATTTAACATAAAATAATCTAAAAGAAACTGGTAAATGCGAAAACAAAATTCTATTACCCACCTTTATAAAAATATATTAATATTAGAGAATTATCGAATATAAAGGAAGATATAAATATTTATAAAAAGCTAATTAGCTAGTAGCTTTTTATAAATATTTTTATCTTACTTCCTTCCTTCCTTCCTCCAGTAAACTAAAGAAGCGTACAACAACAAGAACTACTATTCGCAAATGAACGCTTTTTACATTAATATGGTTTTAACCGCAATTGAGAAATTGAAAATGTACCAATTATATCAGAAAGTATTAGAAATAAGTAAGTATTGATACTTTATAGGAAAAGATGTATAAGAACCTTGACTCTGGCTTTTAAAGTGAGTGTGCGGTTATCAGGCATCCATAATCGACAAAATACAGCGTCGGCACCACGCGTTTTCGTTGCAGCAATAACACGCACCGCCGCTACCGTCCTTTGCTCCACGTACGCCGAATATACATAAAATCTGAACCTGAAAATTAGTTTAGCGTTAGGAAAATTTGTTAGGTATTGTCTTTAATAAACAGTAACTTTTATAAATTCATGCCACGGCATGCCTGTGTTCTTTATTTTGGTTATCCATAACATTGTTAACAGCACCAACGATCTACTCCCGGTTTGTTTTGGTCAAATTAACTAATATAATTAATGCAAAACTTCGTATGTTTGTTACTCCTTTTTTCTAAAACGGCCGAATAGATTTCAATGAAATTTAATATAAAGGTAAACTATCTGGAGTAACTACTATTAGGTGCCTAAGGACGCATCCAAGCGAAGCGAGATTATGTGCCTAGTGACTTATAATCTGCTAAAATCCTGTTCAAAGCTTTACGGCAGAATATGTACTATGTACGTAAAAGCAGATAATTGAAACATTGGTTATACCTAGATTAAATATACAGTATTCCAAGTTATTGGTTTATTTAGCTTATGAAAATATATATTACATTAAAATTAAATTAATTTTAAAGAATTTCTATAAAGAAAGGCAAAAAATTGTTTAATATTTAGGATCCCCATAGCGTAATGTTTTTTGTAGTTCTTTCTATTAGAAATAGATGTTATCAACAATATTTTAACTGATATACAAATATTTTCTATTCTCGGTAGTTATAAGTTACTTCATGGTAAGGATTATTATTTATACCTACATATATCATGATTTCGATATCGAGTGTATTTGTTAACGTATTGCCAAAAGTGAATTCATTTCTTAATTAATATTTGTGTATTGGCTATATAAACGTTAGTAAATTTTGATTAAATTCACATATTACAACAGATATCATAAGCTATAATATATACGTTTCACAAGTCTCTTGTAAATCTAGACATATCATCAAAATATAACCTAGACATGTAGATTGAAACTTTATAGTAAAAATAATGCTAAAAAAACATTATATTTCATATGTATGCCTAACAACAGACTCAATTCAGCTTTAAAACGTGTTTCAATTGTAACTTTTTAATAAATACACCTACAATGTACACTAAGATGAAACAAACATTTCATCATACTGTTTTATTTCACTATAAATTAATATACAACGTAATGATAGTATCTAACGATACCATCAGTAAATTATGTTAAATTTCATAACAGTTTAAATGAAATTCTCAACGTCATTTCTAAATACTCTGTATACCTAGAAATAGCGCTACGAACACTACAAAAGGAAATAGAAAAATACTCTTTCAGCTACGAGCTTCGGAAAATGGTTCTAACTTCCGAAAATACTATCCGATGAGAAATGCAAGGAAATGAACATATTACTCCTAGGTTTGTTATAATGAAAACAAAATTTTATTTATTCCTAATATTAACTTGTATGATGAGTTGCTGTGCACGATTAGTTTTTATTTCCACACACTTCTTTGTACTATCCCGCATAGAGTTTTGAGTGACTTTTGACCTTGTTCTCTGCTTTTTATCATTACCAAGGCACTGTTTGTTACCACATAACATATGTATATCAAACGTTATATTAAATCAGGCGTATAATATACCTTAAACCTTTTAAACCTTTTTACCCACTTAACCCATTTCAATTATTTAATAGATTTATTCACATTATTTAAGCAAATATTAGATCATAAATTGTGCTAATATAATATTTCTGTATATTTCATCTAACATTACTTAATTAAGTAAAAAATTGTTGGCGTCAATCCAGTATAATTTGAAAAAATATCTACTCTTTATTCATATGACGCTCAAACGTTAAACGAAAATGTTTTTCTTTTTATATAATACTTTAATATGAGATTCATGTTAATATTCTTAAAATTATTGAATATTATCTAAATAAATAAAAGATAGTTTTAAAGAAACGAGAAGCAGACTTAGATAAAAGGCAATAATAAATAAAGAGATTAGGGATAGTGTTTAAACAACCCAATGAACACATTCTTAGTAGCTACTTAGTACTATCATCAATAATGTTTTATTTGATTACTGCGTGAAGATAAGGACATAAATGCACGAGTATGGCCAATGTATTTCTACCGTACTAACATATATATATATATATATATAGGTATGTATTATAAATAATATAAACAAATAGTTTGATTATTATCAGTTATGAATAAGTCACGAATTGCACAAAAACTGTTATAAAATTCTAATAGTAGGTACAATGTTAAATAATAATTAACATTATATACCGATATAAATTTTTTAACTTGTTAACTGCAATTTTTTATTACACACATTTTGTTTTGCATGGTATAATGTAACAGACAATAACAATAATGAAACGAAATTATAATATTAAAAAATGTACCTCACATAAGAACAGCAGCTGTTACAAGACTTTTCACCTATTGTCGCAACCTTTGGGGTTAATAACTCATAATAACAGTAATTCAACCCCTTCAACACACACGGGAATAAGGCATAGACCACCATGTTGGAAAAATGCAGGTTGGCATACTTCACGGGTCCATCGAAAACTACGTAGTTAGATTCTCTCAGACAAGCAGGTTTACTGATTCCTTCACCGTATTACCAAGTCGTGATCATATTAAAAAAGGTCTGCAATCTTGATTTGAACGCCTTGATTTTTCTATCCAGCGCGTTTGAAATAGACTATAATACTTTGGTTTTACGGAATACAAATAAAATTAAACTTGGAAAAACTACGAGTGCTAAGTATTAATTTATTCAAAACAAGCGACTCATCCTTGCTTCGCTTGGGTTTGTCTCTAGCTTGCTTCCCAATACAAACCTTCATCCCCATTCTCACCCCCTTAAGGGATGATTTCCAGGATAAAAACAATTTCACTCACTCACTTTTCATATCATGAGATTTAAAAAAAAACTTATTTTAGAAAATTTTTCTTTCTTTTAATTTTCTGTACAAAACTTGTCCTAACAATAACAAACAAACAAAAAAGAATTATCCAATTTGGTGCATTCGATCGGAAGTTTTGCTCGTACATAATTAAATTTTTGTAAGACTTTTATCTCCTATTGGAATTCATTTTTTTTTTTTATAGAATCAGTAATAAGAACTATATTATATGCCAACCGATGGCATCCAAATCCATCCAGCTATTTTGAAGTAAAGCTACAACGGACAGGCAAGTTTATCTATCAATTAATATTCAAAATGTGAAGTAAATAAATGTATACTTAGAGATTTCACATTTTATTTCATGTTTTTATATAATAAAACAAAGTTTTTATAAGAAATAATACATTATTAATAATTAATAATAGATTGTACAAAGAAAGATAAATAGTTGATGCTACGCAAATATATTTATAAGCTATTTTGGCACACCCGACCCAATTTCCAAATAAATAAAGCATGTTCACTCTTGATTAAATGTCTATTTGTTATGGAATGCTTTTGGCATGCATACGTACTCGTACAGAGACTCCTGAACCATTGTTTTTATATTAACATTAATAGATGTGAATAATTTTATAATTACAAAAGATTTATAAGTTAAAAGTTGTGGTGCTGGTATTAATAAAAAATTAAAGAGTGTGTGTATGAATGTGTACACGCACAAGAAGTAAAACTTCTGTAGGTTATCGGTAGGTACTCTCTATGAAATTCAATTTATGTTTTAAATAATTAGAATAGGTGATATACTAAAAATAACGCATATTAGGCATATTACAACCATATATTTATAGAATATCATTTAAGGAAAAAATATAATATTATATATCATTTGTCAGACAATAACAACGGTTACCATGGCAACAAACGTACGTACATTTTTTCGTAAGGCATTCACAAGCTTACCCCTCAAGTCGAACGTGCGTAAAGAAGTTTTACTTTAAAAACAAACACTTCATCATTACATTTTTGAATGTAGTAAATATTTTACCTAGCTGTTACTCAAATCTTTTGATTTCATAAAAAAATCCTAGTAACGATGTCTATAACGATTAAATTTTGTAAAAAAAATTTATGTATAATGTAATATTAGATAGTAAACATTCTGAAAGTTATCAATAAAACCCTTGCTGTCCCTTATATCACAGAAGCATCAATTATATATTTGCTTCTCGATCAGCAGCTGTACAAAGCGACAGTAACGATAAACCAATACCAAAATTTTAACATAAGGGCAAAAATGTAATATAAACAATGTTTGAACTGCTCTTCTAAGAAATAATATTTGAAACGTATTTATCATAACTTACTAAACTAGCTAACTTTCATATAAAGTTTTGTTAAGCGACCAATCTAGTCTACGTTAGAAGTAATAACGTTCTTACGTGACAACTGCTATCCACACTGACTACGAAATTTGTACACAAAAATGGTGAGACAACCCAGTGAAAATATGTCAGAAGTTTAGTGTGAATGCTAAAAGTTTTTGGGTCAAAGTCTCCTTCCCTTAAGGCTATTTGACGTTTCCAACCCTTCATAAAAACGTCACCAACTGGATCCTTAACGTTTCACGGCTATAAGCCGCGTGTGTATTAAAAGTTCAAAAACACTCCCAATTTTTCCTACTATGTGCCCTTACATTGAAATACTTGCCATCACGTAACTTTTAAGGATTTTTACATTGTAATTATTTTGGTACAATAAAGGATTAAATAAATACGACTATGTTTGACATTTGTATGTTTCATGGACTTACATAATTTTAGTTTAGAACGAAACGAAAGTTGGAAAGCAGAACAATCTAAATATACTATAATTGCTCGCCATATAATAAACGAGTTAGTAGTTACGATAACTTTTAACATAGAAATTCCCCTAATTTGCTACAACGCAAGTTTAAAAAAACCATAATTTTTAGTTTAAGGGATATATTTTTAACTCTAATTTAAATGTAGATGACAAATTTATGAAGACTATACAATAAAAAAATCTACGAAAGTATACACATTAATTTTCTGATAAACTTAAATAATTAAATTTTGCTAAAAAAAAGTTACAGCGACTTCAAAATCACTTAAATGTAATTATTCTACTCTCAGGGATGGTTTTTTTTTAAATGTATACTTGAGTTTTAAACTATTCACATAAAAAAGGATTAAATATTAATATCAATTTGCAATTGATGAACAAAATAACTACATGAATTGATCTTGAGCCGAATTTATAGTTGGTTAAGAATAACTCAAAACGTGAGATACTCAAACTTGGTTTCTTTTTACTATTTGTCCAATACTAACGTTTTATAGCAAATAAAGTACACGAGCAACAGTTTACGACAACGTTTAGTAAAATAATGACAACAGCATACTGAATTTACAAGCGTTCTAATATTAAACACGCATTATGCTAATTTGTTTGCTGTAACCAAGTACGGCGGTCCCTCTAATGAACGATAACCAGTTGGAATTTGTAATTTTCAACATTAATGATCTAAATTCAATGCTCAGCTTAATTGCTTGCTTTGAATTAATGTCTTTGAATTTATATACATACATCAATCTATATTCAAATATGTATAAAGCCTTTTAGTGGCAATATGTTACATTATATTTTATACATGGATATTTTTTCCTTCAATTTGTATAATGTACAAAATAAATAAAAAGTAATTTTAGTATTTCTTTTTATTTTTATTAATAGATTTAAATTTACAAACAATATTATATAGAAAAATAATGACCCTTTAGGTTGAAAACAATATTCAATATAACATAGTAAAAAAATCTATATATACATAAAATGCTTTGTCCTGACTGACTGACTGATCGATCAACGCACAGCCTAAACCGCTGGTCGTAGAAACTTGAAATTTGGTAGACATATTTCTTATACAATGTAGGCATCCGCTAAGAAAGGATTTTTCGAAATTCATCACCTAAGGGAGTAAAATAGGGGATAAAAGATTGTATGAAACTCTGTCATTCTTAACGCGAAATGCACGGAAAGTGGTATTTAGCTTTAAAATAAAAAATAAGAATTATGTGTATTAGATTTTTTTCGAAATTCATCCCTTAAAAGGGTAAAAAGGGGGTGATAAAGTTTATATGGGCAAACAATTATTTATGATCAGAATTACTTGAAACTTGGTATTAATGCTCTTCAATACAATTAAATAAATACGTATTTTAACATTTTTTTAAATTCATCCCATAAGGCTATCAAATAGGGGATGAAAGTTTGTATGAAACTCTGTAATTGATGCACGGAAAATCGTATTTACCTTTAAAATGAAAATTAAAACAACCCAATTTTTTTTTTAAATTCATCTCTTAAAAGGATAAAAGGGGGTTGTGCTATTTATATAAGGAAAAATTGTTTATGGTCAGAATTACTTGAAACTTGGTATTAATGCTCTTCAATACAATTAAATAAACATATATTGTAGATTTTTTTTAAATTCAGCGTTTAAGGGGGTAAAACTGGGCGGTGAAGTTTGAGTTGTTGAATATATTAAAATAGAGTAACATGGCTCAAATGTAGGATGTAAAGTAGAGTAAATTTATTTACAGAATATACGCTTAACATCTAATACATATTTTTTCAAGTAATAAAGTATGTATTGCGAAAAAGTTTATTTTTTTCGTAGTTTAATCGCGGGCGAAGCCGCGGGTTCTGCTAGTATATAATAAAAGCTTACAGTAATGAAAGGAACAAAAATAATAATTCAAATATTTTCTTATAGTAGAATAGCGGCTCACCCTCGCTCGGGTTTTTTTCACGTATAAAAAGTAGCCTATGTGCTACTCCAGACTATAATCTATCTCTGTGCCTTTCATCCAGATCCGTTCAGCTGTTCTGGCGTGATTGAGTCAACAAACCTCCATCCAAACATCCGAACATGTAAACTTTTATATTTGTAATACATATTAGTAAGAAGCAAGATGGCATTATGTCAAATAGTGTTTATAGTTTTTGTATTGCGTGTTCATAGATGGCGCTATTTAACGAAATTTTGTTTTTGGCAGTGCGCACATTTTAATTAATTAATATAACTATGTCCACTAACCGCACTACGTGGGTTTTCTTAAATTACTAAACAAAATAGCCAGAATATAATAAGCTAATTCAATTTCATAGTATGTGGTAAACAGGTGTGTATATACGTTTAGTAAAGTATAATATCATTTCATTTGCCACGGTTTATAGTAACATTCATAGTCGTGGTTATTATAAATATATTTAAGCACGCCTAAGTTGTCTAGACTTTTGTAGAGACAAATAGAAAAGAGGTCCACAAGCACTTCAATATAGTTCCTTGGGGTGTTTTATTTTTAGTTTTCAACTGCCGCATAAGCAGAAATAAGAATGATGTTGCACCATTTATTTATTGCAAAATATTCGAATATTCGACATGACTTGTAGGTATTTTTAGTTCTGAATTTTATCTAAATATTGATATTTATTTATATTTTACTATAAATTATTTAATGATATTAACATTTTATTCAAAATATTTGAAAAAAATATAGCTTCTTGGCTACCAATTAATAGTATACAAAATTTTATGTAAACGTTAAAAACTAGACTAACTACTAAAATACACTAAGAATTCTAAAAAATATACATTCGGTAATCGCGCATCTAATATGTAAATAAAATCAATTTCCCGATACCATTCGTATGCAAACATTTTAAATTTACATTCATGTTTTCAAGGAAAATATAGGAATAAGGAATGGTTTTGTTGAAGTGATTTTTACACAAGCCATACATTACATTTCCAGCCAATTTATTGAATTAATGAAGCTTTCTTAAGTGACGTCTACAATTAATGAAAACTCAATACGAATTGTTAAACGTTTTATATGATACCTTTCAATTATTTCTAACATAGTATCATTTGCAATTTATGACTGAACTAAGTAAGCAATAATTTTATGTATACTTTGAATTTCACTATGTATATGATTTTTTTGAGGTTTAATGTCAAAAAGCTTTTAATAATGCACTTATAATAAAAACAAATATACTTTGTTTCCACCTTTTGTAATATAAATTTATTAAACACTAGCGAATAACCCTCGCTTCGCTCGAGTGCGTCCCTAGGTGCCTAAAGTAACGGATAAAGCAACTCAACGGCCAGTTTTTCCTGACTTTGATTAAAGCTATTGTGATGATTAATTATATCTGAGAATAAACAAATTTTTATTGGAATTAAAATTGCCTATAGCACAAGGCAGTAAAGTCAAAATTAGTGAAAAAAAAAAATCATACTGGGAACAGTACTTTTAGAGATTACCACGTACTTACAAATTTCACGTCTTTTTAATATTAGTAGTAGACAAAGACATGAAGAAATAAATATTGCAAACAGATGATCTTGTCATTGAGTAAACGAACCCTTTAATCGTCTTTTTTAGCAAATTGTATGAAGAGAAAAAGAAAAAGAGTAGAAAAGAATGCTCTCTATCAAAAATTACATTAGTAGTTAGAAGGTACAGATTAAATAGTAAACAATTCATTCTTACAAGTTTTGCCAGCGGCTTCGCTCTCGTGGTAAGCGAAGCGAGAATTATAGGACTACCCAAGATACAATCTATGTCCTTGCCAAATATTATCGAAATCTTTTGAGCGGTTTAAGAGAGAAAAATTAACAGACAGACAGAGTTACTTTAACAATTATAATATTATAGTATTATAAATGAATTACTTATTATTTTTTTTATTGCAAGGCTAACAACGTTAAAATTTCAACGTAATTAGTGTGGTGTACATCAAAAAGTGAAAGATCAAAGAGTCCTTATTTTTTGTAAAAAATCTTTATATCTTTATATCTCAATAGTCATATTGGCTATTGATAAAATAAGTCAAATAGCTGTATTAAGTAATAATTCTATTAAATGGATGATAAAGAAAAGATAAGATTGTGTCATGATAAAAATAAACACTTATTATAAAACTAGCTTTTAAACGCAGCTCCGTTCGCGTAGTTTTTTTTTTATTTATACATAATTGCCCTGCACGTAATTCGTAGAACGATGTTAGATATACATTATACAACCTCATATTTAAAAAAATCAAAACAAATTGCTAGTTTCAAAAAAAACTTACATTTATATGATTAATAAATTATTAGTATAAAATAACGTTACAAATAAGAAGTAGATACTTTATTCTATTTTTAATAATTTTTATTTCTGTTTACTTATAACCCTTCATTTGAATTTGATACTTACTTTCTTTTATAATAAAAATAGTAAATGTTAAGAACGTCTTTATGAACCATTTGGACTGTGGAATGTCAACCAGTTGTAGGGGTATATATAAAGCTAAGTCTATCTTATTTCATTCTTTTTTTTACGGATTTGGAGAAAAAAAAATCTATATCCCAAAAATTATAGCATAGTTCACATCAAACTACTTAAGTTTGACCAATGTGCTCAACGTGGCCTACATTATTATTCCAGTCGAATCGAAATGTCCTTTCAGCAGAGTTTGAAACTGAAAAGGATTGAGAGTGCACTTGTGTTTGCGCAAATACTTGTCCACTATAATATTACCACAGGTAGCTCATCTAAGTGAGACTAACCGCCTTGATCGTAATCGATCAGAAAAATATTATTATTATAGCTCGTAATGTAATTAATGTTTAGGTGTATTTCTGTAGCTTAATGATTTGATGACTAACTTACTAAACTATCACAGTACAATACATAGAAATATTCAAAACTATTTACTGTATAAACTCAATGATGATGGCTTTAAAAATCGTTCTAGCTTCTTAATGGTTACAGACAACCATTAGGGTAAAAGCTTCAATCAGGGTCATTTCAAGGATTCGAGCCCTAATGGGCAACATATGTTAATTATGCATTAGTTGGCTATAAGGTATAATCAAGCTCAACTAGACGTTAATATCGGGTAGAATGGAAAATCGATAGCTAAAAATATTGCTAAGCCAATAAAAGCTGAATAATTTTCGAACAAAAAAACATATATTATAGTACTAGTATATATAAGTTTGCTATATATATATAACTTCGGCTTGTCAAATATTTGCAAACCGAATGCATCTATTCGCGCATGCAAATTGGTTTTGCAAGTATTATTGACTAATGCGCAGCCATTTGTAATTTTAATTGCTTGGCATACAGATGAGATGTAAGAGACACTTCACGCCATTTGAGAATAGCAGAATACAGCAGCAGAATACTAACGAACATTCATTCTGTACATCAAATTAATGACCTAATTTTACAGCCTTTACATTAAAACTAGTTTTCCTATGAATACATTAATAATATTAATAGCATTACATTTTAGTATTTCAAAAAAATAGTCTTTTTGACTCTAAACTTATAAAAGCAGTCAATAGACTAATCTACTGAATTCAGAATGTACACAAAAGTGTTTGTTAAAGTTTTAAAACTATTGAAATATTCGTACACTAAAATCTGGTAAAAAATTACATTGCATCATTATTGCGCATCCGAGATGCACAAAAAACAATTTCCCGACACCGTTTGTATGCAAATATTCGAAGTTTACATTCATTTTTTCACGAAAAATAAAAAATGTTTTGTTTAGGTCTTTCTCGCATTAGCCATACGAATTTATTAAGTTAAGACACTGCCTTAAGCGTCGTCTGGGATTAATGAAAACTCAGTACGAATTGTTAATTGTTTTTCTGTTGTCAGTCTGAACTAAAAATGTCTGCATACGTATTTTAATTATTTAAGCAAGAATTACCACATAATTGGAGAATAAAATATACCAAAGTAGCTTATTTCTAGTAGCTAGTGCTTCATACTCAATAAAGTAACTCTTGCATTAAAATAGTTTTAGATAACCCTGCCTGGGCAGTTAGAAAAGCAGTAAGTAAAATAAATAAGAGGTGACCATCTCTTTTTAATTAGATCAATTTATTTCCGACGAAATAATATAGCATTACTATTATTAGTATTTTTTATTAGTATAATTTAACTCCACCATATGGATTTCATATTTATTTTGTATTGAGTAATTTTGAAGATGAGATAGATAGGCTTAATTAATATATTTTTTATTTTCATATGTGCATGCTATGATCTGTAAGTTCATTACATTTATCCTAGATTTTTGTTCTGCTCTTCATATTTATGTGTACTAAGTGATTGTTAATAAGCCTAAGCCCTACTAAAACAAAGAAGTGGTAACACGCTTGCTTGGGAAACCGAGTGAAGCGGGTTCAAAACCCGTGTTCTTATACTTCTGATATTATCGTGTGCCAATCATTTTCAACATGATAACCACTTATCTTACGGAAAACATCGTAAGGAAACCTGCATATCTGAGAGAACCTAGCAAATTCGAAAGACATGTGAAGTCCGCCAACCCGGACTTGGCCAGAGTGGTAGATAATGGCCTAAATCCACCTTGTTTTAAAAAGAGTCCCTTGCCCTACAATACAAGCCTAATAAATAAATAAATTACGTCAAACAGTAAATAATTCATTAATACACAAAAGGTATGTGCAAATGCGATTACAAAGAAAATTCATGGCATAAATAGAAATTTAGTAGAAGTTTGGTAAACAAAAGCTTCGTACACAGCAACAAGGCATAACTTACGAATTCGAGCTACGAGTAGTTATCTTTCATTAGTGGAACCGCCTTCTCGGTTTTAGCAAACAACGTAATGTGTATTTAATATCACCCCGTCGGTGCTCATTTCAGAGCGCCTACTACTGGCCGTTGTTCACTAAATGCTGTAATAAACTTCTGTTTGTACACCGAGTGACTCAGTTTGCTATATTACTCTGTTGTAATTAAACGGTGTTAAAACTATTTAAACTATTTTATTGAGTGTGCAAATCTGTACGTATTTTTGCCACTTCTCCGCAAAAACGGCTGGAACCATTTGGATAAAATTTACTACACACACATATTTTAAAAATATAGGCTACTATTAGAAACGCACCCGTGCGAAGAAAAGTCGCTGGCTTTGCTGAAGAATAACTAGAATGGTATTAAAAAGATTTGTAATTAATGGGAGACCTCATATGGCACTACTTGTTATGTTGGAAATTCCGGATGCGACATCATATTTCCGTTGTAAATATTTATAAGAATATAATATCACATAAATGTTTACAAAATTTCGTTTAATATACTCCTAATACAAGTACAATATTACAGTAGTACAATATTTACATTAAACAAAGAACAGAAGAAATATCGTCTTTCAGGAACGAAAATTGTATGAGAGGCGAATAAACACTAAATTATAAACTAAATTCAGATTTTGCATTATAATTGTCGACGAAAGGAGACGAAGTATGTACTAACAAAATAATTCAAGAGATCTTAATCAGAGCTTTCGCAATTAAACGGATTGAAATTTTATTTTCTTTTTAGACAATTATTTTAATATCATTAATATAACAGTAAGTTAGTCCTGTGTTATCCAAGTACTACACGTATATTTTATCTCATAAAAAACATGCAAGCATAAATATTTTTCTGTAAAAGCTTTTAATAAGCTCATTGCGAAGTTTAAAATTTATTCAAATTCTTACTTGGCTAAATATTATAAAATTTTAATAGAAAGTTTATGAAATTGAATTTATGCTTCATAAATTTTCATCCTAAAACAGCTTTGGAGAAGAACCTTTTTAGTAAAAAGCTGCATTAAAGAAACGTGTTTTACTAACTTGGCCCTATAAACATACTCATTTCGTCATCTTTAATATCGATTATATCTAGTACTCCTCTAGCCTCATATACTTTGTATTTTTAGTTATATATTAGTATATGGCTACCAATTTATGATAACAGCGATAACCTATCATGACAACATTCACAAGGCCTAAATTAGGGAAAACCTATCATAGAAAGAATAACAGAAATGAAATGGCAAAATTGCTTATCTAATACGTACTCGCAATGCATAGGTATAATAAACAAAAACAAATTACGACGACTGTCAAGACACTGGGGAATTCGGAATAGTTTGTCGTTGCGTACTATTCTAAAGGTGTTGGGATCGATTACCGTCTGGAATATATTTTTACTGATCTTACACATGTATCCCGGCTCAAGGCGACACTGTATGCCGCCATTGAATACACACCGTGTCATTAGATTATAAAGTAATTATAGAGACTGGTTAGGATTTAAATTAGATATATTTTAATGCTTTTCGTCATAGTGGTTAAATGTAATAATATTATAAAGATAATAACTAATATTATAAAGAGGTAAAGTTTGTTAGTTTGTACGTAAGGGGTAATCTCTAAAACTATTGATCTGATTCTGAAAATTTATTCACTAATGTTACCACCTATCTTACCGCCAAGTGCTATAGGCTATTCTTTATTCAGATAAATATATGTTTACTGTCAGAAATCTTAATAACTTTAATTGAAGACGAAAAAATGGCCGTTGAGTTATTTTATTAGCTATTGCTAGACACTTAGGGAACCCGTGAGAAGCGAGGGTAAGTCACTAGTACATATTAAAGTTAATCAGCAGACTTTCATCTGCCTTAATTCTAATTTAGAATTAAAAAAAAATAAAGATCTACCTCAGACTTACTCTTCTACTTAATTTAAAAAAAAAATTTACATGTGTTAAGAATTAATTACTGTTACTATTTTTGAAATTTGACAATTCATAAATATTTTGTTAAAAAAGCTATCAGTAAAAAAAATCGAAAATTGGCGAATTTGCACAAACGAATATTTACAAATTCTATATATGTAGATATACGTAGGTACCAATTTATGATTAAAGCGATAACCTATCATGTGAACATTACGCTAGACTGCAAATGGGGAAACCGCCTGAATTAGGAAAAACCCATCGTAAAAAAAAGTAGATAACTATGTATGAACACAAAACTTCCTTTTTTTGATACTCACGTTTACCTTTAATAAACTATATGCATAAGCGTATTATAGTAATAATAATAATGTCCTCCTGACCGATTGCGGCCACAGCGGCCAATCTCATTGAGACTAGCCAACTGCGCAGGAGATATTATAGTGCACAAATGTACGCGCAGACACAAGTGCACTCTCTATTCCTGTCACTCTCATACTCCGGTGGGACGACCACTCGACACGACCGGTGAGAGTTAAGGCGCAGGACCGACGGCTTTACGTGCTCTCCGAGGCACGGGGGTGAAACACCGCCAACTTCCCAACTCCGAGCTGTTACTGAGGCTTACTATACATAAAGACTCAATAACTAAACTTGGCCCGACCCGGGACTCAAACCCAGGACCTCAGGATGTGCAGCCGTACATGCTAGCCACTACACCACCGAGGCAGTGGTATATGTATTATAGTATATACCTATGCAATAAATGACTTTTACAATTTGTAAATGTTAAAATTCAAAACTATTTGCTTAATCTTATATGCATTTCATCTTGTATGTAAAGTTAATATGAAAAGGTTGAGTTAAAGTTAATAAATGGTAGTTGCTATATTGCATAAAGAATATTACTTCAACAAGAACTTTTAGAATTCAAATTCATCCATTTCTTCTTTGAAAACCTATTTTTTATATTTCTCAAGAGTTTCTCGAAAGTATTCTTTTATGTCCGAATCTAAATTAACACAACAAGACAAAAAATATATAAAATACCTATATTATTACCTAATTAATATAAATAAACATGTCTCTACAAAATAAATGTACACCTTCTAGTAATATAATATCTCAGAAATTTTCGTGTGCGAATGATTACCACTTGTCTTACGGTGAATGAAAACTTCCTGAGGAAACCTGCTTGTCTGAAAGAACCTAGTAAGTTTTCGAAAGACATGTGAAGTCCACCACGTGGCCAGCGTGATGGACTATGCCTGATCCCCCTCATAGAAGAAGGCCCGTGCCCGGAAATGGGACGTTAAAAAGGGCTGAAAACAAGTAATATTAATAATCCATTTATCACAATATATGAACATTTTGATATTTTTACGGTTCAATAAATATCCACAAAAGGATGACAAATGCGACAAAGTCGGATTTATCCAAATTAATTTTTATAAAAGTTATATGTCAATTTGAATGATTTATATCGTTTCATATCTCGAAATTTATCGATAGAGAAAGTATTAGTTTAAAAATTTAGCTTTCTATATACCTAATGCATTTATAAAACATATTTTAATCAAATTATTTTTATAAACTACTATTATAAATCGGTTTGTATTATTAATCAAGATAAGCTGAAATCCTGCTACTGTATTAATAAATATTCTTTTGAAAATGTCAATAGAATACAAGTTTTAAATTAATCCGTATGGCAGACATTCTTAGATGAAAAACAACACTAACTAAAACCTTTTTAGGATACCTGAACTACAACATATTGTGTCGTGCGCTGCTTGCTTCACAAAATACTTATAGATTTTCACATTGTAGTATAGTGTAGATTATATTCGATGAATAATTTCATGAAATAGAGGTCATTATTTTAACTTGTAGGTCAAATCACCAGATTTTAACCAACCACGTTTCAAACAATCATTTTAATTAACTTATTACTGCACCTTCGCAATAAATAGTGCCTATCTTGATGTCCGCTTGTACTGTGCTTTTATTTTTCCGACAAAAAAAATTAAAAGTAATATTTCGCCTCTATTCCTAACGGCGTAATAAAATGTCACAAATTTACGTTATTTTTAACACGCTTTTATTAGTTTTGTAAACATATTTGTAAGCTTAAATATTTTTATTTAAGATTATGTACGTATATTGTGTTTAATATTAGTTTTTATGCAACTTAACAAAACTTTCCGAACTATAAAAATACATTTTCTTCAAATGTCTTTCTTCTACTCGTATATCTATATATATACATAAAATGCTTTGTCCTGACTGACTGATCGATCAACGCACAGCCTAAACCGCTGGTCGTAGAAACGTGAAATTTGGAGGACATATTTCTTATACAATGTAGGCATCCGCTAAGAAAGGATTTTTCTAAATTCATCCCCTAAGGGGGTAAAATAGGGAATAAAAGTTTGTATGAAACTCTGTTATTCTTAACGCGAAATACACGGTAAGTGGTATTCAGCTTTAAGATGAAAAATAAGAAATATATGTATTAGATTTTGTTCGAAATTCATCCCTTAAAAGGGTAAAAGGGGGTGATAAAGTTCATATGGGCAAACAATTATTTATGATTAGAATTACTTGAAACTTAGTATTAATGCTCTTCAATACAATTAAATAAATATGTATTTTAACATTTTTTGAAATTCATCCCATAAGGCTGTCAAATAGGGGATGAAAGTTTGTATGAAACTCTGTAATTGATGCACGGAAAGTGGTATTTACCTTTAAAATGAAAACTAAAACAATACAGATATCATTTTTTTTCGAAATTTATCCCTTAAAAGGGTAAAAGGGGTTGTGCTGTTTATATAAGGAAAAAAATCTTTATGATCAGAATTACTTCAAACTTGGTATTATTGCTCTTCAATACAATTAAATAAACATGTATTGTAGATTTTTTTTTAATTCAGCCCCTAAGTGGGTAAAACTGGGCGGTGAAGTTTGAATTGTTTTATATATTTAAATAGAGTAACATGGCTTAAGTTCTCTGTAAGTGCACACTATCTGTGTGAGATATAAAGCAGAGAACGGAAATTATTCCGAATCCAAATGAAAATTATGTATAACTTTTCGGCTGGCCACAGCAGCGACAACAATAACAGACCTAGAGCGCGAGAGAGAGAGCTTTACCTATATTGGTTGGTTTTTTTAGTGGAGACTAACTTAAGTGAATCTAGAGTTTTACTTTAGACATAATATTAAAAATTCGATATGAAAACATATAAATTCAATGGAAATTAAAACTGAGCAAATTTTTCAGTCCACGCGAACGTAGCCGCGGGCAAAAAGCTACAACAAAATAAGAATGCACTTTATATATGTAACTTAAAAAAAGAAGGACAAGGAGGAAGACTGTAAGCTTCAGGTGTACATAGCATTGGGTCTTTAAAAATAACGTAGATGTTAGCCTGTTAGTATGTTACTTAAAAAACCCATATTAGCCATGTTACATAATTCTAAAGTCGTTAACATTGTATGCGATTGTATCATTGTACTCTCTTCCTCTAACATTGGAAAGATGGAGTAGAAAAATGTACAAAAAATACAGGTAGTGCAGCTTGCTAAATACCTAAAGTGTAAAATTAATTACAAAATATACGCTGAACATCTTTTAAAATACTGGATATTTTGAGTTACGATCGCTAAAATTAAATTTGTTTTCATACATACTTTAACAAATAATAAATCTTACACAAACTTATTCTTGCAAGTAATAAAGTATGTATTGCGAAAAAGTTTATTCTTTTCGTCGTTTGATCGCGGGCGAAGCCGCGGGTTCTGCTAGTCTATAATAAAACGCAGCGTTAATCATTGATTTCAGGCGGTGTTTAACTGTATGGCATGTACTGTACGCATTAACTACGAGTATATGGCATCTATAGTTTAAGTAATTTATACTTATATATAAATAAACACGAAATGTTGTTCGTTGCGTAGCGGCTAGTGCATCACTAAAGAATGGCAGAACCGATTTAGCTTAATTAAATATATTCAAAATAATCCCAATTAGGTTATTAGGACATAATAAGAAAGCAAATGAGAAAAGTTACGCCGAAATTCGAAAAAAACCTGAAGGTTTTTTTTTCTATAATATTTTTGTATTTACTCAAAGATCACAAAGAATTAAAAAGGATGTAATATAATATGTCTGTATGTTTATGCTTAATATTAAACTACTTATTCCACGCAAGACATCTAAAAAAAATCTAAAAATGATTATTCGCATCGCTGAAGCGATCAATCATAATCTCGTCATGTTCACGTCGTTATTACTTTTACAAAAATCGATAAGAAATTGTTAGTAACGTATCTACAACGCGCATTGTAATCTACAATCAATAAATATTTTTTTGTAAACTAATGTCATATTAGCCCATAATAAAGAATATATATTATATAATTTTAGTTAGCTATCGGTTTATTGCACAATTTTCAAAAAGTCGGCATATAGTATTGTAGGTTTATTTAATCTATACTAATATTATAAACCTGAAGAGTTTGTTTGTTTGTTTGTTGAACGCGCTAATTGGATAGCCTGTTAACTGAGGAAGGCTATATATAATCCCGGAAAAATGTACGGTTCTCGTGGGATAGATTTGTTTTTGTCTAGGGACGAACCCGAAGCGAAGTGAGGGTGAGTCGCTAGTTAAGTATATGTAAAATGAATGTATATTTCATTATTTGTTTGTACGTATGTATTCCTAACTATGATATTATAATTGAATCAGCGATCGCTATGGAATTTTCGTAAATTTTAGTATGTAAACACGTCTGCGACAGCTATTGCCGTACGTATATTCGACATACGACAGGCAGCGATCTAGTTATGTAAATTATATGTAGGGTTCATCTAAATGCGATGAAACTTTCATATATTTGCGTGGCCGAAACGTGAATATACTATGACGCTTCCTGATATTTTGTTCTAATATAAAAATAACGTATGTGTATTCAGCCCTTTTTAACGTCCCACTGCTGGGCACGGGCCTCCTTTCAATACGAGGGGAAATAATATTTTTTTATAATTATAATAGATCATTTATTTATTTGTATGGTTTTGTGACATGTCATTGAGATTAAGCTCTGGAAATTCTGTAACAATTTCGAAAATTCCTTTATTATCTAAACGATGTCATGTAGCTTACACTCGAATAAAATAGACCATTTTTTTCGACGCACCATGCGTGCGAAGCCGTGATCGTGTTGAAATGTGACATAAATATACACAATATCTGACACAATCATCCAAAGATATCAATTCTATCGAAAGAAAATAAGGGTAGTATGTGAAGCCTATCGTACTTTAATCTTTATGTCCACTACAACAGGCCATTCTATATATCTGACAATATTATTTATAAAAACGTATCAAGCGGAAGAAAATTGTATCTACGTTGTGAAATGTGTTACGTTTTGGTGTCGGGGGACCTTCCGCTATCGGATTTACGTATTTTCGAAGATACATTTTTATAGCGACAAGAGTGTTCAGAAACATCGTATTTTATAAACATTGAACATGTATCACTATTATAAATACGAAAGTTTGCATGTAAGTGCGTGTACGTTTGTTACTCCTTCACGCTAAAACGGCTGGACAGATTTGGGTGAAATTTAGACACAGACAAACTATGACCTGGAAAATCATATTACAGTTCTAAAAACCCAAAAGGCTGGAGGTTTTCAACGTCATTACGTATATCAATTTTCTTCTAAATGGTTTTAAACTTTAACCACCAATCTGTTAAAAACAATTTAGGTACAACAGGAACAACAGTTAAGAATAATTTAGGTATCTAATTTCTTGTCAGTCTAGAACGCATTGTCACAAAATAAGCGTGTAAAACTAAAACAATTAAAATGTGAAATAAAAGATAGATAAAACAAGGTTGTGATAACAATAACACAAAACAAAATAGTATAATTGCTAAATCTCATGAAACCTAAATCTCTATATTTTATTTATATCCAAGAAAAAATTAAGATTATTACATTTTTCATTTTAAATAAAACTGTTTTTTCGATAATATTGCGTGGTTATTTTTTTATTTTTTTATTCTCGTCGTTTCCAATGCTTTGATCAGAACTAAAATCTAAAAATAAAAAAAATATATATATTTAAAATGTCAAATATTCCTGTAAATCAAACAAAGTATTATATTTTTGTAAAATGTTTTCATTCACACTTGTTATATTAAAGGATTTACTATTCGTTGATTACCACATACTAAGGACAATAGAATTATGTATAGTAGCGATCGTAATAAGATGTATAAAATAATAAAACTTTTATTAAAATTCAGTATTAAATACATATAATCTGAGTAAATAAAACCAATATTGACGTATACCATGTTAATTTTCACAAACAAACTTGGTATTTTGACGTAGTAAATAATAAACAAAGTCCAGTTAATTGATATGGTAAAAAAATATTATTTTTATTATTTACGATAAAATTAATGTTATTGTGAAAAAAGCGTAGGATGCTTGATACCAGTTGCTATAGATATTCCATTGGTACAAATTCTATAAGTAGAGTTAGTATAAAAATATTGTACAAAGCACCCCAAGCTTTTTTCACAATAACACTAATTTTCTCGGTAATCACTTTATATGTCTATACTAAAAAATATTTTTTACTTTTTTAGTTCGATTCATTATAAAGCGTATTTTTTTAGTTTTTAAACTATACATTATTGATAATTTATACTTAAAATATTTTTAAACAACGTATATATTAACTTATAACTAGCAAAGATTCATACTTAGACTCATATGTAACGCCAAGCATTGACTATGCATAAACGTAATCTTAACGCTATTTAGATACGGACTCATACATTGGCAGTAACAAGCTGAGAAATTAAAAATAGTGGAACCAAATCGATAAAATTTACAGTGTACATTTGCATTTAATATAGGAATTGTTTTCACATTGAGATAAGTAGGTATATTTAAAACTAAATACCTAAGTACATACCAAATAAATTAAATAAAAACTAAATTGTGGCATGACGGATTTTTTATAGTTTTTTTTTTTTTTTAATTAGTCTATCTACTCTTTTATTAATAATTATTAGATTAACGATAAAATACAAAGTATGTAGTATTAGATTTTATACAAAGTAACTTGACGCCCTTCTTTTCCACTTATGGCGGTATTCGCTAATATTGCATTTTATAAAATGCGAAAATACTTTGTGCATATTATAAAACTAGCTTGGATTGTTTCTACATTACTATCAAACAATAAATCAGACACTCACGTTCTTCTTTTATATAATAAACCCATATGAAATCTATATATACATAAAATGCTTTGTCCTGACTGACTGATCGATCAACGCACAGCCTAAACCGCTGGTCGTAGAAACGTGAAATTTGGAGGACATATTCCTTATACAATGTAGGCATCCGCTAAGAAAGGATTTTTCGAAATTTATCCTTTAAGGGGGTAAAAAAGGGCATAAAAGATTGTATGAAACTCTGTTATTCTTAACGCGAAATGCAAGAAAAGTGGTATTTAGCTTTAAGATGAAAAATAAGAAATATATGTATTAGATTTTTTTCGAAATTGATCCCTTAAAAGGGTAAAAAGGGGTGATATAGTTTATATGGGCAAACAGTTATTTATGATCAGAATTACTTGAAACTTGGTATTAATGTTCTTCAATACAATTAAATAAATATAAGTTTTAGCATTTTTCGAAATTCATTCCATAAGGGGGTAAAATGGGGGATGAAATTTTTGTATGAAATTTTGTAATTGCGGCATGGAAAGTAGTATTTACCTTTGAAATGAACAATAAAACAATACAAATACCGTTTTATTTTCGAAATTCATCCCTTAAAAGGGCAAAGGGGATTGTGCTGTTTATATGTGGAAAAAAATATTTATGATCATTACTTGAAACTTGGTATTAATGCTTTTCAATACAATTAAATAAACATATATTTTAGTTTTTTCTTTAATTCAGACTCTAAGTGGCTAAAACTGGGCGGTGAAGTTGGAGTTTATGAATATATTTAAATAGAGTAACATAACTCAAGTTCTCCGTAAGTGCACACTTACTGTGTGGATATAAAGTAGAGAAAGGAGATTATTCCAAACCCAAAGGAAAATTATGTATTAGTTCTCGGCTGGCCATAGTAGTGACAGCTATAATAGAACTAGAGCGCGAGAGAGAGAACCTAGCTAGAGAGTAATTTGCTATCTATATCCTCCTTCTGAAGGTTGGCAAAACTGTAATGAAAAAGTCACCTAAGCTATGTAACGGGATTAGACTGTGAGTAATTCATTAAACATCATAGTGGCCACTGTGTTTGCTGAACGTGCTTCGGGGCAATCAGAATTCATACCTCGAATACCACTGATAACTTCTGACTACACCTTTGAATTTAATCTATTGTAATTCCTCTTTAAAGTTTGCTTTGCAATGACCATTGATATATCTCAATGCCAGTTGTTAAAACTAGCAGGCGTAGACTTAAAAGAGGATAGCTCCTCACAGGGTCGTTTTAACAGAACCCAGACAGAACATCCATCAGTGTGGTATATATGTGTTTGGGTTTTTTAGTGTAAACTAAGTTAAGTGAACCTACAGTTTTACTCTAGGCATAATATTAAAAATTCGATATGACAACGTATAAATTCAATGGAAATTAAAAATGAGCAAAATTTTCAGTCCATGCGAGCGTATCTAAAAAATCTACAGCAAAATAAGTATGGCACTTTATATATATAACTTAAAAAAGGAGAAGGAGGAAGAAGGGAGACTGTAAGCTTTAAGTGTAAATAACATTAGGTCTTTAAAAATAGCGTATGTAAATGTTAGCATATTAGTACGTTACTTAAAAAACCCATATTAGCCATATTTCTTGATTCTAAAGTCGTAAACATTGTATGCGATTATATCATTGTACTCTCTTCCTCTAACTTGGAAAGATCGAGTAGAAAAATGAGTAAAAAATACAGGTAGTGGAGCTTACTAAATACCTAAAATGAACATTTATTTACAGAATATGTTATCTATGTTTAACATCTTTTAAGGTACTGGATATTTTGAGTTACGATCGCTAAAATTAAATTTGTGTTTCTTGCATCTTTAAGAAGACGAAATCTTATACGAATTTATTTTTGCAAATACTAAAGTATGCATAGCGAAAACAGTTTATTTTTCCCGTAATCGCGGGCAAAGCCGCGGGTTCTGCTAGTAAGACATAAAAATACATAAGAAATGGGCATTACGTATATATATATTATTTTTATGTTAAAAAAAATTAGTAGTCTATAATATATGCGTCATACATTCACTTAACTATCATATCGATAGATAATTCTATTCTACAATATACGTCTCCCACAGAAGAATATCACTATAGCATGGCGTAGCACATATTAGTTATATTATCACCCCTATTCCGTGCTTCAGCGCTAACATATTCCCCCGACAAGCAACCTACTTCGAGTACAAAGACGTGTTATCACAAGAAAGGAATATGTATACGATACAAGAGCGCAATTTATGACAATATAATAATGAAAATAAATTAAACTAAAAATGAAAAAAAAAACCGACATTTCGTTAGGTAATATTCCTCATTCCCTTTCAATATAGTGTACATTATTCTACTGGTCAAGCCCTTTTATTTGAAACCCATATATGGTGTACATTATTCTACTGGTCAAGCCCTTTTATTTGAAACCCATATTGAGGGAGTTGTGAAAAAATATATAATCCGCCATTTTGTGACAGCGGAAATCATGGACCGATTTTCATCAAACATAGCTAAGAACACTTCCAACTAATTCACCTTTCAAACGTTTTTTGCGGCATAAACAGCCGTATCTTTTTTTACGTTAACATAGAAGTTTGATTTGTTCACAGTTTCAAGAGACTGTAGACCTGAGTACATAATACCACGCGTTCCCGAAATAAAGGGTCTTGACAGACAGACAAACGGACGGACGGACGGACAGACAACAAAGTGATCCTATAAGTGTTCCGTTTTTTTTGAGGTATGGAATCCTAAAAATAAGGCATTTTTTGGAAAAAATAAACACAAATATCGATAAAATAAGAATGTGATCTCTAAAACAAAATTTTAACAATATGTAATGGGATTATTAAAAAAAATGGCTACGATACTGATGAAAACGAAATTACTTTCAATTTTCCGTAGTCATATATAGCCTCCGGATCTATGGAACCCAATTATAGTAGCAACAGGCAATTTAGTCATCTGTTGGCTAGCTCGGGATCAACATATGTAGTAGCCGCTTACATAAATCAATATTGAAAGTTTCGCATACCAAAAAGATATATAAGGATATTTGGGGTTTAACATACTTCAAAAAAAGAGTAGGTACACTTTTTGCGATGCTATGCGATTTGTTCGCCAATTTTGTTTATTATTATTGTTTTAATAAATAGTTTAAACTTAAAAAAATCTTTTGCTGGGGCTATTTATTTTTAAGTCGATGTTTTTTCCACATTACAGTTTAAAATTAATTATTATTATTTAATTCAAAAACAAATAATAGCGAAAAAATTATGGTTATTACGACGATATGGTTTTATTAGGTATTTTTAACACTCAAGTGTTGAATAGCAAGCTTCATCGATATCTCGATGACTTAATTATTAAACTCTCCACCCACACTTTACCTATAAAATCATAACGAAATTCTTCACAACAATTTTTCACTTTGTGGTACAATAAACATTTTGTAACTTTAGATACTATCTTCAACAATTAACTGAAAAATTCTTTTCAACTGAGCCGGTAATATTCACCACCCATGAAATAAGTTTTCTCAAGCACAAGAAATATTTCTCTAGAGTTTAATTCAAATTCCGGGAGTCTAATGAAATTCCGACAAGCCGGGTAACCTCTTCCGCTACATGAGAGAAGCATCATTAATGGGTTTCCGTGATGTTTCAAAGGACACGCCGTATGCCGCGGTGCATAATCGGATGCTGATGTGAGGACTGACACCATAGCGTGCCATTGTTGTTGATAGGCGCATCTCGCTGTATTATTGATATGTGTATATGAAAAAGACTAAATATTTTGTTAAAATATATTATACTAACTTTTCCCTGTGGCTCCTCATACTTTATTTATGTATTATTATATTAAGTCTTATGTATAACTCCTTCAAAAAATAGACTAATTAACCGACTTCTACAAAAGAGGGGGTTCTTAATTCGTCGGAATCTTTTTTTATGTATGTTCACCGATTACTCGAAGACACCTGAACCGATTTGAAAAATTCTTTATTTTTGTTTCAAAGGGTATGCTTCCCAGGAGCGGTTTTTTAAAAATTAACAATATATATTTTTTTTTAAATCAATATGGCTTAATCGAATATGTTGTTAAAAAACTTTCTTCTTACATATTACCTGCTTATTATGTCTACACAAAAAATGAAAAAATAAAAACTAAAAAAAAATCAATAAAAACCGACTTCCAGGCACTAAAAAGTAAAAAATAACTAAACGAGGGTTTTCATTTAGAATAGATACCTAATCAGATATTTTCGAAGTCGGTGTGCTTTGATTTGTATCGGCTGATACCGACTTCAACTAATGTAGCTTGTAAAATACAATATCTAAACAACGTTATAATTTGGGGGATGTGAATAAATGATGGATTTTTCCATCGTACATAACGACTATTAGGACATTACAAACAAAGATGCAGCTTTTTACTAAACAATTTTTCTATTTTTGTATTTGATTTAATAAAATATATTATAATGTATGACGCTAGCTTTTCACAATAAAAATATCAAGAATAATACAACTCTTACATTTTTGATATGAAATAGGGTTTTTCCTTACAGTAATATTGTATTGCATGCAGGTAGCACCGCGATGAAATATGTAAGGCGAGAGTCTTGAAATGGAGTTCACCCGTAAATATTAAAAACCTTTCCACTCACAAATAAAAAAGAGAAATAGTTCACTAAAAGTCATTTTAAACGAAGACTATCTTGTCAGTCTTTGTCACGTCAAAGTTCTAACGTCGTTTTGCCAAATAATATCGTTTATTGGTGCAAAATGTGTCTTATTCAGGGCCGTAATTCAATATCGTGTCGTAGTAACAACAATATCTATCGAATATACACTTAACTAGATATTCATATAATTATTGGATACTGTATATAATCCACCCTTCTTTTTCTAAACTTATTGAAATCTATAACATACTAATATATTAAACGTATCTGAATAAAAGTAGCCTTATAATCTCTATGCCATTAACGTCGATGCATGAACAAGTCCCGAAAATTCCATCATATTAATAATAAGTTTTGTAACAAAGTAATAATTATTATAATACGACATTATAATTATCATTATGTTTACTAATAATGAGTATAATAAAATAATATAGAATATAATCGAAATAAAGCATTTCTGGTTTTTAACCGACTTCCAAAAGGAGGAGGTTATCAATTCGATTGGTATATTTTTTTTTTATGTATGTACATCGATTACTCTGAGATTTATGATCCGATTTACGTGATTCTTCTTTTGTTTGATGCGGAATAGTTGCCATGTGGTCCCATAAAAATTTAACATAGTTTAGCCCAGTAGTTTTCATTTTATGAAAATAAAATTATGAATTTTTTTGTTTACGTGGATGTAATTTTATGTATGTTCGCGGATTGCTTCGTCGTTCATGAACCGATTTTAATGATTCTTTTTTTGTTTGAAAGGAGATATCTCAAGGGTAGTACCATAATAAGGAAACCAGGATCTGATGATGACATCTTAGAGAAATCGAGGGGAACCTTCGAAAATCGTAGTGGCGACTAGTGCGCTTGTTAATTTTTTTTCATTGAGTATTTTAAAGCACTACTATTTAATGAAGGTCTGGAGTCGATCTGATGATGGAACCGAAAGACAGTCGAGGAAACTCCTCAACGATTTACAGCAATTAGGTACCTGGTGTTTGGGCTTGATTAATTTGTATTGATGAGAACTTTACACCTAGATGGGTTGTGAGTGTCATTAGGGGTCTGAATAAATGGCTTAATCGAATATATTTTTTAAAATTTTTCTTCTTACAAATTACCTGCTTATTACGTCTACACCAAAAATGGAAAAATAAAAACTTTTAAAAAAAAAATAAAAACCGACTTCCAGGCACAGAAAAGTAAAAAATAACCAAACGGGGGTTTTCATTTAGAATAGATACCTAATCAGATATTTTCGAAGTCGGTGCCAGCGAATACAAATCAAAGCACACCGACTTCGAAAATATCTGATTAGGTATCTATTCTAAATGAAAACCCCCGTTTGGTTATTTTTTACTTTTCTGTGCCTGGAAGTCGGTTTTTATTTTTTTTTTTAAAGTTTTTTCAATAATGTACACATAGCTATCCTGTTCACAAATGAATATACAAAATACGAATTAACAAACAAATTATTAACGAGTACTGAATGACAGTATTAATTACACCATATTGATATAACTTTAACATGATAAAAGCAAATAATTAAATTCAACAAGCCTGCCTATATTTGTTTATTGAGTTATCAGTTTCAAGAGACTGAGAAACAATGGCTCTAATTATTTATTGATCTATTATTCTATACAATAAAACTGTAAAGCGTGTATTGGGGATTGGACTTCAAACTTATTTCATTGCAATTTATTAATTTAAACCAAAATAGTATAAATAAAAATATAAACAGTCGGACTGAGAACCTCCTCCTTTCTTTGAAGTCGGCTAAGCATATTTAAAACATTATTATTTCAAACAATTATGTATGTCTGAGTTTACAGATTTAGCCTTCCATACTATACAAACTCACACTATTAAAAACTCGTTCATATTTAACAGCTTCAAATTAAATTACGCGGAAAGCCAAAGGCAATATCCTAGTGCTATATTAGATTAAAGAGCAGACGAAATACCTATATAAAAACGATCTATCGGTTATATAAGGGTAAAATTGGTTATATTTCATAACCTGTGCAAACTCGCGTGAAAATTTTAGGCCAAATAAATTGACGCTATTTATTCAATCTATATTGACGAAAAATCATCATATACAAGTCCCTAGATTTATCAATTCTAGCTCTATCAATTCTTTAATTTGTGACTTTTAATCCTGCCAAGTGTGTATAGCTTAATTCGCAGATGCCGATTAGAATCAAGAAGGCACGTAGATTTACCACCTTCTTGTCTTTATTTACAAAATATGTTAATTTTAACAAAAAAAACGCAACGCTTAAACGACGGAATGCTTCAAATTGAAATATTTCGAACAAACTACGACTTTATATTACCGGCACTTTGAAAGGTTAACACGTTTAAGGGTCAATAATTGTTCAAAAAAATAGTTATTTTAAATTAGACATATGTACGTACTAATTAACATAAAACACGTATTTATTTTTAAATATTTTCACATAAATTTAATTTGTAACATAATAATTATAACGCCAAACTACTCAACAACGCCGATTAAATTGTCCTAAGTAGTAAATACGATACATCTTAACTAGATTCTCAAGGATTAAGGCAGTCTGCAAACTTTCCTGGCAGATGCAGGTTACTTTATCATTATAGAATTTTCGGTTTTACAAACATGTAGGTACTAAAATTTTATGAGTAAAAATAAAATAATATCCGATTTTACTTGTACTTATACTTACTTTTGCTATATTACTATATTTACTTTTGCTTATACTTTTCTCACACTAAGATACGAAAAAGAAGTAATAAGCTTTTCTTAAATACAACTGAATCTCCCAACTGAAAAAAAGAACCAGTAAAAAAATCAGTCCATTTATATTGCCCATAACGTTTTAAGGACATTTGTTTTTATTCAAGAGTAACATTTTAGGTTTTTTATCACACTTATTGTACACTATCGTCGCTCGTGTACGGTCTTAGGTGTCTATGTGCTTATCCAGATCATAGTGTATCTGTGTACAAATTTCACCCAAATCTGTCCAGCCGATTTAGCGTAAAAAAGTAATGAACATACATACAAACTCTCATACTAACCTTCGCATATATAATAATAGTCCGATCTCACCAAGAACACCTAGGAGGACACAGGAATAATGCTCCAAATAGTAGCCATGAAAGCTCATCTAGTCAGAATTCGTAAACTCCTTTCTCTAAATAATCTAAATTCTCAATGTTTCCACAAGATCGAGAGAAAATAAATCCAAATAAAACAAAAGCTCACAAAAAGGCACGGACAAAGGTCTTCGGTTTTCGTAGACTCAGTTAAAAAAAATAGTCGAATGATAAATATTTTTACTTATTCCTAGATACGTACTAACTACTAACGTATTAACGAAACTACATACATACGTAAATAAAATACACTCATTAAATTAGAGAAAGATATAAAGGATAAAACCACACGACACATCGCTATGCTGCGGTCTGGCATGCGAACTTGTTTTAGAATTTCTTCCTAAGTCCGCAAAAAGTGTAAGGATTAATTGTAAATGGTGTGAATAACTTAAATAATATACAAATAGAAGTAAAAAAAAAACTTTACAGGTCAATATTTTTGTGTTATTGTATGATATTTAATTTAGACCTAGATCATACTTCATATTCTCACACTCGAGATTAACTAGAAGCAAAACTCTTAACCATATATATAAATCACCTGTCATGTTTGATATCATGATATCATTTATACATAATTTTTATTTGTGTTTTTTGTAGTATATAGAAAAATTAATAATAAATCGCTAGCATTTTCCCGGAAACATACAAAAAAATATACTAGATTTAAAAAAATTCAACAAACACGTTATGCTAATGTATAAATAATGCACAATGTATATACGTATATTATCCTCTCTCATTGTATTGAATTATTTGTACCTACTTTCAGAATTAGCGATACAATCAATATTTTTGCCAAAAAATTGAACATTTTGTTTTATGTAATACATTTTTTTAACTTTGACCGTTACGAATATACGTTATTTTTTACTTATAAAAACATCAAGAAATCCTTTAATGTATTAAAAATATAAACACTTGAGTATGAAAACAAGGTAAGTTGACTTTGTCTGTGCTGTGATGTATTAATATCTAAATCTACGTATCTTGCATCGACTGACACCGACTCCCAAAATATCTGATACCTAAACAGTACACGAAAAATCCTGTCCCATTATTTTGACTTTTTAATACCTTGAAGTAAACTAACCTTCGAAATATGAAATAAATACGAGAATTAAAAGTAGATTAAAATTGGTGCCCTACATTTATTATGCACTGACATTTGGCTGTATTTTTCTAAATTTTTATATTCCAGATCCAAAAAAAATCTCTAGAAGCACGTTGTGATCTACCTTATTTGAATACCATGAAATAAACTATCCAGATTGTTTATGACGCTTCCAAAAATCAGTAGAAAAGAGAAATCAAGTGTAAGAAAGAAAGATGTCTAAGAGAACTTAGTAAATTTTCGAAAGACATCTGAAGTCCGCCAATTCGCACTTGGTCAGCGTTAACTTTATCATATAACAATTCAAGTAAATAAACTGTGTTGATATAATGTTACATTCTACGATGTGAACAAGAGTACACATACAAAAGCCATTTAATTCTGTTTGCAAACAGCTTAGGAAGTCCATTAAGGTCGTAAAACGTCTTAAAAGCTCAGCTAACTACAGTTTATTTCTTTTCAGCAATTAGACGTTTCATGTATTATCACCAATATGCCAATGTACTCTACATTGGCTTACTGATTGATGAAAATTATCTCCTTTTATAACAAGATAATCTGAAAGCAACAGACTTTTGTTAGGTAAATAAAATTATAACAAAGTTGTTATAACAATAAAGCCGTTAATCACCGGAAAATGACGACAATAATAATATGTAAGCCCGTATGGTTGTGTATCAAGACAAAGCTTCAGTACTAATATTATAATTAGGAAAGTGTATTTGTTGGTGTAATAAAACACCGTACATCAACAAGAACTTAAACGCCTGTCATATATTATACACATAAGAAAAATATAATGACATAGCCACAGATTAAGAAGACTAACAATATTAGTTGTAGAAATATATCACAGGATGACGCTAGTAGATTCTATATTATGATATTTACAACATTCCCACTCAAAATATAGATCATCTAAAAATATATCTTCCAATTCTCAAAACGTTTAAATGTTTATAATGTTTTATAGCACCTAAACTTTATCCTATTTAGTAGCAACAGATCAATAGTATATTCAGTGATAAAGTTAGTTTTCAATGACTGTTGTAAAAAACAATGTTGCAAAATTACTTGGAAACTCCTATATCTGAGCGTTACGAGACTGGGTCACTAGTATTATATACATACGTCCCAGCAAAATCAATCAAATCAGTTGTCACTAGTACGTAGTGTATGATACATCACATAGTTCTTAATGAAGGCTCGCTCAAGAGTCGTAGATAGGAGTGCTCTAGAACTGAGACTCTTTGAATACCTCTTATCACTACAATTGCCTTTGTCTACGAGGGTTCACTATAAAACAGAACTACGTTGGCTGTTCCTCGAGAGTTCATTATCAGCACGTACATAATTGTATAATTGAGCAAGGTTAAAAAAATAGTTTTAGTAGACCAATTCTCTAATTCAAAAAATCTGTCAATTAGGGCCAGATAGAGAAAACAAAGGAAGAAGTGTCGGAATTTTAAAAAATAGCCACTGTAATATAACTTCTTCGTATTTTGATAAAAAAACTTTACGTTTTTTATATCATCGTCGTCGTCCCAAAGTCACAAAATCCAAAACACACCCTTGGATCTATAATTTTAATAATTTTTGGCTTCTTTTTATTTATTTTGACATTTCTTTAAACTTTGTCCTTTGTCCTCTAAGACAGCGGTCGGCAACCCGCGGCCCGCGAGCTGCCTCCATGCGGCCCGTGAATGTTTTTATGCTTTTTAAGTACTCTTTATGCGTACTTTATTTGTTTATGCGAACATTTTCAATTTGTAATTACCGAAAAAATTAATATGTTTCTCGTCTCACAGATGAACATTTAAGAGCCATTTTAGGAATTGTCACATTTTGT
Source organism: Fabriciana adippe (assembly GCA_905404265.1). Taxonomy (NCBI): domain Eukaryota; kingdom Metazoa; phylum Arthropoda; class Insecta; order Lepidoptera; family Nymphalidae; genus Fabriciana; species Fabriciana adippe. Next base: position 10,067,011 of record FR989991.1, read on the forward strand.
GGTGTTTTTTTTTTTTTTGCTCTCACAAGTGCGGCCCACCTTTACTAGATACTGCCACCTTGTGGCCCCTGCCTGCTGAAAGGTTGCCGGCCGCTGCTCTAAGACATTGAATTTTAATACGCCGAAATAAGTACTATATTAACTCTGGAAAAGAATAAAAATATCATCATTTATATAGGTCAGAAATATATTAGGCCATAAAAAAATATTATGCAAACTTAGTCCATCCTTTTGTGGGATTTATTTTCAAAATATCCTTTGATGGTTACTTATGTTATTATAAGAAAAAGATGTTATGAAATCAACTCTTGAGATCCCATGGTTTGGTCTTGGTATAGAAATATCAGTCAAAAAAAACAATTTTATAAATCAATAGAAAATATAAATAGGTAACTTTGTTTGCGCTTTGAGTTAAATGCCGTGAATTTCGCAAACGTATTTTTGAAGCCATTCAATTCTTTACAAAGAATAACTTTACCAACGTCTTGCGGAATAAATACAACTTCAAAGAAACATCGGAGAGTTTCTTTGTGTATAATAATATTTTTCGTATATTCTGCTCACCTTGTAAAGCTATGTTCAAACTCAGGCGTATAAAACAACCGAATGAAAACACTGACGAGATTAAAATTAGTATGAAAAATTTGTTAGTTTTCACAGGGCACTGCACGGATTTAACTACGAGTATATTAGTGTAAAATTGCAAATATATGAAATAAACTAGCGACTAACCCTCGCTCCACTGGGGTTCGTCCCTATTTACGTTTTAACGTTTAGTGTCAATTTCTCAGAGATGAGATATTTTCCCGCAGTAAAAAGTATCCTATATGTTGACCCGGAAAACCAGCTATCATCATACCAAATTTCATTAAAATCCCTCCAGTGGGTTTTCCGTGATAGGGTCACAGACAGACAGACAAAAATTCTAAAAACCATAGATTCGGCTTTTGTATAATATAATAATGACTCAATAAGATTTTCCAAAAAAATATATAATGTACAGATTCTACTCGTAGAGAATTTTATTATATGTATAGATGAAGTAATTAGATGTTTTTGTACGTTAGTCGCAGTAGACGATGCCCTATTTTTAGGATTCCGTACCTAAAAAGAAAAATGTAACCTTATAGTTTCGTAATATGTCTATCCGTCTGTCCATGTAACTAACGAGTTAGTAAATTCTAAAAAAAATATAGAGCTTCCAAAATACTTTCAATAAAATAATGTAATTTAATATGGGATATTTTTGGTTTCAAACTTAGTCAGAGTACGCGGCCATATAATTATTTTTGTTTTCCATTAAAATGCTATGAAATACGAAATTATTTATGTTATCTTCCTTTTAGAGATATTGTAGATAAGTGATGCTGTACTTTACTTTTAACTTAAAGATTTCCGCAACTTAAAACAGAACATAAATGTAATGTTCGATGTTGCGTAATTAACAATCATTGTTTAGAAATGTGAAGTTATTCTATGTATACGGAAAAATAAAAAAAATATAGATATTTTATATTAACAACTAGCGACTCACCCTCGTTTCGCTCGGGTTTGTCCGTAGGTACCTACCTACCTTTTAAATGGATGTATATAGTTATTAGCCAGTGTTAACCATGTAAATTAAAAAAAAACGTGTATTTTCCGATGTTTTAATAGTAATTCTGCTATTCGGGGCAGAGACAAATCTAACAAATCAAAGATCATAAAAATCGGTCCAGCCATTCTTGAGTTATAAGTGTTGTAACAAACCCGACTTTGTTTTATATATATAAATGTGAAAAATAATTTTCAATGCATTCATTTAGGTAAAATAACAGGAAGCAGCGAGCACAGTAAAATGGTTCAACAGCAGAGTGAAAATGAGGCAAGCAGTTAGCAAATTGGAAAAGGAAACTTTTAAAGTAAAGGGTTTTTTCACCATTACTCCTCGTTAGCGCTTCTCTTTTATGAAATTTCAAACGCCTCGGTAATGAGTTATACTTTATATATCTATCAAAACTTGGCCTATTTACTTTGACATATTTAAAGAATGCTTTTCTGAACATTAGGTTTTTGACTAAGTAAAAATTTTGTAAAACTTCTATTAAACACTAATATTGTAATCAAAGTTTAAAAATAAGTAATTCTTAACAGAACAATTCTAAATATCGAAGATGTTTTAATTTACTGTAATCATACATATACATATTAAACATCTAATATCCGTATGTCATGTCATATTTAGGGTGTGTAGTTTTAGGGTGAATGTTTATTATGATGGTATAGATAACTACATACTTGTCACGATCAGGTACTACAAAGCAAAGTTTTGAGTAATACTAAAAATCACGCAAAGTATGACTGTTGGTAGAATTTTCTGTAGGTACAGCAAAAGAAATTACTATATTTTGTCTACCCCTCAAGAGAAGTGCTAGATATTAAATTTTATCTTTAACTAACATAAATATGATTACCCAAATAGAATAAGCGCAAATTAAATTTTCTTCAACTGAACGGTTCAATTATAACTTTCCGACATCCACGTCATTTATGTTTTGGGCAGATTTTGAAAATAAGTACAACAAACGAACAACGCAGAACAATTGTTGGCTTCAAGCCAAGATTTGTCGCGTTTAACGGTAAAATTTAATGCCTCCCAATTTATTGGAGGAGCTCCCGTTAAAATTATAGCCACTGTAACTTATTGCTATAACGGTAACTACTGTAATACTTATTTGTTTAAACCAGTTTATCCAGGTGGTTGTAGTATTATAAGTACCGCCATGAAGGCGGGATTAGAAAAGTTTTTATCCCAAGTAATAAAGAATTTCTTTGCCTCAAGGATTACTGAGTTTTATAACTGTAAATTAAATTTCAAGAAGAGAACACTGAAGCTTTTTTTATATATTTATTTAGGTTAACAAGTGTTAGCGTGACCTAGCGTTATAAAGTTCGATGTCAATATTGTATCTTTTATCACAGCGATACATTCATCTGCACTAATTACACACACGCAAACAGAATAAATTATTATCGTGACAATTTGCCGGAACAGGTAGGTACTAAGTACGGCTCGAGGGAGTACTCGACTTCCTATTGAACCCGTCATCAATATTAAAGCGAGTAAAGTAGTGTTAAACTAGGTTAGTGCAGCGCCGGATTTAGGGGAGGTTAACCGAGGCTGCAGACTCGGGGCGTCCACAGTCATATAAGGGGCCCTCACAACAAAAATTTAATGTGTTATATTTGCTCAAGTAAATTTTTAAATTATTAATACTAATATTTTGAAACATGAAGGAACCAAAAGCATTTTTAGCCACCAAAATTTCTTTGATATATTGTAAGAACCTACCCAACACCCCTGACTGTGAGTGACTTACCTAGTGCCAGCCACTGGTTGCCAGACTGCGTCCAGAGGTGCATGTGCTGGTAGCGGTGGCTCAGCTCCCTCACCCCCATTCTCCGTCCGTCCTTCCCAACCCTGCAAACAAAACAAAGCCTTCCTTTAAGGAAAATCAACTATAAATTTTTAACGGAAAAAAATATATATATGGTATCATTTTAAAAAGAAGATCATGGTAATATCATTTTAAAAAGAAGATCATATTTAATTATTTATATTTTATAATAATTATTATTTAATAAAAATAAAAAAACGAATTGAAACAAAAAAAGTAAAGAAGTATATCTACATTTATATTATGTAAATAAAAAATGCTGTCCGTTGGTAAACCTAGCACTTGAGAACGATTTGGTTTTTTTTAATCGTAAAAGTTCGAATAAAGCTTTAGGAAATAAATTGGAGAATTTTCCTGGGAAAATTAAGAATATTTTTCTATATGATTATTGTATCTCTGATCTTTGAGTTTATAGGAACCAGGTTAATGATATCTAATAGTATGAAATTAAGGATTTGCAACTAAATAAATGTAAAGTGACCTAAGGTAGTATATATACATTGTACATATAAGTATGTATGTGTATACATACTACTTTAACTCACTTTTTAAATTAATACTGTATGTATATTGTGATACACATACAGTATTAATTTTATTAAATGAACTCTTAGCTAGCAAGGTTATCTACACAAATTGTTTTTAAACGCGTTAATCTCTGCAATTAGTCTGATTTGGATTTTATGGCCTATTTATAGGGCAGGATTCAGGTTCTTTAACAGATTACGACCTTTAGCAGCAAAGCAAATTATACATAAATAAACTATGCGAGCAGAGCCGTAGGCAAAAGCTTATTTTATATAAAATATAGCAAAACGATTCATAAGCAAGTTTTTTTCTGTCAGTTCATTTCAGATACTTTAATTAAAACCAGTGAATTAAGAATATAATTAATAATAATAATGTTCTCCTGACCGATTCCGGCCACGGCGGCCAATCTCATTGAGACTAGCCAACTGCGCAGGAGATATTATAGTGCACAAGTGTACGCGCAGACACAAGAGCACTCTCTATTCCTGTCACTCTCATACTCCGGTGGGACGACTATTCGACACGACCGGTGAGAGTTAAGGCGCAGGACCGACGGCTTTACGTGCTCTCCGAGGCATGGGGGTGAAACACCGCCAACTTCCCAACTCCGGGCTGTTACTGAGGCTTACTATACAGAAAGACTCAATAACTAAACTTGGCCCGACCCGGGACTCGAACCCAGGACCTCAGGATGTGCAGCCGTACATGCTAGCCACTACACCACCGAGGCAGTCAAGAAATAAAAGAATATAATTATAAGGATATTGGTTAGATTTGAGTGAATCACTAACACATTATAATTTATAAGAAAACAAAAAATATTTTTCTTTTAAAAATGGTAGCTAACGTGGACATCTAGAACTCAAAATGTACGAGTACTTTCGTATTATAACAAAACATGAAGTCACACGTCACCTTTAATCATGCACACTGTAGGAGACACAAAGAAAAGAAAATAGCTTATTAGGAATTCTATGTCTAAAAGAAATAAAGGTGAAGGCACCTACATTTCTAAATTGAAATTCTACGACGGACGTTAACCAGCCATCATCTCTGTATACCCTCAGTTCAAGTGTGCCTTTGTTTTGCAGTCGGACACAAATAGCCGGCTATTTTTGTTTGCAGTTAAAGCCGTTTTATTTTAAAAGCTCGTACTTTGTAAATCTAGGCTTAAAATTTATAAATGGAAATCAAATATTATTCATACCAATAAAATCAATGGATAAACAAAATGTACTAATTAATATTACGTACTGGTTTACTGATTTATTATTTAAATAATATATATATACATATTTGTTGAGAAAATTCTGTTTGATGAAATAGATTTTTATAGTAATATTTATAAGTTTATTTTTGATGCAATAAAATTATTACATTTATTATTTTTAACGGTTAATATGGAATGATAGATATACTATACATATATTATATAAATGTACATATACGAGTATAGTTACAAAATAAACTTTTGGATTTTGTGAATACCAAATTTTCGATTTTCCAGCTGTTTCTTTTTTTTTGGATTTTCCCTATTTTTTATACTTAAACCTGACACACCCCCCATAAATAAAAAAAGAATTATTCGAATAAGAATAAGATATATTTTTGGTGTGGGTGCTATACCTACTAACATAAGACAAAACAAATCTGAATACATAATAGGTATATGAATACATCACAAATTGATGTATAGAGATATTTGAAAAAATAATTCTGTTATATTATTTGTATTGATATTTAAATGGATTGATGGACACATAAAAACATATTTAGGGTTGTGTAGCCACAAGGCTAAAACCCTTCTAATTTCATTCGTCATGTCCGTATGTTAGACTCCTTTTACTTGAATACTATTGATTCCATATATATGTAATTTAGCGTGTCACCTACCTTCCATGTGATTGATGTGAAGAAGAACATAAAGACAAATAAAACACTTTAGGCACATAATATGCATAGCGAATCTTTTGATACTTAGATTTTAAAAATGAAGTAGATATTTCTAAGCGACTTTTTTATTTAAGCCAACTATTATGGAGTTACATAAGATTCTTATAAAAACAAAATCATTTAACGTAACTTTCTAGATGTTTTCAACGAATTGTTTTGTAGAAAATACGTTAAAGAATTACATGTTTCTTTTAGTTTAGTAATTTCAAAATTAACTTCCTTTTTTCGTAGCTTCTTTAAGAGATAGCATTTTTTTCTTGCCGTTCATAAAATGAATGCTGTCCTTTCATAAAACTGAATGATTACTTCAAAACTAATTAGTATAAAACTACTATTTATATTATACGAAAAATATAAAAATACATTTTCTTTTTATAAAATACTAGCGATTCACACTCGCTTCGCTTCGGGTTCGTCCCTATACAAAAACAAATATATCCCACAGGAAACGTACATTTTTCCGAGACAAAATTCAACCTATGTGCTATTCCAGACTATCATCTATCTCTGTGCCAAATTTCATCCAGATCTGTTAAGCCATTCTGGCGTGAAAACATAACAAGCATCCATCCATCTTCACAAACTTTCATATTTATAATATTAGTATTTAGTATGGATTACTACTACTTATTTAAATTTCATACACACCACACAAATTACTCTTAATATCATAGTTGAAAATTACATACTCTAGAATGTAGATAAATTAAAATAGTCATTCTTTTTATTAACTACTTTAACTGTCACTGGATAATAATACGCACCTTCTACAATTTTAATCAAATTAATGTATGGGGTTGTAGGGCTTCGTACCCGCAGTTGGATGATTGAATGAAAGCATAGGAAATTTCATTAGCTAAGGATCGAAAAAGTTGTCATGTTAAAGTACTTTATTAAATGCGCTTCAACTTCACGATATAAAATGAAATTGACTTTTAATAGTGTAAGTTTAAAATAATATAAATTCAAGGATACGAGAGAAACCACAGGATTCTTATTATTATTATTAGATTTATATAAAAGTAATGTTATATGTATTTTCATATAATACATGAGCTGAGCATTTAGAATATTAGAAAAAAAAGATTTTTTGAGTTACTACAGTTCGAATGTATTTTACTTTAACACAATTAAGGGCGACTTACCCTCGCTTCACTTTGATGCGTCCGTAATTCCTAACAGCTGTAGCTGTGTTACTTTAGGCCGTAGTCTAAATTTCATCCAAATCCAGCCGTTTCAACGTGTTTGAGTAAAAATATATACATTTACTTATACATACGCACATACAAATTTTCGCTTTAATAATTATAGTCCGATTCTTCCGTACTTTGTTTTTTGCTTTTCGTCAGTATGGAGATGTTGCCTTTTAAAACGGCGAAGTCAATATGAAAATCTTATTTACTAAGATTATTACAAGCACTATTGAATCTTGATTTTGAAATTTGATCTAAAGATAGTATAGTCTGTGGTATAGTCTTCTACATACATAGGCTTATCCAATATCCATGCTGTAATAGACTGCGAGCTCAGGAAACAATTCAAGCAAAAAAATAAATGATCGGTTCATTGTAACAAGCAAGCAATAAAATGTACATCAAAATCTAATCTTAATTAAAAATCTTACATCTTGAGCTATAAAAAACATAAGCATGAAGCTGTGTGAGTAATTATATATGTGACATATTTATTATTATTTACTTGCTGCAGTAACGTTTTATGAGTTTTGGTTTTCGCTAATCGCTTAAATTATACCTATAGTGCATGTGTTTAGCTTTGTATTTTTTATTGCAAATTTTCTTAATAATCGCCTTGAAATATTTTAACGGTTCTTAATTACGTAGCCTAGATCGTTAATTATATAGCTAGTACTTACGCATTATCCTTTCTAGCACTGATCTGAATACAAAGAAAACAAATTTAGAGGACCATTTGTAATTCATTGCATACTTTTTATGGACTTTAACAAAGACCATTTAACAAGCGACTCATAAATAAAGTCGACTTTTATACGACCAAAAGAAAATTATTTGCAATAGTTAAAACTTTGATTGATAATTTTAGAACACTTGGTCATTAGAATTCTTTCCAAAACCAAAACGAATAAACTCTACCATAAAACGTTTGCTTTCTTCGTAATTTATATTTCGCGATAACTCAACTCGACAAACATTTGAATTGATTCCAGATTTTTGCAAGATAGATTTAGAACAATACAAACATATTATTTCTATTTCCTATAATAATTTAAATATTAAAAACTTAATGTACGAAATTTCATCCTAAAATTTAATTCTATATTAGCGACTTACCATCACTTCGATGAGGTGCGTCAGTAGATAAGTTAATGGATAAAAATGTTTTATAATTGTGAATATATCTCCTCCTTCCTTCTAAGGCCTACAATATACGAGCCCCGATGCAAAATAGTTCGTCTAGTATGAAAAGTAGTGCAAAGCGTAAAATATAGAAAGTAAATATTGCTAAAATAATTAAGAACGTTTAATAAAAAGTAAACCACAATTTGAGGAACATTTTAAAGTTTATTTTAACATAACTGAAATTCTTTCATGACTTTACATAACATAAAATTTTTTAAAAAATATTCTAAAAAACATAACGCAAAAGTATTCGTCTACCCTTGTCACTCACGCAAAATAGTTCGTCTACCACTTAGTTGTGTCGCCTTTGCTCTCAATGACAGCTTTAATGCGAAGAGGCATGGTTGCAACCAACGCTGCACACTCCTCAGGCGTAATTGACTCCCAGACAGCTAAGAGTTTAGCCTTTAAGTCGCTCTTCGATCTTGATGGATTTTTACGGAGAACTTTTTTCATTTTCCACCATAGGGTTTCATCGGCGACAAGTCCGGGCTGTTAGATGGCCATTCGATTGTAGGGATGCTTTTCGTCAGTAGCCACGTCTTTGTTGTCCTTGCAGTATGGCAGGAAGCACCAGCCTGTTGAAAAATGAAGGAATCTTGATGCTTAAGTGACGGAATAGAGGACAGTAAATTCTCTTCCAAAAGGTTTTGATACCTTGCAGCATTGATAGAAATATCCACGAACTGCATACCACCAACACCTTGTGCAGACATGCAACCCCATATCATAAGAGACGCCGGAAACTTCACTTTGCGTTTGAGACAATCAGTATGAAATGCCTCGTTTTTGTTCCGAATCACTTTTTTCCTTTCCTCGCCGACTGTCACTTCAAATTTGGACTCGTCACTCTAAATGATACTACGCCACTGATCGGAAGTCCAATTTAAATGATCACGAGCAAACTTCAACCTCTTTTTCTTTTGTACAGCAGGCAACAGTAGTTTCTCCTTAGCGGTGTAAAATCCGTAACCCATTCTTTTTAGGACTCTTTTGCAAGTATCAACTGAAATGTCTTTGTGAATCATGTCCTTCCATTGCACCGTGAGTTCTCCAGCTCGAGCACGACGATTATTTTTGATAATTTTCTTCAGGATTCTGTTTTCTACTGCACTTGTGATGCGTGGTCGACCAGTTTTCTTCAAACAAGTAGTCGTTCTATTCTTTTTATAGTGCTAAATGATAGATTGGACTGTAGACCTGGGAAATATCAAGTCTTTAGATATTTGGTAACTTGATTGGCTGGCATCGACCTCACAAACTATTCGCTTTCGAAGCTTTTCACACACGGGTTTGGCACGACCCGTACAAATAAGGAATAATCTTATTTAACTCACCGATAAACGAACACTTTTGCATCGATTAACAATTAGACGAACTATTTTGCTTATAACTACTTCGAATTTAAAACAGGATATGTATAAATTTAAAAAGCTAAAATTGTTTATTGGTTCATAATTAAAAAATGGCATAAGTAACGCGACATGTGATAGTAGAACAGCTTAATATTTTATATAGATATACAAAAATAATGAAGTTAGAAAAAATCTCACAGAAAAAATTTCACACTAGACGAACTATTTTGCATCGGGGCTCGTAGTATTATATCATTTTTAATGTATCTCTTAGGGTTTAGCCAGCGTTAGCCATGTAAGTATGAGAGAGTAAGAGTATGAAAACACGTTTAGTTCAGTTTGTAGTGACCCTACTTGCTGTGTCAGCGATCACGGGTTCGAGTCCCGCTGGAGGCATTCATTTGTGTGATGAGCAGGAATGTTTGTACTCTAGTCATGGGTATTTATATTTATAATATGTATGTGTTTAAAGTTATATATGTGTAGTGTATCAACTATCTGGTATCCATAACACAAGACAAATAGCTTACCATGGAGCTAGATAGTGCTATGTGTAAATGTCCCAACATATTTACTAAGTTATTTTAGCAAAAAAACCGTCATACTTCAGCCAATTCGTACAAAATATTTACAAATTATATACAAATATCTTCCTCGCCTATCGCTCTTTCTACAAGTGTATACTGTATCAAAATCCGTTGCGTGACTTAGAAGAAGCAAGAAACTTTTTGTACTATGTTTGAATGAGCGACTTGCGTTTAAACTTTACACTTTTGTATTTTCCCCATTGATATATAAAACTAAAAATGTTTGTGTATCAATAAGAGATTCAACCGCACTATTTTGTTAAATACGTTTTTAAAACTACTACTAATAGTTTTTTGTGGAGTAAATAATAATTCAAATTTTTCTATGAAGCCGAGTTGTCCACTCGGTCCTTACCAATTCGTCTGTTTTCTCGTGGAAACGAGAGTTTTTCCTAAATAAAAAAATGTCCTAAATGTTAACCCGAGTAATAAATTATTATCATTACACAAAATTTAGTTAAAAACTGTTCACCACTTTCTACGTTAATTAATTAATACTAATTAATTAGCATTATAAATATCTTTTCGGATTATTTCGCGGATTTATTTTGATTTGTGGTTTCCGACGTTTCTAATGCTTTACAGCAATCATGGTCACGGGAGAGACTAAGGTTTTAAATGTTTCAAGTCGTTATATACTTTTTACTTAGTATTACTCGGTATTATCAGTAGTGCAACAATATATAATAATATAATACAACTACGCAAGTTGTATCAATTTGACGTATGTTAACTAGATAAATATATTAATAAGATGTTTAAGGTTTAGTTACTGCGGTAATGTGGGGCATTTTATAGAATTTAATGCTTCCGTCCAAGTACCTAACTAACACACGCTGTAGGAATGTTTTATTTTTAGATTCATCAATCAAAGTACATTAGTTGTTTCCTTACAATGCAGCATACTCAATTTCTATATCTATGTTACATCTCTTCGAAATATTATTTTTTTCTACTATAATTACATTTATGTATTATGTAGTTATTGTGTATTTTTGTATTTGTAGTTTTTAAATTAAAACGATTAACATCTGTAAAACTAATTATAAATATTTCAATAATTGGAATTTCAAACCAAATTAAAAATTCAATCGATTTCATTAATTCATCATTGTTAAAAATAAATAAAACTGCCCGAAACGAAGCGGCATTTTTTTGTGAAGAATTACAATCGTTTCCTTTTGCATGGTTTCCTACCAACGTGATAGTAACGTAATAATAAATTGATAATGTTCGCTAGAAGATTTAATTAATCTATACTAATATTTTACAAAGGCAGAGTTTAATACTTTCTTAGATTTACGCGAATATTTGACATTTTAAATAAAACTATCTTTTCGGATTATTTCCTATTATCTATCTATTCCATATAAAGGAGTCTGCCCACTACCCCGTCTCATACCATGACCGTGCTTGGAGCGTGTCAGGCAAAAAAATATTCTTTGTATTGAAATGTATAAGACTCTCCCCACTAGACCGTTCCGTCACCGACCGGCACCGTCGCGTGCCGTGCACGGAGCGTCAACAATTGTCGGCGAGAATATTTTGCCGGTGCCGGTACGCTCCGTGCCTGACACGCGACGTTGCCGTACCGGCGAGCATACGGGTTATAACCGCGTATGATGACTGTTCTAAGCCCGTTACGTGTTGCCGCTTGTCTTGTAGAAATGGGCGATAATCGTTATTAAAGATGGGTTAGTACCGATATTTCTCAGGATTAGGTAATATTAATATATTCGTCTGGCAATATTATTATATTATAACTAATACTTCAATATTAGTGATATTTATCTAGAAAACACAGGTAATACTAAAACGGGAACCATACGGATATGACACGCGGATGATACACGGATGATACGCGGATGATACGCGGTTGATGCGCGGTCCTACGGTCACTAAAACCGTTATGTACGGGCATGATACGCTGTTGATACGGTCTTGTGGGCATAGTAGTCCGTGCCGCGCTCGTTTCCGTGCCTGATACGTTCATAGCACGGTCATGTTATGAGACGGTGTAGTAGGCAGACTCCCTTAACCGTTAAAACGTACCTAGCGACAAACCCGAGCGAACCGAGAGTGAACCGTTAGTATCTACTCGTATATATAAATAGGCAAAGAGAAAACATTTCTGTACCTTCTCGTTTTTTTGTCAACCGATTTTTGTTTGTATAGTAGCTATTGACGAGCTTTAGTGTTACCAATTTTTTTAGTTTATATATATATATATATATATATATATATATATATATATATATATATACTAGCTGACCCGGCAAACGTTGTTTTGCCATATAAATAATTTCCTATTACTAAAATGGCTATTAAAAAATAAGGGTTGATCGTAGAAGGGTGAAAATTGAGGATTGTATGTATTTTTGAATGTTGTATCATAAAAAAATAGAAATTAAAAATTTTGTCTAAAAAATAAAAAAATAAATTTAGGGGTGGACTACCCCTAACATTTAGGGGGATGAAAAATAGATGTTGGCCGATTCTCATAGATACCGGATAAGCACAAAAAATTTTATCAAAATCGGTCAAGCCGTTTCGGAGGAGTATGGCAACGAAAACTGTGACACGAGAATTTTATATATTAGATATATGTGTATATATATATATATATATACAGACTTCAAAACATCACTTTTAAAATTAATTATTCTTCGATCAATCTACCTTAAGAATGGATTTTTTCTTGAAATTTACATACATGGGGCAATCTCAATATCTCAAGGAAGATATAAACCCTAATTTTATTACGATTGTAATATAAATCGAATATCATACTTCCTCTTTTTTTGAAATCAGTCAAGAATTGCAAACAAAAGTAATAATAATAATGACCTCCCGACCGACTTCTTCCACGGCGGCCAGTCTCATTGAGACTAGCCATCTGCGCAGGAGATATTATAGTGATTAGTGCACAAGTGTACGCGAAAACACAAGTGCACTCTCTATTCCTGTCACTCTCATACTCCGGTGGGACGACACGAGACACGACCAGTCAGAGTTAAGGCAAACAAAAGTATACTTAAAACTATTCATTTCTATCTATTTATATGCGTTGCGTGTTTCAAATTAAAGCTGAGCTCATGTAAGTATATCTATGACGACATACTCGTAACAATCGTAAAATTAGACATTCACCTACTAAACGTTTTAGTAAGGATTGAAGCACCAATATTTTAGTGTTATCGTCGTCGCTAGTACTCTTATTGTTAATTATAATCTTTAAACGTTATGATCATATACCATAAATCATTTTATCTCAATTTTAACTATTAACCGGCGAAAAAACAAAAGGGTTCGATAGTCTGAAAAGAGAAGTAGGTATTATGTTCTTCTTCGATTATCTATATGCATTTTATTTTACTTAATTTCATATATGCAGACGCTAAGCCGAATTTAATATATAGCCGATAGATTAGACCGATGATATCAGTATAATTTATATATTATCCATACTAATATTATAACGATCCAAACTAATAATATACGGACGAACGGATTTGGATGAAATTTGGCACAGACATAGATTATGGTCTGAAATAGCCCATAGGTTACTTTTACCCCGGAAAAAAGTATAGTGGGATAGATTTGTTTTTGTCTAGGGACGAACCCGAAGCGAGGGTGAGTCGCTAGTTTACTATACAATTTAACGTTATTAACAATGTGCTTAAACACAAATGTTCTCTATTCCTATAACTTCATACTCCGGTGGGACGACAGCTTTAGACGGTTTCATGACCGGCTCAAGTTAACTTTTTTAAAAATTAAATAAATGCTTCTTTTTTAACCGACTTCCAAAAAGGAGGAGGTTCTCAATTCGTCGGAATCTTTTTTCTTCCTTTTTTTTTATGTATGTTCACGGATTACTCGAAGACGGCTGAACCGATTTGGAAATTTCTTTTTTTGTTTCAAAGGGTATTCTTCCCCGGTGGTCCCATATAAATTTTATCGAAATCGGTCAAGCGGTTTTTAAATAAATGGCTAAATCAAATATGTTTTTATTAATAAAAATCTTTCTTCTTATAAATTACAAATTACATGCTTATTACGTCTACACTAAAAACGGAAAAATAAAAACTTTTAAAAAAAAAATAAAAACCGACTTCCAGGCACTGAAAAGTAAAAAATAACTAAACAGGGGTTTTCATTTAGAATAGATACTTAATCAGATATTTTCGAAGTCGGTGCTAGCCAATACAAATCAAAGCACACCGACTTCGAAAATATCTGATTAAGTATCTATTCTAAATGAAAACCCCTGTTTAGTTATTTTTTACTTTTCAGTGCCTGGAAGTCGGTTTTTATTTTTTAAAATAAAAGAATTTTCTTAATGAAAATATATTCATTGTTGCTTATCGAAATCGAACGAATGTGACTAAACAGTAAACACGATACATCTAATTTGAAGATTCATCATATAATATAGCAAAAATCATCTCGACGAATCTAGAATTCAAATAAAAAAACTCGCCCGAATTAGTCCATCACCTTAGGAAATATAATGTCAGACAAACATCAAACAATAATAACAGCCTATATAATACTTCTTTAAAAAAACAAAACGCAATAAATAAAATAGACTTTTATTTAAATTACAATTAAAGCCTATTTTGTAAAGTATAAGTGTGTATCGAAAAGCTGCATTAGATAACAATGCAACCATATGATGATGAAGATGATGTCCTCCTGACCGACTTCGGCCACGGCGACCAATGCTACTGAGACTAGCCAACTGCGCAGGAGATATTATAATGCACAAGTGTAAGCGCAGACACTGCATTTTCTATTCTT
Source organism: Fabriciana adippe (assembly GCA_905404265.1). Taxonomy (NCBI): domain Eukaryota; kingdom Metazoa; phylum Arthropoda; class Insecta; order Lepidoptera; family Nymphalidae; genus Fabriciana; species Fabriciana adippe. Next base: position 10,082,055 of record FR989991.1, read on the forward strand.
GTTTTAGTCTTAAAATCCAATGTGACGAAACGCCGACACGACCGGTGAGAATTAAGGCGCAGGACCGATGGCTCTCCGAGGTACAGGAGTGTAACACCGCCAACTTGTCAACTCCGGGCTGCTACTGAGATTTTTTTAACAGAAAAACTCAATAACTAAATCTGACTCGACCAGAGACTCAAACCCAGGGCCTCCGCATCTGCGGCCGTACATGCTAGCTACTAAACTACCAAGGCAGTTTGCAAACATATAGCTTTTAGGCCATAAATATACACCATAGGAATTGAAATACACTTAAAACATCGTAAATCTGGAAACACTCGCCTAAAACTACTGAAAGTAGCACCTATGTATATAATTAGATTTTTGTATAAGTAAACTGGACTCATGATTCATCTGGCACGCATAAAAGCTAAATAAACAAAAACCTGTCTACAATTTACAAGTTCGTATATTTTTATTAAATTTGAGTTCTAACCACTATTAATGTAATATCTGTAAACTGTATTTATTTAGATTATTTTAGAGAGTTTCGTTGTTAAACTTAGAAAATGGAGAGTCCACCCATCACAAATAAGATATTTTAATATTATATATTAGATGTGATTATTTAGGCGACTTATGAAACCCTCATTATTACTAACGACTCACCCTCGCTTCGCTCGAGTTCGTCCCTAGCTTGCTTTCCAATACAAACTTTCATCCCCATTTTCATCCCCTTAAGGGATGATTTCTGGGATAAAAAGTATCCTATGTCCTTCCCAGGGTCTGAAATTATCTTTTTACCAAATTTCATCTAAATTGGATCATGAGATTTAAAAAAAAAATCTTATTTTAGTAAAAATTGTTCTTTTAATTTTCTTCTATACAAAACTTGGCCTGACAACAACAAACACAAAAAAAAAGAATTATCCAATTTAGTGCAGCAGATCGGAAGTTATGCGCGTATATAAATTTTGGTAATTCATTTTTATTTACATAGATTTAATTTCACGCTCGCACTAAATCTGACGTGAAAGGTTGTGATACCGAGTAACGGTAATATTTTCCGATCTTCGATAGAAGTTTGTCCTGCACAAATTACAAAACAATTAAGCATAAAACAAAGCTCTTTTTACTAAATGCTGCAAGAAGAATATGTAGTACCTAATAAAGTAATATTTTATACGTTAATTAAAATAATAGTACCTACGCGACCAAGCTTCGCGTTTTTTTTTTTTGGAAAGACCTACGTAGATAAAAGCTAAATACAAAATTTGATCCAAATATTTAGAGCCATTTTCAAGATACACGAAATTTTATATACGTAGATACTACAAGAATTGTTCATTAAATATATGACATTTTTCATTTTTTGTTGTAATAAGTTCCTAAATAATTTTATAATATATTGTATATGTGTTGTGTCCTTTTTTTTACGGAATATCGTCATGTATTTATTTTTAAATTCTATAATTTCATATTAGAATATGTCTGTAATAACTTATTTACTAAAATATGTAAGAAAAATACATGTAGGTACTTAAATGTTTCAGAAGAGGGTGGTAAAAAAATAGACTGTAATTTAAAGATGAACTAAATATTTTCCAATAATTATTTTAATTAATAGGTACATTCCAATTAAAACACCAGTATAAATTATTTATTTTTTTGTACGATAAGTGATAAAAGACACGACCTCGAAAAACGATGCACCTTGCCGGTTATTGACCCTTAAGTTATTAGACCATTTAGCCGATAACTGTCATTTTCACGTTAAAGATCATGTTTGCACCAATATTTAGAAGGAAGATTTATTTGAACCGTTGAAATAATATATGATAATGTTTCGCACTTATTAATTGGATAAAATTTAAATATAAACAGAAATAGCTATCTATTACCGAGCTTAAATAGCTCAGGACAAAGAGCTTAAAATATGTAAATCAGTACTTGCTGCTTCAAAAATACCTAATTATTATCTTAACTTATATTTTCATGAAAATATCTAACATAATGTACATCTTGAGGATATTAAAAATATAAATTTTCATATTTATGGACAAAAAAAATTCCTAAAAACCGTAGTAAACAATTCAAATTAGCTAAAGCTTCGTCTCAGCATCATAGAAAATACTAAAATTTCAATAATAAAAAATAATATTGTGTTATGTTATTTGTTAGTTTATAAGAAAAATAATGCTGAATTTATTTATCATTAATCCATTCAAAACATATCAAGTGTTTTGTAAATAGTATTACATAAATAGGAAAAATCGATCATATATTGGGTATTCTGACCTGTAGGTCTTCATTATATCTGGATCTAGTTGATCCTGGTGCCGGACGTTCCAGCAGCAGTAGCTCAGTAAGCACTATTACTCCGAAGACCGCGAAGAACATGATGAAGATGAAGAAACTGATGTTCGCGCGTTCTTTGGCGCGGGAAGGAGCCGCGCGTGCCCTCCACCGCATCTTTCTAACACTGTACTTGCATTCATCAGCGCGAACCGACAATGGCCGACAGCAAGCGACTACTAAACGATAAACGGACGCAGATAGTGCATGCCTACGCTTAATCGGTCACTAGGGCCGCAGCCTTCCGCACAACACAACGTCCCCGCACACTGAAGCACTGCTAAATGACAGGCGACAGCTCACCGGTTTCAATCCAATGGGGTTGCAAGCTCCTGTGTTGTTTTATGGGAACTCCTTTTGTTTTAAATCAAAATATATTTTTTTTCATAAATCTGTTTGTCTGCTTTAAAAACATATTAAGAGCAAGCACCAAGTAAAACTATAAAATACTGTTTGCATGATAGATACAAAAAACATCATATATAACTAGCCTTTTTTAACAAAGTCTATATTTTTCTGTAACTATAACTCGTTTTTTTAACCTGTCTTTTCATTACAAGATATTAGGGATACAAACCCTTCCTTTGTTTGTAGAACTTTTTCAACGTATTAATGAGAGAAAGTCAACCTAACAGAGTATACTTATTACTTATAAATTAATTATTTATATCATGCATATAATTGTTTTATATATTTTTTTAGAAATAAGGTTATTCAATTTTATTTTTTATATTTACTAATAATATTAAAGTACAATATAATTTATTGTGATTATATTTCCCTAAAACAGTAACTTTATATAAACTTGCAACTCGAAAAGAAAACTGAAAAAGCGCATGCGCGCCACCCGCCCCTCGTTCAATGACTTTCATTGACGGCGACTTGAAAAGCTGGACGAGCTTCTCCAATACAAATTAAATCCTTCACAACAGATTAAGATGTTATATTATTATTAAATGATATAAACGACAATACGAAAAGCTCATTATTTATATGAAAGCTTAATTAAGTAGCTTTCATTAATTGGAGTGCTAACAACATAATGTAGGTCAGTAATACTTCATATATCATAGTGAACCTGCCTAAAATAGGCTATGCTAATTAAAGTACGGCGAGGTGGCCGCTAGCGAATTTCTAATAAGCTGTATATATTATACATATAAATATTCTATTTTCGTATGAAATAAATGTGGCTTACATGAATTAGTCTGTCTAGTTAAGTTGCGTACGAACAAAAATGTAAAACTTTTAGTTAAAATATGTCTTCTTTTTTACTCTTTCACACCAGGACGGCTGAACGGATCTGGATGAAAGGCACAGAGATAGACTATAGTCTGGAATCTGGATTAATGTTTGGATCATAGGCTCCTTTTTATCCCGGAAAAATGTACGGTTCCCATGAGATAGGTTTGTTTTTGTTTTCCTAGAGGCGAACCCGAGCGAAGTGAGGGTGAGCCGCTCGTTTACTATAATTTAATATGTACCTAAATGTTAATATTATAATTTCTTTTTATTGAGCATATTTTGTGGTACTAAGCTGACTTAATTAATTTAGTTAGCGTATTGTATTTAAAATAACCTTATATTACAGATAGATACATATAAGTAGTAGTTCATCATTGTTGACTTTTCATTGCCGCCTAAGACGGATAACGGAAAATAAATACTAGTAACAATTCTTCTCTTGATCGTGCGTCTTTTCCATTCATTAACGATAAATAAATTTATTATTATTAATGAAACCTATACCTTAGATATGCATATTTTGCACAAAAAAAAAAACAAAAATAATTCGAAGGCACAATAAATGAAAGACATAACACGTGGTTAATGGGTTTAACGAGATAGCCTTATCAGAGAGTCTTATTTATTTATTTATTTATTTATTTATTTATTTATTTATTTATACGGATCTTAAACAGTATTCATAATTTAACATTTACAATATACTTAAATCTAATTTATATTTTTATATATTACCAATTATAGGAGAACACATCATTCGCAAAAATATATTATATTGATTTAATATTTTTATATATACAAAGTAATAAATATTTCTTTTATATACCTATTTTATGTAGCTGTATGTGTAGCTGTTATGAATCTAATTAGCTGATTGAAATGAAATCCATGTTTTTAATTGAGTCTTCTATTATTCAGTCAAAATACCTTTTGATGGTGTAATAATTGTCTGAATAACATTAGATCTAATTATATCGCTACATTATCACGTTTTAACGGACTTCAGAAAAGGAGGAAATTCTCAATTCGGTTGTATTTTTTGCAAATATAGGTAATAGTACCTAGACATATTATCATATAATGATTTATCAATTAGAACAGTGTGTAAAAGGTTTATTTTTAGACTACATACATACCCTAGCATGAAAGAGTTCGTTGGACCCACGAGCATGAGTATGATGGATGACGCCTAGTTCTTAAGCCTAGGTTACACGATTCGAGCGACTCGGACGTCAGTTCGCACGTTTTTAGCGAAATGATAGTAGATCGTACGCTCAGGCGCACTCCGGGTGCATTCTCTACTACTGCACGTGTTTATCTTGTAGTATGAACTATGATCAGTCGTGTATTTTGCGTAAAACATTGCACGGGATATGATATGTCCGACGATCGAACAAGACCCACGAAACATACGAGTACGGAGGTGCAGTAGCTGTCTACTGTCACGCTAGCATTTCGCACTCGTGCGACCGGAAATCTCTCAATTCCGTTACAATTCAGGCGCAATCTATCTAACATACTGCGTAGTTTCCTTAATCTGTGCATACCACTATATGGTACTAAAGAGAAACATTCACGGGCACACAAACACATCCTCAAGTTTTAGAATAGAACGTGCAAACTACAAACAAATAGATAAATATATATAAATGAAACTGATATTTTATAGATTAAAACAGATAATAACACTCTAAAGTTATTGCTTTTTCTACCGTAACATATTACAATGCATTATGATAAGAGTACAGTTTGCTGTTATCATTATTTTGAAATACTACTAGTGATTGCAATCCGGCGTCATTTTCAGTCCGGCCGGATCCGGAATGGATTCCCATCGATCCGGCCGGATCCGACCGGATCCGGCCGGATTGATTAAATCAGGATAATTTTCGCTTTTCGGTTCAAAATGAACTGTTAGTAAGTTAATCAAGTGTCATTGTACTTAATATAGGTAGTTTATAAAAAATTAAACATATATAATAACAACTTTGACGCCTTGGTGACTTTGGATAGCCACGACAGACTTCCATCGCCTTTGCCGCACCCACCACATTTCGACAGCTCTTATAAAAGTATTTCATTATGGATTATCTTGAATTGATAGAATAGAAGAGGAAGAAGATGATGGCCTTTTAATTCGAAATGAAATGAAATGAAATAAACTTTATTCAATTAGACTTATTATAAGTGCTTTTGAATCGTCAATTTAATGTAAGCGTCAGTGTAGTCTGTCCGTGAGGAAGCTACCACCGGCTCGGAAAGCAGTTCTGCTGAGAAGAGCCGGCAAGAAACTCAACAGTTGCTCTTTTAAATATCGATATTACATTTATTTTATTAACATAAGAATATAGCTAGCCCGCATATGACTCAATAATACTCAATTCCACACATTTTCATCAACAAGAAATTCTTGAACAGTGTAATACGCTTTACTCAATAAAACATTTTTAATTTATTCTTTAAATTTTTGAAGCGGTAAATCTAGGACAATTTGTGGAATCTTATTATATATGCGTATACTCAGGCCCATGAAGGATTTATTCACCTTTTGGAGCCGAAATCTAGGCGTAACAAGCTTATTTTTATTCCTAGTATTCAATGTGTGTCTATCACTGTTTTTTTCATAATTATTTAGATTTTTGCGAACAAATAATATATTACACAGTATATATTGTGACGCAACCGTAAGAATACCAATTTTTTTGAAAACATCTCGCAGGGAATCACGAGCTCTTAGATCATAAATAGCCCGTACTGCTCTTTTTTGAAGAATAAATATCGAATTAATTTCCGCGGCACTGCCCCAAAGAAGTATTCCGTACGATAAAATACTATGAAAGTAACTAAAATATACAAGTCGGGCAGTGTTAATATCTGTTATGTTTTTAACTTTCCTAACTGCATAGGCGGCGGAGCTGAGTTTACCTGCAAGTGTTGAGAGATGGGGATTCCACTGGAGTTTAGAGTCTAGTGTTATACCTAGAAATACTGCTGATTCAGTTATTTCCAGTGTTTCATTATTCATAATCAGATACTATCTCAGTGTAAAAAGAGCCTTCCACTCATCCAATTTTCATGAAAAAGTCGAAACAATGAAGGTTTCTACGTTATTAATTATAAAACAATATAAAAAATAAATTATAAAGCAATGGATGCCGAGACACCAGTGTAATTAAAATTTCATCATTTTCAGTAAACGCTTCAACAGATGCCATTTTATGATTTTTTATTGAAAATACCTCAAAATACACGTGGGCGGCGGCGACACTGCGAACATGAGCGCTGCAGCAACGCTAGGGTCTAACATCACAGTCGCAGCGACACTGACATGGTGTCAGTGACGCTGCGCTCGAATGTCGTTTCCTACATATTCATAGTGCATTAATCTGCCGCCCTGTCGCGACCTCACTGACGCTTGCACTATGTAAATGTAGGGAACGACGTTCGAGCGCAGCGTCACTGACGGAAATACTTTTAAAAGAGCTGTCGAGATGTGGTGGGCGTGGCAAAGGCGGTACGATGATGGACGTCGGTCGTGGCCATCCAAAGTCACCAAGGCGTCACTGACACCAGTCAACTTACGCGGCGTCGGTAACGCTATAAACGCCGCGTTATTGACTCTTGCTTCGAAAGTCTACCTTTAACAGGGTCGAATCTCTTCTTCATAGGGCCTATACATGCAACATCTCTATTATTTTGCCAAAAATTGCTAGCACCGGATCCGGTCGCCGGATCCGGTATATTGGTACCGGATCCGGTAAACGTTCAATGGTGCCGGATCCGCCGGATTACCGGATCCGTTTTTCCGGATTGCAATCCCTAAATACTACTGTTTTATTTTAACATTTTGATTAAACCATTTTTTTTAAATTACAATGGTTTTCAGATAGGTACATAAATATTCAATTTTACATAATATACAGTTCATTCTCGTCACGTCGTCGTCTAAAGCAACAGCTCCTCCGCCGCATTAAGTATTATAAATTTTTCACTTTTCACATTCTGCATTTTCCCCCTTCGCGTTGGTCACGTCTCACGGCAAATGCGAGACAGCATAAAATTAATAGCTATACGTTTATCTTATAAATTCCCTTCCCAAGGAATGTTTTAACTAAGCGTTACCACAGATCACATAATACTATTACTAACATTTTTAGCATTGTGCTTACATGATGATCTGCGGCCAATATGACATTTGAACGCAAATATGAATTGAAACTTGACCTTCATATATGATCGAAAGCTTTTGACGTATTAGTCTAGTCAACAAGTGCCTTTTAGGTCAACTTTTTTCAGCAGTCTCGGAAAAATATGAACGAGGTGTCATTCGATTCGGAATGGCATGTAGATGATTTTCGAAAAAAAAAACAAGTTTCTCTTGCAAATATTGCAAAGTTATAAACAATTAACTAAATATAAAAAAGGGGTTTTTTGCAAATATCTCAAAAACTAGTTGAGATTTTTAAATCTAAAAAGAGATTCAAAATAAGAAGGAAGTTTCCTAAAAAAAGGCTCAGCTTCTGGAACTGTAGGACCAATATTTATATTTTTTTCAGAGGGATGCAAATACGGCCTAAAAAGGTTGCTCTGCCTTGCACAAGCCACGCCACTTTATCAATAAAAAATATTTTAACATATTAAATATAAAATTTAAGAAATGAAAAAATTCAAGGGCTTACTGGATAAATAAATAAACAATAATCCGTTAGAAAAAAAATTTCACAATTTTTTTATTAATTATGCAATAGTGAATTCATAATTATTTTCTGGTTGAACATGAATATTCCAAGTGTGATAATTGTTAAACTATAAATTTGAGATTTTTTCCTTTCTTGGAGGTATTCTTCAAAGGCTTCAGAATAGATACCCGTTGGAAAAATTAAAAAAATGCTATTTTTAACTTTGTTAGAAACAATTAACTTAGGTTAAAAAATTTAAACTTATTTAGGTTTTAAAATTTGATAAAAAATAGTTTTTTTTTTTTCAATAAATAACTTGTTTCATAAAGGATAGATAGACCTCTACTTGTGTAAACTATCTTCTGTCAGTATTAAAATTTCGATAGGGCAGGTTAATAAACCTTAAGGATCGAAGCAGTGATAACGAAAAGATAGGATGTCATGCATTCAGCCCCTTTTTTTAACGTCCCACTGCTGGGCACAGCCTTCCTACAATATGAGAGGAATCAGGCCATAGTCCACCACGCTGACCAAGTGCGGGTTGGCGGACTTCACATGTCTTTCGAAAACTTGCTAGGTTCTCATCAACTTGCAGGTTTCCTCACGATGTTTTCTTTCACCGTAAGGCAAGTGGTAATCACGTTAGAAATGATTCGCACATGAAAATATCAGAGGTGCGAGACCTGGGATTTGAACCCGCTTCACTCGGTTTCCCAAGCGAGCGCGTTACCACTAGGCTACCACTGCCTCAAGATAGGATGATACTTCTTAAATGCTGATTTAATTGGATTTACATTTATGGCCCTATCTTTCTAATCAACGGATTTAAATAGGCATCTATGAAGCAATTGTAAAATATAAAATGTCTCTGCGTCACTCCACAGTACTACTAGAGACTTCTCTATTTTCTTCTTATACTTGAAGGGTTAGTATGGCCTCCATGGCATATTGAGGTATTATTTCTTTTTTAATGGGAGTTGAAGGTCTTCGAAACGCAGGGTCGAAGAAACGCAGGGGCTAATTAATTTTATACATTTCGCTCTTCTATTAAATATGCTTAACTAACACTTAGTATACTATCTCTCGTAGCCATTTCGAACACCGGCTTGTTCTGATAGCTGGAAGGCATTTAAGTATTATTTGTATAAAAGAAGTAGTAACCCAGTGGTAGCCCAGCGTTCTAATTGTTTTAATACTGTACTGATACTGAATAGGTAGTGTATATAAAGTTCTTTCGATTAATATTCGACAACAATATTTTTTTTAAATTGGTCTGCGATATAAAAAATAAGAAACATAAAACGTTGTTTACTAAGCATGCCTCAGAACCGCCTTGCTCGCTCAGCGCCGAACATTGGGGAACCTAAGCGTAGCCCATAACCCCCTCTTTCCGATAACAACCGTAATTTATATTTCTGGCTGGCTACAGCACAAGCCGAGACCGACATATTGATTTTTTTTATATTTTTATTATTTCCTATAAATTCTGTCCAAATTACACGTATTTTTGTTTAAATCGATCGGTCGGAATAAATTCTATAAGCACACTATAAAATCACTGCGCTATCACACCTGAGTCGCGAGTTACACTAAATAAAAAGGAGCGAGAACGGCGATTTCAGTTATTCTGCGCAGTGTCCTATCCCAACGACCCCGCCCAACCCTGACGCAAAATCAAGGTCACAAAGCGAGCTGATTATATAAACTAACTCTTGATTTAAGTTTCTAAGACTAATAATTTTGTAATAATTATTAAAGTAAAACGATATAAACAATTTCGTTACAGTCCACTTTTTTGATTATTCATTTAATTAAATTCAAAATATTTTATTCAGCATTAAATTATTACAATTTTTTACTGAACGTCATGAGTCTACTACCAGTTCGGAAAGAAGAAACCTCAGACCTGAGAAGTACTGGCCAAAGAAACTCAGCGGGACTAATATTTTTTTTAGTGAATTATAATTTACAATATTGCTATAAAGTTGAAGTAGCCTGGAGGCGATCACTTCATTCCCAAGGCGTGCTATCTTCTATAAAATCATTTATTGTATAATAGCCTTTAGCACACAAACGTTCTTTAACGTTTTTTTTTAATTTAGCGATAGAAGCTTTTTGAACATTTTCTGGGATCCTGTTGTACAAGCGTATACATTGTCCATAAAAAGAATTACTGACTCTCTGTAGACGAGTCACAGGCACTACAAGTTTGTGTTTGCTCCTAGTATTAATGTTATGCATGTCACAATTCTTGGGAAATTCGTGTATTATAAAGACATTTCACGTCAAAAACTTGAATACGAAAACAAAAATAATTATAACAATTTATATACATGACTAAAGAACGAAACTTATTGATAATTTTTGAGTAATGATTTGTTTCATGCCTTTGCTTGAATTTGCAACATTGTCATATTTCTGTGATCTGTCCTACACGCAATTAAGCGTTATTCCAACATAGGTATTAATATTATATGTTGCAGCTCTATAAACAGGAAATCCTCTGAAGATGAAATCATATAGAGCTGCAATATATTACAATTTAATTCTTTGTTATTTGGCTTTTATGTGTGCCAGTTGGGCAAAAATTACTTCGCCAATGTCGTGTAGAATGGAAAATACCCGATCAATATATTAATTACATCTTGAAGCATTGTTGTTTAAGTTAATTGCTATTTATTTCATTAAATTTGGTTGCAATTACCATTAGTCTGTACGATTGTAAATAAAATCTATAAAATCTTGTTTGTTTTTCTAATAATGTCTTCATTTAATTGGCTGAGTAATTAATAAACATTTTATAAGTAACTAACTTCAGGCCACGGTTCCGATTAAGTATTTTATTTACGCGTAATACTTTGCTGCCAAGAAGTTCGGCATATAAAAAACAATCTCTCCAGTTTTATAACATGAGCATAGATGAACTGCTTTAGGTAAATCACAGGCTTTAATATAACGTAATTTAATGACTCAAAAAGTAATATTTTAATATCACAAAATAAGTCTGAATTGAAAAATCAGCTCTTTCAAAGTTACACCATAATATATTTTTTTATTTTGAATGCACTATTTATCACTTCTCTGTGTTGCCTCAATAATTTGATAAATGTCACTTAATATTTCTGAAAGAAATGTCAAATTTTCATTAGTGTATGTCCTTTTTGGTAGGGGCATCGATAAATTATAAAAATGGTACAGGGAGAAAATCCTCCAGATGATAATGTATTTAGAGCGTTTATGAACGCTTTATATAATACTATTGATGCTCCAGTAACATGGTTCAGAGGTACGATGTATCATAATAGAAATGTTCCTTCTTGTTATGTAAGTTTGTTACTAATAAAATGATTGTTATGCTGCAGAAAGTGTTGTGGAACCAAACCAGAAGAAGTATCCCTGGTACCACAAGCAATTCCGCCGCGTTCCTACTATCGACCAATGTTATACTGATGACGTCCTTTGCGACTTCGAAGCCAACGCGCAGTTTAAACGTGATAGGTTATTTTTTATTTATATTATAACAATTTATTACTTTCTTCTATTTAAATCTAAAAAAAATATATAAATAATCATATTTGGTTAATATTATAAAAATTGATTTTTATTTAGCATCATTACTTTTTCAGGGCTGTTGATTCTGAAATCTTGAGCATTCTTCGTATGCGTTATGAAGATTGCATGTTGTATGAGACCCCAGATCATTTGACTACTTGCAAACCTCTCTGGGAGAGATACAAAGCTGCTGAAGAAGCTTGGTTCATTAAATGTAAGTAAATAATTTATTACATCAAATAAATTGTGTGATAAATAGATAGTCAAAATTGTTGAAAATGTAATATTAGTATAAATTCTATATTAGTATTTAGCATAAAAACAAATAACTTTTCTTAGTGTATATTTTTAACTGCTTATTTATAAATTTAGTGTAAAGCATAATTTAATCAGGAGTAAGTGTTTTATATTTTATTTTTTATTAGAGAAACAAACAGTACAATATTACATAAATAATTAAGACCACACATAAACCAATCAAGTTACCACTTTTAATAACACAAATAAGAAGCAGAAAACAAAAATAGAAAGACAATTAACAACTAAAACAAGGAAAAAAAGAAATGAAATAATTAAAAAATGTTTTGAAATATTTTTGCCATTATAAGAAAGAGAGCCTTAACTTCTTCAAAGTTGATTTCGAGATATATGAAGTTTTGTCTTACTACTATGTCAAAATTACTATTAGTTTTGATGTACTTACGATGAAAATGTAATGGTATTCATAAGACTTAGGAGGTTTATAAGTAAGACTATCCAGTAGCATTTTTTTGCTAATTCTGAATCTGCATATAAGTCATTTTTGACTAAATTGTTAGTTAGTTGTTGATAATAAACCAGCATACTTAACATAGAAGTGTCTAGCATAGGGAAAAATAATGAAAATAACATGTATTTATTTAATTTTTACTCCCCAGTTCATAAATATTATCCAGGGGCCACTTTTTATACACTAATTTGTGCCATACACCATTTAGGTCAAAATTGTATAATAATAATATCTAAAAAATAATAAATCTCATATGCATTTTCTTATTCATTTTACAATCAATATTACTTTTCTAGATGGTGACCTAGGAGCTTATGCAGATGCTAGGAAAGCATATATGAAACAGAAACATCGTATGATTTGGGAAAGACGTCATGGACCCCTCTCCGAACACACTAAATAAGTGATGTAAACCATGTTAATATATAAGTAGCTACCATAAAATGTTCTTGCAATAAAAATTATAGTGAAAATTATATTTTATTTCACATTAAGAGTTAAAAGTTCCTTTAACTATTTTTTAATTCAATGGAACATTTAGAGATTCTTTAGTCCAAATTGATTGCACTAAGCTATTTAAAAATCTAATTACCCAGCTTCCAAAGAGTAGGAAATTGTATAGTCAGTATTTTATATTTTTATAGTCTAGTGTTACAATATTATATACACAGACATGAAGGCAGTAATAGCCCAGTGGTAGCGCACTCGCTTGGGAAAACGAGTAAAGTGGGTTCTAATCCCGAGTCTCGCACCTCTGATATTTCATGTGCGAATCATTTCTAACATGATTACCACTTGCCTCACGGTGAAGGAAAATATCATGAGGAAACCTGCATGTCTGAGAGAACCTAGCAAGTTGTTCAAGACATGTAGTCCACAACCCGCACTTGGTCAGCATGGTGGACTATGGCCTGATCCCCCTTGTATTGAAGGAAGGCCCGTGCCCAGCAGCGGGACGTTAAAAAGGGCTGAATACATACATATATAAATAACCATGTAACTTCTGAATGAGAAACAATTTAGGTCATATTCACTAAATTAACATTCACATAATATTATAAAAAAATAATATAGGAAAGAAAGTCCCAAAAACAGGATATGACCCCTGTGGCACTGTGATTTAATTCAAGCATAAGGGTCTCTGCCCACTACACCGTCTCATACCATTACCTTGCTATGAACGTATCAGGCACGGAAACGAGCACGGCACGGACTACTATGCCCACTAGACCGTATCAACAACGTATCATGTCCGTACATAACGGTTATAGTGACCGTAGCATTCGCGTATCATCCGCGTATCAACCGCGTATCATCCGCGTGTCATATCCGTATGGTTCCAGTTTTAGTATTATCTGTGTTTTCTCGCGAGGCAGCCGCTGAATACGATACTAAGTGACATACCCGAGATAAATATCACTAATATTGAAGTATTAGTTACAATATATTGCCAGACGAATATATTAATATTACCTAGTGCTGAGAAATATCGGTACTAACCCATGTTTAATAACGATTATCGCCCATCTCTACAAGACAAGCGGCAACACGTAACGGGCTTAGAACTGTCATAATACGCGGTTATAACGGTCATCATACGCGGTTATAACCCGTATGCTCACCGGTTCGGCAACGTCGCGTGTCAGGCACGGAGCGTACCGGCACCGGCAAGATATTCTCGCCGACAATTGTTAATGCTCCGTGCACGGCACGCGACGGTGCCGGTCGGTGACGAAACGGTCTAGTGGGCAGAGTCTCATACATTTCAATACAAAGAATATTTTTTTGCCTGACACGCTCCTAGCACGGTCATGGTATGAGACGGGGTAGTGGGCAGACTCCTTAAATATAATAAAATGCAAGTTTCAAAAAATAACATTTATTTTCCAACACTACATTCATTTCATGCAATTATGACAAGATACAATTTCCGTACAAACACCAATTCACTAGTTGGAACTATAACAAGAAATTAAGGATCACAGAATGACGAAGACGTAGAAAATAATACTAACATCTTCACTTACTGTAGTTGAAAATCTTAAACCTACTTACACTTATAAATTTAAAACTTTCTTATTGGTCACAAAAGTAAAAACAACATTGGCTTAAAAGTTAACTTATCTGCTACAGTCTTGAGAAATTCAATTCACAGATGTTTGTGGCATTTAGAATCGAACTTCATTTTTAAATAAGAATAAATTTTATATAAAGTCACAATGTTAAAATCACTTAAATAGAATTTGCAGCAGAATTATATATAACATTTATTGGACAGGTAGTTGATTAGAATATTCAAATGCAGACTGGCAGTGTTTCAATAAATACAAAAACAATACAATAAGGAATATGCGTGTGATTTGAATAAAGGTGAAATATTGTTTTTTTTTTTATACTCTTTCTTGCTTCTGAATTTATTAATTACTAATTTGTTTTTTATTAAGAAAATAAATATTGGAAAGTGTAAAAACAGGTGGGAAATTTAAAGCAGTTGAAACGCATCGCCATTGGTCAGGCCGAATGTGACGTCAAAGTATATATATATATTATAAAAGAGCGTTGTTATTGTTTGGTGTTTGCGATTGGTACTAACAATCTAGACCTCATCATAGACTATGACATCACGCCAAGCGCGAAAATGGTGGAATTTTAAATTATCTGTATAATATTTAAAAAAAAACTAAATTTAAGTTTTTTGAAGCTCGATTTTTTTTCCAAATGTGTAACGATGTAAGCTGTTGTATACAAAAAAACACGCATATTCCCTATTACTGCATTAAATCATATACTAGATATATATGCAAGGGCCTGCTCACATAACTGCCATAATGATAATTAGAAGTTATAATAATAATTAACATATAATATAAAACACCGGAGTTCCACATCAATATTTCTACACTATGATTCGATTTACTATCAACTTTGTAAATAAATGTGCTTATTGATTTATATTATTGTACCAATCAACAAGATATGTACATTTATACATAATTTTTTTTTTTTTTTGATTTCACATACGATTAGTGATTTATTTTCTTTTGCACAAATGTTCTCATGTCTAATTTCAAAATAACCAGGGGTTCAGTCTCAAAATACCTTATTTATATACCAAATGTACGTACATTGAGATTATTAAAATGTCAAATTGATCTACAAAAATCGATAACTTTGCAGAGTTTCGTTTTTAATTAATAACATAAAATAATTATCACACAAAATATTTATTAAATCTACATTGTACATTAGACACCTAATTTATTAAGTTACTTTTATAGGCCCTCATATGTTTTCATATTACAATCCCTCACATAAGAAACAGTTCCCAAGTTTGTATTAAAATACAATCGAAAAGTTAGATCAATGTTAAGACTTATATCCTATTTAAATGGACACATTGCTAGATAGAAATATCAACAGCGACATTTTGAAAGTGAACTGGACATTTGTTGAAATATCCATTTTGGTCATTAGAGAATTACACACTTGGCGCAACATTATAAACTTTAACACATTTATTGGTACTAGAATATCACAAATATTTAGATAGTTAAATAAATGATTGCACATTTACTTACGCTAAAACCACTTGCAACTCTTAATACATAAAACGATCTTTTTTAATATATTTATTACGTACTTTTACTGATAAGTAACAGTATATAATTACACATACAAAATACATGTTAAAATAAAAACGGCCGTCGTTCGAAACAAATTTTTAGACTAGCCGTAAATTAAAAAAAATATATATCCTTAAAATACGATCCAAACTCTTATAAAAAAATATATATGCACTTAAACTATTAATGTGGAACGACGATTTTACGGTGAAATGTATGTACTAAATAAAATCATTGCACTTCAGGCACAAGCATTTCCTACATACAAAGCGGTAAAGCGATCATATTTTGCAATACTTTTATAAAACATTTGAACATCTATAATTGACTTTTACATTGTGGGTTGTGTTGTCGTAAGAATTTCTATCTTATTTTCATTTTAATGGTGATTTATTGATATTTTTACCGTTTTTTAGGTAAAAAATAAAAAAAAAATCGATTGTGAAACTACATGGCTGACTAAGCTCACCTAAGAAACCTGTAGATACATCAAGAATATAAAATGTTCAATATATTAAATAATAAAATCTCTTAAAATAATAAATTCGACAGTGACATTCGACGATTCTAAGTGAATTTATACTAAGTCATATAAAGCCAAATTAAATTGTATGTACTTGTACAATCATTGGAGATCAAATATCAGAGGATAAAATTCTAAAAAATTAACACTTTAATTATTATTACATTATTAGAGTAGCATTCGAAAAATGTTACAAGTGCATTAATTCAAATGAACTTTCATTCATCTTTAGACGCCAGTTTCATATGATATGTAGTGAGTAGTAGAGTCTTAATGGCTAATACGTGGTATAATAATGGATAAAAATAAATGTTTAAGAGCCTGTCTCACAGATTCCTTTTAAATCTAGTAGAAAAAAAAATGTTAAAAGTATTCACTCTTTATAATAGCCTTTGTGTGTAAAACAGATAAAAATATAAAGCCCATCACACACACAGGAAACTGGTGACACAGATTCTTAAATGTCAAAAAATAAAAAGGGGGTTGTATAAAATTTAGGAGTCATAATCACATCATAAATTTTAGGCAATCCCATGGGCATGAAAAGCGAATACATGTGCATTGTAAAATAAAAAAAAATACATTTTCCGCTCTCTCTGATTACATACAAGACATTAGTGCACTCAGAACATTTAACAAATGCATGAAGACTTAATCTTAATAAAACACACAAAAATATACGCCATCTAAAACATTATTGTTATAGACATCACATTTAATAGGACACTTTTAGTAGTCTGGATGATAAAATTCGTTGCGGCCTCATATTCATCACAATAGTGTATACATGCAGAACTCTTTATATTGTATTTGTATTGGAATGCTTCAAAGGTGGGAACTGGTTTATGCCGCATCAAATTGAGCCGCCAAACGAGTGCGACCTGCAAATTTGCAAATATATTTAAGAAAAATGAACATAAGACTAGTGGTTGATACACTATTCACAATGTCTACTCTATGCCATTTTATTCAAGGATTCTGATTCGGGTATCAACGCAGGAATATAACAAATTCTATTTTCATATTAACTTCTGCACAAGTGAAGTTCAAAGTTCAAGAGTCGATCGCACATAAAAAACAAATGTAATCGTTTGTATGTGTGTTTGTTACTCCTTCACAATGATGGCTGGACGGATTTGGATAAAATTAAAGTATTCAGCTCTTTATAACCCCACTCCCACTGCTGGGCACGAGCCTCCCTTTAATACGAGGGGGATAAGGCCATAGGCCACCACGCTGGCCAAGTGCGGGATGGCGGACTTCACATGTCTTTCGAAAACTTGCTAGGTTCTCTCACACATGTAGATTTCCTCACGATGTTTTCCTTCACCGTAAGGCAAGTGGTAATCATGTTAGAAATGATTCGCACATAAAAATATCAGAGGTGAGAGACCCGGGATTTGAACCCGCTTCACTCGGTTTCCCAAGCGAGCGCGTTATTACTGGGCTACCACTGCCTTAAATTATAGTATAGTTTTAATTTTTTTTATTTATTTATTTTGATAGTATACAAGATGTAGGACATATAGCCTCCGCACCTACTCTCTAGGTACACCTTACAAATTAAACAATTGTAAGTTTCTAAAATTTTTTATATAACATCTGGACGTCGCGTCGTGTCGTCTGATAGATAAGCCAAAGTTTTTAAAAAAACATAAAATAATTTCACTTACGTTTATTATCTTGACTGAGCAGAGCCGTCGGGGCGGGCAAAGCGCTGGCGGGCGGAGAGCACCAAATATTTGTTTTTGGCGATTCGAATACTCGTGAACCCTATAACAAAAAAGGGATACTGAATTGTAATAATTATAAAGATAATCAAGTTTATGATTATAAATTACTAAGTAAGTCGCATTGAGGCGTCAAACTATGCATACATAAGTTTTCATGATCCTTGAAGGACACCGTGCATTGTTTCTAAATTAAGAGTTTTTAGAGAACAGTTACCGTTCAAAATCCGTCCAAAATACTCTATGCATCTGGACAGAAGGTATGTACGACATTCCTTTACTTTATAGTCGCCGCGGTGTTCTCGCCGTCCTTGGAAAACACCTCGCTTTGCTTGTAAGATAAAGCTACTGCCTAAGCCTATAGAGCCTTAAAAATTCTATTCAACTATTCAACATGCGATATGTTTTATGCCTCATTGGTTGAGTGACTAGAATAAATAACTGCATAGCCAAAGATCTTATCTTCTCTCTTTCCCAATCGGTTCAAGCATATATAATCGATTTTTAGTTGCTATCGAGTTTTAACATAAAAGGAATCTATCCTGCACTATAATAAATCTTCTGTGCACAAACAAGCCTATATCCAGTAAGATTGACCATCACAACCGATACAATGTGTATATCAGAAGATTTTGATATACCAACATACCTTCTGACCAGGCGGAGTGTCATGCACAGAGTAGTCTTCGACGGCACAGCGCACGGCGAGGTCGCGGCGCGGCGTCACGCCGGCGCACAGCCGCCACAGGCCCTCGCCGTCCTCCGTGAACACTGTGCGGTGCGAGTGGAGGAAGTTCACTGCTGCTTCTACACCTGGATGGAAATAATTTATGTTAATATTAGCAGAAATAAGTCATGAAAATATGCTCCGGAAGGTATATAAATATACTGGAAGGAAAAACAAGGAAAGGAAAAAATCATAGTAGTAAAAGTAGTTAAGTACAATACAGTCAGCGATCCCAATAAGTTGTCGGGTTGTCCTGTATCAGACTATAGATAATTTGACATACGTTTAGACGGCGAAGCGCAGTTGCAAGGCTCGAACATGTGACTTGTGACGACGTGGAAACAAATATCTTAAATATTAGTCGTCAGTCTCATTAAATGTTAGCAGATTATCTTTTAACTGTCTTAGAAGAATAAATACACCTATTTTTTATATTTAAGTTTACAATGCTTTATTAAAAAAAAAACTTAATAAATACTCACCCAATTCAGCATTAGGGAACGAGGGCCCATATCGTTTCATGTACTCGACGAATATTTCCACCGCGGGTAGAGGACACTCGGCTTCACGCTCCGACAATATCTGTGCGACACGCCACACCGCTCGCCATGTCGGCGTAACGCGGAGGCGACGGTCGGCCGACATGAGCACGCCGGCAGCCACTAGCCCCGGCACGTCCGGCTCCGCACCGCATAATGACCGAAAGGCAGACACGAAGTACTCTTCGGTAGACCCACGCGCAACACTACGGTCGGCCGACAACACTGCACAGGCCAACAACGCCGCACTCGCCCATCTCGCCACCGCCTCAACTCTTACTACTCCCCTTTCAACACACCCGCCCGCCGCATACACCAAGCCTTCTAGTGTAGACGCTTCTAAAACATCCGGCAATGGGGCCGCGCCATATTGGCGTGCATATACCGACGAAAATACCGACATCGACACTGGAGTGATACTTTTCAGTCTCTGCGCCATTATAGCTTGAGCTGCGCGTGAGGCTAAACGCACACTACGCTCCCCAGACGTCTCGCAGTACACTGTCACTGCATCTGGTATCAATTCGAATAGTTCGACTAGTTTGACGCAACCGTAGTGTGCGACGCGTAGCTGTCGGCCAAAGTGTGCGTGGTAGGCGGGGACAAATCTAGAAAATTCCATCCTCAAGTTGGGTGTATAGCAAAGCAATTCTACGGCTTGCACTGCGAACTGGACCGTTCGGGCTCTCTCTTCGGGAGTGGGGGTACGTCGTGGAAGGGATATGGTATCATCGGGGTTTATGATCACGCTCTGCGGGGTCACTTTATCCATCAGCTCTTCTATAGTACAGACCCCGTAATCTACAGTTGAGAACGCTCGACCGATGACTGATTGATATAAATCGGGTATATCTTGAACTAGAATTGTGCGACCAGGTTGAGCTTTCAATATTTTTAGGAGATCTGTAGTCCATCGTTTTCCTTGTGCTGCTGCGGATATTGTTATCACGCGATAAGATCCAGAACCTAATACCTGGAAGAAAAGTAAATAATACATTAGCAAAAAAATAATATTATCAATTGGATATTATAAAGACTAGTAATTATAACTAACCACAATTATATTGCCAAGAGCTGACAGAAGGTCAGGCAATTTGGTAAATCCATAATCTGCCACTCGACATTGACGGCCGAAGTGATGATGGAATGCTGGTATAAGTCTGTAAGAAAATCTTAGTTAACTATCAAAGTAATCAATATTTTAGTTAAAATCATATATCTCTTCTTTTTATTTGAATAAACCTCAATAAAAAAATTACTATACATTTAAGAAACTGAATTCAAACATATTTTTAATCGACTTCAAAAAAGGAGGAGGTTCTCCATTCGTCGGAGTCTTTTCACCGATTACTCGAAGACGCCTCAACCGATTTGGAAAATTCTTTT
Organism: Fabriciana adippe; assembly: GCA_905404265.1. Classification (NCBI taxonomy): domain Eukaryota; kingdom Metazoa; phylum Arthropoda; class Insecta; order Lepidoptera; family Nymphalidae; genus Fabriciana; species Fabriciana adippe. Next base: position 10,103,165 of record FR989991.1, read on the forward strand.
TTTGTTTCAAAGGGTATTCTTCCCCGGTGGTCCCATATAAATTTTATCGAAATCGGTCAAGCGGTTTTTAAATAAATGGCGAATATGTTTTTTTTTTAATCGTTCTTCTTACAAATTACCTGCTTATTACGTCTACACTAAAAATGGAAAAATAAAAACTTAAAAAAAAACCGACTTCCAGGCACTGAAAAGTAAAAATAACTAAACATGGGTTTTCATTTAGAATAGATACCTAATCACATATATAAATCGGTGCCAACCAATACAAATCAAAGCACACCGACTTCGAAAATATCTGATTAGGTATCTATTCTAAATGAAAACCCCTGTTTAGTTATTTTTTACTTTTCAGTGCCTGGAAGTCGGTTTTTTTTTTAAGTTTTTATATAATTTTATTAATATTTGTTTTTAAAGATTAACAATTACATAGTAGATTAATAATATTATAAATACGAGAAATTACAAGGGAGAAAGTGCGTATCACACATATAGTAACGACTCAAAGGATTAACGTGAAATTGAGAACAGACACTAATAGCTTATAAAGATAAATCTATGCTACTTAAACCATTTAACTCGAACACGGGATCCGATCCCTTAGGTATTGCACTCGAATATTCTAGACTGAAACCAATTCCAACTCGCTAAACATATGCTACTGTGACTTCTTAACTTGAGCACAGGATTCAGGGTTCGGAACCTTAGGTATTGCACTCGAATGTTTTAGATCAATGTAGTCAAAACCAATACTAACTTGCTGAAAGGAATGGTGCATCGAGGTGCGGTGCGCAGTAGGTCGATGAGTTCCCTCTCGAACAAAGCTAACATAGGCTCCAGAGCGGGCGCAGTGCGGGGACGTTCACGCTCGCCGCTCGAACGAGATGTTTCACCTTTACATATAAATAATATATAAATATGTTGGTACATTAACACAAAGCACCATCTAGTTCCATGGTAAGCTACGAGACTTGTGTTGTGGATACCAGACAGTTGATACACTACACATATATAACTTTAAAATTTAAATACATACATATTATAAATATAAACACCCATGACTGGAGAACAAACATTCGTGTTCATCACACAAATTAATGCCCCCAGCGGGACTCGAACTCCCGACCGCTGGCACAGCAAGTAGGGTCACTACAAACTGAGCCAAACGTGTCGTCACAATTATATTTAAAAAAAAAACTAGTAGCCAATGAAAATGTCAACTATCCACAAATTGATGTTTTCAAATTATTGTGTTGTCATCACCGATTTTCACATATTTTCAATATTTCAAACCAATACGACAATTAGATACCAGGTAAATAGTGAATCACATTACAAAATGTGATTACATTATAAGGTAAGTTTATTGAAAATATGACTGACAGTTGTTTAAATTTCACAATAATGGAGTAGTGTAAAAATGGAAAAAAATTATCTAAAAATATGGTATACGAAAGGTTGCGACATAGTTATTAATTTAACTGAGAAAATAGCAGATAAATTGCTTTCTTTTTTGTTAATTAGAATTTAGAAAATTTATTAAAATTAGAAAAATAATTAAAATTAACAAATATTGTAAAGAACTTTGGTGCCATGATTGTATTTTTGAATATCACTGTGCAATTTTGTATTTGTTTGTGTCTCTAACAACTACAAAATGACCTTTGAGACGTCTAAAACTTTAATGTCTCCCGTGACCATGATTGCTGTAAAGCATTCGAAACGTCGGGAACCAAAAATCAAAATAAATCTGCAAAAAAAATCAGAAAACATGCTTTTATTTCTAAAATGTCCAATTTTGACCCGTTTGCTAAAATTTGTTGCCAATGTCAACGTTTGCTTTAAGGTAATCATGATCACGAGACACTAAGGTTTAAGACGTCTCAAAGGTCATTATATAGTTGTTACAGACAAATAAATGCAAAATTATACGGTGAGATTAATATAACACTGTAATGAACATTAAAAAAAACCGACTAAGTGCGAGTGGGACTCGCGCACGAAGAGTTCCATACCATTATCTATAAAAACTGCAAAAACACATTTGATGTATGGGAGCCCCCTTAAATATTTATTTTATTCTGTTTTTTAGTATTTGTTGTTATAGCGGCAGCAGAAATACATCATCTATGAAAATTTCAACTGTCTAACTATCACGATTCATGAGATACAGCTTGGTGACAGACGGACGGACAGACAGACAGACAGACGGACAGCGAAGTCTTAGTAATAGGGTCCCGTTTTACCCTTTGGGTATGGAATCCTAAAACTTACTCTGAAAACTATGAGAGGGCGAGTCCATCCTGTTGGTAGTGGCACGCCAGGTGAGATGTCTCGAGGGGCTGTCCCTCACTTCCAGAGAGGGGATGGAACGCAGCAGCAGTTCCAAGGCCACGCCGCGCCTGGCGTCCGGCACTAGCGGCGGGAACATTGCCTCGTAGCATTCGACGAAACTGTTCAAGGAAATTGATTAAAATTAGATAAATATTATAAATGTTAAAGTTTATGCGTGTGTGTATGTCCGTCATTTCTTTACGCTGAAACGACTGAACGGATTTTGATAAAAAATAGATAAATTATGATGAATTATGAAATAAATATTATTTGTAATATTATATGAAGTATTTTTATGTTATTTAATTTTTGGGCATAATTAAATAACATTTAATTTATTTTGATAGAACATTACGTTACAGTTTTTTTTTTCTTCTTTTAATTTAAAAAAAAAACAAATTTATTTAAAGAAATAAATAACTTCATTTCTATCCGAATCAATTAAAAAAAACTACTTCTAACCTCAAAAGCGGTAATATTCCACCGTGATTCTCCAACAACAGCTGAGTATTCTTCGCCAAAACGGATATCTTCATATAAACCGGCTGCAATATACGACTACCGTCTTCATGCCCGGTGTTCAACATCGCGTGTATGTGACACTTCCAGGGGGCCTCTTCCGACTCCGTATTAGCAACCGGAGTATGATCAATCAACTGGACCATTCTGCCGAATCCCTCATGTATGACTACAGTATCTTTGACTTTGGCTATATCTGATGTAGTTAGGGCACAGCAATGTCGACTGGCATAGGCATCTCGTAGCCTTAGCAACGGTAGGGTATAGTTCTTTTGGTCTAAGAGTATAGCTCTTAGGCGTATTCTGAGGACGTCTAGGTTTGGGGCAGGCGAGGGTCTACCTAGGGACAGTTCGAGCCTGCGACTTGCCCATTGGTTGTCTAATCGCCGTTTGTGAACGCGGGCTATGGCGAGACGCGCGTCCCACTCAGACCGAAGTACCACAGTTGCCAGGGGACCGTCCCCCGTCGCCCATATGGAAACGCGGACAACTGGCACGTACTGGTTGAACAGTTTCGTTAGCATCTCCTGCAAATGATAATGACATTTATAGACTGGCTAGAATATATTAATTGCGCTCAATAATTTAAATACAATTGCGTATTTAATCATAATTTTTAATTTTTAACCTTAATTATTAAGTCAAAATTGACCTCATGAGTATGTATTATAGATGATATAGTATAGATATTTCTATTCGTTGGACGAGATACCTAAGTATTATATCACTTATATTCTAATTACCTACAGAAGCTATGTAGTGCGTGACTATGCATGTGCATGTATGTATGTGTAAGTATGTGTGTGTGGATGTATACCTGCAATACAACCGGCTCGTACGGCGGCAGGTTGGACACGGTAAGCTCAGTGGCGGAAGAGGAGCAGTCGGGCTCGCCCTCGCTGTGCTCGCTGAACGTGGACGAGTTCCAGGGCGAGGCGGCGCGGCTGTGGCTGAGCTCGCGGCGGCTGTCGTCGCCGCTGTTGCTTGACGAACACCCTGACCGATCCAGGTTTGAGGACCCTGAGTGTCATAGTATAAAATGAAAATATAAAAATCCATACAATATATCCTTTAGATCTTAACTGAAATTCCGCCAAACGCAAGGGTTGTCAAAAAGTACAAATATTCATGGTGAACGCTGGCAAGTCATAATAGTGCTTGTCAATCTTAAAGGCATTTCTCGTCTGTCATATAAATTTGATTTAATATAATAATAGGTACCTCCTTCATCATATTATTCAACACATTACCCCTCTAATATAATTATAACAAAATCCAAATTGATTATTAATTTAAAAGAAATATTTTGGTATTAAGCCCTTTTTAACGTCCCACTGCTGGGCACGGGCTTCCCTTCAATATAAGGGGGGACCAGGCTATAGTCTACCACGCTGGCCAAGTGCGGGTTGGCGGACTTCATATGTCTTTGATGTTTTCCTTCACTGTAAGACAAGTGATACCTAATCATGTTGCAAATGATTCGCACATGAAAATATCAGAGGTGCGAGACCAGAGATTTGAACCCGCTTCACTCTATTTCCCAAGCGAGCGCGCTACCACTGGGCTACTACAGTCTGCAAAAGTAATATACATAATAAAACTTACCATGAGTCCCTCGTATCTTCCTCGGCTTAGGCGCTGGTGGTGGGCAGAAATCTAAGGGCGGGGGTGTTGGCGCGGGCAGTTGTTGCAATGCTAGGGCCCATTCGTTCGTAACGCTCGGCGGCCTCTCCACCGGAACCACTTGTACCTGCTGTAATTGTTACATTTTATCACACCAATCGGACTTTAACCTAATATTATAAATGCAAAAGTTTTTTTTTATATTTGTACTACTTCACATAGAAACGATGGAGGGATTTTTATGAAATTTAATACACAGATAGACTATTACTATCTAGGGACGCAGTGTGTGTGAAATGTGCGTTTGTTAGTTCTTCACAATACATATATGTACAGGTTCAACGATTTTAAGTAAAATTTAGACTAAATCTAAATAAATAATAAATATCAAAGCATAGGAATCTTCACAAAAAATCAAATATTACAAAATATACTCTATTTCTAAAATCACAACAACAAAAATTATGTTTATACCTACTTTCTTTTATACGATCAATAATAATTATTATCTGATCATTAACAAATCAGTAGTCACCCATTATAAATAAGCATATAAAACTTTCTTGTTATCTTTGAGTAGAAACCTGTCAAGTTTGATTTGATTTCAGTATAAAGCGGTCGTTCAATAAACAAATAAAAAAAAAAACAATATAATATGTAAATCAATTAACTCAAAAACTCTTCCTCTTCAAGAAAGAACCAAATCACTTTCATAACTAAAACGAAATTGTGTAAGTCATCAAGGCATGCCTATTACGAATTAAAATCCCAACTCCAAATATTAGTTTTAATAATTATTCTAATATATGTATGTATGTCGATAGCACGAACATTAGCGACACAACTATACTACGCTTCATCCGCAATATTAATGTTAACGCCAATATTTAAATACAATTAAATTAAGCTATGTATATAATAATAGCTCTGATTCAAAAGCTGCTCACATGAGGAGACGAGTCTATTACATAATAATATCGTTAAAATGAAGGTAGAATTTGGTGTGCTCCGTTCAGTATTTGTTGTTACACAAACGCATTATTGTATCAAAACACCGCCATTCGAGTTGCTACCAAACTTCACTGGCTTACTCATTAAACTTCACTAACATTGTAACACTTCAATTTACGTATAATATATATAATATAATAATATCGACCATATTTTCGTTAAGTGTTAGGGGTTCATGTTTTTCATGAACCTCTTGCAAATAAATCAATATTTTCTAATGTACTAATAGCCGACTATTATATTTCATAATATCTAAAATACTATATCAATTAACTCATCATGACTCAAGTTTCATGATTATAATAATATTAAATAACTAGACAAAATAAATATTCTCAACAGCCACCTACTATACTACCACAATATAAAAATCTATACATTATGCAATAGCGTTTGATTTTAACGGAAAGCTCGCCAAATGCAAGAGTTATAAAAAATACCAATTTTCATGGTGAACAATTTCGAAGTTAAAGGAATGTAGTGCCATCTTGTCACTCATGACAAGTTATAGCTACACCCTCAACCTCAACCCTAAAGCCGTTTCCCGACTGTCATGTAAAAGTGTGTATGACAGTGGGGTACCCCTCATTCACGTCTCCCCCCGAACCATTGTCTAGACGCCATCAACTACGCAACCCCTTGTGTGGGAAGTCCACTGATTTAGTGGACTGTCAAAATGACAGAACTCTGCCGCATGTGTGTAGTCAACTGAATCAATGGACTTTTTCTTTCTTTTGTTTAATTTGAATGACAAACTATTTCTATCTTGTTTTGACTTGCACAAAGTGTAGACGAAAGAACAAGGATAGCAAAGCACCACAGACAAAGTTTATAAAATACACCAACAATGAGACATAAACGATTGTATAGATTAGTAGACTGTGACCTCGGTTGTACACTCACCTGCGGCCCCGGCTGTACAAACTGCGGTTGCGCCCTCGGTTGTCCGGGCGCAGTGCTGTAGCCTTCGTCACTAGAATACGTCGATTGGAATGCGTTGCGCGCGTATCTCGTGCTTATCTTTCGTCCAAATACATCTTCACCGTCCATACGTTTCAACGCTCTAAAACAAGATATTATAACATTATTGAACTTAATTCAATATAAAAAACAATTGTTTTATAAAATTAAATTATCTACACACATATTTAGCATATCTATATATATAAAATATAATCGTGTTAGTCACACTATTTATAACTCAAGAACGGCTGGACCAATTTTTATGATATTTGATTTTTTTGGATTTCTCTTAGTCCGGAATAGGATAATAAGTATTAAAACATCAGAAAAATTTAAAAAAATATTATTTAAATGGCTAACGTTTTCAAATAAGTATTTTAAATATCTATGTAAAACGTACCTAATGACGAACCCGAGCGAAGCGAGAGTGAGCCGCTAGTAAACATATATTTTATATATACACGTTCAATCTACTTATACAGATAAATAAAATTGTAATATCGAAAAAAAGTTTTAACTAAGTGCATATGCACTTATTACGGTCCTTATAAGACAAAAACAATTTTTAAAAATCTTGTCTGTCTGTCTGTTTGTTCCGGCTATTCTCCGAAACCACTAGACTGATTTTGACGGGACCTTCACTTGTAAATAGCTGATGTTGTAAGGAGTAACTTAGGCTACTTTTATTTTAGAAAAACAATTAAGGTTCCGCTTAAAAAAATTAAAATGTAGATAGGGACGCACCCGAGCGAAGCGAGGGTAAGTTAATATATCAAAAGTGTATGACAAGAAGTAACTCCTATAAATTTAAACAAAATGAAATGCGCATAATATTCATTGTTTTCTACGTTACATTGGCGAAGTAATCTGTGCTCAACTAGCACGCTTTGAAGCCATTAACAAGAGAATTAAATTGTATAATCGTTGTTTAAGCATAATTACATTTTAGTAGTATTTTGCAAAAACAGCTGCTATATTAGAAAAGCAATCAATGTACGCCAGAAGGTGTTCATCCTCAAACATTTGATAACACACATCAGAATTAAAATATATTTCCAAATATTTCAAAGTTCCATCACAAAAATATTCGTTAAAAAGTCAACCGCAATAATATTTTAAATAAAACTATCTTTGCGGATTATTTCGCGGATTTATTTAGAATTTTGGTTCCCGACGTTTCGAATGTTTTACAGCAATCATGGTCACGGTAGAGACTAAGATGTTAGATATCTCAAAGGCGTTATATACATGTAAAAACCATTCGAAAAAGCATTCGAAACGTCGGGAACCGAAAATCTAAATAAATCCGCGAAATTATCCGAAACGATTGTTTAAAATGTCAAATATTCGCGTAAATCTAAGAAAGTATTACGTAATAATATTTGTTAAACGAAGAACCTGAAGAAATCTCTTAATTGTTAATCCAAAGAGAACTTTAGTAAATAAGCACATCGCAAGTGTCGTAATAAAAAGCCTACGTGGCTGCTTGCATTGCTACACATTGAAATGAAAACAAAAGGAAGATCATTTAAAATCTGACTATACTGCTTTTATTAAAATATAACAAGAAAATTCTTACAGTAACGGATTAGATGAAACCTTGTTCACGGTTCACTCGTCACTAAATAGCCTTTGGGTAATGCTCAACGAGCCGTGAATATCAGATTCGTTGATTATATATAGATAAAAAATATGTTTTAGTCTGCTCATTAAATACAATCACAAGCACAAAATAAAAAGTTTGAAACAATGTAATAATTTAGTATTATGTGCATATAGATACGTAAATATTAACGTAGTCATTGCATTATCATATAAGCATGCATTTCCGCAGTTTATTCTAGATGTACAGATAAAATCCACAACAGCAAAATATATAATTGATTGCAAAGGAAATCAAACGAATTCATTAATAACGATTAAATGTTACAAAATTAACGATTTCAACATTAAAATTACGCATTTTTTATAATCAGTATAAAAATATTTGTAAGAAAATGCTCATAAATGCACAAAATCGAAGCCTAAGTATTCGAAATACATTACGTAAAGTTGGTACTTAAATTTTTAGATTTAAACGTTACCTAAATTCTATATAGTATGGACTTAATAAGAACCTTACCCGCTTAGTAACATTTTATGCTTTTGCGCTTTATATCAGGATGCCTTCATGAATTGGAACCGAACACACAATAAATACATATAATTTATATAAAATAAGTTATTATTTAATAATTTCATTAAAATATCTATAAATAAAAAAAAACTGTGTTCCTGCTTGTGCCTGGCGATGCAATGGCCGATCTCATATGGTTCATTCATATATTTCAGATTTCCTTTAAGAGGGTAAGTATAAAAATAAAGTTTAACGGAACCAAATGCTGGTATCGTACCATCGAATTTTTATTATATTTTCCTTTTTTTATTTATGCTTTGTCAATACTTTGTGTATCCAATAAACGCGTTTATTGGATAAATATGATTAAAAAAATAAATTTTAAATACACAACTTAAGTATTGTTTAAATAGGGAATGAAGAAAAGGATATAAAAAATCTTTCAACGACAGAAAAATATAGAAAATATTATAGATTTCTTTTATATTTTTGAAAACGTATCTCAAACAAATGTTCTGTTCTTAATCATAATCACGAAAGAGACTTAACCACTTTTCAACTTATCTGGTCCCTGCATAATATGAGAATAATTGGATGTCAAACTACCTCCTTAAAATTTTTATAGTCAGCTGATCTAAGTTCATTGATATTGATTCATAGCGTAAGAGCTAGAAATTGAAATCTTGACACGTCACCGTAAACTAGCCTTATTTAAGACACTATAGATGCAGAATCATTTTTAGTATTTTAAACTTCTAAATTTGTAAAATTTAGCTATTAAATTAAGCAAAATTCTAAGATAAAATATACATTAATTTCCATGATAGTACGGATTTATATGAATTGTGGACAGTCACATCACGCGTTTATCATGAATAACCGTTATATACGCATCTAACGGTTGTGAAAAAATTCTAAAAATCATCTTTCAAAAGTAATAAGACTATTAAGTTTAAATTAGAACTTTTAAGTAATTTAGAGCTGCTACTAAAAAATCATTATGGAAATGTCATCTATACCAATATTATAAAGAGGAAAGATTTGATTTTTTGTTTGTTCGTTTGTAACGAATAGGCTCCGAAACTACTGAACCGATTTAGATGAAATTTAGTACGAACATAGTTTGAGACCCTGGGAAGGACATAGGATAGTTTTTATCCCAGAAATCATTCGTTAAGGGGTGAAAATGGGGATGAAAGTTTGTATGGGGAATCAACCTTGGGACGAACACGAGCGAAGCGAAGGTGAGTCCCTAGTGTCTTATAAATTATTTTGCTTCCATAAGTTCACCTTTTCTATGAGGCGGTGATATAATCAATTGATCATGTACGTTCTCTTTAGCTGTTATAGCTAAAAGATATCATGTTAACGCTATATACATATTACATAATATTCATTTTCCATGGTATTTAAATATAGAAAATAATACGTAAGTTGAGAGTTCATAGGCGACGCCATTTATAATCCGATTCTTTATTTGCACTGCTTAGTAGTAGCTTACTCTAAACGAGCCGGCAATAATTCTTTATTACATATAGGGATTCAATTGAAATTTAAACTGTAAAGTACTAATAATAACGTTATTTGCATCATATACATTTATAAAAGTGAATGTATTGCAGAGTATTATACTAACAACAATATTTACATGATTGGAATAAGCTAAGAAATAAATCTAATTTAGTAATAGTATTTTAAATAAAACTATCTTTTCCGATTTTATGCAGATTTATTTTGATTGCTCTCTACCGTGGCCATGGTTGCTGGAAAGCATTCGGAACGTCGGGAACCAAAAATCAAAATAAATACGCGAAAAAAGCCGAAAAGATCGTTTTATTTAAAATATCAAGTATTCTCTTAATATAATAGATCTAAAAAAGTATTAGTAATAATAAATAAATTTTGATCTGCGATCTAAAAGTCCCGTTAAAACTAGCAAACGTATGTATGTCAAAAGATTCAAACTGGTGTTCTACTTAACGATTTCATACTTTCACTTTTTCAACGTTACATTGTGTTTGGTACATGTACTTTGGTCTTTACCTATTGTCAAGTTATATAATAAAAGCGACATATTAGATAGAATAGTGCGATAATGTAACTGAATATTTTATAGTACTTTTTCATATCAGTATACTTTTTTAAACAGCCCTTATAACCCTTATTATTCTAATTAAATATAACATTTCAAATATTAAATTAAGAAAAACTGTCATAGAACTATGCTTTAAAACATAAGAAATTATATAAACATGTAAATAATCGTTTGGCCTACAAATGCTTCTGGCAATTTCTACTTTTATTTTGTTAGCCTAGTCCCCACAATTTTAGAAGAAGAACAACAACAATATATTTTCTACATAAATAAATTTATTACTGAAACCCAAATTGCCATTTGCACAGAAACATTCTTTTTTTTCTCTATTTTTATTTAGGGTCTTTTTAGCAATAGAGCTAAATGTCAGTCCCATCGTTCCCTTAATACATTTATTCCGCTAATAATACTAATGAAAACTGAAAAATTCTAATTATAACTTATTTTAACTTAAGGTTTATTTAGTTTTGGTTATCTCTGAGTCAGGTTTAGACAGTCGCTTTGAAAAACTCCTACATCATTCCAGCAAACATTAAAACGGCGCATCAACTCCTGTCTCCTATCAGCGTTACCACGGAGACATACATACAGACTTAAGCGTCAAACTTATAATACATATTGTTGTTTGTAAAGGGAAGACGTAGGATGGTGAAAAAAGATTTAAATCGACTTACAGTAACATTCACAAAAAAAGATCCTTTAACCGACTTTAAAACAAGCCATGGATTCGGAGACGCGATATCGCTAGCTTAATTTTGCCATAAAACGCAAAGGTATACCTAATAATATTATAAAAATTGTTTTTACCTCTCATATTTCTTTCATACCAAAAATAATTATATAATACTTCCTTCTTCTATTTTATTATTTACTCTATGTGGTCCACAAACAGGGTGGGCATAGCAATTGTATGTAAAGGACTTTATAAACTAACCTAGAAGCATGATCAGGTGTAGGAAACCGAAGCATAGCGGTGGAAGCCGTAACACGAAGGACTTTCCCTCCACAGTTATCTGCCAGCCTTCGAAGTCGCCTTGACACTCTCTCCGGAGGCTGGTCCAGTGGGAGGTTTGCTACTTCCATCTCACATGTTGGCTCTTCCTCCTCAGTTTGACTTACCTATTGTAAGAAATTATAACCATTTATCATAATATTAGTGGGCCCAGTAAGGAGACCTTGTCTTGCCACAAACTTCAAAATTTGGGTTTGTGTTTTCAAAATAATATAAGTATACAAAGAAATTTCATCAAAATCGGTCAAGATTTTATATAAAGATGTTTGTATGTATTGAAGCTATTGGACATAGTGGCAATCAAATATAAAGATATTACAAGTTTAATTATAGCACAGGGTACAAAATCAATGAGGAAACACTAAACTAAAGTTTGTCATATAACAACAATATTATATAAAAAACAAATAAATATTCATGACAAAATTTATTTTAATCAATAAATTTACAAAATACAAATTGATAAGTTCATAGTGTTATGGAAGATTTCATGAATATACAGGGTAGATTTTTGAGACGGGACAGTAAGGGCAGGTACCTTAAATACTATAGTTACAGGAAAACACTCCTAGGAGACCATCCATAACTTTTTGAGATATTCTGAACTGCATTCACAGATTTTGGAAAAAATGTACAGTCAGCGAGAAAAATGCTAAAATACGAAAAAAATTTTTTTCATGTCAATCGATCCTATTTCATGTAAGGATCAAAAGACTCTATGGGGCCATTTAAGGTTTGAGTACTAGAAATGACAGAAATCGCCAAAATCTTTTCCCATACATTTTGTATGGAAAAACGTTTAATCAACTCGAAATATTCTTTGTTGCCAAACGGTCCTATTTTTTAATGTGATCAAAAGACTCTTAACACAAACGTAAATAAGTAACATTTAGGTGATCTATAAAATAAATTGCTTAAAATGGATATCGTGTTTCAAAAAAACACGTTTAGTTGATATAATTTTATTTTATATTTATTTGTCGATGCAATTATGATTTTCTCAAAGAGTCTATTGATCACTATAAAAAATAGGACCGTTTGACAACAAAGAATATTTCGAGTTGATTAAACGTTTTTCCATACAAAATGTATGGAGAAGGATTTTGGCGATTTCTGTCATTTCTAGTACTCAAACCTTAAATGGCCCCATAGTCTTTTGATCCTTACATGAAATAGGATCGACTGACATGAAAAAAAAATTTTTCGTATTTTAGCATTTTTCTCGCTGACTGTACATTTTTTCCAAAATCTGTGAATGCAGTTCAGAATATCTCAAAAAGTTATGGATGGTCTCCTAGGAGCGTTTTCCTGTAACTATAGTATTTAAGGTACCTGCCCTTACTGTCCCGTCTCAAAGTTAAAGGCTGCAAATTATCAAAAAAAAATAAAAAAATAACAGACAATATAAATCAAGTAATTTTTAAAATTACATATTTATACTTTAAATAATGAAATTGTTTTACTACAGTACTTCACTTTCATAGTAAAACATTATGCTATACTTTTAATACCATAAGGTGTTAAATCTAATAGGAGTTACATGTTGATAAAAAAAATTAAATTGTGAGCATTCTTTAAGAACCCAATAATGAGATAAGAGGTGTCCAAGTTTAACACCTCCTGGTTAATTTCTAAGAAATCAATTGTTAATTGGCACACCGGTGTGCCAGCGCGTCTCGACAAGTATATAAAAATAACATTTGAAAGATGTTTACAAAATTTTGTAGTAAAGTATGTCAAGATGAGCATGTCAGTATTAGATTACAAAATTAGATTAATTGTTATATTCTATTATCACTACATTATCAATTATTATTATTGATAAAGTTTTTTAACTAATGGCCTTCTATTAAGATTAAATATCAAACATCATTTTTAGACAAAGTTTAGATTTTATTATTTTATGTAATTAAATAACTGTTTATTTAAAGTTAATCTAGTTATTCAAAGTCGTAGTGTTACACTGATGTTATCTTCCTTAATCTTGAGTACATAAAATAACAAATCACTTGAATCATAAGAGCTTTTAAAATTATGAATCAAGTCAATTAATATACATATATATTTTATGAGAAATCATTTCACCTTCTGGATAAATTCTAAGAAACTAATTGTTAACTGACACGCCTGTGTGTCTGCACCTCTCATAGGGTTATTAGTGTACAATAATTATTAACAATAATATTAATGATATAGAGTATCAAAGGTTACCTTGGGATTCCTTGGAAGATGTGCAGTCAATTCATTATAACAGTAATGCGATGAGGCACAGGCTATTAAGGCAGATGAAGTATTCTGTTTATGCACCAATATCACTTCCATATTTTTCCTAATGGAGTAATAAAATATTTAAAATGAAGAATAAATTTGTTTTAAAGAAAATAAAATAGTGTTGTTAATAAAATATATATTCCATAGCAATTAATAACAAATGAAAATTAAAGCTGTGACTGTGTGTGTGTTGTGACATCCACATAATATATATGTAAATCTCTATAAAAAAAGGATAATATTCAAATTTTAATTCATTATTAACATTATTTACTAACCTATGTCTAAAATCACTTAAATCAGCTGCAAAATTTATATCCCCAGAGATTAACAACAAGGAGGCAGGTGCTGAATGTAATTCACCAAACCTCCTCATACATTGTCTTAGTTTTTCATCTGCTGCATTCTTTTGAGTTCCACATACATGAATTAAACTAACCTATTGATAATAACAATCACATAATAAATCACAGAGTAGAAACTATAAGTTATTCATATTTTAAACTGAATAGTTTAAATTATATTTTAAACATAGACTGTAATAAAAATAATTAATAAAACTGATTCACAGAATATATCAACTTACTTGAGCATCATTAAGTTCTTGCAGTCTGTTTGCAGATTCTTTTCTTACATCACATACAACCACAAAGTCCGCCTCTCTTCTACCTGTAAGAAACTTAGCTCGAATAGCTGCAACTACATCTATTGCAGAACATCCTCTGGGTACCTAATAATAAATTTTGTTATTAATATTATTGTATCTTTTCTATATGAAAATAATGTATTAAATTGACATACCTGACAGTTCTCAATATCCCAAAAGATTCCAATGGGAATTGAAGCAGCTGTACGCTGCTTGTGATGTCGAAATCTAGATCTAACCCTCGCCCTCTCCACAGGTAAAGCCCCATCATCCCTTACACTACCACTCATTTCGTCAGACGACTCATCTTCAACGTCTAACAAGATGACAAAATTAATATTACACTTTCATATTACATTTGTGGAGCAACTTATATTTTAACTCTAATAACTTGTTTAAATTATAAAGTACACTTTATACATATGTTCATTGCATAATAATACAGACCTGTAATCCACAGACGAGGGGGCATTGGTATTTTAACAGCTGAATTAGAAATACTAACAGCTAAACCTTGAGCTGAATGACATCTCTTGCCTTTGAAGGTTTTCACACAATCATCAGGGCTTGATATTATATTCATCGTACTCATTAATAAATAACACGACTATCATAAAATATTTCTTGCATAGATGTGAACAAAAGCCACAACCAAAATTAGGCTATTTGTGCCCTGAATAACAATACGAACAATAAGAACGGAAAAAAGATTAATACTAAATACACTACATAAGTTGCTTAAACCGTATGGATTTGCGTCTAACAAAACAATTATATACAAAATGTAAAAACAAATTTACACTTCGCTACGCCATTTCCATGATCCACAGACTAAAAGTTCGAACCTTACAGGCTTACAAAACAAAGGGTCAACCAACTACGACAACAGTCTGGATTTTGTCTATGATATAAATGTGAAGTTACATTTTTGCTCTGTTTTTTCACTGAATGTATGTGTATATTTATAATAATTTTCTCATTCATACACTCTCATTTTTCTCTTAAATTTACAAAAAGCATGAACACTAAGTAACAATTAATGTAAAAATTATATATTGCAAGATCGCTAGCTAAGGTATATTTCTTCGCTGAGTTGCTTATTATCACAACATATTATTACAATCTACAATTCTTTTAATTAATTATTTTATTAAAAGACACAAAAAAAATTTATATCTTTTAAAAATATCTACTGGCTAAATAAAAATGAAATGGCTAAATACCAGTGAAATCGAAAAAGGAATTTGCTTAATTAACATGTAATGAGCGGTAATCGGCATAAGTAGTGCCATTTAGGATCAATGACTTCGAATGTCGAATATGGGCATGCCCCTGGATCTCAGAATTGATTGCGGGATTACATTATGTCTACATAATATTTTCCTGAATGTTGCTGTATTAAATAAAATTAAACTGTTTAAGATATCGTGAGTTCGCACTACCATATATCAAACTATAGTCTATATACTCATTTCCAGTATAAGCTGGCCCTGCGCGGCGCTATCTGCCATATTATTGGTCAATGGACGGTATCTGTTTGTACTAGAAATAACCCACCACAGTTAGTTTGTTATAGTTTTAAAAGAAAGTTTCGTTCGCCTGATCAAAATGTTCGTAAGAATGTATGTTTCATAAACAAAGAATGAAATACCAATACGCAGAAACGTATAAGACTTGCAATTTCAGATGTTACTTCACCACATGTTTTTTACTTAGAATTAATAATTTTTATTCCGTTATTCAAAAATATTTGCAATGTCAGGATGTATTTTATTAAGACATCAATAATTTTCAGCCTATATACGCTTAATTACATAAAGCGACCACCATTTACTACTTACTCAGTCCTCACCTAACCTGCGAGGGAAAGCGATGGCCTTAGTGACCAATACAATATTATGAGCATGAAGCTAAGTCGGACACATACATAATATTTTGTACATGTTTTATAATAGCTGCGTGCGTGTATGTCTTTGTCAACTTATTCTCATCTCGCTTTTTACGCAAAATTACATTTAAATATACAAGTTGTATTTATTTTTATAAGCCATTTATAAGACCCTTTATTTTGATACCCCACTCGATAGGTTTTGAGGAAAAAAATTTTTTGAAGACATAATATGGCGCCAAAAATCATCTTTTAATTTTTAGAATTTTGATATATTCAGTGTCACTCTCACAATTAAGACGAATCCAACGACACTTCTTAAGCTAAAATCCATGAAGCCGTTTAGACTACAGTGCCAAAGAATTATACATACATACAAACATACACTCGAAAAACATAACCCTCCTTCTGGCACAGTGGGGTAAAAAACCCAGTACAATCAAATAAATAAATGTATTACTTCCCGGGATTCTGAGGCACATCTATGTTAAGATAATGGTCACCAAATCCCGGGAATGGCTCTACCTACGCTGATTACTTGTAATGGCCCGGCTACACGCTCCGTCTTGTCTGCTAGCATGCCTGTACAAACCAGCTTCTACAGGTAAGCGCGTGCATGTGGACGGCAAGACGGTAGCTCGAGTAGTCCCGGAAGCGCGGCTTATGCAATCGTTGACTTGCTGAAGATTTGGACGGCGCAAACTTGGCTTGTACGGTTTTACTTGAACGAAGTTATGATTGATGATGCAAATGAACATTTAAAATTTGGCATTTTTTTTTTATTTGGGTTTCTTTTATTTGTATAATAATACTATAATATTAAAAATATTTTTCTTTTGTGGTACAAAGGATAAATGTGAAAGAATTTTGCCTTTTCTCCCGCCAGGTATCGCTATCACTAAGAGCTTCGTATATTATAAATGTCTATAGCATGGATGGACTTTTTTTTAATTTTATTTAAAATTTAATTAAAGTTACAAATTGTGCAGTGCCAGGATGCAAAGAAAATGGATATCATTTGTTCCCAAAAGACAAAAACTGAAGAAACTATGGGCTAGAGCAATAAGTCGACCAAATTTAGTGAAATCACAATCTTTATATTTAAGGCTATGTGGACATCATTTTAAAGAAAGTGATTTTAAAATTCTTAAATTGTCTACAGGTGAACATTTTTTTTTTTTATTTTTTGTACTTTTTTACATATTAGAGTTTAGAGATTATACCCTGTACAAGTTAGCATGATCTTTTTGACAGATGTAAATTTTTCTGATCGATATAACTTTGTAATGACGAACATATTATTTTCTTAATTTAATGATTTTAAAAATTGTAAAAATATTTAAAAAATACATATAATACAAAAGTCCCTAAAGATTCAAGCCTTATCCGAAAATTTTAAGACTTTTTATTGCTTCAAAGTAAAATTTAAATAGGAACACTGAAAATAATAGACGCTTGTACAATGTTACATCGGTCGGTACATACGGATGGGACGCGAGTAACAGGCAGTAACTGTTACAAATATCGATTACAATAAATCATTATTAAAGATCATTGTTAAGTTTTTAATAAAAACTGTTTTAAAGATAAAACTATTTTATTTTTCTACCTCAATTTTCACATACAGGGCTATTTTTGGACCTCCCGTCAAATTTAATTTAATTCAAATTTATTTTAATTTAAACAACTTTTCTAAAGAAACACGGGTCGAAAAGTGAAAAAAAAGTCGACTCTCCCATAGAAAACTGCTCGATCACGTGGTCGATTTCGTATGGAAGGTCTGATTTTTGTTTTCACTTTTCGACCCGTGTTTCTTTGGGAAAGTTGTTTACTTTCATGATCTGAACCACCTATTTAAATTTGGCGGGAGGTCCAAAAATAACCCTGTAATATTAAATAGGTACTTATTATGAATATTGACCCACCGTCGCTTATCTACCCAATATTTTATATGTCTAGTGCAATAAAGAATTTCACACATAATACACCTACACCATCTCGTCACAGTTACAAGTATTTTAAAACGTTATTTTTTGTACTTCTTGATATTTTCTGTTTCCCATCACTAGCTCGTCTGTCAAAAAGATCAAGCTAACTTGTACAAGGTATAGGGAGAATTTTTACTCTATGCTATAACAACATAAAACCTTAGAGTAATAACAAGCATAGAGGACTCGTATTAAACTGAACCAATAAACTTATAATTTGCACTGCTTTATCTTACTAAAAGATGACGTAAGTTAGAGAGAGACGTAATAATAAAGAAACTATCGTCTTCAGTGGTGTGAAGCCACTTTTTACTTGTCAAAGTGACCAGCTGGTGACTTACAGTGTTTTTGATATTTGTGATTATTTTAATGATAAAAGAGTAATTGGATGTAACAGACTTAGTTTTAAGGAAACTTAAAAACATTTTGTTTCGATGGCTTGTGTGACTTACGGCTGTAATCGCCATAGTTCAAAGAAAAGTGAAGTTAATCAAAATGTAACATTTCACCGGTAAGTGTTTTTTGGATTTTTCTGGTATAATACTTAACATTTTTATGAAATATTCAAATATGTTTAAATTGATTGTTTTAAGACTCTTACGATATCAGAATAATGTGTAATCGATTTCTAAATTCTTGTCAATTTGAGAAAGAAAATTTGTTTTTTAATCATAGTGATGTGGCATGACGTACCTTCATTATTACTTTGCCGATTCGTTTTTAGAATACATGTAGATAAAATTTCTTAAAATATGTTATAAATCAGAGGTTTAACCATAATCCCCGCGCTAGGCTAACTTATTTTTTTTTTGTGTTATATTTTTGAATAATGAATAATCAAGATTAAACTATGAATGAGTTTCATTTATTTCTCTTATTTATTTATTTACCAAAAAGTACACTAACAACACACATATTAAAACATTTATACACATTTGGAAGACAATATTAATAATTAATCGGATATGTATGTCTTTACAAGTGTACATAACATTCGCTATAATTACATAATCAAAAGTATACATTAAATTATATTAAATCCCTTCTATATAATTAATAAATACAATTTAAATACAATAAAAATGATTCATAATAAGTCAACACCTGTTAGCCAAAATAATTAATTTAAATAATGTTAAAAAATTGTTATAACCTTAAAATCTAATTAATTAAGATTAAACATAATTAATTTTCACCTAAGGTGAAGTATTGTTTCGTGTAATAGTTTTTCATAATTACTATAAATATTACAAAGAAACGGTATTTCTGATTTATAAACCGTCAAATTTTAGCACATCACTATAATAGTCAATATATAAATATAGTAATTCTATAGCATACTTGGCTTCATTGCGATTTTAAGAAAGGGCAAATTGTGTATTTCTGTCTCTGTCCCTCTCGTAAAGAAGTGTATAAGAAGGACACAATCAAATATATTGTAAATGTTCAATTAAATACAGCTCCTCCATGCTTGTTATTACTCTAAGCATAAAACGCAATACAGTCTATACTCTATAGTGAATGTGACGTTTGTCAATACGGATTACCGAACCCAAAACCGAATACTGTTTGGCTGTCAATTACAGTGATCTTGCATTTACCAATAACTACACTTAGAAATTGTATAAATTGTGGCCATAATCATACAGTGACCAACAAACAACAAAAAGTAAACTTATTATTGAATAAGAAATAAAACAAACATAAGTAAAGCCAGTCCTTGGTACTAGACTAACATTGCCATTATCTTTCAGGCAGCAAGATGACTACGAACGGTGATATAGGAAGCTTGGATGCTAGCGGTAAAATAGTTAAAATGGAAGTAAGTTTTCTTCATACAATGTTTCTACTAACGTAAGATAATATTCTTTTACACAAAATATATATTTATAAATATATTTCTTTGTAAGGTGGATTATAGTGCCACTTGTGATGAGAAGATTCCTCTGTGGAAGTCCTGGGCAGCTAGTGGTAAAGTTCAAGAAGCGATAGACCAGCTGTTAGCTCTAGAGAAGCAAACCAGAACAGTAAGTAATCATGACTAATTGGTTACGTTGTGGAGATTTAGATATTCGAAAAATAATTACTAATGATTCTAATAACATTTTTTTTTAATTTTACTTAGGGTGCAGATATGGCTTCCACTGCTAGGATTTTGGTAACTATTGTCCAGATATGCTATGAAGCTAAAAATTGGACAGCCCTTAATGACCATATTGTTCTTCTATCAAAGAGAAGGTAAATATATATTGTTATAATTACTTGATATATATGCATGTGTATGTTGTATATTAAAAGTGATTTTAAAAACTAATCCTTCTAATCCTAGGTCACAGTTAAAGCAGGCAGTTGTGAAAATGGTCCAAGAATGCTGTACCTATATAGATAAAACACCTGATAAAGAAACTAAAATAAAACTCATTGAGACACTTAGGTCAATAACTGAAGGTAAAATTTATGTTGAAGTTGAAAGAGCAAGACTTACTCACATACTTGCTAAGATCCGTGAAGAAGAAGATAATGTTGCTGAAGCAGCTAAAATTATTCAGGAGTTGCAAGTTGAAACTTATGGTTCCATGGATAAGAGGGAAAAAGTTGAACTGATTTTAGAACAAATGAGACTCTGTCTAGCTATCAAGGATTATATTAGAACTCAAATCATATCAAAGAAGATCAATACTAAGTTCTTTGAAGAGGATGATACACAAGTAAGAAATGTTTTTGTTAAAATTTCAATAAATAAATAATTTAAATACAACTTACATTCAAATATGATTAACTAACTAATAATTTTCCAGGAATTAAAAGAGAAGTTCTACAGATTAATGATAGCAGTAGATCAGCACAATGGTCAATATTTAGCTGTCTGCCGTCACTTTAGGGCCTTAGGGCAGCTAGGTGGCTCTGATGCCCTTGTTGGTAGTGTGATCTTCCTCATCCTGGCTCCATATGACAATGAACAGGCAGACTTGACTCATAGATTAAATGAGGATAAAGATTTGGATAAATTACCTGAATATAAGTAAGACGTAAAAACTAATTGTTTATATAATTAATCATAATCATTTTTAAATTTATTATATATATTTTTAAGCAACTATAGCATTCATTATTAAGCACTAATTATCATTTTATTATTTTTCCAAAAGTGTATTATATACTAGCAACTCACCCTTGCTTCGCTCGAGTTCTTGTCTAGGTTGATTCCCCATTCAAACTTTCATTCCCATTTTCACCATCTTAAGAGATGATTTCCGGGACAAAAAGTATCCTATGTCCTTCTCAGGGTCTCAAACTCTTCTTCTTACCAAATTTCATCTAAATCAAGTTCACTAGATCTAGAGATTACTCCCTACAACCTCACAAACTCATAAACTTTACCTATTTATAATATTAGTCAAATATGTGACACACTTTATAATTATTATTTTGGTTTTTAAATAATTTTATTTATTTAAAGTCTGTTAATTGAAAAACTTATTCACTTTTATGCTGATTTTAAACATGTGCGTAATTCTATTTAACGTAACATAATTTTACTTGTTACAGACAATTATTAGGCCTATTCATCACACCTGAGATCATAAGATGGAGTACTCTTTGTTCCACATACGAAAAGATGTTGAAAAAGACTCCTTATTTCAACACTTCTGATGAAAAAGGACAGGAACGTTGGAATGATCTTAAAAACAGAGTGGTAGAACATGTAAGTGTACAAATTCTCAATCGCAACTCTGTCTCTTAGTGAAATCATTTCTTGAAATTTGTCTATGGCCCATGCTTAAGATTTAAGTATTATTTATTAAACTAATGTTTGCCCTTGATGCTCACTTTGCTTATTAATGTATAATCATTCAATACAAAAGGCTTGAAAGAGGTTTTAGGGATCTTAATCCCTACACGGCTCAATAAAGGCCCTATGAAAGGTTTTCTCAGTAATATAAAAAAAGGCTGCTAGTTACTTATATTATAGTCTATCTACTAATCCATATAGTTGTCTAAGGAAGGCATCTAGACAGGGCAGCAAGACGAGGTGCGAGGATACTGTCATACATTTTTTTATATGACAAAAAATGACTTTAGGGTTGACGGGTATAACTGTAGCTTGCCCCTGTTTGTAGTGCTGGTTTTTCTAGCCGTTGAGTCCCATATAACCACCTGTATGTCTATACGTGGTATGCGTAAATGCATTTCCCAACATTAAAAAAAAAGCTTGCCTTTGTTTGCCGTAATTGTGGGTATTTTTGTTGACCGCGAGCTGTCTCAAATGCTCGGATTCGCCATGAACATTATTATTTTTTATGACGATATTTGACAGGATTTTCGTTAAAATCAAAGGTGATGATAACCTACTGTATGAATTTCTTTTTGCTTTACTTATATTGTCAATATCGCGCTCAATGGCACACTGGAAGATGCCTGTGTCCAAGAGTGGACTGAAAGAATATTATACAAAGTAGGAAATTTTAAAAAATATTGTGTACATAGGACGATTTATCTCTTTTTAGATATCTTTTATGAAGACCCTCGACTATAGCAAAATACATTTATATAAACAAAATATAGTGTAAAGGGTATAGCCGGATAAGTATGACGATCCGGCCCCCAAATGGGAACCTATATCGAAACTTATGTTCTAATATCGCCTTGATGTACAAACACAATTTATGTACTTTTCGCGGCCAGCTTTCGCTTTGACCTTGAGATATGGGAAAAAATAATCGCACGCATGACTTTTATTCAAAGTCATATATCTCAAAAATTAATTACGCTAAAGAGTTGAAACTAACGCGAGTTTTTAGATTACATTGCAGAGTATATCATATATTTTTTTCAAATTTTTAGAGTATATTTATATATAAAAAAAAATTAAAAAATAAATAAATCATAATTTTTTTTTCGTGTTCGCTGAGACTTACAATCACGAAAATAATATATGTTATGCTCCTTTACGTGCTCTATTACTCATAAAAATTTGGTAAAAAAAAAGTTGGTGCAACACTTTGAAAAAAAATTAAAAACTGTTTCGCACCTTGTAACTTATAGATATAAACATGACTCAACACGCACAAAATTTTATCGCTCGTAGAAGGAATTGTACATAAATAAGTTTAGACTTGTTTTCACGTTGTTTATTATATTTTATGATTTACTAACATCGCTGGTCATGCGTTGGTATCGCTCTTGGACATTGGTATTGCTCTAAAGGGAAACTTTTGACTTGGGATTTTTATGGTATTTTGTTCCAATATTTTAAAATTATCCATTGTTAAACCAACTTATTATTTTTATAAGGTCATAATGTCTGACAAGTGCAAAAACTGTAACAAATATCTTCGTAAGATGGTTGGTTATAAAAAAGTTGTAAAAACTGAAGAAGAAGTTAAAGTGTTCAGTGATTGTTTAAATAAAACAGTAACAGTTAATGATATATTCTGTAACAAGTGTCGTCTTTTCCCATATATTAAGAAAAAAGCTTCTATTTCTAAATGCACAGCATCTGACGAGGTGTCTTCAAGCCTGGAAGTATGTCACATGTACATAAGCTTTTCCTGGTTCACCTGTAGCTGTTGATACTTCATCGCATACTTCCAGGCTTGAAGACACCTCGTCAGATGCTGTGCATTTAGAAATAGAAGCATTTTTCTTAATATATGGGAAAAGACGACACTTGTTACAGAATATATCATTAACTGTTACTGTTTTATTTAAACAATCACTGAACACTTTAACTTCTTCTTCAGTTTTTACAACTTTTTTATAACCAACCATCTTACGAAGATATTTGTTACAGTTTTTGCACTTGTCAGACATTATGACCTTATAAAAATAATAAGTTGGTTTAACAATGGATAATTTTAAAATATTGGAACAAAATACCATAAAAATCCCAAGTCAAAAGTTTCCCTTTAGAGCAATACCAATGTCCAAGAGCGATACCAACGCATGACCAGCGATGTTAGTAAATCATAAAATATAATAAACAACGTGAAAACAAGTCTAAACTTATTTATGTACAATTCCTTCCACGAGCGATAAAATTTTGTGCGTGTTGAGTCATGTTTATATCTATAAGTTACAAGGTGCGAAACAGTTTTTAATTTTTTTTCAAAGTGTTGCACCAACTTTTTTTTTACCAAATTTTTATGAGTAATAGAGCACGTAAAGGAGCATAACATATATTATTTTCGTGATTGTAAGTCTCAGCGAACACGAAAAAAAAATTATGATTTATTTATTTTTTAATTTTTTTTATATATAAATATACTCTAAAAATTTGAAAAAAATATATGATATACTCTGCAATGTAATCTAAAAACTCGCATTGGTTTCAACTCTTTAGCGTAATTAATTTTTGAGATATATGACTTTGAATAAAAGTCATGCATGCGATTATTTTTTCCCATATCTCAAGGTCAAAGCGAAAGCTGGCCGCGAAAAGTACATAAATTGTGTTTGTACATCAAGGCGATATTAGAACATAAGTTTCGATATAGGTTCCCATTTGGGGGCCGGATCGTCATACTTATCCGGCTATACCCTTTACGTAAATAACTACACAATTTTAATATTATATAATAATTACATTTTTTTTTTTCAGAATATCCGCATAATGTCAATGTACTACACGCGTATCACGCTGCAACGCATGAGCGAGCTGCTCGGGCTCAGCGTGACGGAGACGGAGGACGCTCTCAGCCAGTTGGTGGTCAGCGGCGTGGTGCGAGCCAAGATAGACCGTCCTGCTGGCGTTGTGCACTTCAGGTGAATTTGTTTATCTATTAATAAAACTATCTTTTCCGATTTTTTCGAGCATACTTTACGCCTCTGCCCGTGTTCATGATTGCTGTAAAGCATTCGAAACGTCAGGAACCAAAAATCGATCAACAATATATGTATTCAGGCATTTTAATGTGACGGAGTAACAGTGTATGTTACACAATGCATGTAACATTAGTATGCAAATTTCAGCATTTACATAACTGTAATGTGATTTATTACAAATGCTGGTCATATGAGAATCTTCTCTCAGATGATATGATTCTGATAGAATCTAATTCATCATCAACTCAGAGTTTTTAGAGACATATGAAGTCTGCCAATCCGTGATTGGTGTGTATGTGTGGTGCACTATGACCTCATTAAGGGAGGCCGTTGCCCAGCAGTGGGACATTAGAAAGGGCTCAATACATATTAAAATAACATCAAATACTTTTTTCAGACTGAACATGGATTCCTCCGACCGTCTGAATGAATGGTCAAGCAACTTAAACACTTTGATGCAGCTCGTCAACAAAACAACACATCTCATCAACAAGGAGGAGTGTGTACACAAACATTTGTTGGCTACCGCTGAGTAAATTTATAATATTACTATTTTAATTTCAACACCATTTTTATTGTAATGGATCATACAATTGAGTTGTAATTTGCTTATCTAAATTGGTAAATAAATTATCAGAGAATATAGTTTTTTTAATTATTTTTATTACATTTTAAGATTGAGGATTTTGATTTTATAAAAATAACAATGTAACTTAATTAAAGAGATTGACATATTTTTCTTATTAATGTGCATGTTTTTTTATACAATTTGAAAGTAAAAAAGTTTATAATAACCTTTGATAACTTTAAATTAAAGGCACTCTGCTTTTGAATCGTAATGTATGAATCCCAGATGACCTAATACTATACTGCCTATCCCATTTAAAAAATTGGACAGGGCTACTTCGGCCTGTTTGTTTGCTTGAATAGGTAATAGATGTCGTTGATATGCACGCTGTCGGACTAATTCATTTTAAACTAAATATGCATAAACTAAATAATCAATAGAATTACGTAAATTTAATTTACTAGCGTATTATTTCTTCATAGTGGAACTTGGAGGTTTTTTAAAATCATATTGGGGATTTATTTTTTAATTTTATTTAAATGTTCACACAAACTACTAAATGATCAATACATATAATGCCATCTATTGGCATTTATTTTAACTAATTTTTCTTTATTCCTGATGAGATAGCATGGATGAATAATTTGAATAAAGAATGCCAATCAAAATCACAGATTATAATTATACCGTGCCAGACATCATATGCACCTTTTCAACTACTTCCAGTTTTCTGCGCATGTCCGAGAATTAAGCATATACTTTCAAGTGTTTGGAAATACATTTTTTGTTTTAATAAAAATAAATAACGTATTCGCGCTCCTTATTATTCTTAGTGTTTTGAAATGTTTAACGCTATTTGTTACGACCGCCATCAGTCCTCGATTTTTTACGATATTCTTACCTAATTATTCTAAGTCTCGGTCTCTCTGAGCTGCAGTTCTTTGTTCTTCTTATGAGAAAAATAAATCTTATAAGCAAAATTTTTGACTTCAATGAGTTGATAAATAATTTATTTGTAGGTAATAAAAAACAAATTGTCAAGACGTGTTACTAAGTTATAATCATGGTTACAATTTATTTACTCGAAACTGATAAGATAGTGAATGTTTTGGATTAAATGTTGCCTAATCATTAGGGATGCATCTCAAGTAATTTTAATTTTTCTAATTAATCACAATCGGTGATTTTAATTTGCTTAGACATTGAAATATTTTTAGGGTTCCGTATCACTACATTGTCCGTCTGTCTGTAGTTTTGTCAATACCTTTTTTCTCAGGAATCGATAAAATCAAGCTTTTAAGTCAACGCGATAAAAAAATTGCTATTTATTCCGCACATAAGGATTCTTACTTAGTTTATAGTTCTATCAAATAAAAAAATATTTTATTGCAATACTCACCTATCTATAGTGATCTAAATATTCAAAAATAGATCAGAAAATTTATTTGTACCTACTCCTCCTATGTTATTCTAAATAGTTACTTATTTTAATTCAATATTATTTAATGTTGAAATATTTATATGGAACCTTCTACATCTCACACTTCTTTGAAATTCTTGTCTGTGTCGGTATCGATTGACTAAATCTTTTCCTAATTAATTCTATTGGCAAAATCATATATAGAGACAACCCTACTAAAAGCGTTATTTAACTGCCCGACACGGTAACGGTACGATAAGTTGATACCAAAACGACTTGCTAATATAATCGTTCTATAATGAATAAAATAATGTATTGGTATTATTATGTCGCTCGTTGAAGGACACTTCGTCAGTCCCTTAAACACCGTATTAAAAAACTCCAATACGATCTCATCAAAAGCGTCAAAAGCTACATAGAAACCAATAATTTATTGGTTTCTATGTGGCTTTTGTCACTTTTGATGAGATCCTATTGGAGTTTTTAAATAGGGCAGTTGTCCCTATATATTAGGTATACAGGAGTTTTGCTGGCAGAAAGAGATTAATCTGAATTCGAAGTGACTTTTTATACCAGAGAAAGAATTCGAGGGTGTCAATATCGATATATAAATATAATATAAACATGTTGGGACAGGTAAGTTAGTAAGGTAAGTAATCTAGTTCCATGGTAAGCTACGAGGCTTGTGTTATGGATACCAGTTACTTGATACACTACACAAGCACATATATCTTTAAATAAATACATATTATAAATATAAAAACCTATGACTGGAGTACAAACATTCGTGCTGATCATAAATGAATCCCAGCGGGACTCGAACCCGCGATCGCTGGCACAGCAAGTAGGGCCGCTACAAAGTGAGCTAAACATGTCGTTAAATGTTATTGTCATAACATGTTGCTTCATACATTTCAATGCTTCGATAGCGGCGAGCTCATAGCGGTCGTAGAGTAAACGTTATCGTATCGAACAGTGAAAAATATTCCTATTGTTATCGGTCAATGAAAAAATACTAATTATTATATTTGTTGCTTTAACAGTCTAGTAGTAATAAGTATCAGTCCAGTCTGTGCACCGTACAAAATGTTATCATGTGTAACTTCTTTAGTGATTTCAGTGAGCTTGGTGTTAATATTTCGATTTATTAACAAAAAGAATAAACCTCCAATATTGGGAATATATCAACAGCGTAACAAATATTACTGGATTAAATTTATTTTTATGTACTCTTTTCTTCGACTTCGACAGGTAAGTTGACTTTTAGTTTTCAGAAAAAACATATACCTACTCATTAATATACTCTAGTGTTAACTATATACATTGCTAATTTGTTAAGTGAAGTATCAACAGTTGAACAAGCCTGTACACACTAACAGTAGGTGACCAGCACCATATTTATTAGCATAATACCTAGAACACTAACAAATAGAAGTCCAATCCACAATATTCAATATTAGTAGTTGTTGGCAACCCAAAAAAGACAACTTTTAATATAATACATACGATCAACGGGCATAAACAGTTCTTATAAGAATATTAGATATCAGTGTTATAATTATCATGCCTTATTATGAAAGCGGGAGTTAGAATTTAGATCACTCCAATTACTAATTTATAAACTTAAAAAGGCGGATTCACCTCTGGATTCACCAATGTACATACATATGTTGGACAATATAACTATTAACTAACTTTAGCTCCTTTCAGTAAGCGCATATCGTAACATAAGATTAGGTAGGTACCTACGTATGTGTATAGAGAAGTGTGTTATCATATAAAAGCTGCTACAACAACTAATTTTCATTACTTCGTGATTATAAACTTTTTTAATAATAATACATGTATACTTTTACAAAAATTACAGCTATGGTTACATGTAAAGAAAATTCTGGCCGTTGAATTCGGTAAAACTGATGAGACAATTTATAACGAGCGGTATAATACAACTTTGGAACAAAAGTACGATTTAGGAGATCATGCAAAGGTAAAACTACTTACTAATAATAAAAAAAATATGTTGAGATGATACGTTGTTGATAAAAAATATGATTTTGTACAAATATTTTCTCCGCCAGTCTATAGATGCAGTTTATTTCAATGGAATGTCTCAGAATGGAGAAGTGGTAGTTTGTGGACTTGCGAGAAGACCACAACGTATGTGCGACTCCTTTTTATATTTAAAGGTATTGTTAATAATTACTAATCGAATAACATGTACCTACGGTACCTTTAAGATACGTAGGTTAAAAATATTAGGACATTGTTAGACCTAGACTGTATTAATATGAATTAGGTACTTTCGATTACTTACTCGTAGTAGGTATTTTTTTGATGTTTTCGTAAGTTTATGTATAGCTTTTAGAATTTTTGTCTGTCTGTCTGTTACCGCATCTCGGAAAAGCCACTGGAGGGATTTTGATAAAATTTGGTATGATGATAGCTGGTTATCTTATATCTGGGTCAACATATAGGATACTTTTCACTGTGAGAAAATATCTCATTTCTGAGAAATCTATGCTAAACGTTAAAACGTAAGTATATAAATATTAACTACTGTTACTATCTAATATTTTAATATGTACTATTATAAGCTAGCGACTCACCCTCGCTTCGCTCGGGTTCGTCCCTAGTTACGTTTTACTGCTAAACTGAGCTAAACGTTAATAAGTCAGTCTGTGAGTCGCGAGTAGTGAATAAAAATAGTAATTGCGAATGTACCTTAGGTGATAGACATATACCGTTGAGAACTTTTCTGTAGAACTTTTTAAGACCTACAATTTTTTAGTACATTGTTTTGATGTATCTCTTAAGGTTCAGCCAGCGTTAGCCATATAAACTTCTAAGGACGACTCGATAGGACCAGTCATTGCGTTTTCCCGCGGGAACGAAAAATGTGCCTGTAGTAAAAGGTATCCTAAATGTTGACTCGAGTGATAAGCTATCACTATACAAAATTTAATTGAAATCGGTTCAGTACTTTTTGCGTGAAACGGGCACATCGATTTAACTAAGTTAGTTTTGTTATAGGTATAGATAAGAATAGGTATTGCGAGTGTACCTTAAGAGATAGACATATACTGTTGTAGATATTTCTGTTGGCATTTTCAAGATCTACAATTTTTCAGTACATTGTTTTGATGTATGTCTTTAGGTTTAGCCAGCGGAGGGTTCCTAAGGAGGACTCGATAAAACCAGTTATTGCGATTTTCCGCGGGAAACAAAGATTTTCCTAAAGTAAAAGTTATCCTAAATGTTGACCCGAGTAATAAGTTATCAGTTCACAAAATTTCGTTGAAATCGGTTCATTACTTTTTGCGTGAAACGCGTACAGACAAAGAGACAAAGAGACAAATAGACAAACAGACAAAAAAATTAATAACTATTGTTTTGGGGTCTATATCGTATACATAATACGTTACAGTCATTGTTTTTAAAAAATATTTCATGTACACATTTCGCTAAGTTACTGCTTTATTATAGTATAGATATATCAAGACTTCAGTGTAGTCCCTTTTTGTAGAGTTCAGTTTTAACTAAACCGATGGCTATTTTATAAAATATAAATGATTAAGGTATCTACTTACCTAATAGATGTTTTCGGTGCAAACAGAGTTTCCATCTCCTTCAATCTTAAAGGTTATCGCTACTCTGTATAATTAAATAAGCCAGCGGTTATCACTAAAAGAGGAACAGCATTTAAAGAGTTCTTTTATCTTTAACTTAGAATGACACACAAATACATTTAGGTAGCTATAATTCTGTATGCAATTAATAATTTTGTTTAGATTAATGGTGAAGATCTTCTCCTTTCGCCCAGCCTCCCGGATACATATTTAGAAAAAAGTGAAGAAGATGGCGACGAATATAGTGTAAAAGGCCTTTCTATAAATAATGTTATACCAATGCGTGTATGGAACTTGTCATACATTGGAGACATGAAGTAAGTTTTAGTACGATATATTTTATCGTCAATAGACTAAATTGTATTGTATAGTAGGTACTGTATATATATTATTATTATATAGCCTATTGAGTCTAGGTACTTCAAAACTATTAGCATTACCTGAAGCAAACTTCGCCTTTTTAACATGGGAAGACCTGGAATTTGGGGGGCCCTGGGCAAAAACTTCTTGGGGGCCCCAAACTAATTGTCACCTAAAATGATTGATAGGATAGATCCTACTGGTATAGATTAGATCAACCTATTAGAGCCACATTTTTTTATATTAGATATTTTTATTTTTTAAATTCACAATATTAATCATTGTTTTCAACAGGGGGCCCGTTATATATTAGAGCCCTGGGCTACAGCCCAAAAAGCCGACATATAGAGCCGCCCCTGCTTTTTAAGATAAACTATAAAACTATAAATTACAGACAAAAGACAAAATATCACGTTGATATTGTTTGTTTATTGCTTTAGCAAATTCCTATAATCACTATCGCAGTTTTAATAACGGTTAGGTATATATTAGAATTGTAACAACGGACAATAATTTCAAATACGTAATTATTTTGCAAGATTTTAAAGGTGCTTTCTGATATTTCAGGCCAAGAAGTAATCCCAACAAAACGGTTAAAGTTTCCGCAAATTTAACATGGAGTGCAGAATGGCCGCAATTTGAATATAACACACAAATGGCTCCGCAAAGTATGGCCGACGATATGGCAAGGGAGCCATGGTCTAGAGATTACTTCAGATTAGTCAAAAAGTAATTTTATGATAATATTTTTTAAATTAAGAAGTAAATTCGACTGTTTAAGTAAAAATGTTGGTTCCTTGACGATGTACATACTTCTTTACAATGATAGTAAGTAGTAACTAAATCGTGTTGAAAATGAGATTAGCACACGAAAATACCAGAGGTGCAAGAGTAATAACTCTTGGTATTACTCCGTTTCTAGCGCAAGTAACATATTACACACTAGCAGAACCCGCGGCTTCGCCCGCGAACAAACTACGAAAAAAAATAAACTTTTTCGCAATACATACTTTATTACTTAAAATTAAGTTCGTGTAAGTTTTATTATTTC
Organism: Fabriciana adippe; assembly: GCA_905404265.1. Classification (NCBI taxonomy): domain Eukaryota; kingdom Metazoa; phylum Arthropoda; class Insecta; order Lepidoptera; family Nymphalidae; genus Fabriciana; species Fabriciana adippe. Next base: position 10,135,478 of record FR989991.1, read on the forward strand.
TTAAAGATTGATATTGAAAAGAAATTAAATTTTAGCGATCGTAACTAAAAATATCCAGTATCTTAAAGATGTTAGCGTATATTCTGTAAATAAATTTACACTTTAGGTATTTCGCAAGCTCCACTACCTGCATTTTTGCACATTTTTCTACTCCATCTTTCCAAAGTTAGAGGAAGAGAGTACAATGATACAATCGCATACAATATTTACGAATTTAGAATCACGTAACTCGGCTAATATGGGTTTTTTAACTAACATACTAACAGGCTAACATCTACGTTATTTTTAAAGACCCAGTGCTATGTGCACCTTAAGCTTACTCTCAGAAGTCTCCCTCCGTCTTCTTTTTTAAGTTACACATATTAATTGCCATTCTTATTTTGCTGTAGCTTTTTTCCCGCGGATTATAAAATCGCTCGCGTGGATTATAAAATTTGCTCAGTTTTAATTTCCCTTGAATTTATATGTTGTCATATCGATTTTTTAATATTATGTCTAGAGTAAAACTCTAGATTCACTTAACTTGTATTCAGCCTTTTTTAACATCCCACTGTTGGGCACGGGCCTCCTTTCAATACGAGGGGAATTAGGCCATAGTCCACCACGCTGGCCAAATGCGGGTTGGCGGACTTCACATATCTTTCGAAAACTTGATAGGTTTTCTCAAACATGCAGGTTTCCTCACGATGTTTTCCTTCACCGTTAAGACAAGTGGTAATCATGTTGGAAATGATTCGCACATGAAAATATCAGAGGTGCGAGACCCGGGATTTGAACCCGCTTCACTCGGTTTTCCAAGCGAACGCGTTACCACTGGGCTACCACGACCCTTAGTCACTTAACTTAATCTACGCAAAAAAACCAACCACATATATACCTACCATACTGATGAATGTTCTGTCTGGTTCTGGGTTCTGCTAAAATGTCCCTGTGAGAAGCTATCACCTCTTAAGTCTACGCCTGCTACTTTTAACGACTGGCCCTGAAATATATTAATGGTCATTTCAAAGCAAATTTTAAAAAGGAATTACAATAGATTAAATTCAAAGGCGTAGTCAGAAGTTATCAGTGGTATTCGAGGTATAAATTCTGATTCCTCCCGAGCACATCCAGCAAACACAATGACCACTACAATGTTTAATGAATTACTCACAGTCTAATACCGTTATATACCATAGGCGACTTTTTTACTGCAGATGTGCCAACCTTTAGAAGGGGAGGATATAGATACCAGGATACTCTCTAGCTAGGTTCTCTCTCTCTCGCTCTAGGTCTGTTATAGCTGTCGCTGCTGTGGCCTGCCGAAAAGTTATACATAATTTTCTTTTGGATTCAGAACAACTTCCGTTCTCTACTTTATATCCCACACAGTAAGTGTGCACTTACAGAGAACTTGAGCTATATTACTCTATTTAAGTATATTCAACAACTCAAAGTTCAACGCCTAGTTTTACCCACTTAGGGGCTGAATTAAAAAAATTGTACAATACATGTTTGTTTAATTGTATTAAAGAGCATTAATATAAGTTTCAAGTAATTCTGATCATAAACAATTTTTTCCTCATATAAACAGCCCTTTTTACCCTTTTTAGGGATGGATTTCGAAAAAAAAATGATGTTTGTATTGTTTAAGTTTTCATTTTATAGGTAAATACTATTTTCCGTGCATCAATTACAGAGTTTCATACAAACTTTTATCCCCTATTTGACAGTCCTATGGGATGAATTTCAAAAAATGCTAAAATACGTATTTATTTAATTGTATTGAAGAGCATTAATACCAAGTTTCAAGTAATTCTGATTATAAATAATTGTTTGCTCATATAAATTTTATCACCCCCTTTTACCCTTTTAAGGAATGAATTTAAAAAAAATCTAATATATATATATTTCTTATTTTTCATCTTAAAGCTAAATATCACTTTTCGTGCATTTCGCGTTAAGAATAACAGAGTTTCATACAATCATTTATCCCCTATTTTACCCCCTTAGGAGATGAATTTTGAAAAATCCTGTCTTAACGGATACCTACATTGTATAAGGAATATGTCCTCCAGATTTCACGTTTCCACGACCAGCGGTTTAGACTGTGCGTTGATCGATCAGTCGGTCAGTGAGGACAAAGCATTTTATGTATATATAAATTATATATTTTAGATTACGGTATGAGTAATCTAAATAACGTTAGGTACTACCTCGCCTCAAGTCTTAACTATATATATATATATATATATATATATATATATATATTTGCAGGGCCGGATTTAGGGGTGTGGAGGCCCCGGGGCAACAACGGAGTGGAGGCCCCTAATTATTTTCCGAATAAAATGAAAAATTTTTTTAGTCAAGTGATTTAAGTATTTATTGCGAAACAAATTAAATTATTTCAATAAACATATGTAGATATAGTCAAAAACAAGAATTATTCGAAATTAAATTACAGCGTTAATGGATGGAATCTTGCGAGCATTTTTTGGTGAAAAATAGTTGATGATTTTGCTGAACGTTAATGCTTTTTTATTATGGATAGAATTCTTAAGTTACCCATATAAATAAAATGACCATATAAATTATATATGGTATATAATTATATAGACTTAATGTAAGCATAAATAATCTATGATAAAATTACTTTTTAAGTAAAAGAATATACATTATTTTAATAAAATAAAATATACTAAGATAGGTAGTTGATCAATAAATAATTTAAAACTATATTTTAGTTCCATCAACTGGTTAGATGAAGCCGGAGAGCTATTTTTTTATATTGGAATAGCCACAAATAATTTTGAGATGTGAATAAGTAGGTACTGTTTTACTAAAACTACGGAGATTTTTGATGGACAATACACACAACCACTCCAGATTTTTTTTTTACAAAAATAAAAAACCGGCTGCATAAGAAGCGACCTAAAAAGAAGATAACAAGTTGACGAAGGAACATAATGTTATTATTATTTTGTAATCAGAGGCATACACACACGCAACTATTCTAAAACATGTAGGTACATAGTATATGTATGTCTCCGGCTGCATAATACTATGCTCCTTCGTCAATTTCTTCTCTTCTTTTTCGGAGAATTAGACATTTTTAGTTTTATTTAACAATTTTTTATTCTAAATTCCTTTTGAACATGTAAGTTGTAAATATTTCTGTAATGGCCTCTTAATAAGTTGTATTTCGATACCCCACTCGATTTATTCGCACGATTTTTTTTCAATATATACAAATTATATCTATATAGCCTATGACACTCATATTAACAATACTTATCGAATTACGTATGAATCATCAAAATCGGTTAAGCCATTTAGTGATTACAAACGAACATAGAATCAGACATACATACAGGTTAAACACATAACCCTGTTTCGCCGCAGTCGGGTAAAAAGCAAACATCTTTATTATATAACATCAGCAACAGCATATAAATAAACCTTATTTACTTGTTTTAACAGGATATACCATATGGAAACTTTTAAATTTAAATATGGTGGACTGCATTTAAGGGTTTCAAAATGAAACTCTCGTTGGTTGATTGTTCCTTAGCTTTTCTTTACTATGGCTATCCGACGAATGGTACACAATGAACAAAACCTCGTTTTTTTTTTGTTTTTAATTAACAATCTTATTAAATAAGCTACTGTGCGTTTGTCTTTTAGATATGCTCCTGTGAGTCTAATTTCTTATTGTATTTTAAACTTAAGCTAGATTCTGCCGTCGCGTAGACGTAACATACATCATCAATTTAAGTATTATATTATTATCTATGAATTTGTATAAGTCTAAATCAATTTTAGTTATGTTTTGATTGTGGTTAATTGTGGGTGAATTCAATAAAACATGCAGTTATTTTATCTATACCTACAGATAAATAAAATTTATATGTCTGTTTGTAATGTCAAAATAACAGTTTTTTACTAAATTCACATGAAATGCATATAAGGTTTAAATTTTTAAATTTTTTGTCTGTTTGTTCCGGCTAATCTCCGAAACGGCTGGACCGATTTTGACGGAACTTTCACTGGAAAATAGCTAATGTTTAAGGAGTAATTTAAGTTACATTTATTTTAGAAAAAAAATCTGAGTTCCATGCAAAAAATTAAAACCCATGAAATTGTGAATAAAATCCGCGTACCTAGGGACGCACCCAAGCGAAGCGAGGGTAAGTCGCTAGTTGACAATATGTGTTAAATTATTATAAAAGGTTAAATCCTCATGAGCTTTTTGTTCACCTTTAGTTAACTAAATACAAAAAAATACACTCAAAAATACAAAAAACAAAAATAGAAAAGGATCGAAGAACATTTATTGCAAATTTGAATTAACAAACGTGAATATACCTATAAAACATTGGCGTTTGATGATAATATAGCCGACATAAAAATTATAAAATAAATAAACTCATGCGAAAAAAAACCCGTGATAATTAATGAATTATAACTGCTCTATAACTTCTTTTTACCCGACTGCGATGAACTGCGGTGAACGAATATGGATAAATTGTTTTTAATATTTAAGAACAATTATATAATATGTATAATCAATCATATTTGTTAAAAATAAAAACTAAAAAGTTGTCGAACAGTCAAAGTTTGTTTTTTTTTATTAAATCTCTTTTGTGGAGGCCCCTCTCTTGTGGAGGCCCCGGGGCTGCAGCCCCGCTTGCCCTCCCTTAAATCCGGCCCTGTATATTTGTCCGTTCACATTCTATCGTTTAGGTGCTTAATGTTTAAAGTACTGATATAAAAAGAAGAGGTTTTTTTCTAAAATATAAAAATTAAGTGGATCAAGGCACGTATCGAATGAATAATCTAAAATGTATACGGTCCTAATGTATTTATGTTTCTGTTTTAGGTTACATCAAACCCACTATGAACAAATGGGATGTATAGCAGGAACTGTGGACATTGACGGCAAAACTTACCGTATAGACATGCAATGTCTCAGAGATCGCAGTTTTGGTATAGATTTGTTATAAATATTATATTATACTAGTGTCTCGCAGTAAAAAGTATCCTATATGTTGACCCGGATAACCAGCTATCATCATACCTTTCATCAAAATCCCTCCAGTGGTTTTTCCGTGATGCGATCACAGAAAGAAAGACAGATGTACAAAAATTCTAAAAACTATAAATTCGGTCTCTGTATCGATAATAATGTCTATTTCAATAAAATTTTCCAAAAAATATTTAATGTACAGATTCGGCTTAGTTACAATTTTATTATATGTATATTATTACCTCAACATGTCTATATAACAATTTTTTTTTTTATATTTAATATCGCAGGTCCTCTCCGAGAATGGCGCAATTTCCATCGTTATGTGTATCATTTCATTTTTCTCGAGAATGGCGACTGTATGGCTGTGGGAAGTGTATCCCAACCTGCTATAATGTCACAGTAAGATAATATTTTAATCCTTAATCTTACATGATTAATATAAATGTGAAAGTAATTATTTCGGTTTGTTAACTCTGAATATATTTCTATGTTTGGCAAAGACATAGATTGTATCAGACGTACATTAGCTACCATACTACTACTACTACTTACCAAAGAAAGGAAATATTATCATCATCTAATATATAAAATTCTCGTGTCACAGTTTTCGTTGCCATACTCCTCCGAAACGGCTTGACCGATTTTGATGAAATTTTTTGTGCTTATCCGGTATCTATGAGAATCGGCCAACATCTATTTTTCATCCCCCTAAATGTTAGGGGTAGTCCACCCCTAAATTTTTTTTTTTATTTTTTAGACAAAATTTTTAATTTCTATTTTTTTATGATACAACATACAAAAATACATACAATCCTCAATTTTCACCCTTCTACGATCAACCCTTATTTTTTAATAGCCATTTTAGTAATTTAATCATTTTTCCTCTCCGGTCGAAAACTGATCAATCGTGATTTAATTACTATAAGTTTTAAATTCGACTCATCATTACTATAAATTTTTAAATTCGACGACACGTCTGGCTCAGTTTGTAGTGATCTTACTTGCTGTGTCAGCGGTCGCGGGTTTGAATCCCGCTGGGGGCACACATTTGTGTGGTGAATACGAATGTTTGTACTTCAGTTATGGGTGTTTATATTTATAATATGTATGTATTTAAAGTTTTAAATATATGTTTAATGTATCAACTATCTGGTATCCATATCACAAGCCTCGAAGCTTACCATGGAACTAGATGGTGTTGTGTGTTAATGTCCTAACATATTTATATTTATTTATTTATGAATATCTTTTCACACCTCTGTATATAATTCTAGCCTCACAATAGGCTATTTATGCCGGAAAGCAGATCAGAGTGTTGTCGCTGTGGAATCGTCAGATTATCAACTTTATCAGCATGCAGAAAATCAAATACTTCCAAAAGATTATGGATTTACATTTAAAGCAGGCAAGTTTTTATATCTCATATTATTTATTATTAAAGGCAAAATACTAATATTATTAGATACGTACATGAGCTTTTAGAATTCTGAGATGAACATTGACAACTATTCACAAGATTAAAAGAACATAAGAAATACTAGTCTAAGGGTCGAAGGGAAAACAGCCAAATGAAAGTCAATATTTTCATATTATAACGATACTATTCTGAGATCAGGCCAAGTTCTGTTTGAAAATAAAAGGTATAGAATATTTGTGGTATTTCCAGCCGCCGCGCGCCATTTTTTCAAATTTGCCGCGTACTACGATTGCCAATAATTAACCCAAAATATCTTGGTAACGTGACACTTTGGCCCACAATTTTAGTTGACATTTTTTGTTTAAGTGTTTTCTACTACTTTGAAAAAGTAAAGATGTTGACACTTATGTTTTTAGGAGGAAAATCATATGAAGTTCGTGTACAATTAATAGATGAAGATCAATTTTACATCGGCAAAGATAGAGAAGCAAAGTTGTACGAAAGATGGAGTAACGTTGAAATAAATGGTGTCAAAGGCAAGGCTTGTGTAGAATGGCACTTCAATAATACACAAAAATAAGTAGTAGTTACATCGTAAAAGGTGTTGTAAATGATTTAGTTCTGAATGAATATATTTACAAGATATTACATAAAAAAAAAATATTGTAGAATAAACACATTTTCAAATCTTTACATTCTTTATTAATCATTATCAAATATGTACATATGTATAACTCGACCTAAACTTATCGTATAGGTTGTTGTCGTAATACACAAGGAGAGCTTAACAAGATCTATAATAGATATTTAAGAAATATTAATTTTATTTTTTAAATGGCTCGTTTACTACTTTTGTAATACATATCTTTGTACAAGTTCTATGAAGCAATATAAGTGCGATAAAATATATTTTGTTTTAATTATTTCCAATTACATATATGTCCATTTCTAAGACCTTGAATTTTTTAAACTTAACTTTGCTTCTCCAATTAAAATTAATATACTAATCTATACTATAATAAAGCAGTAACTTAGCGAAATCTGTACATGAAATATTTTTTAAAAACAATGACTGTAACGTATTATGTATACGATATAGACCCCAAAACAATAGTTATTAATTTTTTTGTCTGTTTGTCTCTTTGTCTGTACGCGTTTCACGCAAAAAGTAATGAACCGATTTCAACGAAATTTTGTGAACTGATAACTTATTACTCGGGTCAACATTTAGGATAACTTTTACTTTAGGAAAATCTTTGTTTCCCGCGGAAAATCGCAGTAACTGGTTTTATCGAGTCCTCCTTAGGAACCCTCCGCTGGCTAAACCTAAAGACATACATCAAAACAATGTACTAAAAAATTGTAGATCTTGAAAAGGCCAACAGAAATATCTACAACAGTATATGTCTATCTCTCAAGGTACACTCGCAATACCTATTCTTATCTATACCTATAGCAAAACTAACATAGTTAAATCGATGTGCGCGTTTCACGCAAAAAGTACTGAGCCGATTTCAATTAAATTTTGTATAGTGATAGCTTATCACTCGAGTCAACATTTAGGATACCTTTTACTACAGGCACATTTTTCGTTCCCGCGGGAAAACGCAATGACTGGTTCTATCGAGTGGTCCTTAGAAGTTTATATGGCTAACGCTGGCTGAACCTTAAGAGATACATCAAAACAATGTACTAAAAAATTGTAGGTCTTAAAAAGTTATACAGGGAAGTTCGCAATATTATATGTCTATCACCTAAGGTACACTCGCAATTACTATTTTTATTCACTACTCGCGACTCACAGGCTGACTTATCAACGTTCAGCTCAGTTCAGCAGTGAAACGTAACTAGGGACGAATCCGAGCGAAGCGAGGGTGAGTCGCTAGTATATAATATAGGTAGTAAGTGTTTGTACATACTACACAGTATGTCTTCGCTTTGCATAATTTATATTTGTTTTAATCTTAGATACCATTAGAATATTCATACTTTAATATTATACGTGTGAAAGTGTATACAAGTTTGTCATTCTTAAAACGGACCTCAATAATGACATAATTATCTATGCTTCTACAAAGGGAATGAGGGCTATTGTTTCTGGTGACACCAGTTGCCGCCACTGGCGAGTAAGGTCCTATCGCTGTCGTTAAAAAAGTATTTGTTCGTGCGGCAGAGTCATAGATTTGATATAATAATAATAATTGTGAACGCGGCACCAGTTTATATAAATAAATAATTAATATATAATAACCAAATAGATAAAATATTGACTTTTTCTTAGCTCTTCATTTAAAGCAATAATATTAGTTGAGCCGTACCGTGTCTGACATAATTAATCAGGAGTGGCACAAACTTTATAATAATAATGAATAATTGGTTAAAATCCACGATGAAAAGACCGCAAACAGTAAACATTCAGTGTCATTTGTCATTTCTAGAGACCTCAATCTAGACTAGCACCTCTCGCGGCGAATTCAAGCGCGACAGCCCTCATTGAGTGAAACGAGGATGTGTTACTAGTCCGATTATAAAACAACTAACCCAAATTCTAATATTGTTTGTCATATAAAAAAAGCAGTCATTAAAACTGCGGACAAAAGTGATAACTTAAAACTATAAACAAACAATTGTTATTTTTGGATATTCAAATTAATTGTTTGATCTCAAATTAAAATTTGTAAATTAAAACTGTTCACATTTATCTGGTTTTGACATCTATCGGCACTTGAGTGTAAGCGTTAACACGTCACGTGACGTACATAAATGAATTTACTCCCCATCCAAACCTGCCTATAGAAGTTTTCACATAAAAACTAATTATTAAAAAAATAAGGTTTCATATAACAATAACAAGGAAACAAAAACAATTTAGTGAGAAATATTAAGTATATTTAGCATACATTTCATACAGAATAGATAATATATTTATTTTAAACATGGACTAGCAAATTATGGCGTCATTTTGACATTTACACAACTGTATCACTGTACGTACTTAATGTACTATTTTCACTTTTTCTAAGCTATTTTTCTATTATATTGTAAAAAGTCAGTTCTACAATTATCCTATTTTCTGTTGTGCATATTTGATATAAAAAAAAACGAATAACTTACTAAATATAACCATTTAATTACGAATTTGATATAATTAAAAATGCACAGACTAAATATTACCAATTAGTACACTAAAAACAATGGACTATGTAGAAACTATATTTATACTGTATTAGGTACATAGCACTTTTTAGAATTTATATTGGACAAAGCGATACGAGACGCAAGCTAATTCTCGTATATTTTTAAAATAGAGAACCTAGATAAACTATTCTGTACTAAATTCAATACAATTCTAGTAATAATTGAACGCTGAATTGTTCAAAATAGTTTTGGTTCTCATAATTACTTCTATGCTTACACTTTTAACAGCTGTACATTAGGTATCTATTGCGAATAAAGGCACAAGGATTTATGGAAACATCGACCTGTGACTTTACTGAAATATTATATTAAAAAAAAACTGCATTCTCACCTAATTTTCTCTATAGTAGCATAACAACACACTGATTGTTAGAAACAGATCATAGATAACTCGTCATACTATTTCATATTTTTATTACAGCATCACATTTTGTTTAGAACCGTTGTAATATTAGCTTAATATTGTAATAATACAAATTACAAAATAAATATAGTTTAAGCAATATGGTGGATCCAGGTAAAGAGAACCATCCTGTGATGAAAAAGTGTCCGTCGAAGAGATAAATTAGGGTGGCGCTACTGTAGCAAGTGGATAAATTAAAAAAAAAAAAGCACCAGAAGTTATTAAAGTAGAATTACGTTATCTCACAGCTGTATTAGGTTTTCATTTTGTAGCTTATTTTGTACTATATAAATAAGAGGAGGTTTTGCATACTGTAGTTTTATTAACTACTGTAGTCACCCAAAATTATAAAATTTTTCAATTCAACACACTTCACTCCGTCCACAACTGCTAAATTCATATCATACTCCTTACGTTAGCGCTATTCTTATGGATTTATGAACAGTTATTTACCGCTTACTGGTGGACATGTTTCAACTTGTCTCCCATATAAGACGGTTCTCCTTACCTCTACCCACAATTTGCAAAATACATAAGCAATAGTATAGCAAACAGTAATAGCGAAAAGTTCTTGAAATAAAAAGGATGCTTTTAAACTAGACTTGCAACGAATAGTATATTCGGCCATATGCGCAATACCGAATATTCGGTGGGCTTTCTGACCGAATAGCCGAATATTAGGCAAAAGTATTCGGCCAGCGCGTGACGGGAAAATTTGTGTCTACGTATTTTTTTTTTGTTTGGCGCCAAAAAGTAGTGTTTATTCAGAGTGTCTTTTCTTTGAATCTGGGTTTGTCTATGAGTAAACTACTGCCTGAAAATGCAGAAAAATTAGTCTTTTTGCATCATATACTTCCACTTCTAAATTTTAATTATGATAATGCAAGTGCACACTTCTATTTGATAGTTTTTTTTGTTAATTTTTGTAATAAAGAAGGTGATTATGTACCTACCTATGACTACTGTAATGATTATAAGAAAAATATATTATTATAAAATAAATCAATATTTTCATTTTACGAATAGGAAATATCGTCGTTATATAATTGTAAAAAAATATCCAGCTCCAATACCGTATATACCGTTACGGATACTTTAAACGCTCGCCATTTCGCGCGTTTGGCGTGGCGTCACAGTACACATACACAGAAATTACGACTCAATTAGTAAGCGACAAAATCGCTAATCGGTCTGTTATGATATACTCTGACGTCATATTCGTTCTGACCAATGACGTTGCGTTTCACTACTTTGAATTTCCCTCCTGTTTTTGCACTTTTTAATAATTATTTCCTTAATCAAAAAGAATTACGTTAGTAAATATTAATATAGGCTTAATTCAAAATCAATAAAGATTATAAAAAAACATTTCACCTTTCATTACATCACACGCATATTCCCTATTATTATCTGATTACAACAAAACATATTACTTAAGTACTCGGTATTCGGCCGAATAGTATCTAGATATTCGGTATTCGGCCGAATAGGAAAAAAGCAGCCGAATACCGAATAGTAGCCGAATATTCGTTGCAAGTCTACTTTAAACATTTACATCCTCTGAGATGATTATTATACCTACATATGTCATCACCAATTATATTAAATGATAATAATAATAAATTTTAAATAATGTAATAGCGGATTCTTGCATCTCATGATTTGATATATCTAGATGAGTGACTATCAACATAATTGTAACAAAATCGAAAGGTCTTATAGATAATGTTACTTATTATGGAAGACAAATTGATTTCCGTAGTGTGCTCAATTTGAATGCTTAAAGTATATATGCTGTAGAAATAGTTGTCAAATATTTTTAATCTGTGCATCTAGGAATAATTATTAATTATTTTAATTAATAACTTCAAAATATCTCTTTCGATAACCATAGTAAAATTTCGCTGAAATATTTTACTAAAAAACAAAAAAAAAAAATCATTAATAATTACTGAAAAATTGCATATTTATAAAATGACAAAAAATCTGTTATGAAGTACAGTCGAACTTACTTTCAGGTTTCGAATTAGAATAAACAGGATTTTTAAAACAATTCTGTAAATAATTACATTACTTAGTCAATTCGAGTCCACATTAATACAGTTTATTTTAAAGTAAACGTTTCTTATTTTATACATTTAAATAAAAAAATAAACACAACCATAAAAATACAGTATAGTAATAAAGTAGGCAAGCATTTCAAAATAAAATGTTTAAATAATTATGTCCATGGAAAATGGATATTGTAAGGCAAAGAGAAAATTATAACTTCATATGAAATTATTTTGAATAATTTGCCTACTCTACACTTTTGACCTTTAGTTGTACTAACATAATTAAGCTGTTGTGTACATTTAAAAAACCTATGAAGTGTATTTTTATACAAACATTAGAAATAACTATTAGCAATAAACTGTTTGACTTACGTGAGTTATTTTTTGCTATAAAAATGAATTACAGCCAATTTAAAACAGGCAGTTTAGAGTAACGTATAAAAAACTCTTAATGAGTTTAACGTGTAGTGTTCAACTTAACTTTTTCTGGTTCATAGCCACAGATAATATATTTTACTAAATAAATAACTAAAATAGTTTTTAAGCTATACGCTTCTACCTAGCCTATGGAATGGGACAAAGACTAGTATAGGTCCACCTAACACTTCAGCAATTATCGACTCTAAAAATGTATACATAGTACATATATTAAATAAACTAATACTTATTCCTTTTCAATCCCTTATTTTGCCTTTAACAAGTCTACATCAAACGTTCATTGCATTGTTAAGCAATTTGAAACTTTGTGCGTTTATAATAAAAAATATGATAATCATTATTTTTTTTCCGTATTTTGATTTTTTATATCAATCTTATATAATCCAAGAGAATAATAGTTTAGTACAGAAGGCGCACTCCGCATTATAGATACGAAGTTACATCGAGGGACCCGTTCGATAGGGTTGCCACGCATCATCCGCAATGCATTAACTGTGGTACTTATGCGCCGTCGTACCGGTGTTTATAGACAACCCTAACGACACGCATCGTGAGAAGAGTTAAGAACAACGTGACAGAAAGAGAAGCTGAAAGCTCATAGGTATTTAATAGTGATGAAATGGATATTTTTTTGGTCGAGCTGTAAAGTCTAATGGCCGGATATTCCTTCTGTTGTCACATTGTATGTTGCGACAAGTGCATGTGTTATCAGAAAAATTAAGCGTATTACAGCGAATCGCTAGCGATTTCTCTAATTTTCTACTTAGTAGAAGATTAGAGAAAGTCAATCGTTTACGTCTTGCTCTATCATTTTGGTGATTGGACAACTCCTGGTGGTCAATTAATTCGAAGAACACTTACAATACTTTGGACACGTAAGAATATGCCAGAGTGTACCTTTCAGCAACTTGCTGCCTTCATAATATGATAATTTTATATTATATGTCTCACGGATATTTTCTTTCTTGCTGTTAATTATTGCGTTATTATCTAGTAAACGGCAGGATAACAAAATAGACGGATAGGCCGGATACCGGATATCCGTTTCATCTGTAGTGTTTAGTGTTTAGGATCTTAGCTCCATGCGAGCTAGTTAGCTATTTATTTTAATGTCTTTATGGAATGAACCTTTTGTACTAAACTATTCCGTTTTCTGTAATAGTACTATGTAGCGTCAACATTATCAGTCACTATTAACCACAGTGTATGATATTAATATAATCATTATATTTATATACCAATAAATATCAAGTATATTTTGAGTCACATGAACTTCTTTGGTTAAATATTTTATAATATGATACGTATTTTTTCGTATTCTCATTAACTACGTTATAAGGTCGCCGCATCTCTTTGATCATATTATAGGTACTCAGGTATCATCACTCACAATTTAGGTCATCTGATATCTGAATTTTTTAGAAGTAGTCCCTACTTCATTTTTTTTTAAATATACCCATAGATTCTAGATTCAAGATTAATCACAGATTAAAAATTGAAAATGTTTTCAACATTTGCTTGTTCTTTGTCTAGGCAACGCTTTGTAAGGCAAATATTTTAAAATATAGGTACAATACCTTCAGAGACCTTTATAATATACAAATTCTCTCTTAAAGAAATAACTAACAGTTACACATTCTCAAAAAGTTATTAAATAATAAATATACATGATTCAGAATCGAAATGATGTGATAATGTTTCATATATCCACCACTTTATTCATTTCTATATCATTCCAATGTCTTATTTACGAAGCTTCTTTTGAAGATTTTTTTTTTTTATTATGACAATTACATATTTTCAAGAGCGTTGTTGTCAAAATTCTTAAAATAAACAGATTAAACAAAAAATAAATAAATAGACAATACTACACAAGGCTGGCGTCAGTAGCAATTGTTTCAATATAAAAGTAACTATTTTAGTATTCTAGTCTTGGAAAATAAAAAACAAAAAGCATCGCTAACTAGTTAAATACATGCAATAATAAATATTTTGTGAAATCCAAATAGTTCTCATTTAAAAAAAAAAAAAAATTGCCAGAATCATATTTTGTACAATAAATAAAAACAATAAATATAATACATAAGACCACCATCAAACGTCTCGACTTCATATTTATTTGGAACCACGTTCGTGTGAACTAGCCTTAATAAGCCAACATGTAATAAAATATAGCAGAAGCGAAGTAAATATTTGTAACTAATTAGTCCAGTCAGTGGCGTAACTAGCCTTTTGGGGTCTCGATGTAAAAAAAGGAAGGGGGCCCTTTGCCTATTATGAAAACGATTGTGAACTTCTAAGCGTTGAACGAGAAGTCGTTTGTAGCCTCCTGGGCCCCTTAAATCAAGGGCCCCGTGCGACCGCATTGGTTGCATTGGCCTAGCTACGCCACTGGGTCTAGTATATTCAGGACAAATGCCTAAATACTAAATTACGTTTAAGAGCTATAAAAATACTGAATTGATTACAATCTATATGTAGGAATTAATTAAAGGAACGAATAAAGATTTGAGAAATTGATACATTGGCCCCGTGTAAATGACCATTAAAATTAGATGTCTTTTTAATACACCACGTATTACTAAGTATGCCATTTCTAAATAGAAAATTTTTACAAATGTTGAATGTCACGATTTATTATATATTGGCACAGATGTCGAATCTACATATACAAATAAATGACATAGACTAAAGAATTATATAGACAGAGCCCACTAAAAAATGTCAAAGTAAAAATTATTACTAAGTTTTGCCGTTTACTTTCTTCAAAGAATAAGGAAAATTTAATATAATTATTAGTCGTTAATTTACAATTTTTGAGAAGAAAATATGAATAATCTATACTAATTTAATATTATAAAGAGGTAAAGTTTGTGAGCTTGTAGGGGGGTAATCTTTGGATCTACTGAACCGATTTAAATGAAATTTGGTAAGAAGATAGTTTGAGACCCTGGGAAGGACATAGAATACTTTTTATCCCAGAAATCATCCCTTAAGGGGGTGAAAATGGGGATGAAATTTTGTATTGGGAAGCAAGCTAGGGACGAACCCGAGCGAAGCGAGGGTGAGTCGCTAGTAAAATAATAAAACGATATTATTTTGTGTTTTTAAGTATTACTTCTCTTACATATGAAAGAGAGATAGCATAATATTAGTATATTTATTTTTTCTTTGTTATAACAAAATCCGTTTACTATTTTTTATTAACATTTACTTATCACAACAATAAATATTGTATTAATATTTGTATTTTATTTAAAACATTATGAATTATTTTAAATCATTATCGTTTGGCTTCATAATATATATATATATATATATATATATATATATATATATATATATATATATATATAGTTCTATGACACTTTATCTATATTATTCCTCAGTCTGATATTACACATTAATAGGGGGACATATGAAATGCTTTAAAACATTCAGTAACATTAAAACTATTGATAATAAAAGGTACTAAATTTCATTAAGTAATCATTGAATACTGACAATTTCAAAACACATCGTGACTAGATTGTTTTATTCATTATATATTATATGGAACTAAAATTGTTGTAGAACACGCCATTTCAAAAAATTATTTATAATAAAAACAATGTAAAAATATCTCAATAAATAATACTATATAAATAACTAATAACAAAATAACGTTCTTTGGTACACAAATATGTAAATTATAATATTATGTTGGTAAGCAGTCAATTTACGTTTCTACTGTTTAATTTTAAAACAGTCTTATTCGAGTCCTATAGTTGCTATAATAGGTATAAAGCAAATGTAAACAAAATATTTATAGATGTTCTGATATAAATAAAATAGGCAGTATTCCATCGAATGGGATGTGTTTAACCACAAGCAGATTCTTATGGGGAAAATTAATTAAATACAGAATCCAATTTACATTGCCATTGTTAAAGACACAATGTGCGCGAAAAGTAATTATTTCACTTGGAATTTTCCTACATTTCCAATATTTATATCTCCTGTTAGAGACAGTGCGTTATTTTCGCTAGTCATTTCAAATAACAATCAATAATAATTACATATAAATATTAAATTGATATGCAAAATAATTAAAATTAAATTTTCATTTCAATAAAAATATTTATAGTCTGTAAAATACGAATGAGCAATTGTAATCGATGAAATAATGCCTCAATATACTATTGGTATATAAAAAAAAATATTTTACCCATTTAGGTATTATTGAATATTGCAAATGGCGGACGTACCGGGCGCGTGCTCGAGCAGCGCCCGTCTACGCTTGATGCCTTCCAAATAAACTTCTCGATTGAACAAACCGGCCGCTAGAGGAACACTGAAATAAAAATTATTAATTCTTATATAAAGCACGTTTTCTTCTGTATATATTATAATTTATAGTACTGTTAATTTCTTATTTTTAAATGTTCCGTGTAACTGTTTATGCATGTCGTAGTTACCTATAAGTATGATAACAGTTGGATTTAGACGTCCTTTGTACAATTCGTGTATTTTTGTTAAGTTACTGTATATCATGTTGGTAATCCTTATTAAATAAATAAATAAATAAATAAATACTCTATACTTCAAGTCCGGAGGTCCTGGGTTCGAGTCCCGGAGCGAGCAAAGTATAGTTACTGAAGTTTTTTGACATAAAATTCTTAGTAATAAAAATAAATAATAGTTCAAAACTGGCAGTGTCCTCAGTGAGATTCGCAAAATTGTCTGAAATATTATATAAGTATATTATTTGTTATATCAAATATTTATTTAGTAGGCCAAACGACCGAAATCCGGTTTTAAATCTTATCGCATCTTTCTTTTGTATATTTTTTTCCGTTCTAATGATGATAGTGCGCAATGAAAATGCATGGAGCATTCTAATTAAATTTGTTTTTCTTTGACCTCCACCAACTTCTAATCCTGAATCCTGATCTGTTACCAATGCAATAAAAATGCGCAAATTATATCAAGTAAATTATATTTTTCTATACATATCTCCTCCATTCTACATCACATTGGCGAAGTAAACTGCGCTCAATTGGCACGCTTTAAAGCCATTAACAGGAAAATGTATTAACTATATAGATACATAAGATTGTAATGTCTGTTTGTAATGTCAAAATAACAAATTTTTTCTAAATGCATATGAAAGTATACACGGAACTTATAAGAAAAACACAATTTTTAAAATTTTTGTCTGTCTGTTTGTTCCGGCTAATCTTCGAAACTGCTGAACCGATTTGACGGGTCTTTCACTGGCAGATACCCGATTTTATAAGGATTAATTTAGGTTACTTTTATTTTGGAAAAAGAATTAGAGTTTGGCGCAAAAGTATTTAAAACCCATGAAATTGTAAACAAAATCTGACACACCCGAGCGAAACGAGAGTAAGACGGTAGTTAATTTATATTTTTCTATTCACATCCAACTTTTGACCCTGAAAACATTATTGTTATACATACATATCAGTGCCAGGCCTGAGAGCAGCAGAGAAGAGCGCCCACACGGGCTTGTGGTCGCTCGTCACCACCGACTGCACGGAGTTATACGCCAAACACTTGAGCCCGGACGACACGGGCACACTGCTTATACGACGTAGACCTGTAGAAAAATATTTGAACACCTATACTAGGCAGTGGTAGCCCAGTGGTAACACGTTTGCTAGGGAAACCGAGTGAAGCGGGTTCAAATCACGGGTTCTCGCACCTCTGATATTTTCATGTGCTATTAATTTCCAATACGACTTTACTTAAGGTTATAGAAAACATCGTGACGAAACCTGTATGTCTGAGAAAACTTCCATCCCCATTTTCACACTCTAAAGGAATGATTTCCGGGATAAAAAGTATCCTATGTCCTTCCCAGGGTCTCAAACTACCTTCTTACCAAATTTCATCTGAATCGGTTCAGTAGATCCGGAGAATACTCACTACGACGTCACAAACTCACAAACTTTACCTCTTTATAATATTAGTATATAGACAAAGCGTTATAACCTACCAGAAAACGCGGAGGATGAATTGGCGGCCATAGATTTGGCTTTGAACAGGATGCGGTCGGTGTAGGCCGGCACGCGCTGCTTGCTGGACGTGTCGAACTGCTGGCTACCTGGGTCGTACTGGGATAAAACATATATAAGTTTAACATTTAAATACAAAAAAATACACTCATATGTATTAGTTCAAAGTTAAAAGCAAATGTACACTCAATAATAATATTATTATACAAGTATTCAATAAAATCTAAAAAAAATAAAATAAAGCACGTTGAATTAACTTATTAAACCACGAACATCAAACACTTTACTTAAAGCTATATATATAATATAATAAGTACATACAAGAAAAAAACCAAACACATATCGCCACTAACAACGCAACGAAAAACGTAACCCCGTATTAAAATTAAGAAAATTGAATTTAATTCCCTTATATATTTTAATAGTTTCTCAGATTAACACGTATTATTGAGCTTTTAAATAAAACTATCTTTTTGGATTTTGTCGCGTATTTATTTTGATTTTTAGTTCCTGACGTTTTGAATGATTTACAGCAATCATGGTCACGGGAGAGAAGCTCAGCACTAAGACGATGAGGTATTGAAATAGCACACCTTGTAAGTAGGCGGGAAGGTGATGGGAGCTTCTCGGAAGTCGCGGAAGGCGGCGCCATCTTCCAGTATGGCGGTTAGCTGATCCGCGTGCAACAAGCCGTGCGGCAAGTTCGGCGGCAGAGGAAACTGTATGGGAAATATAACTGAAGTCATTTTACCAGCAAAACAAGACAAACTATTTATCTATCTCTATCTATCTATCTCTATCTATCTATCTATCTCTATCTATCTATCTATCTCTATCTATCTCTATCTATCTATTGAGCTTCTATTACATTTTTGACTGCCTCGTTGCTGGCATGTACGGCTGCCGATCTAGAGGTCCCGGTTTCGATCCTCGGATCAGATAAAATAATTAATGAGTTTTCTGTTATGAGTTGGGGAAGTTGGTGTCGAGGCAGAGCATGTTTAGTTTAACGGTTCACTAACTAACGTTGTGCGCCTTATCTCTCATTATTCGTGTATTTTTCATCCCACCGGAATGTGAGAAAGAAATAGAGAGTGCTCTTTTGTACTATAATATCTCCGGTGCAATCGATAAGTCTCAGTGAAATTAGGAGAACATTATTTTTATTTTATCTTAAGCATTCCTCAAATACATATTTTAACGTTTGTATTCTTTGCACAAATCTGCAAACGTAACCACTTTTGGATGATGAATCCTTATCCATGTAGTTGGACGATATCTTCGTCTATAGGACACTGACCTTTATAATTTTTTAAATTAATATTTTTATTTGATGATTTATAACTTTCAGTTGAATTTCAACAAAAAATCCCCTAAAGAACATGAATAACTTACTTTTGTTTGTTCGATCCACCTTAAAACGGCAGCTCTCGGTTCTCCGAGTCTAAAATTTAAATCCCCACACCAAAACACATAATCGAAATTGTTTGTGACATCTGAAAAAAAATTTTTTTCTTAATTTCCCTCCCCTTCCCTTTGAAAAATTGTGGGTTTGTTAGGAGGAAGTAATCTCTGAAACTACTGAACCGATTTAGATGAAATATGGTAAAAAGATAGTTTGAGACCCTGGAAAGAACATATCATAGTTTTTATCCCGGAAATCAACCCTTAAGGGGATGAAAATGGGGATGAAAGTTTGTATGGGGAATCAACCTGCGGATGAACCCGAGCGAAGTGAGGAACAGTCGCTAGTTAACATTATAAATTGACCTCATGCGTAGTATGAAAAAGTGAGATTTGTCTCATCAATAATAATTCATTAAAAAAGTTATTACACCTTTCGGATTGTAATTCTTAAAAAAATACACGAAGCTACTCTTAAAATTTATTAAATTTATTTGAAATGTTTATTACTTAAGAATGAATTAAGAAGATGCTTTGCATTAATCTGATCGTTTTTACTCACATATTTTACAATAATATTTAATCATATAAGTACATCGCCCCATTACACCATTTTGTACTAATAATTTTAAAACACACACAAAAGAAACGAAAACAAACCTTTACTCCTATGTCTACATGGTAAATTTTTAGGTAGATCAATCGACCTTATGATCCTTTTTATATCTGACAATCGCTCCTTGACCTTTTCTTGATGGGCGGTTAAATGAGCGGTAACAAATAGGAACGTAGAACCAAACAAGGCAAAAGATATAGCCACGGCCCCTTTCGTCCTAAACGCAGTGCCGGGACGGACGGATAAACTTGCGTCTTCTGGTAGTGAGCAGAACCATATGAGGTCCCTCCTTACGAATACAGCCAAATGAACTGTTCCTGAAATATGGAATCTTTAGTTTAAGGTCGTACCGTCATTGATTATCTCTACTCAGTAATGGATGTTTTTTTGATATTTTGAATATAGGTGGTTTATTCGTCTAGCAATAAGAGTGATATATCTATCTATCTATCTAATAAATTTAAACGAGCAATTCTTGTATATTTATTTATTTATACCGGCCAAGCGGTCAAGGTGCAAGATTGACAGTCACAGGTGTCTGGGTTCGAATCCCGGTCGGATACAAAGATTTTACTTTTGTTTTTTTTTTTGTATTTATTCAAGTTTTTAGTTTTTTTTTTGATCTAAAAATACGATATAACAAAAAAGAACTCCGAGCGGAACAGAGTCGCCCATGTACTGTAAGTATTAAGTAGTTATTTTTTTCAAAAAATTGTGCATGATCGTATTAAGATGTTAGTGTGAGAGAGAACAACTAAATCTTAGTGTACCTTACGCCTATCGGATATCAAATTGACATCGATACCTTAATTTGCAAAGCGGCCAACTCCACTTTTTACCGATTTTTAGATTTTTGTACTGACTGTAACTTTAGACGTTTCCGCAAGTTTTGAAAAAACGATAACTCCTTTAATTTATTTAGGTTTTAAATAAATCGCCGCAAGAAATCCGAACAACTCCACGCGAAACAAAACTTAACGATTTTGACAGCTAACTCCATGCAATCGGCCATTTTGTTCGGCGTCTTACGCGCGTACTGATAGTGCTCCGAGATTTTTATTAATAAGTTAGTTTAGATTTAGTAAAAGTTAATTGTATGCTGTAAAACTGATGTGTTTTGTAACAAGGTAAGTGTATTTTACATTATTTTAACGGGTTACGTATTATAACAATACTCTTATTGTGATTTAACCTTAGCATTGGAGTTGTTCTTTTTGCTTTCTATGTTTTAGTTTCTTAATGCGAGTTGTTCATTTTTCTTATAGTAAACTAAGTAAATACGGTGTTTGTGTGTACTTAACGTTTTGTTTTATTTATTTTTTAACTTACTAACTTTTATTTTAGATAAATTACTATGATCCGAATATCCTATTTAATTATATAAATTTATGCAAGTTTGTGAGGATGGATGTGTGGATAAATTATATTTGGATGTTTGTTACTCTTTCACACAAAAACGGCTGCATGGATTCGAATATATTTGGCACACAGATAGTTTATAAACTGAATTAACACATTAGCTACTTGTATATATAAAACACCATGCTAATACCGCGAGACGCAACTAGTTGGTAATATTCGGATCATAATAATTAACTAAGGTACCTATCTAAAAGCATGTAGATGCATAAAAATTGACGAAAAGGCTCTTATTTTGAAGCAACACTTAAACACAGATTAACTTTCTAAACAATTTTATTAACTTGTTATTGGCGTGGTTAATTGATTTTTCGTCCTAACACTATTCTTTCTTTGCTTGTTTTTGCCTTGTTTGCTTTTGCTGTTTTTGTTTTTTTTTCGTAGATGGCAATGTCACGCGCTAAAAAAATTTTAAATATGCTTGAGGAACAGCAGCATGGCGTAGATGAAATAACTAACCCAGATTCTGCTTTATTTATAAATAAGCAATTCCCAAGACTGTATGATAGTTTATCGCACGAAAGCTTAACTTTAGCACCGTCAACAACTTCTATTGAAAAAGAACAGCAGAGTGTAAATAGTCATAATACTGTTTTGAGCAATGAAAGCCAAATTCCCTACCATATCACTTTAACAGACATTCCTATGCTTCCTATTCCATTTACCAACACTATAATATCCGAATGTGAAATAGTTGATAATGTTTTATTTGAAGAAATATCGAAACCTGAAACAAGAACCATTTGTTCTCCAAGTTTGCTGGACCGCGATCAAGTTCCGAATTCGTTACACAATGAAAAGAATGACTACATCTCAGACAATATTAGCACATTGCAAGAAAATAGTACAAATGAGTATTTCTTATTAGATACTAACGCTATGCCACAAGAACTTATAAATCCACCAATAGTTCAATCACATGACCCAATTTTGTTATCTGAAAATAAACTAGTTGATTACAGTAGCTCCGACAGTGAAATCGATAAACCTAAACCAAAAAGAAAAAAACGATGCCAAGTGACTAAGGATGAATGGAAAAGTGAAATAAATAAAAAGAATAGAGAGTCAGGAAAAGAGTATTGTGGCAGGAAGAAGGTCGATGGTGTATGGAAGAACGATATAAGGAAACCAAAGAAAACTATGAATGTAAGATGTAAATGTGAAGAGAAAAAGAACGGCGTTATTAAATGTCATTTGATAAATGAAAGTGAAAGGAAAATACTGTTTGAAAAGTTTTGGAATATGACGTGGGCTGAAAAACGTTTGTATATCAATAGTTTGGTGACAGTTGTACACATTAATAGGCCACGAGACCGTAAAGAACCTGATAAGTCAAAGAGATCTAATACTTTAATATACCACTTAAAGAAAGATGATCAAATGATAAGAGTCTGCAAAACCTTATTTTTGAATACATTTTGCATTGGGAAAACTAGCGTTTGGAGCTGGAAGATGGAAAATAAAGCATCACATACATTACCTAGTCACAATTATGTTAAAGATACTGCCATAAAAATAAAACCATTTGATAAAGAAGTAAAAATCTTACACGACTTTCTAGATGAGATACCAAAAATGCCATCCCATTACTGCAGACAAAGAACAACACGGTTATATTTGCAATCAGATATTTCATCAAAACGTCAGCTTTACGATTTATATTCTAAACATTGTAATTCTAAAAATTCAAAACCACTATCAATAGCAACATTTTCTAACCTACTGACAATCAAAAATATCTCTTTATTCAAGCCAAAAAAAGACTTGTGTGACATTTGTAATGGTTACAAATTAGGACATGTTTCACAGACAGATTATGAAGAACACACCAACAAAAAAAATGAGGCAAGAGCTGAAAAAGAAGCAGATAAAGTTAATATGCCTTTTGTTTTCACAGCAGACTTACAAGCAGTGCTTTTAGCACCAAGATCAAATGTTTCTTCTAGCTATTACAAAACTAAGCTCTGTGTTCATAATTACACCATTTATGACTTAAAAACTAATGATGGCTACTGTTTCATATGGAACGAGACTGAAGGTGGTTTAAACTCAGATGAATTTGCGACTATAATCTCAAATTTTATTATTCAATCAGTTATCCCCAATTTAGAAGAAGGAAACAGACATATAATTTTTTATACAGATGGATGCACTTACCAGAACAGAAATACACTCTTGTCTAATGCTTTTTTGAATATAGCTCTGTTGTATAACGTAACTATAGAACACAAATACCTAGAAGTTGGTCACACTCAGATGGAAGTAGATAGCATGCATGCATTGATAGAGAAAAAACTAAAACATCAAATTATTAACGTCCCCGCTGAATACATAACTGTGTGCAAACATGCAAGAAAAAAACCCTATAAAGTTGAATACTTAAATTACAACTATTTCAAAAGTTTTAGAGATTTAACTTTCTATAAGTCAATAAGACCTGGCAAAATGAAAGGAGATCCTAAGGTGTAAATTTCTTTATTACCTGCTCACAAAACTACCATAATGAACAATAACGATAACATTGATGATTATTATTATTAACGTAAAAAAACGTCGTAAATATGTGTTTATTATAATGTCATGTTTATTTTCAGGTTACTGATATACGGGCTCTCAAATATGTTCCCACTAGGGAAGTGTATTATAAATTAAAATATTCAGACGAATATCAATTGCTTCTCCAAAGGAGAAACAACAGCATAACCGCAAAACATTTAACAGCCCTGCCTGACCTGTATAACAGCCGGCAAAAAATAACAAAAAAGAAATTTTTAGATCTCCAAGAATTAAAAAAATCTATGCCACTAGATTTTCAGACATATTACGATAACCTGCCACATGAGGACTGATATTAGAATAACGATTGATTTAAAACTACATTAAACGTTTATTATTACATTAAAATTTTGTTTTATTTCATTCATGACAAACCGAACATCTCACTGATCCTTTTCAGTTTATAGAAAAAAAAAACGGATAACTCCTAAATCAGATTATATAGTAAAAATGTCAAAGTGTAAAACTGCATATTTACTAAAAAACTGCGTATTGACTTGTTATCTACCAACGGGATCTTCAGATTTTACAAATTCGGAATAATTTAAAAATAAATAAGTTTTTAGTGTCCCCTGTAAAATTTACTGTTACGGAGTTAGCCACTTTGCGAATTAAGGTATCGACATATATTAATGATCTCTCTTCATCGTAAATAGTTCTGTTAGTTATGAAACAAGTCAAAATTTTACGCGAGAGACTTCACGCGACCGTGTTTCCTGTAAAGCATTCAAAACGTCGAGAACCAAAAATCAAAATAAATCCTAAATAATAGTTTTATTTAAAATGTCAAATATTTAAGTAAATCTAAAAAAGTATCAAATTAAGTTATTCATACTATGTTTATATAATCCTAATAATAAATAAGCGATAAATGTTTTTCTAATTTTATTCCTGTAACTTACAAGTTTGTTGGAACATGTTTATTTACTTCGAATTCTGCGAAAAACTATTGTGGTTTCTAGCAGGAACTACGAATGAATATGTAATGTGTATTATGTATTTTACTATGCTTTAAGAATTATTTAACAAATGTTAAGCTTAGATGGTAATCTGAGTGATGTAATAACCACATGTGTAAACGTTACATCATAATCCTGATTTGATCCTTCCATGTTCTACATATCAATTTGTACATAATGAGATCATGTGAATTTAAATAAAATATAAACTTTACAATTTTCCGCCACTAAAGAGTTAATCTGCCGTCATAATAAAGAAGGCTTCAAATTCAAATTTCTTTTTTTTTTCAATTTTTCTTCAAATTCATCCTACAATTTAGTCAAAAATGACTTAAATGCAGATTCGGAATCAGTGAAAAAATCCTACTTAATAGTCTTACTCATAAACCTCTAAGTCCGGAGATACCATAACCATTTTCATCGTAACTACGTATAAACTATTACTAAGTATTAAGAAAAACTTCAAGTATGTATCTCGAAATCAACTTTGACGAAGTTGCGGCCTTATTTTTAATGTCGGCAGTAATGTAAACATTCGAATACTATTACCTATTAAAGAGGACAGAATCTTTAGGGCATCGTTAGCATTCTGCCATTTTTTTTTAAAATGTTCAGCGAAAAATGAAACGCGATAAAATATCAACAATATGATTCCGAGATATTTAAAGGTAATGAACGCCATATGAGAACGATGATAATAATCAATAAAAAAATGAACTAAATTTTGTGTAACCAATGTGCGTTATTTGTATGTATATAATATTGCTCTTATGGCGATCTTTACCATACAATATTTCGGTACGTGATACCTTATGGGTTAGAGCATCATATTACTGAATACTGATATTTTTTTAATTTGTTTTTTTTTTTGTTCCATTTTTGAAAAAAAAAATACAATTAATCAGGCGGCGAGTGGTTAAAGCCTACTTCCACAGAAACGATAATGTTTGAATATGTGAGTTTTTGAGGAGTTTCCAGAGTCACTCCCAGAAATCTTGGAATGGGAATCAAACCCAATAATTTTGGTTATTCACAACTATTCGAAAGGTTCTATTAAATTGTATTCCCACGAAAAAAATGTATTATTAAAATACAACTAGAAATGCTTACCTAAATAATATGAATGAAGTAATAAATGTGATGGTCCCAACACTTCTTGTATCGTAATTTCCCACTCAGTGCGCTCGGAATATGACTCTTGGGTGCCGATAGCGAAGATATCTGGCACATGTTTAACTTCGTTTGGAAAAATAAAATCAGCTAATTCTCTGTAAAATATATTATCTTTATTTAGATGCTTGAAATATACTTCAACAAGGGAAATAAGATAAACATAATTTATTACAGAGCATGCTCAGGTGTACGACATAAAAAAAAATCAATAGGACCATCGAGATTTTCTTATGAATAATAAATAACTATCAGAACAGGTTCAGAATAGACAAATATTATGTATTTTATTTAATTTTAATCAATATAAAAACCTGTCACTATTTATTTTGCGACTGGATTTTTGGAAGCGGTACTTAATGATGACACGTTTGGCTTAGTTTGTAGTTACCGTACTTGCTGTGCCAGCGGTCGCGGGTTCGACTCTCGCTGGGCGCATTCATTTGTGTGATGAGCACGAATGTTTGTACTCCAATCATGGGTGTTTATATTTATAATATGTATGTATTTAAATCAATGTTATCAACTATCTGGTATCCATAACTCAAGCCTCGTAGCTGACCATGGTAGGTACTATTTGGTGCTGTGTGTTAATGTCTCAACATATTTATTTATTATTTATTTAATAATTTTGTTTTTTTTTGTGTGTGTCATAAGCTATATATTTGCCAATCGTAAAGCTATTCTGATACTCTCTTTTTTAATTTTAGATTTTTCTAATTCCTTTTTTAATATAGAACCCAGGTGGTTCGGTAAATAATAAAAAGAAAATTTCACCCCTAAGATTTTTTTCCAGGTATAATATGCGATCAATTTTATAAACTTTGTTGAGAGATTACTGTCAATTGTCATATAAAGTGGATTCTCAATAGGATCTAATCTTATTCATTATTAAGCCTAGCATTATATAGCTGTAACTAGAATGTTTTTTAAAGACATTTTGGGCATTTATTAGTATATTAGGGTGATTATCCCTAATAAAAATCTCCAATAGGATCTCATCAAAAGCGACAAAAGCCACATAAAAACCAATAAATATTTCTATGTGGCGTTTTATACTGGCACGCCAAACTAAGAACTTCCACTATTATTTTAGGAATGTGTAAATTGTGATGGATTTCGTCATTCGTAAAGAAACGTATAAATGAATTCGTAGAATTATGTTTTGCATTCGTTGGAGGTTTGTAATATTGGAGTCACACGCACTACCCCGTTGACAGACGTTTGCCCATGTCGGTTAAAATAATTACTTTTAAATAATTTTCAAGATGGCACCTGTTTGAGTAAAAAGTAGATATTATTTAAAAAAGCAAATATTATCAATATAAACATACTTTGGTGGTGCTTGACCATTCATATTCCATGTACCAACAAATATTTTGACTTCCCGATCTGGAAAGACATGCTCCAATTCTGCTGCTCCAAGTAATGAATGTGATGCTAGTCTTCCATACAAGTAATTTCTAAAAAAACAAAACGATTTTTATTGTTACAACATATTTTATTTAAGAAGAAAGTAGTTGTTAATGAAAGTATCTATAATATCAAAAGTATGATTAAAAGCCCATTTTTACAAAACCATATGCATATAGCATTAATCATAAGCTTAGCATTGTGTAATTTTCATACAGTGTTCTTTGGTTAGTTACATTGATCAAAAAAATACTAAATACACAATCCCATGAAAAAGTTCTTTTAAAACTGTCACCAATTGTGTTTAGGTTAGGTGTTAGTTGAAATAAATATATAATAATGTAAATTGAACCTTAAATGCAATGCTTAAAGTTGTTTTCACATATTTTTTTTATTAAAAGTGCGCTCAAATGTCCAAACGAGCGCTCATACGGTATTAATTTTGCCTTATTTTTCAAAAATTCCTATTTGGAACATAAACTAAATATGGTAGAAAAAGAAAAACGGAAAAACAACCTCATCTTTTTTGGAACAAAAGAACTGGATAAAACAGAAACAGAACTCGTCGACTACATTAAAGAACTGATAGTAGATACAGGCGTGCACCTGGATAGTCAAGAGATCAACAGCGTGCAAAGAATAGGCCGTTGGACAGGGGAAAAAAAACCGTCCCGTAGTGGTATCCTTCTCTTCCATATGGAAAAAACACCTGATTATGAAAAATAAAACTAATTTGCCACAGGGCATTTATATCAAAGAAGACTTCCCCAAGGAAGTTCTTGAAAAAAGACGACAATTACAAGTTCAAGTGGAAGAGGAGAGAAAGAAAGGGAACATTGCTTTCATAAAATATGACAAGCTTGTGGTAAGAACATCCTCAGAGACAAGTCGCGACAAAAGAAAAAGAGAGGAGTCCGGATCACCAAACATGTCACAGCAGAAGAAAACGAATACACAAAATAAACCTACACCTACACTGCCTGAAAAAGCAAGTACAAATACAATAGTGAAACCTGGTATACTAAACTATGTTGAGCGTACCAGATCAGCCTCACTATCTGGACCTTCAAAAAACTAGCTACTGTCGATAACCGGAACCGAAACAACAACGATAATAATTCCGCTATAACTAAACGAACCCAAAAAAATTGCACCCCAAGCCGACTAGTCACCGTGGGGTTAAGCGACTATAACCCTCCAGAGAATCGCAAAGACAATAACATATTGCCAAAGTCACCACTTAAGACACTACACATCTGCACATATAATGTTAAATCCCTAAGTACCAACGAAAAACTTCTAGAACTGAAAGAAACTATTAAAAACATAAAATATGATATCATCGGGTTAGCCGAAGTACGACGTTTAGGAACAAAAATTACAGAAGACAGAGATCATATCTTGTGTACCACGGGACAAACTCCAGGCCAATACGGCGTTGGATTCCTAATAAAAACTGAGTTAAAACACAACATAGAAAGCTACACAGGAATATCGGAAAGAGTATGCTTACTAAAATTAATATTCGATGAATATAATCTTACTCTTATACAAGTTTATGCTCCAACAGAAAGCGCCAGTGTCGATGAGATCGAACAATTTTACCATGACGTTCAACTGGCCCATGATTTAGCAGGAAAAAATGTGATAAGTATGGGAGACTACAACGCGAAAATTGGCGAACTAAAAAACGAAGAATCACTGATAACTGGGAAATTTGGATATGGAACCAGGAACAAACGAGGAGAAAGACTACTCCAATACGCATACGAGCAAAAGTTAACAATAATCAATACTATATTTAAGAAAAATGAAAACAAAAAATGGACATGGCTCTCCCCCGACAAGAACACGAAAAATGAGATCGATTTCATCTTATCAAATTCCCCACGTTCATTTACTAACTTCGAAACCATATCTACCGGTTTTCCAACAGACCACAAAATGTTAACTCCTCGCGGACCGCGAGCACACCGGTGTGCTAGATAACAATTGAATTCTCGGAAATTCGCACGGATTTCTTAGAATTTGTCCGGGAGGGATTAAGAGGCACAGTCAAATTAAAAGCCGCGAAATTAAGTAGGAGAAATTTCACTAACGCAAGAAACCAACTAAAAACAATAAAAGACCGATCAGAATATATCACCAATTTAAAAGACGCCGAACATGACCTTTTTGAAAAAGGAAACGAAATTCTAGATGCCAATACATACTACAAAAAGATTGAAACCACAATTAAAAAATGTCTAAACAAACAAAAAGACAATAGTCAACGTCAGAAATCAAAAATACTCACAGAATACACCTTAAGCTTAATGAAAGAGAGAAGTCAACTACTTCACAAACAACATCTAAACCACGACGAAAAAGCTAGACTTACCTGCCTATTCAAAACAATTAACAAAGAGATTAAAAAGAACTATAAAGATCATAAAGAATCCATTTCTACGAGACATTTAAAATCTTCCGGAAGTCTTAAAAAGGCTATAAAAGAACTAAATACTGCAAAAAAATGGATACCATCATTGAACGCGAATGGTCTAAAACAACAAACTCGAGCAGATGTCATAAACACCGCCACAGAATTCTATCGACGACTATATAGCGCCTCTAAAGACCTCATGTACCATGAAAATATAGAAAGTCTAATTGCACCAAATCAAAATATAGAGACTCCATACTTCAAAGAGATCGACATATTAAGTAAATTGGAGAAATTAAAAGATGATAAAAGCCCCGGCTCCGACGGAATATCAAACGAAGCCATAAAATTGGCTAAAACAGTGATCCTTTACCCCCTAACGTTACTATTTAATAAAATTCTCGATGAAGAAAAAGTTCCTAAGACATGGACAGAATCAGAAATAACACTGTTGTATAAGAAAGGAGACCCAACAGACGTAGGGAACTACAGACCCATAAGTATAATGCCATGTTTGTATAAACTCTTTGCTAGCTGCCTACTGGAAAGAATTAACAACGACATAGAAAATCATCAACCAAGAGAGCAAGCAGGGTTTAGAAAATCATTCAGCACCATTGACCACATACAAGTACTAGAACAAATAATTGAAAAATATTATGAATTTCGCAGGCCATTATATCTAGCTTTCATCGACTATAAGAAAGCATTTGATTCTATATCTCATCAAAGCATCTGGAAAGCTCTCTACGAACAAAATATAAGTAACAAATATATCAGAATCATTAAAAACATCTACGAAAACAGTACTAGCAAAATCAAACTAGAAAGTTCAGGACAAAAAATAGAAATAAACAGAGGAGTTAGACAGGGCGATCCCCTGTCACCTAAACTATTCATATCAGTCCTCCAAAACGCAATGAAAAATCTATCTTGGGTCAAAAAGGGATTAAAAATCGGCAATGAACGTCTTCACCATCTATGCTTCGCAGACGATATTGTGCTGTTCTCAGAGTGCCCCGCAGAGCTCCAATCCATGATTTCAGAACTTAATAACGCAAGCTCAAGCGTCGGCCTAGAAATGAACATCACAAAAACGAAGGTCATGTCTAACCACCACAAAACCCCAATTCTAATAAATAATAACATCATAGATTACGTTGATGAATATATCTACTTAGGCAAACAGGTATCCTTTCGCAAAAGTAACAACACAGAAGAAATAGACAGGCGGATATCAACCACATGGAAGAAGTTTTGGGGCTATAAAGAAGTTATGAAATCTAACATGGATTTAAAATTAAAAAAAAAAAGTAATGGATTCATGCCTCTTACCCTGTCTCACATATGGCTGCCAAACGTGGATATTTGATTCAACAACCGAAAGAAAGCTAACATCATGTCAAAGAGCCTTAGAACGCAGCTCACTAAAAATAAAATTGAAAGACAGAGTCCGTCACAGGACAATAAGAAAGCAGACTGGTGTGATAGATGCTTTGTCCTTCGCACGAGGTCTGAAATGGCGGTGGGCGGGTCACGTGGCACGCTACACTGATAACAGGTGGACAAAGACAGTAACTATGTGGAGAGGACCTCATGGGCACAGAAGCAGAGGGAGACCAAAGGCAAGGTGGAAGGACGAGTTAGAGACCGTCGGATCACGTAATTGGTCCAACCTCGCAAGGAATCGCGACGAGTGGCAATCTCTGGAGGAGGCCTTCACCCGAAGAGGGGTCCAGATGGCATGTATATCGGACTAACAATATACACACCCATTATACTGTTCATATGATTGTACATGCCAATGGAATAATAAAGGCTTTTTATTTGTATTTTATTTTATTTTTTATTTATTTATATTTATATTTTTCAAAAATGTACTATGTAAGCTCCTTAAGTTTCTACAGAAATAAACTACATACAAAAACATGTATAATAATGTTCAATTATCAACTTGGTCATAACAACTGTTTTAAGGAACAACTAAGAAATCATATTTTTTTGATTCTTTGTTACTATTAGAAATTTGATTAAAAGCATATTAAGGATCTGTTGGCAGCTAATACTATTCTAAGTTTTTTAAAATTAATTTACATTTTCATTTTTACTTATATTAAAGAATGATGTCCTCCTGACAGATTTCGGCCATGGCGGCTATTCTCACTGAGGCTAGCTAACTAACTGATCAGGAGATAGTATAGTGAACAAGTATTCGTGCAGATACAGGTGCTATTCCTGTTACTGTCAAATTCCGATGGGACGATAATTCGATACAACCGGTATAGCCAACTTCCCATCTCCGGACTGTTACTGGGACTTTCATAATGGAAAGACTCAATAACTAAATTTGGCCCGACCAGGGACTCGAACCCAGGACCTTCGGATGTGCAAGGACCAAGGCAGTTAAAGAATTTTTTTTAAAGATTTAATAATAATTAAAAGGTAATACCACTCTAGGATTTTGGAAAAATCATTTATTTTTCGCCGCTTAAACAATATTTTAGGATCATAAAAATAATGCCCAATTGAACCAATTGAAATGGTCAAAAAAAAAAATGTAACAGGTTCATATTTCAATCTTACAGCCGCGTCTCGGAGTGAGCATTCTGAGCATATGCAGTGGAAAAAAATTAGGACGGGGAGCTAGCTCTAATTAAAATAAACAGAATTCCAAATTGTGCTCCTCCATTGAACCATTACTCGTTATAAGAAGTTTTTAAAACAATTACTGTTTATAAAGAATTGAGGAGTGGGGATCTTCTCAAAAATATATTGTGCATACATGCCAGATTAGAGGTAAAACAAAATTTACTAAAATTTAAATACCTATATAAATTTAAACGCGTTTTTCTAGAAACTAACTTTTTTAACGATTCCACATTTAGGTTATTAAAATATCTATTGCTAAATCTATTGCTGCTATTTTGTATAAAAACTGCAATAAAAAAAATTGTTTACATACTTCAATATGTGTTTAATAAACACTGAATAAAGAAACCTGATCCCTTTAACCATATTCTTAAAAAAAATCAAATTTAGGCCTTTTCTGCTGGCGCTAGAGTGGTGTTACCCCTTAAGTAGATAGAAGTAGTTTGTTATTCAACCTAAAACGATTAGCCATCTTTAAGGTCAGTTAAAAAATACCTTTGTCGAGCTTCCTGTGTAGGTATAAGACGTAGCACTTGTGCAGCAAGCAGGGAATTGCGAGCCAAGCTATCTGTGCTGCCCGCCCGAGAAGCAGATCTTGCTATTGTTGATTTAGTCCTAGTTGCATTGCAAGGCACAAACATGGACGACACATTAACAAGTAACAAGGCAACATTATAATTTTAAATGTGTTATATCCACCTTTAGGCTAACTATGTATATTACATATTTATTCATTTTCATCAAGTGACTCCCATATTTTATATATTATAAAGTAACATATACAATTAAAATATGGATATGTAATATTAATTACCATTTTTTTATATTTTTTAAGCATTGGTGCATTATATCTGATTATTATTAAGTTATTTCTAACTACATATAATTAGGTTTTTCCAAAATACAATTATAAAACATATGTACAACATATTCTACCATTACTTATTGTTAAACTTAAATATAGCATAAAAAATGTTAGAAACATATGTATATTGTTAACATACCTTCTCTTGCGATCTAAGGAGCTGCTTCTGTCACTTTCAGGTGATGATGATTGGTACAATGGTTTTGATTCATTAGATATCAGGTGATCAGCTGACAGCCTTTTAACAAATAACTTAGTCTTTGGTTTTATACCTTCAAAAGAACCTGAATGCTCAAAATACTTTTTGGTTTCCTCACTTTTAGGAAAATTTACTGTTACTTTAGGGATTTCCTCACTCTTAGTCTGAGAAACAGTCTGATCACTTAAGCTATTACTAGAATTATTTATTGGACTACTAGGTCTCGAGATTGAGTCTTCTTTAGAATTATGGCCTTCAACTAAACTTTTAGGTCGAGACCTTCTAAAGAATGTTTTACAGCATTTTGGATTACTTTCGTCGTCATAGTAATTTTGGTGAGCTTGGTTTGTGACATCACTTATAGGCTCTCTATTAGAATTAGAACGATTTTGACTGTTATCAATACTTGATTCAGAATTATGTGCGCTTTGTGCTATGAAAGGATCGGCAGGAGACATAGGGCGTGAAGCTGACTGGCTCAATTCATCATTGGAATCTGTATCTACATAGCAGCCAACTTTTGGAGATTTTTTCACAAATAGACGTTTCCGTAAAGACAATTTTTGCTTGGTCCTGGTGGGTGATGTTGTCATGTTTGGTTTAAAACCACTATAACAACAAATTTAAGTTACTAATTACATTTTAACTAAATATAGACAACATAACCTACAATAACATCTTTCTGTGACTAATGTCATTGTGTCATTCTTCAGCTTAGAAATGTCATCTTTTGTTAATTATTCACGTTTAAAAATTTATTTATTCAAATCACAAGAACATTGATGTCGATTTCATAATAGTAAATATAACTTTAAATTTATAATTTCAAAGCATACTACTGTGTTTGTCATGTCTATGTTACCATAGTAATATTTAGTCACCGATAAGGTTAGTGATGCACCGGCTTTATCGATATTAAAACACATTTTTATTGAATAACTAGAAAAACAAAACAAACCTATCCCATGGGAACCGTACATTTTTCCGCGATAAAAAGCAGCCTATGTGTTATTCCAGACTATAATCTATCTCTGTGCTAAATTTCATTCAGATCCGTTCAGCCGTTCTGGCGTGGAAGAGTAACAAACATCCCTACTCATAAACTTTAATATTTATTATATTAGTACGAATACACACTACACACAATTATTTTCCTACTATATTTTTGCATAAACTACAAAAGTACGGAAGATAAAATTATTGATTTTTCTCTTCCGTGATTAGGTACATTAAAATCAATCAAGATCAAAATGGTGCATAGAAGTAAAACGAGTTATTTTAAACAGAAACTGTGGATCGCTCTCATTCATATGAATTTCTGCAGTTCAATAAAGTTGTTATTATATATATATATATATATATATTATATATATATATATATATATATATATATATATATATATATATATATATATTTATGTTTTATTATATTTTACGTTTATTATTATATTTTTATGGTACCTTGCGGCTGTTATCAAGACTAGATTAGATTAAAAGAAAATAATTTATTACTTGTATAAGTTTAATAAATTTAAAATCACATACAAAATAATACTATTATATAATATTTATAAAATGAATATATGCATTATATTTATATTATATGCATTATATTTTAAAGTTATTTAAATTGCTTACAAAAGAAGATAAAGTATTGATATGGTGAAAAATATAAATAAATGATTTTGATTATTTCCCGCGCTATTTGTTCCAGGGACGTATAAATTTGTGCCGTTGTAAGGTGGAGTAGGAGACAAACTACCTCCTGTTACCGATTGAATTCCGTCACCTATAAAAATCAAAAAATAAATATTATTTACTTAGTAAAAAGTTTTTCTTTGTTAGGACATATTTTGTAAAAAGTGTTTTCTTTTCCACAACAGCTATCTAATATGTTTAAACGAGCAATTCTTGTTTATTTATTTATACCGGCGATCTTGGAAACGGCTCTAACGATTTCGCTGAAATTTGGTGTGTGGGGGTTTTTGGGGGCAAAAAATCAACCTAGATTAGTCTTATGTCTGGGAAAACGCGTATTTTCGAGTTTTCATGGTCGCAAAATATGGTTGCTAATTTCGCACGATCGTGTATATGCATATGTTCGAATTCCGGTCGGATACAAAGTTTTTACTTTTGTTTTTTTTTGTACTTATTCAAGTTTTTATTAAAAAAAAAATGTACTTTTGGCCAAAAACTCCGAACGAAGATCGGTCGCCCAGATACTTAATATTTTGTTTATATAAAGTAATTAATTTATTTAAATCTAACGGAGAATTCATAATGATATTTAGTATAATATGTCCGAAATTAATAGTACATGGGATTAATAGATATATAAAGACGATAAAAACTAGGCTGAATCTTTGCTTGCAAACGGTTGAAAACTTTGATTTGTATTTTATCAAAATTCTATTTTTTCAAACATTGTTCTTACCTATATTACAGAGATCGTTAGTGCAAGCCCGATAGTAGGTCCGAAACGTTTCATCTTCTACTTGATGGTTTAGGAAAACCGGGTTATCTACACAACCACGGGTAAAACTAGCTACGACGCCTGCTGGATCCTAAAGAAAATGAATAAATAGTATTCAAGTTAAAAACTATCATTAGTCTTCATTATTATGGTTGTAATAAACGGACAGACGGACAGACCTATATAGTCCTCATTATTATGGCGAAATTATAAAGCATCCGTTTTTGTTATTTGGCTATTGAACCCTAATTAATTTATTTTATCATAAACGGAAGAAGAAAAAGTTATGTGCATCATAAAAATTATGTGACTACCTACCTGGTTAGATACCCACATATAAAGGAACAGTTTGCTTCAGCTTCAGGTCACTATTTAGTACTTTTCATGCAAAGCAGTTCCAGTGTAAATGAGTAACAAATAAACAAACTTTTGCATTAAAGTAGTCCGATTCTCATATTAACATCAGTTCAACATTTTTTATTTTCTTCATTATTACATATACTGCATTCCCATAAGCCTGTCAGCAAAAACTTACACGAAATTCCTGACGCTGTATGGTGCAATACGTCATAGTGCATTCCACCCTTGGCGTGCTGTTGGTTATGGTGAGACAAGACCTGTCCGTGTCTACTGAGGAGAAACCACACGCGTAACATCGTAATCGTCCTGGAATTATTATAAATCTTTACTTATATCCCATTGTATTATTTCTGCGACATTTTGTGTTTGTAGGTTTATGATTGAGAAAATAATTTTCATTGTAACATTTATACTTTCGAATATACGAAGCGCTTTCTTAGTCCTTGTAATTACTTACTTGTTACTACTAGGACTTTAATTAGAAATACTAGTATACCTATTAACCTAACAGAGTGAAAGTTTTGTCTTACCTATAGATTTTCCTACGACACAAGCGAATACAAGCAATATAAACTTTGTATACATTATTTTGTACACTGTATAGTAATGACTAAACCTAAATAAGTTTCCTTGATTATTTTATCTATATCTATTTTATCTAATCTATTTAAATTATTTATATTATTGCGTTAACAATTTATAAAATCACAGTAAAGATATTTTTCATTATCAATACATTCTTAGTATGTTATCATTTTTATGAAGATTATAATTTTATTCAGACCGACACTTCTTTAATGAAACAGAGTATGCTTGGTAATTGGCTGGTGTACTGGTACGTACAATTATGTATAGTACGGTAGATTACGGTAGATTTATTGTGTACCATCCTGCATTGATTGTTTAAGTACAAAACAAAGAAAAGAACGAATTAAGTATCACTTATTAATGTACATATATAACCCACAGGAGGCGTAAAAGTCTATAAATCTGAATCTAAATTAAATTTATAGGTAAATAGAAAACATTATGAATATATTTGGTTCCTCAGTTACATGTTAATCACACATGGACCAAATCTTGGAGTAACATATAGAAAAATTTAACGCTTATATCTTTTTAATTTTGTATACTTTTTCAGAAACACTTGAATTCTTAAATTAGTAATAGATGGCACTGTCTTAGTGTGATCAAGAATATTAAAAAAAAAAACTTCTTTTATGCGAGTCTTAAGATGTAAGTACGACGATACCTTTGGCTTGGTTTGTAGTGACCCTACTTGCTGTGCCAGCGGTCCCGGGTTCGAGTCTCGCTGGGGGCATTCATTTGTGTGATGAGCACGAATGTTTTTACTCCAGTCATAGGTGTTTATATTTATAATATGTATTTATTTAAAGTTATATATATGTATATGAACTATATGGTATCCATAACACAAGCTTCGTAGTTTACCATGGAACTAGATGGTGTGTGTTAATGTCCTAACATATTTATATTTTAAGCAAAAATTGTACAGGTAATTTTCGTAAATTAAACCAAGGATTCATTCAATTCACATTTTGTTGAAAATATCTAAGCAATTTTGGATTTCGATGTCTAGTTAATAAATACCATCGTGGACAAATCACCTCATCAAATAAAAATTAACAAACTGCCTGCTTGTATCAGTTCCTGCAACTCGCAGTCCCCAGGGCAGTGGCCGGTGTTTATCTTAATAGCCATTTCACTGCCGTCCATCTGCAGTGAGTAATCGATTGCTAAGCAATTACCGGCCGACGTCTTGCTAACGGAATAACTAAGGTGTTTTCATATTTAAGGATGTATATTATTTTAAGGTCTTTTTTTGAATGAGGGCTTTACCTGTGGCGCCCCCAATGTGTATTCACCTTGTGGGGCTCATTAGAATTTTGAAATCCAGCCGGGTCTGAAGCGAAGAAATTTACTTAGGAGGTAGGCCACCTCGATGAAGCTCAGGAGGTGTAAAATGTAAGTTGCTCCTGGTATTTCTCTGATAGCAGAGTGGACCGTCGGATCAAGCCTCTGTGGTCTGGTCGGTAGGCCAGAACAGATTTATACAGTTCTTAAAATTTTATTTGTTACTAACTTAATTATCCCAGTTCATTCAGTGTTTAATTTATCATTAGGTATTTATTTCATACATAATAAATGTATTTTATCATAAATTTTTCCATTGAACTCTTGTTATTATCTGAACTTGATATTTTATAATATAAAGTTATAATGACTGTATAGCAAACGTCTACCAAAAAGCGAAAAGAACGTCGTTCCGACCGGGGGTCCATAGACACCTCATTTTATTTTATTGGAATTTCTAAGGACTAGGTAATGGTTTCAAGTTGTAAAAAATTAACATAAAAGGAACTATACATATTTCTACTAAAATGTAAAACTTAGATATATGGTACCTTGGACTTTTTTGTGTTTTATTGCCTACCCTTACCTACATATTTGCCATTCATAGTTTTCCCTTATGTATATACAGCCACTTGAACAGCGCACGTTGATAACGCTACCACGCAGTGCTTTTTCCGTCGATTTAATTCACTAATATCGTCAATATTCTTAAAAATTAGTTACTATTCAGTTGCTACACTAAAATCTTTATAGAGAAATGCAGATTATAACAGCAAGAACTACATTAAAATTAGTTCAGTAGTTCTCGAAATTAGTGTGCATATACTTATGTACAGACATACGGTCGACAACGACTTACTTTTATGCAAGGAATACTATTTGTAAAATCTGTATGTACTATAGGAAAATTTTGTTATACTTAACTACTTAATATTTATAAATTATAAGGTTTGTATGAAATGTCCCTATGATTACAGACTGCTTGGCTGCAGCGCTGAGACCACACTGCCTGCAATTATATCTCTCATAAACATAGCTTTTACTATAACTATCCGTTTGATAAAGTTGATTTAAAAGTGATACATTACATATATTATTTACGCTTCATTTTATATTATTAAAAGTGATATTGCTAATTACTGATATAAAAATATAAAAAAGTATAAGGTTAATAAAAATACACATTGTTTTCACCCTTTATTTATTGTAGTGTCATGTGCAATATTAAGTATTTTGGTGTATTATTAAATTACAGAATAATTTTTCTTTTATTAAGCCGTCGCCAGTGACATATTTCTAAAATTAGCAAAATAATTGATAATGTCATTCCATAGGCTAGCATCAATAACGCAGGATAAAAATCTCTCATGTAAACAGAATCGAAATTACCACCATGAGCAGTACATTCAGGCTTCTTTGCGAACCATAACCGAGTCTCACGAGAGTTTATACCATGCTCTACGTTTCTAAATAATCTGTAATTATTAAATTAGATTATATTAGATTACTTCTGATATAATGTTTGGAAAATACTATAAAGGTATTTATCAAAATAATGATTTTTTTAATTTTTAAAGTGAAAATAATCTTAAATCAAAATTTTACAACACTTATTTTTACTCTTAGGCTTGGAAATTTTTACCCAATTTTAAATATTTCCTTAAAAGTAGATTTTTTGCCACACGCCTGCCACGGCTTCTTTTCGTCTATATACGCTATTTCTTGTAGTCCACATTTTTCATGCTCTAGAAAATATTTTTCCACCAATTTGTATCCGCTACCCAGAAACATATTAAAAGCAAAAGGTTTCTGAAAAATATTATCAAGTATACTTGTAGTTAAAAAGTTGTAAAAGAACGTTAGATGTGAAATTAAAAGTAGGTACCTATATTTTATGAAATTTGACTACTTACAATTAGTATCGATCTTTATAATGTTAATAAAAGCAAAATATCTTTTTATATAAAGAAACATTACTCATATTTCTTACCTTTTGTAGTTTAAGAACTCCTTCTTTTAAACTTATGAAATTCGCTTTTGATCCTCGCGGCGCTATTTTCTTTTCATAGATAGCTTTCTTAACTGGCTCAGTTGCTGCCTGAAAATTAGATAAAAATATATAAAGTTCGAAAACAAAAGAAGCAGTAATAATACAGTTCACAATTGTAGTGGTTTACCGAGAAGAAATATCGATTATAAGGAGTATCTTCAACGCCCAGTTCTAGTTTAGAGTTGAGCAAATCTGACAAGGTTCGAATTTGATCGGACGTGGATTGCAACAATGCTACGATATTTGCTGAATACGAGGTATAGAGGAATAGAAACACAAAAAACATAATAAACATCAGCATCCGTCCGAGAGCTCCTGTACAAAAAACAAAAAAAAAAAAATTTAACGAATATAAACTAGTAGACACATTAACATATAAATGTAATTTAAGAAGTAAGTAAGAAACAGCACACATTGTTTTACTTATGCTAACTTTCGTTATAATTGTTTTAGTTTTATGTTTATCTTATTATAATTATAGTCTGAATTTATTAAACAACTTGCGGCTTACCCTCGCTTCGCTCGGGTTCGCCTCTAGGAAAACAAAAACAAACCTATCCCATGGGAACCGTACATTTTTCCGGGATAAAAAGTAGCCTATGTGTTATTCCAGACTATAATCTATCTCTGTGCCTTTCATCCAGATCCGTTTAGCCGTTCTGGCGTGAAAGAGTAACAAACATCCATACTCACAAACTTGCACATTTATAATATTAATATAGATATTTTTTCATGATAATATAAATAATTATCATGAAAAAATTGAAATAATTCAAATTGCAAATCACCATATAAAAAAAATGCTTTTAATTTACATTCAGTTAAATGTATTTGGAAATGGCGAAAAATAATAAAAAGTACAATTTATTTTCATTTTTAAAATGTATGCGTATGCCTTGTTCGTGTTGTTATTTTTAAAATATCTCTTCAAGTAATTTCATTACTCCACATTGCTGTAGGTTACGTACCTATGTATTCACAACAATCGTAAAATTTAACTAAACACTTAGGATGATGAAGTGA
Source organism: Fabriciana adippe (assembly GCA_905404265.1). NCBI lineage: Eukaryota > Metazoa > Arthropoda > Insecta > Lepidoptera > Nymphalidae > Fabriciana > Fabriciana adippe. The sequence continues at coordinate 10,177,469 of FR989991.1, forward strand.
TATGTAGTCAAAGATCTCGAATGGAGAATACACACCTTTAAATTCAGTATAACTTCCTTGTTGTGTAACTGCACCAATGATCATCATAGCAATTTCACTTGTATCAGGTTGTAAAACCATTCTATCTAACTGTTAATTTGTTGTTACATTAGTAAATTCGTTAAAATTAATTTTATACAAAATGTGAAATTTCATTCTAATAAAACTTAATTTTTATGGTTACAAATAGGTACATCGGTTCTTGTTATACAAAAATAAAGCATAAATTACTATATTTTCTATTATGTCTACTTATATTTTAGCTACTTTTAGCAAATTGACTCTGTCTGTCAATTCTCTCGATAATGTCTCTCTTCCATGCGTAATAACGCGTAATCTTTTCGTCCATGCGTAAATAGAAATAAATATTAAAATATGAATTAATATTAAAAGACTTATTAAGTAGCCACTTACATTGTTATCCTCTTGTGCCATTTTAATACTTTCCCATTTCGCGTTGATTAACGCAATGATAAATATAAAAATTGTAAGTCCAAAAATACAATACCAAACTTTGGGTTTGAAAGGTAAAATGAACAAATTATTCTGATATGATAGAGATGGTTGCCGGAACACAAATTTTACCGTAGGTATTGTAGGTGCAGATAAAAAATGTACTATGTCCAGCCTCTCAAGGCTCATAAACAGCACCAGTCCTTTTTAATAAAAGAAAAATTAAAAATTATAGTAGGTAATACTCTAAGCTCAAAATAATATAGACATAATAATCTTAATATTAATTAAGTTACTCTATTCCTTTAGGTGCCGTTCAATAATATATCTTAGTATCTACTTAATTTACGCATCATCATATATCTCACTAATGCCCTCTAAACCCTCAAAATATGTGCGCAGTAAAATAAGTCCGGATTAATACTTTCTTAAATTTACACGAATATTTGACATTTTAAATAAAACGATCTTTTCGGATTTTTTCGTGAATTTATTGACCATGATCGCTGTAAAGCATTCGAAACGTTGGGAACAAAAAATCAAAATAAATTCGCAGAAAAATCCGAAAAGATAGGTAGTTTTATTTAAAAAGTCTGTATTAAACTACGAAATGGATGACTTTTTGATAACACAAACATCTAAGAAATAATATATTATTTGCCTTTCGTATAAACACAAGAAAAAATTAACTAAAATTCTACTTGTCGATCAAAAGTATAAGACAAAATTATTTGTCGATTATTATTATTTTTTTGTTATTTCTTAACTTTCTTTTCTGAAACTTTAATAAAAGCCTAGTTAACAATTACCTACCTGCTAACTCAGCGTCTCCTCGAGCGATATGCCCGAGCATACCAATATTAGAACCATTCGCTAAATTTCCCCAATTATTAGCGAAGATCAACACAGGTGTCGCATTCATGAACTGATATAAAGGTAGAAGTTGTCTAAAGCCTGCTTTCGTTACCAAATCGATATGAAGATCTCTGTATAAATTAAGAAAACTAAATTGTTAACAAGATCTGTTTTTTAACAAAGTCTTTGGAACTGTTAAAGTCCATTTAAAAACTCGCACTAAATACTTTCTAATACAATTCTATTGTGTATGACTAATTTACTTAGTATAAGTGGGCTATATAGGAATGATTTTTTATACTAAGTAGTAGTTTGGTTAGTAGCTAAACATGAACGTGAATAAGATATGTATTTAAAATCTATAAGTTGATACTAGGTAATATTATTCAAAAATTAATATGATTAAATTTAGAGTAGGTTAGGTATAACAAAAAAAAAATACTTGAGACTAAATAAGGATTTCTTTGTGCTATTATTGGTGATAGCCAACGACGTGGTGATGGGGAAGAGATCTATATTTTTCCTCCGCATGGACAATTCAGTATACATTTCCTTGGTATTATTTAAACGATGTTTAAGGCTCCAAGTACCGAAGCTTTCTAATTTCCAATCGCTGCAGTTAGATTGCAGTTTATAAGCTGTAATTAGTTATTGCAATTTATATTTCTTACTTCCTATAACATAATTAAAAATAAAACAATCGATATCTAAAAAGAAATAATAAAAAAAAAACAATATCAACTTGAACAATAAAGAATAGAAGGAAGTAATAATAGTAGTCAAAAATTACAAAAGTATTCATAAAAGGTTTTTATTATGCACTATATTTAGTACGTATTGTACTTACGTAAATACAATGAAAACGTGTCGCCATTCTTTTCAGACACAAGTACTTCGGAGTCAATTAAAATATGGAAATATTTCAAATCGTTTAGTATTTCTTTGTTATTTTCGGTTGATCTTGCAATCAAGAGCCAGCGGTAAGGACTACGAAATTTGTTTGTACTGTTTACCTGTCCGATATTAAGATTTTTTTAACAAAAACCGCACACACTTCACTTCAAAGTTATTTGAAAGGAAATTACTTTTTCATTGAATTTTTATTGTAATTCACGTAGTATACTCGTAAACCTTGAAGTATAATATCTAGCCTAGTGTATTCATCAAAAAAAGAATAACGAAAATTAATTCACAATTGACGATAATCGCGTAACAAACCCGCAAAAAATTAGACGAATTAAGTAAATCTCCTTTTTGAAGACGACCCATATATGTACATACATAATTGAAAATATCGTGATGTATTTATTTCCTTCTTGGCGTTTTTATATTCCACCTTTCGAGACTGTGATAATTCGTTTTATTATACAGCAGAAAAGTTGGTGAAAACTTCACCAGACTTTAAATATACAACAAGAATATTACAAATGAAAAAGTTATAAAAAAACCTTACTTTGGCCAGAAATTGTTCATTGTCAGAACAATTAGTGTCACAAATAATCATCAAGTCGTGTCTTGTAAGAGCACTGGGTATATCGTCAACATCTCGAATAAATTGCACTGGTTGTGGTGGTGCCATGTTATTTAATTCATTGATAAGCTTTTTTTTAATTGCTGCCAAAAAAAGTATTTAATCGCATGTCATTATCCAATTTTACACAAGAGTGATTTGAATGAATTAATTCAAAATTATTTTGTCGCAAAAAAAAAACTTAAGCCAATTTAGTGCTGGATTTCAAAGCATCATTATTCTTTTACTTGAGTGCTTAAACCTAATTTTATATAACACAGACATTTTTAAAATATCTTACGTGCTCTCCAACAAGCACGGACTAAAATTCCAGGTGGTTTTTTGTAGAAAGCTATAACATCAGCTATCATCTTTATTTCATTTTCCAATGCTAGAACTTTACCACTAAGAAATGCCAGTACCAGTACATAGCAAATCATTTTGTCGTCTTAAAAATTGTTATGATAGAAGAGGTTGGTGGTTGACACTTATATAATCTTCGTTACTAATATCTATTCTATTTACATTTCAGAAATCCTTTCAAATTATACATTAGTTAATAGTAGCCTTTTGGTAAATACTAGTTGTAATGCATTCGTTTGCTAATTACATAGGCGGTATGCTTTGTTTTAACGTAATTACCTACTGGTAATTGTCTAACGTTAGTAAATATGTATAAGTAATTTTGCTTCACAAAATTTACTTTTTTTTCATAAGGGTCTTAATATTATTGTTTACCTGCTAGTGCATGTCCTAGGGTCCTAGTGGACCTTTTTTTTAACGTTGAGAAATGCATTTAGGCACGAAGTGTGGGACTCATCGACAAAGCCAGTAAAACCTCCCCCGTCTTAATGGGACGTCGCAGGATCACTTACGCACTCAACCACGACGCTCCGACGGCAGGTCTGCCGAAGCAGACCACAACAGCCATGGGGTTGCTCCAACGGTCCACTCTGCTGTCAGAGAAGTACCAGGAGCAACCCGCATGTCACACCGCCTACCGAGGTGGGCTTTCTCATAGTGCATTTCTTGACTTCGCGCCCGGCTGGATTGTCGGGCACTACTGACCCCCCCCCCCCCTCCCCTCCCCCCACTCCCACGATACGGTGAACGCACGTTAGGAAGGGTCCTAGTGGACCTAGGTGATCGCAGCGACTAACTAAAATAACACTTATAATTAGATTTCAATTCTATTAATATATTGTCCTGATATAAAAAACAACTGTAAATGATTGGTCAACGTGAATAATTAGGCTAATAAAAACCAAAGTAGTTTGTAGAATTATTTATTTATTTTTCCTATTTATTGACCATTATCGACCATTAAATATAAACTATTTTAAGTAACTCTAGTGTGCATTACTACTACGAACTTTGTAGTTTCAAAAATTACAATGTATAGGTACATATTTTAGCGTGAAATTATAAATTACTAGCAGAACCCGCGGCTTCGCCCGCGATCAAACTATATTAGGTCTGTTATATGTCGCTGCTGTGGCCAGCCGAAAAGTTATACATAATTTTCCTTTGGATTCGGAATAATTTCCGTTTTCAACTATATATCCCACACAGTAAGTGTGCACATACAGAGAACTTGAGTCACGTTACTCTATTTAAATATATTCAACAACTCCAACTTCGCCGCTCAGTTTTACCGAGTTAGGGGCTGAATTTAAAAAAAATCTATCAATAAATGTTTATTTAATTGTATTGAAGAACATTAATACCAAGTTTCAAGTAATTCTGATTATAAACAATTTTTTCCTCATATAAACAGCACAACCCCGTTTTATCCTTTTAAGGGATGAATTTCGAAAAAAAATGATATTTGTATTGTTTTAGTCGTGATTTTAAAGGTAAATACTTACCATTTTCCGTGCATCAATTACAGAGTCTCATACAAACTTTCATCCCCTATTTGACAGCTTTATGGGATGAATTTCAAAAAAGGCTAAAATACGTATTTGTTTAATTTTATTGAACAGCATTAATACCGAGTCTCATGTAATTCTGATCATAAATGTTTGTCCATATAAACTTTATCAACCCCTTTTACCCTCTTAAGGGATAAATTTCGAAAAAAATCTAATACATATATTTCTAATTTTTCATCTTGGAGCTAAATACCATTTTCTGTGCATTTCGCGTTAAGAATGAGAGAGTTTCATAGAATCTTATATGACCTATTTTACCCCCTTAGAGGATGAATTTCGAAAAATTCTTTCTTAGCGGATGCCTACATTGTATAAGGAATATGTCCTCCAAATCTCACGTTTCTACGACCAGTGGTTTAGGCTGTGCGTTGATCGATCAGTCAGTCAGTCAGGACAAAGCATTTTATGTATATATAGATTTCGGTTTTTTCTTATAATTTAATATTGATTAGGATTTTGTTATTTTATGTAACTTCTTTTAAACCTAACTTTGCATAGTTTTTTTACTTGTTTTCTCTGATTTTAGCTACTCTCAGTAAGATAATGCTTATAAAGCGTTATTTAAAAAAAATAGAACAAAACTTAATGTACATTGCACATCATAATAGTCTACAAAAAAGCAAAGGTCTATAATCAGAAATCCAAAAATTACTATCACACTATTTCTAAAAATGCGAAAGTTTGCATCTTTTGTTTGTTACTCTCCTACGCATTTTTTAATTTAGTACTCATATCTATACTATAATAAAGCAGTAACTTAGCGAAATCTGTACATGAAATATTTTTTTAAAAACAATGACTGTAACGTACTATGTATACGATATAGACCCCAAAACAATAGTTATCAAAATTTTTGTCTGTTTGTCTGTATGTCTGTTTGTGTGTGCGCGTTTCACGCAAAAAGTAATGAACCGATTACAACGAAATTTGGTGAAGTGATAACTTATTACCCGGGTCAACATTTAGAATACCTTTTATTTCAGAAAAATCTTTCTTTCCCACGGGAAATCGCAATAACTGGTTTTATCGAGTCGTCCTTAGAAATTTATATGGCTAACGCTGGCTGAACCTTAAGAGATACATCAAAACAAAGCACTAGAAAATTGTAGGTCTTAAAAAGTTATACAGGCAAGTTTGCAATATTATATGTCTATCACCTAAGGCACGTTCGCAATTACTATTTTTATTTACTACTCGCGACTGACTAACTGACTTATCAACGTTCAGCTCAGTTCAGCAGTAAAACGTACCTAGAGACGAACCCGAGCGAAGCGAGGGTGAGTCGCTAGTATAATTTCTCAGAGATGAAATATTTTCCCGCATTAAAAAGTATCCTAAATGTTGACCCGGATAACCAGATATCATCATACTATATTTTTATCAAAATCCCTCCAGTAGTTTTTCCGTGATGGGGTCAAAGATAGACAGACAGGGAAAAATCTAAAAACTATAGATTCGGCCTCTGTATCAATAATAATGACTATTTCAATAAGATTTAAAAAAAAATATTTGATGTACAGATTCGACTCAGTTAAAATTTTATTATATCTATAGATGACCTGTAGTAACACTCGACTACCGTTGGTAATAAAATTTGCCAAGAAGTGACGCTACCTGTATATAATATTATAAATCCAAAATGCACTACCTAAGTAAAGCAATTACATTCGCTTAGTACCTAGTCTGAAATAATTTTACAAATAAAAATGAATGGCTAATAGTTACTAAGCGCAAAACTCGAAAATGGATTTTTTTTTCCAAATATTCGTTGAATTCCGAGGAAAGTTGAAAATATTTTACGGATAAAACGTAAAATCACATTTTTCTTTTTACTTACTACTTTATAATTATGAACGCATTTTTAGATTTGACACTTTCTCTTTCTACTATATACTGTTTGACTTTGAATTTTTTTGTTTGATTATCCTTCTTTTACGTCGGAACAGAGTGATGGATTGGCGTGATTTAATGTGTGGAGATATTTGGAGGGCTGGAAAATGTATACATATATATCAATATTTTATAATATATAAAGATAACTCTGTATATTATTATAATATATAGAATCTATTTATTCCATACCGACCGTCAAAACATACGAAGTGAGGGTGAGTCGTTAGTATAAAATAATTATTTCCTAAAAGCATTATTTATTTGTTGTCGTCGATAGTATAACACTTCCATGACACCGACTGTAGCCGCAACGAGAGCTCCGTACGACAGTATCAATAAAGCTGGATAACAGTCTACCATACTAACAGATACAAAATTAGCCTGTCTTCCAGAACATTTGGGTCGCTTTTCGTATAGCAAATGGTTCTCCCTTTGTTGCAAGCCATGTTCTTGAAGACGTTTCGTCCTTGAAATACGTAATTAAAATGGCAGTTTTATAAAGGTGCATTTATATTTTTTTATTATTTTTTATTTATTAGAAGAAATATTTTAGCTATTGGACTACCTATTACATTTTATTAAAAAAACTATAGAACATTATTTACTCATCGATAAGGACATAATAATATGGTAGAAAAATATACTGAAGATTTCCACATATTTGAGGCGTTTAGCAGTGATTTCATAAATAAATGACCATATAGTACAAATATGATGGATCGACATTAAGCAAGGAATGTTAAACGTTATAGAAATTAATCCTATCTTACCTTAATTCTTTAAGATACTAAGATAATAACAAAATACTGATGTAATATTTGTAAATTGTTTACAAAAATAAAAAAACCGACTACGTAAAAAGCAAACTAAAACCATGAGAACAATTTGAGAAGAAATATAGTATTATGCAGTCATCAAAATTGGTTAAGCCGATCAGTAATTACGAGGCATCATAGGGTCAGACATACATATGTACATACATACATATCAAACACATAGCCCGCGTTTGGGCTTCGCCCGCGTCGGGTAAAAAAATAGATTTCAAGCAGTTTAATTAGACATATTTTAGTTACAAGAAAAGAATTCACCGTGAAATCACAAATATACTTCATTTTATAGATGTATGGAACAAATGCACAGTTATAAAATTATATTAATAAACTAATATTATAACTATTTAAAATACCTTACCCTATTTTGAACATTTCCATAAACTGAGTATTTTTCTGGACAGCTAACCAGGGGTCAATGACACGTAGGTATTGTATTTCTTTCAGGCCACATTTTTCTCCCTCTTCAAAATATTTTCCAACAAACTTATAACCAACGCCAGTTTCCATGTGAAAAGCGAATAATCCCTTAAAAAAAGGAGTATTGTATATAAAATACCAAATACCTACTATTTTACAAGAAAATATCATTTTTATAACTTCTTTTAAATGGGACATGTTATGTTTGGGAGAGCTGCAACACGCTCTATATATGTATTTATTTAAAATCAATTTATCACGTCTTTCCGTAATTTTCAGGTCATCGTGAGGATCTGATTAGAATTAGTAGCTTACAAGTATTCTTTGAAAGTCGAATTAGGTATGACTAAGGCTTAAGAAGGTCAACTGCGAGAAACCACAAATTCTTCGGTTACATTTATATTCAACAAACGCAGATATTTTACATTTACGGAAACATGTGCATTCCGAGGAAGTACTTGCATTTAAAGATTTATAAATTAACAATAAGTCGAAAATTCGAGTATTGTTCGGAAGTATTTTTAATAGTTTGCTAAGCGGATATAGGTAAAATGTAGATATCAATCACGTGTTGAGAAAAATCAATAAATTCCTAGATAAGATAGATAACAAAGTTTTAAAATAAAATATACGTTTATAACACATTGGATTATCTTTTCGGATTTTTCATAAATTAATTGTGATTTTGATACCTGATGTTTCGAATGCCTCAACAAATATGTTGAGGCACTTTTTGGATAGTTTTAAAACTATAGGTACTGTCTGTATCTTTGAGACAACTAAAACCTTAGTCTTTCCCGTCACAATGATTGCTGTAAAACAATCGATATGTCGGGAACCAAAAATTAAAATAAATACGCGAAAAACCTCGAAAAGATAGTTTTATTTAAACTGTCAAATATTCGCGTTTTAAAAAAGTTACGTTAACGTCCTAAAATTGATTATGAACGTAAATATTTTTTTAAACGATGCTCTTTTGAACCTTTTTCATTTCTTTCACTCCATTTTCCATACTCATGAAACTTGGTGTACTTCCGGGAGGAGCTACTTTAGTTTCATATATTGCTCGACGCACAGCCTCTGTTTCAGTCTGAAATAAGTTACTTGGATAAATATAAATTGAGCAGGATTATAAATATTCATAATAAGAATTGATGTAACTACTTAAAAGAATATTAAAATGCACGTTCACCTTGTCATAGTGGGGAGAAGGGATGGGGGTAGGGGGGAGGGGGGGGGGTCACTGGGAGGTGGTTCACTTCGGTGGCCGGTGTCAATGCGGGTTGTTTCTGGAACTTCTCTTCGGAACCTTAGACTATTAGATTTTCGTGAAATGTAAAAAATATAACGGCCTTTAAAATTACCGAGAAGTAATATCTGTTGAACACCGTATCATGGACGCCGAATTTCATCCTCGAGTGCAGTAAATCATCTAACGTCCTGATTTGAGATGAACTTGATTGCAATAGAGCGACAATGTTAGCGGAGTACGAGGTATATAAAAATGTTAGAGAGACGAACAGCAGTAATAATACCATTCGACCTAGAGAACCTATGAGAGAATTTATAAATTAATATTAAAAAAAAAACGATTTATTTCTATTTTCTCTATTTATATTATTCATATTCAACTCTGCAATCTAAAAAGAAAATATTTTTTTTATATTTACCTCGTTAAGAGTTACATAGTGATAATACGAGTATATTATCGTACCTATATACGTTATTTGGGTACTTTCAAATCACTTTTCTTACTCTATCGAGACTTTAAAACGAGTAAGAAAATTATATATATATACACTACAAATAGTTAAATACATAGATTCATGCATTCACCGATATACCTTTAAGTTCAACAACGCTTCCTTGTTGACATGTAGATCCGAACACAAATAGCGCTATATCCACTAAATTTGGCCGCAAAACTCCTGCGTTTTCGAGGCTCTGATCAAAAATAAAAAAAATATATATATATAAAAATAAAATGCCCGACTGCGTATAAAGCGAACTTAAAAGAAAGGAACAAGTTATTAAAGGAAAATAGTATTATGCAGTCATATTACTATAGCTATAGCATATGAATGAGTAAGTCTCTCACTACTTAATACTATCTCCGTAGTAAGTAAGCTGTAAAGTCCTTTGGGCTTCGCCACAATCGAGTAAAAAGAATAGGTCAAATTAAAATAATTAAAAATGTGAGAATATATGTATGTAGGTTTTTTATTAATTGTATTGCTTAGGCGGTATTTATAATTCGAAATTAAGGATTTCAAAATAAACTAAGTAAAGACAGTAAAAATTGTCGTTTCATTTACATTATATTGGTTTGCTTTTAGCCATTTTGAGATTAATGTAACAATATAAGGTATTACTTTAAAAATCCTTTCTTAATTGACAAAGATATCGCTTAATATAAACTAAAAGATCCAAATGGAACATCTCCACTTTTTGTAATAGATAAAAAATAAAATTTTGTGTTGTTATTTATTATTGAATTTACAAACAATGTGTAAAATGACAGTTAACAATCTATTAATTATGGCTTTCATATTTTACACTTACTTTTTTAGATAGCACATTTTTCTTCCATTCCCATACGGTTACAGCGCAAATGACCAAATACATAAAACATAATAAGGCTATAGTACCCATCCACAAAGGATAATTGAAAGATAATATAAATAAATTATTCTCATATGAAAGTTTTGGTTGTTGAAACACAAATTTGGAGCGAGTTGGTGTAGGGCTGGAAATGTATTCTACTACTGATAGTCTTTCAGTTGTGAAGAACATTGGAGACCCTAAAAAGGTTGTATCTTTTTTTAACAGTCTCCCGCTTAAAACGGACTACAGTTACTATCAATACTAATATTATAAATGTGATTTGTGAAAGTTTGTGAGTATGGATGTTTGTTACTCTTTCACGCCAGAACGGCTGAACGGATCTGGATGAAATTTGGCACAAAGATAGATTATAGTCTGAAATAACACATAGGCTGCTTTTTTCCCGGAAAAATATACGGTTCTTGAGGGATAGATTTGTTTTTGTTTTTCTAGAGGCGAACCCGAGCGAATCGAGGGTGAGCCGCTAGTTACTATTATAAATACTATACATATATGTTCAAACATACTACACGCATATGTACATTGTACACGTGTGTATATTGGTTACTTCTTTAAGCTAAAATAACTTGACGAATTTTGATGAAATTTAGTACACAGGTACACTACGACATGGACCAACAGATAGGATACTTACTGTTAGGAAGTAGAGTCGCATCCAAAGAAGTGATGGTAAGTCGATAGTGCTAAATAATAACATAGTTGTAACAAGTGATAATTTATGCAGCTATGCAGGAAAATTTACTGCATAATACAAAACTAACGCGTATTAAATAAAAATCTAATAACTGTTAAATTGATTGATTTAATTACTAAGAAATATTTCTATTATTACCTCCAATGTCCACTTCTTGCCTCTCCAAATACCCCGTCATGCCATTCCACGTTTTATTATGACGATAGCCCCAAGTCTCAGTAAATACGTACTTTCTGCTTGCGTTTAGGAAATCCAACAACTGATTAGTGGTTGGAAAATTTACCTTCGTTATTGTGTCTATGTGATCATTGCTATAAAAGGTATAGAATGTTAAAATAAAACATGTAAGTAATTATATGGTAACTGATTAATATTGTATGTTATTCTGATGATTTCTTTGTTTCATTCAACTCACACTATATCTTATACACCGAATAACAAACTAATTAAAGTAGTAGAATTTATTTTTGCAAGATATTTAAAAGACGTGTATCAATTAACATATTTTCAATGAGACTTTAAAACGAAATTTATCCTTAATTAAGATTACAATTTCAAGAATTTTTACACTTCATCGGCCAAGTGGTTAATACTATCATTATCTGTCAGAACGTAGCAAATTTTTAGTTCGTAATTATCCAAATTGAGTCTTCGGAGAGCAGTGACTTCTAGCTGATTAGATTTTTTGAGACCATTAGTTATATTCCATATTCCATACAATTCCGTTTGCCACTTGCTTTCAGAGCTTATTTTATAAACTGAAAAACATATAATCGCAATAAATACCGAAACGAAACGCAATAAATACTTACTTCGGATATAAATTATAAAGCTAAAGACACTATCATACTTACTATAATATAGCTTGTAAAAACCACTTTTGTTCTGGTGAATTACCAAAACTTCTGAGTCAAGAAAAATGTTGATGTCAGACATATTTTGCATTAGAGTTGTTTCAATATCATTAATATAGTTATTTATTAGTATCCATCGATACGGTGATCGAAACATTTTGGAATTATCGTACTGAAAATATTGTATATAAAATTTTAAGTTATATGTATATATATAATATAAGTGGTTTCTGGATAGAATGTAGTATATACATATGTAGATAACTTGTGTTGAAGAAGCAAATATGTCTATGGAATCGGTTCCGAATGACATTTTATATGGATAGATTTAATAAAATATATAATTAATATGACTTAGTTTTTCTCTGGTCTACTGATAAACATATGAATAGATAGCAAGTATGTTATACTTGAACATTTACAGTTTTCAATATTAATTATTAGAAGCTGAGTACCATTTTCAAGGTATTTCCAACGTCCGGGCAATTCAGATCGGCTAGAAACACGACATGTTGCTTTTGTTCGATATTTGTGGGTATGTAACCTGCGTGTATGAACTCGATTACATTGTGCTTATCACCGGCTAGGGCTGAATATAGTTGAACTTTGTCATCTATAAATAATAAAATATCAACTATTTAATATGATGTGCAAATATTGTTTTAAGAAAATACGAGTATTAAGTCTCTTATTAGGTACATGGTGTTAAGCATGTTATGGCAATTATTGATGACGGTTTTTCCAATGTTTCTATTATGTTTGCAAGTAAATTAGCTTCAAATATCCTTTCTGAAAAGGCATATCGCAAAAACCAGACAAAGAGAACGAAATTAACTTTCTCCATAATGAGAAAACTTGTTGGAGGCACAGGTAGAAATGAAATGAGAAATAAGTCGTTTCAAGTTTATATACCTACCACTTTTATTCATGAACATAAGTTTGCACAATAAATTTGCTTAACTATAGTCTTATAATCTTTATTATTCAGTCTAGTTTATAATTCAAATATGCATGATACCTCAGAACACGCGTCGATTTTTTGTATGTTTAGGTCATATTGATTTTGAGCTGGTTTAAAGTAGTGTTAGCAAAAAAGATATTAATAATTTGAAATTGATTTATTTAGTAGGAATTGCAAACGAATATTTTAAGTAGTGCGAACTTATACGTCATATTAGTATTTTTAGGAGAAGCTAATAAAATCTTTTTTTTTTATAAAACTTTTCGAGATAGCAACGTCACATAAATTAATCGTGTTTGCCTCTAAGCCGTTTAAATAGTGGTATCTATCAACACTTTGTGAACAAATATAGGTACTTTGTACTTTTCCGTGAAGTTAATGTAAACATCTCATTGGCAACAATGCTTACCAATAATTATGTCCTTTCGTTTATCAGTCAGTACATCATTCAATTAATAAATTATATAAACTCGTTAAGATAGTCCAGTTCGGCTTTAGACTCTGTTAGCGTCATACTATTATTTAATTTATTCAAGATTTTTTATTTTATTTCTTTTATTTTGATATGCTTAAAATCATTGTGAGTGACCTGTGATATGTAGTTCAATGAACACACGGCGAATGCTGAATAGAAAGGACAATGAGTCAAATACAAGCTTTACTATTTATGAACGACTCTTTGAAGGGGTATATTGAATGTAAGGCAGAATTACGAAGGTCAGAACGGACCCCATTGCTAAGTGAAAAAACAGAACCGGATATTTGTAAGTGTATCATTAATATTTGATAATCATAACCTATACCTTTGTTTTGGTACAAAGTGTTAATAATGCGGATCAATATAGCGGAGATTTTTTTGCTACAATGTGACAAAACTAATATTTTTAAATGACTTTTTAAGTACATATTCTTTATATTTTTGTTCTTTTTTTAATCAATTTCAAAGAGGAGGCTTCATTCGGCCAGTATTTAACTTACAATTTTGCCAAAAAATTATAACACAACCTTTTAGTCAAAAATCACAAGAATGGAAAAAATGTTACCTCTTTACCATTTATAACCAGTTTAGTTTTGTCTTATATATGCGAATAACAGGTTTTTTTTTTCAAAAATTATATTATTAATATATTTATATCCCATTTTTGTGTTACATGCCTTTAGATGTTATGTTGTTATGAAGTTATTATTGTACTTTAACTTTACGCAGGTCATCGACATTTACCATCATCGAATCATTCAAATTTATATTTGTCTACGATTCCCTGTCAAATAAAAAACAAGAAATTAAAAATAAACCCCGAATAATCTTTTATCTTCCTTCAAGGGATAAGTGTCACATAATATAATATGATATGCCATACAAGGAATTCGGGATCAAAAGTTTAGACCGTATGGTTCCACAGTTTGATCTGGTAAATCGTGAATTTTAATCGAATTAGTCAGGCTCTGAGTAATTATTATTCTAACCTTGCAAATGTTTTTTTTTTTAATTTATATATTATAAGTTATAACGTATTCATTAAAAAAATAATTATAAAAATCGGTTCACAATTGCCAAGATATTGCGTAACGTAGGTACATATAAAGAGCATACTTTAGATATAGTTTTCATTTACATAGTTTAAAAAGTAATTATTTATAAATAAAATCAGTATCATATCACCAGGTGAAGTGCGCTCTAAAAATATTCTTTAGTTAAAGTACGATATTCCTTAATGTCTATTTATCATTGATTAGTATTCTCTTTTTTTACCCGTACGAATATCTTTTTTAGTTCTATCTATCTATACAACATATAATAAAATTGTAACTAAGTCGAATTTATACAATAAATATTTTTTTGAAAAATATTATTGAAATAGACATTATTATCGATACAGAGGCCGAATCTATAGATTTTAGAATTTATGTCTGTCTTTCTGCCAGTCTGTTTGTCTGTTTGTCTGTCTGTGACCGCATCACAGAAAAACCACTGGAGGGATTTTGATGAAATTTGGTGTGATGATAGTTGGATATCCGGGTCAACATATAGGATACTTTTTACTACGGGAAAATATCTCATCTCTGAGAAATCTATTCTAAACGTTAAAACGTAAGTAGGGACGAACCCGAGAGAAGCGAGGGTGAGTCGCTAGTAAATAGATATTTATGTAAGCATATAAGAATACATACTATGAAAACTTAAAAAAAAAGAACAAAAGTATCAAAATTAGCAAGTGTAGCTGTTCTAAAATGTTCAATTATTTTGTGTATATTTGATGGATTACAGTAATTAAAACAATAACATTTTTGTCAGTCGTTCTATCTGTTCGTACCTCTTTGTCCATCTGCGGGTCTGTTAGAATGTCCAACACTGAAGGTTTGTTCAACCACAGATTTTTAGTGTATAAATCCATGGATTCAACAGACTTTAAAAAGTTTTTATCATTTTTACTGTAGTACGCGTAAAAGCACGAATAAAAATTGAAATAAGTTTTATTTTAATAGTCATGAATTGCAAAGATAGAGTTCATTCAACATAGTCGATATAAAACAAGGGTCATAAACTTCGCTCGGGTTCGTCCCTAGGTATGTTTTAACGGTTATTATGGAATAGATAGACTGTTTATTATATATTATATTATACATAAATACATAGGTAGATACAGACCTCAAACTATCTTAATCATCAAAAAATCACGACAATCCGTCAGTCTTTTATGACGTGAAAGAAGGACAAACAAACGACCGACCGACCAATCGCACGACCGATCGATCGACCGACCGACCGATCGAACGAACGAACGAATGAACGAACAAGCAAGCAAACGAACAAAATAATTAGAATGACTTAAAAATTCAAAGGATTTTAGGAAATTATATAATACTAGCATTGCCCGCGGCTCCGCCCGCGTTTAGATGATCAAAAATTAAATTCTAGGTTTTACACATTAGTATACTTTTACATACACCACTTTCATTGCGCACTGTATGATTGGTAAATAATGGCAGTGATTGACAATGCCACAAAGGTTCCTCCGTTAATCTCATAGTTGATTTAGTAATATTGCACTTTTTGTTTTAGCAATAACATTTATGTACGTCTATACTTCTGTTTTGTTTGTTTGTTTGTTTAGTTTTGGGCGATAAGCTCTCAAACTACGGAATTAATTTTAATATTTTTTCTAATAGACGGCTATTGATTAATTTAATATTTAGCTGATTATATAAATTACTTAAAGGTAACTTTTCTTAATGTTAATTTGTCGCGAAACAGTGATTGGTTAGCGCTGGTTAGTAATATTTTCCAAAACGATTTTAAAAGAAAGTGTAATAAGTAAATAATTCTAAGCAAATACTTTTTATTATTTCATATGGCTCGCCTAATATGATTAAAGCCGTAAGCATTTTATTGTGTCTTTAAGCCTTTATCTTCCAAGAAATGATGTCCAAAAAAAAAACTAAAAAAGTTGAGATATAAAAGTTTCTAAAATACTTTTTCATAGTTTTTGAGATATGGAATATTTTTAGTTACCCGCTTTGTCAGTTTAACAGCTATAACCTTGTTTTCCATAAAATGTTATAAAAAATTATGAATCGAACTTATTTTTACGGTTGATAAAAAGTGTCGATATTGTGGAAACGTAAATGTTATTTGTATTTATTTTAGTGTTAACCTAACAAAACACGTAAGTAAGAAAAACAACACAGTATTTTGCTATACGAAACCTATAATGAGCGAGTTGGAGATGCCCAATTTTTAGATTAAAAGATTAAAAAATATTAACATTATTTACTAAAAAATAAAAACTTACAAATATTTTCATTTGAAAATTGCTTCGACCAACAAAATAATACTAATATGTTACTAATTTATAAAGCTTGTTTGTCTTTATTTTATTAAAAATTTGAACACGGGCGGGCGGGTAATTTAGTAGTAATTGTAATAAAGTCATAGAAAGGTCACATCTGTACATTTTTTTTTGATTAAAACTACGCATTTTAAAAACACATGGCGACATCTATTGTCAAATATCTAAATAACACATAAATAAATGTTCATTTAAACAACTATTTTAATGAATAAAATAGCGCTATTGATATTTCTTTTAAGCTTTTTTTAATAGTTTTAACATATATAAGTTACCTTGCTAAAATGTTAATAATACCATCGTGCTTTTTTTAACCAGTTTTGTATTTTTTCTCATAAATAAAAGACCATCCTATATGTTGAGTCGGATAACCTGCTATCACCTTACCAAATTTCATCAAAATCCCTAGAGTGGTTTCTCTGTGATGCGCTGCGACGTGATGTGGTCACATACAGACAAACAGACAAACATTCTAAAAACTATAGATTCGGCCTCTATATCGCTAATAATGAATATTTCAATAAGATTTTTCGAAAAATATTGAATTTACGGATTCGGCTTCGTTACAATTTGATTAGGTATATGTGTAGTTACTAATTTATAATGCCAAAAAGTTTGCTGTATTGAAAATTTGAACACGGGCGGGGCCACGGGTAATTTAGTAGCAATTCTAATAAAATTGTAGAAAGGTCATATCTGTACATTCATATTTTTGGAATTAAAACTACGTATTTTAAAAACACATGGCGACATCTATTGTCGAATAGGTACCTAAATAACACATAAGTATATATTAATTAAAATAACTATTTTAATGGATAAAATAGCGCTATTGATAATTTGATTTTCAAGATAAGCTATTTTTAATAGTTTTTACCATGTTTAGTAAGTTACCTTGCTAAACTGTTTACAGATAGTATCGTCGTGATTTTGTTCCAACCAG
This sequence comes from Fabriciana adippe, assembly GCA_905404265.1. Taxonomy (NCBI): domain Eukaryota; kingdom Metazoa; phylum Arthropoda; class Insecta; order Lepidoptera; family Nymphalidae; genus Fabriciana; species Fabriciana adippe. The sequence goes on from FR989991.1 coordinate 10,195,331, forward strand.
TTTTTGTATGTTTTCTCAGAAATGAGATATTTTCCCGCGGTAAAAAGTATCCTATATGTTGACCCGGATATCCAGCTATCATCATACCAAATTTCATCCAAATCCCTCCAGTGGTTTTTCTGTGATGCGGTAACAGACAGACAGACAGACAGACAGACAGACAGACAGACAAAAATTCTAAAAACTATAGATTCGGCATCTGCATCGATAATAATGTCTATTACAATAAGATTTTCCAAAAAATATTTAATGTACAGATTCGGCTTAGTTAGAATTTTATAATATGTATAGATATAAAAAAATCAAAACAAAAGGTATGTACCTATATATTGTAAAGGCAAGATATGTAACCTATTTTTTACGTAAGTTTCAATCATCCTTCTCTGTTAAGTGCATAAGTGTAATTCAAAATACCTAAGAGGTTCGTCCTACTTTAACTTCCACTACAAGCACTTAATATGTTTTTCTAAGTACTCATGCCATTTATGCATGTATTTCTTCATTTTTACTATCAGTATAGCTGTTATTCTGCATATCTCTTCTTTGCGAATTGTATCAGCTATTGACACAACAAATTTTTGGGCTGTCGCATATAAGGATAATCGTCAATGGTAAGTCATGGATTTTATGATTTTCCTTTGAATGAATTGAATAGATGGGATCATGATGATGATTGATGATGATTCCTTGAGGTAAATAATGTGTTTGAATTTGAAGTCGACACAAGCACTGTAATGTGTAAGATACTTGATAATACATAGAGAGCAGTAGTATCAAGGTTCAACAAAATGAAATTTTAATAATTTATATATAATAATATAAATATATAATATCTTTTTTACAAAATAACTTATTTTTTTTATACGTACTAAAATACTATAAGAAATAAAAAAAACACAAAATGAATATTAAATATTGGCGGCACCATTTTTTTAGAGCAAACAGTTGAAAGAGATACCAAAAATATGTTTTTTAAGTATATAGCGAAACTATGTAATTATGCTGTGAAATTAGTATAACACTACATTCAAGTTGCCTTAGCGGGCTTACTGGGCTAGTAACTAGTAGCAGCAGTAGCCACACAGTCTGCCGCGCCTACTGCCATTAAAGAACGACTAGCAAGACGTGTACCTGTAATTTCCTATCTTTTTACGTAAAATAACATGAGCAGTAAAATATTGACGCATTATATTGGAAATGGATAGAAGTTAATGTTAATTTCCTGTGACATTTTTACGATGTAAATGTATATTTAATAACTCATTTGCCTTGTACGTCAGAGTTGGATTAGTAGATTCCCATCAATCCATGTATATCCATGGATATCCATGCTTGTTCCAATTTTAAACCTCATATATTTATGGGTATAGTACTAAATTTTTGATAAATTCCCAATAAAGTTGTACTACCCCTCGCAAACGTATAACCAGGGTAAAAAAAATCTATATATTAGTCCTGGGCATGGTACGAGTAGGTATATTTGTGTGTCAAGTTGCATCCAAGCTACAAACGTCTAAATATCCATTAATTTTTACAGGTTTTAATATTTACAATAGGATAAGAAAATATTCGGTAATAGAAAGATCAACTTAGTAACAGGCATATTAAAGATTCATATTTTCTCTGCTGGCTCACTTATGCTGGCTGCAATTAATCGTAAAATTCAACGTTATCATTACAAGTCTAGTGTTGTTCAAGCGGGTTAACCTACATTGATAAGAAAAGGAGGAACTAGATATTAGCAATACTATAATCAGGCTGTGTAATGGAAAAATCAGTTTTATAGTTATAAAAAACTTGGGTAGTTAAATAAAAATTAATTAACTATAAATGGCATAACATAAATCCTGAGAGTGGCGCGCTCTAGTGGCAAGTGAAAGGCGTAAGCGCAACATACGAAGTTTATAGTGTTAAATATCGTATGTAAAGGTGTGCCTAATCGATTTGCTCTGAATACTTCTAATTCATCGATGTGCTGGTCGTAACACCTAAGTAAATACTTTGTAACATGGACTTATATGGATCCCATGACCGGCTTCGAGAAATATAACCCAATTTTATCTATAGTCATAAAATTAAAGATTTATTCCTTTGATTAATATAGTAATTTAGACAATAGAACACAATTTTTAAATTAAAATTTCTATATGTTCAAAGTAATCGCGGCCAGTCAAAAGATTTTTGCTGTAGGTGAATCACTTTTCGATATTTACTCAAGACAGACATTTGATAGTAATGAATGATGAAGGGGCAAATATGATTTGAAAACTACTTCGTGAACATTTTTTTAAATTCTTTATAACATAAATGTGGCACAGCTACTACTAAAAGTGCCTATTTGCATAAGCTAATAGAAGAATATCACGACAGGTACCTAAGTTTAAATAAAATAGGTGACATTGTACATTAAAAATGCAAATAAATATTATTTTGTTTATTGATTTGAATTCCTACTAGAAAGTAACATCAATATTCCTATCTTACTCTTTTGGAAATCGATACTTTATCGGGATTATATTAAGACTTCTTCGTTTAAAATGTATGACATTATGCAATCATTAAAGCTAATAAAAAAAAACAAAACGGAAATGACATAATATATAACTAAAATTAAATAAAAAATAAAAAAACCCCGACATTAAATAATAACGGCCATCTTGGATTTGAAATTGGTCATAGTGTATAGTATTCTATTAGTTAAGCCCTTTCATTTGAAACCCATATTGAGGGAGTTGTGAAAAAATATGTAATCCGCCATTTTGTGGCGACGGCCATCTTGGACCGATTTTCATCAAAGTAGCTAAGAACACTTCCGACTAATTCACCTTTCAAACAATAAAAAACAAAATCAACATCGGTTCGTCCGTTCGGGAGCTACGATGCCACAACAGACACACACACATACACGTCAAACTTATGTTGAGATGTCAAATAGTTTTAATATGTCACTCATACATATTGTTTTCTATTAGCGATATCGATTGTGGAAAGAGAACTTATTTAAGGGATGAAGCTACACGAGTCAATGTCCCTACAGACACAAGGAACCAACAACCGCGTAACGATAGCCACACTGCTTACTGCTACATAGAGCGCTGTTGTAGGCGTTTTTCATTTGAGTGTGAAGCGTTCGCTCTTTGTCAACAGCTTCAGCTTAAAAAAAAACGTTTGTAAACTGCCAATGCGTTTGTCGTTGTTTTTGAGTTGTCACACATGCATACACCGACGCAATATGTACTAGTATCTCAGTAAGGATACTTTCATGTGCTGAAGCTTAGTTTGGAGCTACTAATATTTGCCACAATTATCAATCAAATATTATGTGTGTACTGAAAAGTAAATTGTAAATTAGCTGTCATTTTATCATCCATACAGATAAATAATATTGAAGTGTCTGTTTTTAATATCAAAATAATAGCTTTTTACTAAATGCATATGAAATTATATACGGTACTCATGAGAAAAACACATTTTTTAAATGTTTTGTTTGTCCGTGTGTTTGTCCCGGCTAATCTCCGAAACGGCTGGACTGATTATGACGAGGATTTCACTGGCAAATAGTGAATATTATAAGGCGTAACTTAGGCTATTTTTATTTTAGAAAAAGAATTAGGTTTCCGCTTAAAAAAATAAAACGTATCTAGGAATACATGCTACATGCGATACGAGGGTAAGTCGCCAGTTATAAATATAAAGACACGTTAAATAAATATTTAGTTTACAGTTCTTTGCATTTCGGCTACTTACTAAGAACTGTACCTACATATACTAATTGATACTCAAAATAATATTATGAGATACTAGTAAAATATCGTAGAAATAAATATCCGTAGCTTGCTAACTTCTTGGTATTAACAAGGTCGATTTAATTATTACAACTTAAAGAAAATATTTATAGAAAACATTACAAAGCTTTTGTAAGCGTTCTCGTGTTAATATTGTAGTCTAGTTAAAGATTAGTGACATGAAACGATAAGGATAATTTAGAATTCTATTTTAGTAAAAGTAAAATATATAATTACAATATAGGTACATATTGCCTCATTAAAACAGGATATTTACGCTATCTGTGAATGGATTGTATGTAACACCGAGATACATACACCGCACATGGCATACATACACTTTCAGGAATAATCCTTTAGGCATTCCATCTTCCTGTGATAGTTTTGACAAAGTGGTCCTCGCCATCCGAGGCCTCTAATCTCCTAAATGCATTTTTTGGTTTTGTAGCTACTGAAGATTGGATTTTTTGTAAGTTTTAAATTATAAATCTACAATTTTTTAGGACTCTTACAAGTGAGTGAAAAATTTGGTTTAAAAACCAAAATGTACCTAATTAATCCATCAGTGTATTATCCATATCCATACTAATATTATCCATACTAATATATAAATGTATAAGTTTGTGAGTATGTATGGATGTTTGTTACTCTTTCACGCCAGGACGGCTGAACGGATCTGGATGAAATTTAGCAGAAAGATAGATTGTAGTTTGGAATAACATGTAGGCTACTATTTATCCCGAAAAAATGTACGGTTCCCGTGGGATAGGTTTGTTACTCTTTCACGCCAGAAGGGCTGAACGAATCTGGATAAAATTTGGCACAGGATAAAGTATTGTTTGGAATAGCACATAGGTTACTTTTTATATCGGAAAAAATACGGTTTCCGTGGGATAGACTTATTTTTATTTTTCTAGAGGCCTGAACGAAGCGAGGTTGAGCCGTTAGTTTTTTGAATAACGTACGTTTTAACGGTTAGTATGGAAAAGATAGACTATATATTATATGATATATAGCCTATAGTCTTCCTCAATAAACGGGCTATCTACCTGACATTAACGCGTTCAAACAAACAAACTCTGCTTCTTTACATTATTAGTACCTATAGATGAATATTACACTAGTTTAATATTTTTTTAATTTCTTATTTTCTATAAACAATGGAATGATGTAAAATATAAATGAATATAAATTTAAATAAAAATATGTTATCACTACTTGATAAACTAGAATTCAAAAAAAAATCTAAATTGTATACAAAACATCGTTACCAAACTTGTTGATCAACTTATCATAAAAGGCTTGGTCGCGGAACACGGAGAACGTGTCCTGACAGTGGCGAAGGGTCCATACAAGACGATTCCCACCGTCTTACCTTTTAAAAATCCAATAATCCGTCGTTCATTATAAATATTTATTTTTTGAATTAACATAATTAGTAAATAAAAAATCTATTTATTATTACTAAGTCAATTTCTGAAAATAATATAACGCAAAAAATCACAAGCAACACATAAGCAACGCAAAATACATTTTTGCGCTCCAAACTGCTTACGCGTTTCTTCAAAGAAATGCGACGATAAGACGTTGTATTTTAGCTTACCGCGTTCATACAAAATTGTATTTCATTCAATGTTTTGGATTGAACATTGTCACGTGATTTCATTCATTTTTAGTATTTTACGCATGCGCACTTGTCAAATTTTTGTTGCTCGAAAAGCTGCTTCTTTACGTCTTATCCTGCCTGTGATTGGTCAAAAATTACAAAACGTCCCTAATTTGACAAACGAAGCGTCAGACGAGCAATGTTATTATTTGAATGATTTATTATTTAATGTAAATTAATATGGCGGATTGTTATTGTTTACGAGTGCATTGCTTAAGAGATTTTTTGTTTTATAGAGTTTTGATTTGGTTTTAGTGTAAAATAGACATTTTGTGCTGTGTTTTTTTGTGGACTCTGAGTGTCTCACATATTTGTTAATTTCGGTGAGTTCTATTAGCCATTATGGCATTAATTTGCATACTATTGACTTTAGTTTTCTAAATGTAGTTGTTTAATAATTAAAAAGCATGTCATCAAGATACTCATTTGTTTGAAATATGACTTAATTATTACATGAAATGAGTTACCTAAATATTTTCATAAAACGTTTTAATTAAATTATGTGAGAATGTGCTAAATTAGAAAATATTTAGTTTTCCATGTTTATTATATTCTGATTCTATTTAAGTTTAGAGTGAATTTTAATATGTTAAAGTTATTTTAAATATGTTACATTATTTAACAATATAATTTGACTAATTAAGCTAAATACTAAATAGGATAGTCACTAGTCAGACATTTTAGAAACGGATGTATTGCTATATGATATTATAATTAAAGCCTGTGCTTCTTATCGTTCCTTTTTTGTTAATTATTTCATAATTTTCGTCCAATTTGGCTTGATAAATAAAATACAATAAAATAATAAATCAATTTCATTACTAAGCACGACGAAGTAGTTCAATGAGATTTAAGTAGATGGCGGTATTAATATTAAATATATTGATTAAATATATTTATGTAAAATTAACAAAAAAAAAAAGATAAAATAATATGTAAATCCCAAAAAATATAGGTTGTAATATATGTACTTTGAATAAAGAAAAATAAAATAAAATCAAATTTCCGTACTTTCACTTACGAGTACTCGTACTAAGTCATGTGTAAAGATTTTTCATAGATGGCGTTATTAATATTTTATGAGGTTTTATTATTATATTAAATTAAATGTTAAATATATTTTGCTAGAATATTTTACTTGTAACAACAATAAAAAACACAATAGCCTTATAAAAAAATATCTTCACAATTACATTTCTTTTTTTTTGCATTGATTGATATATAAAAATTTTGTATCAATGTTTTTTGTCTTTTTTTTTTTGGAACGGCTTACCTCTGCTAAAATTTCACCCTTCGCCACTGTGTCCTGATATATTTTGTGACATAGCATTCTCAGACTCAGCTCGATTGATCATTTCATTACGAGTACTTAATCATTTTTAGGATTCCGTACCCAAAGAGTAAAACGGGACCCTATTACTAAAACTCCGCTGTCCGTCTGTCACTAGATTGTATCTCATGAACCGTGATAGTTAGCAGTTAAAATTTTCGCAGATGATGTATTTCTGTTGCCGCTATAACAACAAATACTAAAAAAACAGAATAAAATAAATATTTAAGGGGGCTCCCATACAAAAAACGTGACTTTTTTTTGCTTGTTTTGGCTCGATATTGATAACGGCAACAGGTAGACGCTTAAAATTTTCACAGGATATTTAGTTATATATTCACTTTAAAAATAAATAATTTAATTAAAATAAAATTATTTTTAAGTGGGGCTCCCATACAACAGATAAGATTTTTTTGCTGTTTTTATAGATAATGGTACGGAACCCTTCGTGTGCACAAGTCCCACTCGCACTTGGCCGGTTTTTTTTTCGACTACTACACACTTAATAAAAAAAATCCCGTTAAGTATCGGTAAGCCTTCTTCAATTGACAATTTGTCATCTAGTTTACATATCTAGATGAAAATTCGAATTAATAGATGAAAATATTTAGTACACAAGTTAATATTATTTGGTCATTTTATAATTTAAATATATGTATAGAAACACATACATGGGTCGTTCTTCTTTTCTAGCGACAATTGTCTGTCCCTCGTCTCATTTTGTGTCATATTAGAGTATAGATTATTATGTATTCATTGTTCGAATTTACATCGCTTTATACCTTTTAATACTAAATAATCTTTAACTTTCTGTAGCCAATAGTTTTTTTGCATGTGTTTATTTTTCATTAAATACCGTGATAGAGTAGTAATTCATAATGATGTCCTACCCAAAAGGAACCACTCTGTCACAGTGTTTTCTCGAAAATCGCCACAAAACAAACAACATTACGCGCATGAAAATAAAGATCAAATGATCCAAATGAAAATTAAATGCATTTGCAAAAAAATATCTAACACTGAAATCAAAGTATTGTTACTTGAAAAACTCGAAAAATTGAGAAACACCAATTCATTGTCGCAAGAAAAGAAGAACGACCCACATACATATTGTTATACTTATACTTAACCACTCCAGGATAGTTTCTAAGACATTAATTGTTAACTGACACACCGGTCTGCTCGCGTCCTTCAACACTTTAATATAAAACTAGAGCGATAATAAAACTCATCTCCCTATTTCAAAAGAGCAAGGCTAAAGGGTCAATTACTTTTAAGTAAGTTTTTTTCGTTTTATTTCATTAAACTTTACTTTTATTGGCTTCATAAATGTACCTAGAGACAATATAAAAGATCTTGTCAGAGCAGAGTAAACTTCAGTTTATAGCGGTATGACTTTAGGGTATTTAGATATGTTTCGAGATATAGTAAAAAAAAAATCTTCCTAATTTTATAAGAAACCCTGTACACAATTTATTTTAATAAATTAGATTAGGAGGTTCTCAATTCGGATGCTTATTTTTTTATGTATATTCGGGCATAACTCCGTCATATGTAGAAGGATTTGGGAAATTCTTTTTTGTTCGAAAGAGGTTTATTCCGAAATGGTCCCATTTAAATTTGAAAAAAAAACCCATCCCTAAGTGTAGAAAATACTTAAAAAGTTTTTTGTAAGCAAGAAACTTATAATTGTAGCATATACCAATCAACATAGATATAACAAAAATGAATTTTATTTATATGTTTTATATAGGTAATCAGTAATCACCAAATTTTAATTTATCTTATTGATCGACTTCAAAAAGAAATTGAAACTCAACTCGGCTGTGGTTTGTGTCTACTTTTGTTATAAATTAAATTATTATTGTAACACTAACTTTATTAAATCGATAAATAATTAAATTGTTCTTAAGGTATTGCATAAAAATGTTTGTATAATAAATAACACAACAGAAAGTAGAACGCTAAAGTTGTCAAACTGACGTGAAAATAGAGCACACGTTATATTAACAAACTAGCAAGTTTGATAAGAAACTTGGGTAAGTACGATGTTATTTCAGTTAATCAGAAAGAACTTAAAAATAGAATTAATAAATAAAAAGAAAAATAAAAAAAAAAGAAGAAATTTTGAGCAAGTAAATGGCAGATGCAAAAATTGTATTAATATTTTCGCGCAGCGCATTTTCTAAGGTGGAGATTTTTATTAATATTGAATATATTTTCTAGAAAAAATGACTTTTATAGATATTAAAATCAGCTTTTGTAGATCTTATGGAGAATATCTCCATAAATATAAAATTTATGAAGTAAATGGAAGGGATTTATTTTGCAGAGAATTTAATTTCCTACAAAATTGCTGCTATAACTTTTACCCAAATACGTACCTATACTTTATAAGATACTTACAAAAAACTACGATTTTATCAAAAAATGAACTAAGATCGTCTTGAGGTACTTGTTACTTTTGTTAAAATAAAAACCTCTGGAGATTTTTTTAACAAAAGTAACAGGTATTTTTTTTAACGACCCGAAAAACGAGTCGTAAAAAGTTTAATTTTTAACGACCTTCATGCGAGGTATATGGTCTCGTCTTGGCAACATTTTACATGAAAATGTTTTTTGTGGGATGTTTATATGTCCGACCCTATATCCTCTCGTAATTACTAAACTAACGGTTAACGGTAACCGATTTGATTTTTCATACATCGTTGGATTCGTTTTGATAACGCAAGTGCCAAACGGTATATAGATATCATTAAAAATAAAAATGGCAGATCCTAAGCGCCAATTTGTATGTCTTGAAAATGTTTTTCGTCTGAATCAATCGAGTGAAGTATCAAAATACAGGATTTTAAGGGGTGATTACTAAAATGTACACAACATATATGTCTAAAAATAATTTAGGATAAGAAATCGTTAAATAAAACTAAAAATGTCTAACTGACCAAAACTAAAAAGCTGTAAATAAACAAATAATTAACAAAAATAAAAAACCCGACTGCTTAAAAAACGAACTAAAAACGATGAGAACAAGTTGATGAAGAAACATAGTATTATGCAATAATGTACGCATGCAAATAACCCTGACAGCCGTGCCCTAAGGTTCTGTCTTTTTTTTTACTTTTAGAAAGCTTTTTCAAAAAGCTTTGTTCATTGCATATGAAGGCTATTTTAAAATACCTATATTATATGTATATGTGTGATGGTGAATTTACAAAAAGAAATAAATTAATACGACTAAAATTTAACGTCATAATTGTAATGATTAAAGATAACATGAGTCATAATATGTCAAGTATAATTTGCAAGTTATATGTATGTGAAGATAAGACGTGCCCCTTGTAAAAAATAGTGAACTCTCATTTTAAAATAAAATATTTATTTAATATATCACAAATATAAGTGTTAATTTAAATTAAAAAAAGAGGATTCCCATTTCACACGTCACCGCACCTCAAATAGCGACCCCGTAAAAACTTAAAAAAAAATCAACTCCAAAAAGAAGCACTAAAAAATAAAACTACTTTTTAGTGATTTCTTTTTGAAGTCGGTTTTTATTTTATTTTAAAAGTTTTTATTTTTTATAGACATAATAGTAGCAATGCAAGAAGAAAGTATTTTAATAAAATTGATGCCAATTATTATATGAAGACTGACAAATTAAAATTTGCTTTTATTAGTAACAGTAAAAATCAGGTTCTAAAATCCAATTCTATAAAACATATAATAGTAACCCTGATGCTAATATAATAATCAGGTCGACAATACCGAATCACTGCATTAATTATTACCAACGGCAATAGAAACACGTGCAAAGTTTCATATTAATATGACAATTAGAAGTAGGTAAAATTTTCATTAGTTATTTTTCCACCCTTGGTAATTTTTTTTCAAATGTCCAAATCGGTTAAAAAATGACGGAGTTTTGAGGGAGGTAACATAAAAAAAAACATACAGCCGAATTGAGAACCTCATTCTTTTGAGTCTGCTTCCTTGAATTACTTAAAATGCGATATATAGTCCAAGCGAAATGCAGTTTGAGAACAAAATATTGAAAACCTGCAGTTTTATGATTTTAAAATGTTGGCAGGTATATAAGGAATAGAAATTCATAAAATGCCCCCGATGCCCAGCCACCCCCGAGAAATGGGGGGACGCAAAGCGTTGAAAAATAGTTTTTTTTAATTTCCGGCTTACTTTGACGTTCTATCGAAAAATGTTTTCTACAAAAGTTGTAGGTCTAGTAAAAATCTACAACTTTTATTTATAACACTTTTTATAACAACCTCAAAGTTTTCGAGATATTTGCAAAAAACTCAGTTTTTAATTTTTTCTTGGTTTTTTATTTTTAATTTCTAGAATAATCTTTTAATTCTCATGAAACTAAGGTGATGTAATATAAAATATATATAGAATAAATGAAAAAAAATTGAAATTGAAATGTTCAGCCATTTCCGAGAAAAGTATGTTTTATGGTCTGGAGAGGCCGAAAATCAACCCCAACTTCAAGTGGACGTTTACATTTAAAAAATTTTTTGTACAATTTTCAGATAGGGCTCATTCGTTTCGTCTTAATCTCTACTTTTTGAAGAAATAAAAATATTGTATGGTCGCCCTGTGAGAACACTCTTAAAAATTGAAAACATTGGAGAAATCGATAATTTTGACTTTGTAAACTACATTTTTTTTTAATTGTCATTGGAAAAGTGTACTTTATTGACCAATTTTTTATAAACTGATTATACCCGTGTAATTTTCGGGAAAAAACGAAAGAAATGGTATTCTTAAGTTTTTAATTTGACGCTTATTATTTATACAATATCGTCGTAAACATTCCAACTTTGCAATTTGACGAGTCGTGAAGAAATAATAAAAATTGGAATTCACGTAAAGTACACTCGTTACTTTTGTATTTTTTCCAGTAGAATCTATTTATGTTATTATTTTTTTGAATTTATCGATGTTTTATTAATTTTTGATCGATTTTGGAGTTAAATTTATTGACTTTTTCTAAAAAATCAGATTTTAAGGTAATTACAGAAAGAAATGAAATTCATTCGTAGTCTAATCTTGTTTATTCATTAGTTAAATGTGTAATTTAAAAAAATTAAGTTTAGATTTACAAAATTTTGTCATCGTTATGTTAAAAAAATTAAAAAATTAAAAAATGAAAAATAATAATAATTAAAAGCAAAAAAAAGTACATTAAAGGGTAATTTTAAAAAGATTTAAATTTTTAAAATTACTCTTTAATGTACTGTGCATCCATCAAATGCTTAGATATTGATGATAAAAAAGAAAAGGATGCCTTTTTATTGAAAGTCGAATATTTCAGGAAAAAATCGACGTAAAGAGTGTAGTAAAAACTTTTTTTTTTCATTTTATACATTTTTTTATGATTTTTTTAACATAACGATGACAAAATTTTGTAAATATAAACTTAATTTTTTTAAATTACAGACTACGAATGAATTTCATTTCTTTCTGTAATTACCTTAAAATCTGATTTTTTAGAAAAAAGTCAATAAATTTAACTCCAAAATCGATCAAAAATTAATAAAACATCGATAAATTCAAAAAAATAATAACATAAATAGATTCTACTGGAAAAAATACAAAAGTAACGAGTGTACTTTACGTGAATTCCAATTTTTATTATTTCTTCACGACTCGTCAAATTGCAAAGTTGGAATGTTTACGACGATATTGTATAAATAATAAGCGTCAAATTAAAAACTTAAGAATACCATTTCTTTCGTTTTTTCCCGAAAATTACACTGGTATAATCAGTTTATAAAAAATTGGTCAATAAAGTACACTTTTCCAATGATAATTAAAAAAAATGTAGTTTACAAAGTCAAAATTATCGATTTCTCCAATGTTTTCAATTTTTAAGAGTGTTCTCACAGGGCGACCATACAATATTTTTATTTCTTCAAAAAGTAGAGATTAAGACGAAACGAATGAGCCCTATCTGAAAATTGTACAAAAAATTTTTTAAATGTAAACGTCCACTTGAAGTTGGGGTTGATTTTCGGCCTCTCCAGACCATAAAACATACTTTTCTCGGAAATGGCTGAACATTTCAATTTCAATTTTTTTTCATTTATTCTATATATATTTTATATTACATCACCTTAGTTTTATGAGAATTAAAAGATTATTCTAGAAATTAAAAATAAAAAACCAAGAAAAAATTAAAAACTGAGTTTTTTGCAAATATCTCGAAAACTTTGAGGTTGTTATAAAAAGTGTTATAAATAAAAGATGTAGATTTTTACTAGACCTACAACTTTTGTAGAAAATATTTTTCGATAGAACGTCACAGTAAGCCGGAAATTGAAAAAAACTATTTTTCAACGCTTTGCGTCCCCCCATTTCTCGGGGGTGGCTGGGCATCGGGGGCATTTTATGAATTTCTATTCCTTATATACCTGCCAACATTTTAAAATCATTAAACTTCAGGTTTTCAATATTTTATTTTTTCTTAAAAATAACTGCATTTTGCTTGGACTAATAACGAAGTTATAGATAACTTTACGATGATTGGTTGAGATTATGATCTTTCCGTTTTCTTATAGAGACAGCGTGAACTGCAAGGTTCTATTGGCCCTGAGATACTTATACCTTGATGAACTAAAGATTTTTTATAAAAACGTTGATAAAACACATTATTGATGTTTTAGAATTTAATTTAAAATGTTTTCTTTACTTCCTTGTGTAATAGTCGTCCCACCGGAGTTTGAAAATGAAAGGAACAGTGCGTGTACTTATATCTGCGCACGCACTTTTCTCGTCTATTCTCAGAGATTGGCCGACGTAGCCGAAATCAGTCATCGGTAGGAGGTCAATGTTATTGTTATTAAAGTCCTATATTTTAAAGCTACCCCATATTGAGAAGATATGGTTATTTGCAAGATACCAAACTCCAGGCAACCATTAAAACATTTGATGTTTAGTTTTGTTAAAATTTGCTTTTTGACCTGTATGTATGTACTATGTATGTGTACATGTCCGATCGTAAGTTACCTCGTAATAAATGAACAGCTAATCGATTTTAATGATTCATATGTCATTAAATTCGTCTCCATAACATTTATGTTAGAGGCTCTAAAGGCTTTGTAAAATGATACTCCAAATGTATAAGGGATCAAAATTAAAAAAGAAATAAGTTTTTTTTGTTCAGTTCGCTTTTTACGCAGTCCGTTGTGTTTTTTAGGGTTCCGTACCCAAAGGGTAAAACGGGACACTATTACTAAGACTTCGCTGTCCGTCCGTCTGTCTGTCTGTCTGTCCATCTGTCATTAGGCTGTATCTCATGAATAGTGATAGTTAGACAGTTGAAATTTTCACAAACGATGTATTTCTGTTGCTGCTATAACAACAAATACTAAAAAACAGAATAAAATAAATATTTAAGGGGGTTCCCATGCAAGAAACGTGATTTTTTTGCTCGTTTTTGCTCGATATTGATAACGGCAACAGGTAGACGCTTGAAATATTCACAGAATATTTAGTTATATATTCACTTTAAAAATAAATAATTAAATTAAAATAAAACAAATATTCAAGGGGGGCTCCGATACAACAGACATGATTTTTTGCCGTTTTTATAGATAATAGTACGGAGCCCTTCGTGCGCGAGTCCGACACGCACTTGGCCGAGTTTTTTTATATATATTTTTATCGAAGTAATACGCAGACAAAACTAGTGTTTAGCAAATTAACATATAAAACATTGAGCAGATTATGTTGTTGCGCTTGTAAACAGAATATTTAAAACGTAATAGTTTTATGCCTATAGAAAAATATACCTACTTGTTTATTATGTACATAATAAACTAGCATACCGTTAGCCCGCATGTTTAAGTAAGATTAAGTAATGTTTATTAATTCAGACGAAAAAATATTTTTTTAGGTACCTATATACTATAATAATATCAAAAATTATTATACTTTTAGCAGAGTTTAATCTATCTATACATATAATAAAATTCTGAGTCGAATCCGTACATTAAATATTTTCTGAAAAATCTTATTGAAATAGTCATTATTATCGATACAGAGGCCGAATCTATAGCTTTTAGAATTTTTGCTTGTCTGCCTGCCTGTCTGTCTGTCTGTCTCGGAACGCATCACGAGAAAACCACTCGACAGATTTTGATAAAATTTAGTATGATGTAGCTGGTTATCCGGGTCAATATATAGGATACTTTTTA
This sequence comes from Fabriciana adippe, assembly GCA_905404265.1. Lineage (NCBI taxonomy): Eukaryota > Metazoa > Arthropoda > Insecta > Lepidoptera > Nymphalidae > Fabriciana > Fabriciana adippe. Next base: position 10,210,331 of record FR989991.1, read on the forward strand.
TTGCAGGAAAATGTCTCATCGCTGAAAAATCTATACTAAACGTTAAAACGTAACTAGGGACGAACCCGAGTGTAGCGAGTGTGAGTCGCTAGTGAAAATATAAATGTGATAGAAAGGTCCATTATCATGATATGCCATTCAAAAAAGCGTACAGTAGACGTACTCAAATTAAAAATGCAGGTTAAAATGAATCCAATCAAATGAATTTTTTTTTATAACGTACATTCATAATGACACAATAGGTTGAATTTTGATCGTAGGCAGAAAGACTTTTTATTAACATCAATTATTGCCTGTTATTGCTATGTTATCATCGAGTTTGGCTAATAGTCGAATTTTTTTTTTTCAAACTACAAAACATTGAATCAAATTTCTTTAAATTTACTCGTGCCATACCATGCATTTATTGAATAATTAACTCGTTGTTAAGATTTACGTACAAGAACCATATTTCTATTTTTTAATATTTTAGTTGAGTTAAATTGTAAAAAAGCTTTAAAACTTTGAATATGTTTTAAGTAAAATGGGACAAAGAAATTCAGCCAGTGATATGCTACCCTCACGATTAAAACTTGCGATCCAGTGGACGATGCCACTCAGACATTTATTGTGATATGTATACACATAGACTACGTGACTCTACATAGTACTAAAAATACTACTTTTTTAAAAATCGAAACCAAGAAAGTAATATTTTTGTAAAAAATAACATTTCAACATAACTTTCATTTACATGATCAAAGGAGCGCGACGGTTCATGAACTAATGGAAATTTCCTCACAGATGTGTTTGAATAGTACCTGGTACTAAGATAAGACATGACAGTCGTGACTTTAAGCCATTCTAGTAACCGCAATTGTAGTATTTAGATTCCCTTTACTTGGTAATGATTATTTGTGTTTCTTCGATTATGTTGTGTGATTATATTTTAAGAAGGTTGTGACATCCTTTTTAGAATACTAGTCTTTAGGGAAAATGTATAATGAGAAGCAAAATATAGTGACATCTCCTATACGTACCATTTTCCTCTTTCCGCATGTATCTAGAAGATTAGAATTATATCTAGAATTAACAGAATTAGTGATTAAAACCATACGATCAGTTGCAGAAGATAATAAATAATAATTAAGTTCATCAAGTCTATTCTAACAGCTTGTTTTCGCGTATTTCAGACTCTAAAAGTTTAAGGAAAATGTTCTTATAAAAACATATTTATTACAATATTTATAGCACATTTATATCTCATGCTATAGCCATTAAACGTTAAAAACAGCCTTTATGTCATACATATTAACAGTTTCACTAAAGTTGTTGTCGTTATAGTCTTAACAAATAGAACAACAAGGACGCTTCTACGAGGCAGCAAATCGGAGAGCTGGTTATCGCTGTACTGAGTGTTGTATTATCCTTAACGAAAAATATGTCGAAATCACGCTATTAATAAAACCTTATAAGGGATCGAACCAATTTTCTGCATAAAAATATTAAGATACTAGCGGCTCAGCCTCGCTTCACTCGGTTTCGCCTCTAGATAAACAAAAACAAATCTATCCTACGTGAACCCTACATTTTTCCGAGATAAAAAGTAGGCTATTTGTTATTCTGATGTATGAACTATATTATCGTAAAGATTCATTAAAATCCAATCAGTAGTTTTTGTATACTAAGCTGTATAAGTAACTATAGTTTTTTAACTATCTCACGGGAAGTCTTCAATTTTTCGAGCTGAGTTTTTCGAGATGAAGTATCTAAAATGTTGACCGGGGATATAAGGTACCACCATGCAAAATATCATTTAAATCGGTCCAACAGTTTCGGAGATTAGCCCGTACAAACAGACAAATAGACAGAGAAACAAAAAAAATTGAAAAAAATCTAGATTTGTTCCATTTCTCTTTCTTCATCCCCCTGACTCGGTTTTTAGCAATTTTTTTCTATGTACAGACATTCGACTTCTACAGTTTTATTATACGAGTAGGCCTAAGACCGTCATAAGCGGCATAAAATTTATTATACCGGTACCACTAGATAATGCTTCTCGTGGAATATTATGCCGATTGTATACTTCGTAATATATTGCCAAAAATTACTTATGGTCGGCTTGAGCAAAGTACGACCTGGTCACTAGCATGAATAATGACATTTAGGTATCAGCCTTAAACTAATCCCCGACAAAGTAATTTAAAAAGTACACTATGTAGGTAGATTTGCTAATATATTACAACTAGCGACTCACCCTCGCTTCGCTTCGGGTTCGTCCCTAGACAACATCTATCCCACGGGAACCGTACATTTTTCCGGGAAGATATATAGCCTATAACCTTCCTCAGTTAACGGGCTATCTAATGCAAAAGGAATTTTTCAAATCGGATTACTAGTTCCTGAGATTAGCGCGTTCAACCAAACAAACAAACAAACTCTTCAGCTTTATAATATTGATAAGTATAGATTAAAATAAGTCAAGAAATAAAAATAGTAAAAGAAGAAACATCTACACATTGTCTAAAACATCACTAGCGTATTTGTTATAACGAATACGAGTATATAGAATATTATGTAAGGTTTCGTTAACAGATTGCAGCAGCTTATCCAATTAGAAGTGACACGTTCAATTTCTGTGCGACTCAATCATTTGTATAAAGAAATCAATTTCAATTTTAGTCAGAAAATGTAGGAGCTCATATTTATAGCCCATTCATCTGCGTATTGTCATAAATGCGAAAAGTATACTTAAGTGTGTGTGTACGTTTCTAACTCCTTCATATTGTAACGGCTGCGAATATTATGATGAATTTTTTAATACACAGATAGACTATGAGTTATAGTAATATTAATACCTCGGTGGTGTAGTGGCTAGCATGTACGGCTGCACATCCTGAGGTCCTGGGTTCGAGTCCCGGGTCGGGCCAAGTTTAGTTATTGAGTCTTTCTGTATAGTAAGCCTCAGTAACAGCCCGGAGTTGGGAAGTTGGCGGTGTTTCACCCCCGTGCCTCGGAGAGCACGTAAAGCCGTCGGTCCTGCACCTTAACTCTCACCGGTCGTGTCGAGTAGTCGTCCCACCGGAGTATGAGAGTGACAGGAATAGAGAGTGCACTTGTGTCTGCGCGTACACTTGTGCACTATAATATCTCCTGCGCAGTTGGCTAGTCTCAATGAGATTGGCCGCCGTGGCCGGAATCGGTCAGGAGAACATTATTATTATTATTAATACATGGCTATTGGCTACTGTTTGTCTTCGAGCTGAGCGAGTGTAGTCGCTAGTGGATATAGGTTTCAGTGTTGGTACATATAAATATTGTCCGCCAATCCGCACTTGGCCAGCATGTTGGACTATGGCCTGATTACCCTCGTATTGAAGGGAGGCCCGTGCCGTACATATAAATAAGTAAAATGGCAGCATTATTTTATTGGTAACCATATAATTATTAATTTTCAAAAAATATTAAAATAATATAAATATTAATATATTTTATTTATTAAACCGGAAACAAAATAAACATCATATAACAATATTATGAGGAAAACATCCTAAGATGTAGAGTGGACACAAAGGCCCATTAACAAAGGAAATAAAACACAATATCTTATGTGAATGAAAATTCACTTTTGTATCTCAGATATATTTAAGTTTAGATATTACCAACATGCTTCTGAATAAGATAAGGCTATGAGATATTGAAATAACAATTTTAATTATATTTAAAAAAAAACACGAAGTTATAATTAAACGAAAAATGAACCTCAGTTTCAGATTACTCAATTATTATTTACAAAAATAATATATTAATTTTGCTATAAAATGTTATAAACTTGATCTTATTTAGAGATATTTTATTCTCTCATTAAGTCTATTGTGTTCGGGTTTGTGAAACGAACGACTATTGGACTACTAATTTAATTGCATAAATATGTTTGCGCGTTCTGTGTCTGTTTGTTACTTTTTCATACTGAAAAGAGTTGGACAGATTATGATGAAATTTAGTATATAGATAGACCTGGTCATCTGGGGCGACACATAGCCATAGGTTAAGGTACCCAAGGACGTTTGCGAACGAAGCGAGGGTAATTCACTAGTAAATTAATAATATATCCCAAAAATATTTCATTAATTGTCTTTTAGAGTATTCATATTAAGTTTCATGTAGGAGCCGTACAGTGTAGGGAGAAAAGAGCATCAATTTTTTTATACTCTAGGTATAGCGGTTTATTAATATGATTGTAAATAAAAGAAATGTATATGACGCATACTTATGTACGTATTTGCAACATACGTCGACTACTGTGATAGCTGACAAAATGTACCTTTTTATTATAAATATTGTGAGACTTGCACTTTTTTTTGGTACTTTTATTAAAAAATTAAATATAATTATAATTTTGTTTTTACAGTAAAGGTGAAAAATAGTTTAAGCAATTTTCGTATTTTCGTCACCATCCTTTTAATTTAAATTAATAAAAATATAGAGCAGTGCCGGCACACGCAAGTTGTAGCTGTTACCGTGTTTATGTTTAATTCGATTGTGTTTAACACGCAATATAACAATAGGAAAACGTCAATATGATCAAATCATATACCACTGAAAGCACTGACAAAATACCATTATTCACACTAAACTTGACCTAGCAAACTGGTTACGATTGGCCCAATTATCTATGACATAACATTAAATTATGCATTTTATTTATATAATATGCTAAGAAATCGAAGTTTTGTTAAATTGAAAGAAGTTTAAAGTTGTCCTGGTTGCATACAGAACGGTGGCAGGACGCAGAGGTATATAGAGGCATGGAGAGTGCGCGGGCGCTTGATTGTAAGGCTGAACTTGTGACTGCGCGCATGAAAGCGCGACGCGAGCGCGCGATTTTCGTACGATATTCGAACTTAAAAAGCTAGTGATACATGTAAAAGTTAAATAAATCTAAATTTAGTGAATCGTATTAAGTGGTGAAATACTCAAAATGTTGACCGGCTGGCAGCTAATACTTTCTAAGTGTAAGTTTGACAAAATATTAAAACATTATTTAATGAAAATCGTTATACTTATCATCTAATATAATAAATTAAAGGATGTTGAACAGGTTAGGTATCGTGGTTATTTTTTATAGAAATTATATAATTATAAGTTCTTTTCTTAAATAAGTTACGTAAAATTAACATTAATTTATAAAATATTTTTAATACATACATGGCTTACAATGCAACTTTGTTATATAATATTCTTATTAATATTAAAACATATATATCCACATAGTTAAGATCTAGAGGATGTTTAATAAACCATTTTAATTGTATTTACGCAATTAATATTCAAATGTTAACTTAACAAGCCTTCATTTTCCTTGCAAAGGAAATTGTTAATTATAATAAATAATATACTTTTAATTAATTAATTTAACTATAAGAAATACTTTAAATTATTAAGAATTCTACAGTTGATAATAATATCAGATTATTACATAACGTATCTATACAAAAGGAGTTCCATGTCACGTTCGTTGAGATATTTTTTTTTATAATTCCGCTTTTCTTATAGGTAATACATATTATTTAACCTTAACATTTAAGTAATTTATATACGTATGTGATAATAGAGTTGTATTGCTAAACAATTCTGTTTAATTTAAATCATTGTCTGTTAAAATTAATAAAAAATATCGTAGTTGTCGTTAAATTTATGAAAATGGTACTCAAAATGCTATGATCTAATACTGTGTATAATATATAAAAAAATTAAAGAATAGACAGACTACTAATAAATGACGCTATTAGCATTGGAATATGAACAAGTTTAGTAATAATTATCTAACACAGGAAAATGCTTTGAAAGTGTTCAAAATCCTTTCATTTTTATTTTCATTAATAAACTACCTTATAATTATAAGATGTTTATACAATAAACGTAAAAATTTCAGTCGTTAAACGTTTAAATTTAAACATGTCGTAAGCTTTGATTAATTTGACGTTTTTGAAATTAGCATATTATATTAAAAAGGAAAAAAAATAACGTAATTAATATTTATTATATGCCATAAGTCTTCGTATCTTAATCTTAAATGGAAAAATAATTTGAAACCTAAGCGAGATAAATTTAAATAAATCAATAGTAAAATATTCCGTTCCGTGTAACGTTAGATATGTACGTATAACGTATATTATTTGAATTAATACTCTTTGTCTCTCATAAAATATGATTCTTTTAAACTTTTGAGCGTCACATTTTTTATTGACTTCGAACGAGGTCGCGTGTAGAAATTAGTGTAAAATAAAATATTATATACAAAAGCAGAGGAAGGCCGCGTTGCGAAAGTCGATTTCAGTAATTTCCAATCTGTTAGTGAACACTTTAACAGATGCTTAAGATATTATTTCTTGTTTGCGTAAACTATTCACAATATAGCTTTTCACAATATATGATTAACATACCCTTTCGAAAATGGAGGAATTTAGGTGAAAAACTTTGTTTTAAATAATTAATTTTTAATTTTCTCGATATAAAACACATGTTGTGCACATAGAAAAACCGGAATAAATATCTTGAATATAGACAACATACTATACTAAATAAAGACAGGGATTTAACGACTAACTTCATATTTTAGTCTAAATCTATACTAAAATTATAAAGCTGAAGAGTTTGTTTGTTTGTTTGGTTGAACGCGCTAATCTCAAGAACTACTAATCTGATTTGAAAAATTCTTTTTGTATTAGATAGCCCGTTAGCTGAGGAAGGCTATAGGCTATATATCACCCCGGAAAAATGTACGGTTCCTGTGGGATAAATTTGTTTTGTCTAGGGACGAACCCGAAGCGAAGCGAGGGTGAGTCGCTAGTTTACACTAAATTTACATATTTACTTAAAAAACATAACGCGCCAAAAGAAGTAGTATAACTTCAAAAATACTGTTAAGATAGTACATTATTTTTCTGAAGATTTGAACTTAACTAATACTGTTCAAAGAATATTTATCAGGTATTTCGTTATATAATTGAATCTGTTGGAAGGAATGAACAAGATATTAGAAGCTTATTAGTTAACAATTGTGTGTGTTAAAATACATTGTCGTCGATAATTAATTAGCCACAAGCAGTAAATTACTTACATAGGTACTTAATATAATTGTCAAAACTTATTCTACATTTATTAAATTATTCTTTAATGATTATTAAATATGCTTAACTAATTAATTAAGTAAATAAATAGCTAAGTTTAGTTATGGCATGGAATATTTAAAAATAACATAATTTATTATCCCTATTATCGTCATTTGTCACTTAAAAAATATCCTGTTAATTTTCCAAGAATCGCTGTCACGGGCAGCCAGAGCAGCATTCTTATATTTTTCCACCAAAACAGGTCGTCGGTAACCAGATCTGATATAATGTTACTCATCCATACCATTTTACGTTTTATGGTGATTTATAGAGGAGGTTTTAAATTTCAATATTAAAATCAATTGTACCCTCTTTGCATATAATTATAATAAAGTATTATGATAAATTAATTTAATGTAAATTGTTAATATAACAGGTTTTACGTCTACTTTAACTTTAATATATAATATAATAAAACTATATTTTCGGATTATTTCGCGGATTTATTTTGATTTTTGGTTCCCGACGTTTCGAATGCTTACATACATTACATACAGCAATCATGGTCACGGGAAAGACATGATTGCTGTAAAGCATTCAAAATAATCCGAAAAGATAGTTTTATTTAAAACTAGCATTGCCCGCGTTCAGATGACCAAATACCAAATTCTTAGGTTTTACATATTAGTATACTCTTACATTGCACTTTTTGTATTTTTTAAAAAGTATCCTATATGTTGATCCGGATAGCCAGCTATCACCATACCACATTTCATCGAAATCTGTCCAGTACTTTTCTCGTGATGCGGTAACAGACAGATAGACAGACAAAAATTCTAAAAACTAAAGATTCGGCTTCTGTATCGATAATAATGACTATTTCAATAAGATTTTCCAAAAAATATTTAATATACAGATTCGGCTTAGTTACAATTTTATTATATGTATAGATGTCAAATATTCGCGTAAATCTAAGAAAGTATTATATAATTTTTCTTTAATATATAATAATGTGCTAAAGTGGAACGTATTAACGCCTCCGTGCGAATTTCCGGGAAATTAATTGTTAAGATACACACGGGTGTGTATGCGCCTCTCGACACATAACGTTAAGTTAGTTTATTGCACAAAATATGTAACTAAAATATAAAAAAATAATATATTTAAAATATATTATGTAGAGTAGGCATAGTTTCTTTCCAATAAAATTTAAGTTTCAGTCCCTGTTAATTAATAATAATTAATAACTTTCGTCCTCTTATATTTTAATACAATACAAATAAAATAATTTAATAAAATCTATTGGAATATTTCGCTTTTATATTTTCCAGTTTATACAGAAAACATATTTCACGCTTCAGAACTAATATGCATGAGAAATGTGATATGCTACAATGTCATTGTTTTCTCAAGTGAATAAACTTGGTCTGGCAGTGTATAAATTCCTTTATGGTGCCTTTAGATATATGTATGTTGTAAATAACCTATGTATAATTCAGTATTTACTAATAGATTTACTGCAAACAGATACATACATAACAAGATCAATGTTGAGAAGTTAAGAATTACATACATTGTAACATTTTACGCATAATATGAAAATATTCGACTCATGACAACTCATAAAATATCATAAAACTCATAAAATCAATTATTTTCGTGTTAGATAAAGCAAGTGTTAGTTAAAGCAAAAGTATTTTAATTAGTTAAACAATCCTGCCTTTGTTTAAAAATAGTTTGTATCGAATTCCGCAGATTTTAATATGAATAGGTAATAGATGTAAGCCGACAGATAATAGTAGGTAATATTAATATTTATAGAAAATTTTCAAAAAAATCGAAGGATCAATTTTAAAAACACGATTGAAAACTTAAAATTCAAAAATCTCGATTAAAAACTTTTTAAATATATTTTCTTGTAAAGGTCATCCAAAAACAAAAATTGTGAAAAAAAAAAGAGAAATTGAATGTCGACAATTATTAAGAAAGTTAAGAGCAAAATACCAAAAAAGAGCAGTTTTTTTGAAAATTCGATATTTTTTGAATCAGTGATCAAAAAAATCTCAAAATTTACCAGGAAACCTCTTTTGAGGGATACTAAAAATACTAAAAAAATTAAGAAAATAAAAAATAAAACTTTTTGAAACCGTCCTATTTGGCGTGGAATGCCACATGTGCATACATTAATTTCAAAAGCACAAGGAGAAAGACAATATAGAGCGATATAGACTTACATCGGCTGAGTCAAAGTGTCAATAAATAACGATCTCAAAGGACAGTAATTAAGGATTAAATTAACTTTCTCAATCATGGTGTCTTTGGGAAAATCTATCATTTGTGCCGCCTACGTAGTAATAAACGCGACACGATCGACTGATTTAATGCATTATAGTGAAAGGGAGTTGAGGCTCGGTCGGCGGCTCTCCTGCGAACAGTTTGACGAATGCTTATTTAATTCCTGTAACTCTGAAGGTCTCGTGATCACTTCGAGATATACGATGTTTTAGCAAATCGACGCGGTGCGATTGATTAACGATTCACGGTGAAGTGAAAGGGCCTGGTTTGTACCTAATGCGACTGCCTCATTAAACACAAAGTTGGCGTCTTACATTCATCATACGCACGTGTGTACACTACGATGACTGCACGTCATTACTTATAGATAAGTGCGCTAACGACAAGGAAAAGCTGTATCACATAGAGAGTAATGGGTAGGATTTAAAGTATTTATACTAAAGCTATCGCACGCCGCACTGTAGAATTGTTTACACTAGTTTTCTCATCAAACACGCTACTTCTTAGCTATGAAAAAACTACAATTCATAATTGTTTATTTAAGTTTATAATTTATATTACAATAAGGTTTTCTAAAATAGAAATTGAAATGGGTCAAAATTAAAAAAAATATAATAAGTATTAAAATTCACGCAAAATAAGTTCTTTGGCATATTTTTTAGCCATGAATTTAAAAAATATGTTATTACATTTAAGTTTTACTCAATAACGTCACGACCATTTGTCTCATCATCAACAATTGCTTTGATGAATTGCTATTGTTATTGCTATTCGCCAACTAAACAAACAGAATGTCGATACTTCGTCATAGGATTACGAATCGAGCGCAACATTCGTAACGTCTACAGACAGCACATCATAACTGTATCATGCAGTTGTTCGGGTTATGATACCATTTACTCGAGCCGCATTTTATTAGGTAGTGCGGAATTACACCGCCAGCCTGTCTGACGGAGGTAACTGGTTTAGACCTGCCATTGGCTGGTGGGATCATACGATGCCGGAATGCGAAGGCGATTTAATAGAAATCTGCGCGATGATCAACAAAAACTGACACTTCTAACGAGTTTCTCAATTCCAATACCAATTTGGGTAACCAAGATGGCAGGAACGTGCCCAGTTTCTCCATATTGTTACTTTTTGTTGGTGCGGCCTACGAGGTTGATTCGGACGCCGCGGTGCACAATTCGATGCTTCGGAACGGGAATTTTAACGGCGCGCATGTCATTGTTTTTAATATTCTGAAAGAGTAATAGAACGGAAATAATAACGCCTTTTTTGTGGTACACCAATGACGATAGCTCATATAAACAGGCTATTGTTCTAACGAAACACTAAAACCGCGTTTGCTTTTTATATTTATTTTGTGTAAATTCCTGTAAAAGTACGATTTATAACTGAAGAGAGTCCCATAGATCACTATTAGGTATTAATTACAAAAATAAATAGGTAATCTTGTATGAAATAATGAGAACCTTGAAAATAGAGTTAATGACATACATAAACAATAATCTGTTTTGTTTATATTAAAGATAATACATTTTTTTGTAAACTTCTGTATCTTACCATAATAGTATAGGTATTAATATCCTTTGATCATCTAAACAGATAAATAAAATTGAAGTGTCTGTTTGTAATGTGAAAATAACAGCTTTTTACTAAATACATGTGAAAGTTTATATGGTACTTATAAGAAAAAATCGCTATATAATTTAAATAAATATCTTAGAAGTAGCAAGCTACTATTCATGTATAAACATAGCTAACCGTGAAAACGTACCTAGGGACGAACGCGAGCGAAGCGAGCGTGAGTCGCTAGTATTTATGAATAAAATAAAACCAAGTTTTTGTAGAGCATGATATGATTAATGTGCACTATACCGTTTTTTTTAATTTTGTGGATAAATATTTTATTATAATATTTACTAGTATAGTATTACTAGCGACTCACCCTCGCGCCGCTCGGATTCCCTACTTACGTTTTAACATTTAGTATATATTTCTCAGAGATGAAATATTTTATAGCAGTAAAAAGTTATAAGTTGACCCGAATAACCAGCTACCAGAAGTATAGATAGTATAGACTACCAAAACTATAGATTCGGCCTGTGTGAGATTTTCTAAAAAATATGTAATGTACAGATTTGATTTAGTTAAAATTTTATTATGTATATATGGCATATGTGATAAATCACAATAATATAAAAAAAAAAAAACAAAAAACAAAATAATACACTGGCAATCGTTCTCTACATTATAATTAACGTTCCGTTATCATCTACATAATATGTACATAAACTTATGCTCTTTATTTTAAAAAATCAAACAAGGGCTGAATCCCTGTAGCGGGGGCCACAATAGTTTGTAGATTCCCCTACTACACTTAAATCCGGCCCTGATTATGACACGTAGCATGAAAATGTGTTTTCGTTATATTTTTTTGCATAGTGCAATTAGGTTTATACCTCGGAACCCAGATATAGTGAATGGATTTCATTGATTTTGTATTTTTTGAATTTCTTATACTAACAACTAAAAAGATTACCTTTTGAAACCTTTCGCTAATGTTTTTTTTAAGGGTTATCTCATGAAAATGATGCTACTTCTACTATAGTACATTCCTTTTACAGCTTTATTTATTTTTTCTTTCGAGAATGACTCAGTTTCTTTATAAAATATAGTGACTTACCCTTGCTTCACTTGCGTGCGTCCCTAGGTACGTTATAGATATGAATAGTTATTGCGAGTGTCAGTTTGCAGATTTTTCTGTAGGTCCTATTACGACCTACAATTTTCTAGTACATTATTTGTATCACTCAAGGTTTAGCCAGCGTAAGACATGTACATTTCTAAAACCGACTCGATAGAACCAGTTATTGTTTTTCCCGTGGGAATGAAAGATTTTTCTGTATTAAAAGGTATCCTAAGTGTTGACCCGAGTAATAAGTTACCACTAAACAAAAATTATTTAAAATCGGTTCGCTAAATTACTTTTTATTACATGTATAGATAAAAGTAGGTATAACGAGTATACCTACCTTAGGACAGCGGTCGGCAACCCGCGGCCCGCGAGGTGTCTTCATGCGGCCCGCGGCCCGTGACTGTTTTATAAAGAAAAGTTTTTATGGTTTTTAAGTATGTTCAATTTGTAATTACCGAAAAAAAGAAAATGTTCCTCGTTTTAAGAATTGTTACATTGAATGTTGTAGTGGATATATTTTGTGGTATATGTTTTTTTTTTTTTTTGCTCTCACAAGTGCGGCCCGCCTTTACTAGGTATAGCCACCTTGTGGCCCCTGCCTGCTAAAAGGTTGCCGACCGCTGCCTTAGGAGATAGACATATGTTATTCTAGACCTTTTTGTAGGACTTTTTAAGACCTACAATTTTCTAGTACATTATTTTGATATATCTCTTAAGCTTTAGCCAGCGTTAGCCAAATTTTCTAAGGGCGAGTTGATAGAAACTTGTTAGTTGGTAATATATTATTTTAACATGTTATTTTTTGCGTAGTATTAATGAATTATCATTAAAAATACTAAACAAATATTTTTTTAGGTATAAAATTGAAATCTTTACTGTAATTTTTTTTCCCCTCGTCCCTCTCATTTTTCAGTAAATTGTTGTTATAAATTGTTATAATTTAGATCGCACATTTTTTTTTGCCTTTTTTTATTTGAGATTTTAACAATGCAGTCGAACAGTTTTTATGAAAATTCATTGACTGTCCCTGCATTCCGAGATTTTACAATTATTTATACATTACGGCGCTCCACTATTAATGCAATCGCGGCCGAAATAGCCTCGAGACTTTTACTGTAGATAGCGGTCAATCACTTAAATTTCAACAAGTTATTTTACTGAATAGCAAAAAACCATTCTTATTACAATGTTGATCAATTCGTTGTACAATATCTTCTATGCTTCCACCCGTAACGGTCCAGTACACAGCAGCACAGTAGCAGTATATACGTCAGAGGGCCGTACTAACAATTAAGTAGGTATGTCCATTCGATTTTACTCATTCTTTTGACCAGTTCATGAGAACCAATTCTCTGTAATTATTTAACTCTGTACGAGCTATGAAATATAAAATATTTTAAGCGGAAAATAGCATCTTAAAGTCATAAAGTCAGCGATCCATTGTTCTCAAACAAAAGATAGTTATTTAAAGGCAGCAAAATATTATACCTCATATTTTATTGGTAGCGCGTTAAGCCTTCTACTATATCCGATCTTAATTCCGTTGACCTTTAATGCTACTGATTTTGTGAATAAGGTTGTATATAAAACTTGCATATTATATTATAGTATGTACTATGTAGTTAATTATCTACTTAACATATATTTTTTTTAGATGTTTCATGTATGACGCGTGCAAACGGACATGGCGAACTAAGTAAATGGCGTTTAAGTAATGATAGCCCTAAATACTCAATGGCTCCCATTAAGATGTGTGTACTGTACGTGTGTGATATATACACAGACTACGACGAATAATAATTGTATGGATAATATAAATTTTTGTCGCTTGCAAGTTCGAACTCGAGATGTTTTGCGAAGAGACAGATTACGCCATTACGCCACCATTACGCCAGACTATCGTTTCCATTAAAGTAAATGATCTGAATTAATTAAAGAAAAATGAAATGAACTAAAGAAATTAACTCTTCACTATAGAAATTGCATAATTAATAAGTCTTCTAATAAATCTAATTATAAATAGTAGTGCTTATTAGACGCTAAAAATCATTACAATTATTATTATTATTATTATTATGTATATTAATATTTATTTCTTATAATATGCAATAGATATTTAAACTTGCTTAATCGTTAAATGTTTCCCTTTCCTGTGAGATTATATTTCCGGTTCCTCTTAATTTTGTAAGCTTTCAATGGCGAGTTAAACTACTTTAAGAAAAACAATAATAACAAATCCATTAAAGTATTAAATATTACTCATTAGAATCAACACAATATAATAACATAAAAATATATTTTATGATATTAATAGAATAAAGTTTATATCACCATAAAATAATGTCATAATGTCCGCTGTCGAGCCTTTTCAACGTGAAACTAACAAACATACACATATGTATATACACTTAGTATTGTTAACTGTGAATAAAAATATCTTGGTCAATGATCATTGATCACTTGCATTCCTTTAAGGAAACAGCCTGTATTTAACATTATTAGACGTTAAATGTATATATGAGAAGAATTTAAAGCAAATTTAACCTCATCTACTCTAAAATTGAGGAAGTTTATTGACATTCGATTGATTTAAAACTTGACTTGAATGTTTCAAACGGGGAAAATGTGTACGGAAATTTTGTTTAATCATGCGCATAATGTGTTGAACGATAAAGATTATACTTTCAATTGTTGACATAAATTACAGATATAAAATTCAATTAACTAACTATAATTAATTGAATTTGAATTGAATTAATTAATGGAATTTGAATTGAATTAATTAATTGAATTTCAATTTATTATAATTAATTGAATTTCAATTTATTATAATTAATTGAAATTCAATTAATCATAATTAATTGAAATTCAATTAATCATAATTAATTGAAATTCAATTAATCATAATTAATTGAAATTCAATTAATCATAATTAATTGAAATTCAATTAATCATAATTAATTGAAATTCAATTAATCATAATTAATTGAAATTCAATTAATCATAATTAATTGAAATTCAATTAATCATAATTAATTGAAATTCAATTAATCATAATTAATTGAAATTCAATTAATTACAATTCAATTAATTAATTAATTAATGTATAAAAAAATATTAAATTCAGTTATATATTTTTTGTGTTTGTTTATTTATTGTTGTTTAACATTAGTGAATCGTTTTTCATAAGTATTTATTTAATAAAAATATTATACTTCATTTTTATTCCAGGAAGCTTAGAAACACAAGACTTGTCCCATATAAATTAAAAAAAAAAACCATCCCTAAGGATTATAATTTTTAAGTGATTTTGAAGTTAATGTACCTTTTTTTTATAAGTAATTACTATTTTGTATCAAAGAATCTCAACTGAATCCTATTATTAATTCACGTTATAATTATCTTTTCTAACAGTATTCGTGATACCGCAGCGATGGGTGATGGCTATCATGGGTTTCCTGGCAGTGGCCAACGCGTACACCATGCGTGTCTGTCTGAATATCGCCATAACGCAGATGGTGAGGCGGCACGCGCCCACTGTGGCGTACCAAGACGGGTCCTGTCCAGGGGATGTGGATGAAATCGTTGCTGACCCTACGGTTAGTCTATTTAGTCATAAAAAATAACAGTATGTAATAAATATATTTTTGTCTGTTTGTCAAGTGCCATTCTCGTATGCCTTGTATTGTTGGTGTAATAGGTCTACGTACGCTTATTTCGGTTTAGTTAAGAACGGTTTTAGAAGTTCGGGTTGTTAAGTTAACCAAGTTTACATTAAATAGCTTACGTTTTACATTAAAAAAAATGAAACTTATAAAGTAATACTTATGTTGTAATAATAAAGTTATTAAAAAATAATGAAGAGAAAACTGAAAAGATAACTGACAATGAATGTGAAACGTTTTAACTATCTAGTATATAATAGTTTATAGCTATATTTCCTTGACAAATTGCATAAATGAAGCCTTGATACGAGTACTTAATGTTGCGATACAATTGTATTTCTTGTATCGTGATTGTTGCGAAGTTGAGATACAAAAAAAATCTAGCCAGTTTATTCTTTAGATGGTTACTTCTTAAAAGCGTGATCAATTATAGATTATTAACTATTTCTCAGGCTATAATGTCAACGTGTAAGGAATCAGGAAACTTACTTTAGTAAATTGTTTATTTATTTGTCGAAAAGGTTACACCAGTATATACTACATACAGTACTTATCAATTAAATTTGCATGTATTAATGAATGATCAGAATTTAACAAAAATACAGTATAATAAGGCAGTGTAGAAAAAGAAGCTTTTTTTCTTTGAACTAAAACTATAAATATTTTTGATAAACTATATTTAACTGAATTACTCCTAATTTAAATCCGTGACCATGTCTGCAAGGCATTAGAAACTGTGGGAAATAAAAAATAAAATAAAAAAGTGTAAAAACCCAGAAATATTCTCGTTTAAATCGTCTAATATTCGAATCTAAAAAAGTACTATAATTATATTAAAACAAGTCAAAATGTATGGTTACAAACATTGAATAATATAATAAAAAATAACGTTAATATGAAACAAACTGTGCAACCGTGTGTTAATTTAATAATAACAATTAACATATAGTACCTATGCATAATGTACGTTATGGTTATTAGCTTGGAGGTATTTATAATTTATCTCATATCTATACTAGTATTGTATGTAAGCTTTAAGTTTTTATGTTTCAACACCTTAATTTCGGAAACTCCGTGGTTAGTTACTTAATGTTATTTATATTTTATGAAATTATTGTTTTATAACTACCGAAATATCACAGTCAATACGATTTTTAAACTCGTCTGTACTTAAAAAGGGGTTATAACTAACCCTATAAGACATATTGATTTAAAAAAAAAATATGTTTTTTTGGACAAAGTAATAAATCTTAGAAATACTAACATTTTAATAATAATAATTAAAAAAAATGGAATATCCTATAAATGCGAATGTTTATATGTGTGTGTGTGTTTATTTTTGCTACTCCTTGATACTATAATGAGTTAACAGATTTGAATGTTTAATGAATACGGTGGATCCGAACGAGGGGAAGTCGCTAGTAGTATAATACCACAGATCGTGTAATACTATAGGTACATAATATATACTTGTAAAAATATTTTTTATTAAATCTATTTAAAATATTTAAATAGATATATCTATACTTTAATTAATACCATAAATGTGAAAGTGTTTGTTTGTTTGTCCTTCTTTCACGTCGAAACAAAGTGACGCATTGGCGTGATTTTTTTGTCTAGAGATAGTTAAAAAGCTGGAGCATATAGGCAACTTTTTACCGCGGGAAATTATCTCATTCCAACAGGAAAACACGTTATAATACAACCCATACAATTTTTCATATCTATGTATATTGTATATATATGTATGTATATATATAGTTCTATCATTTTCTATAGTAACTTCAAATGTATCTAACGACTGGACGAACCCGAGCGAAGCGAGGGTGAACCGCTAGTCTACAATAAAAAATAAAATATTTAAATAAATCTATGTGATTTTATATGACTCTTAAAATATCCTATATTAATTATTTATTAGATATAACCTAATACGTTTCGAAAGTTTTAACCACGAATGGACCTTGACCAACAGTGGTACGATTAATCCTTACCGTGGAAAACTGAAATAAGTATTGCGAATTCGATCTTCTATAACCGATTCATTTAAAGAACAAACTCATGCGCGTAATTAAAATAAATCATTCACGGTTCTAATTGAATTTTAAATTAAAAATGTACTAGATCGTAGTATTTAATTATAATCTTATCTATATATATATATATATATATATATATATATATATATATATATATATATATATATATATATATATAAAATGCCATAAAATGCTTTGTCCTGACTGACTGATCGATCAACGCACAGCCTAAACCGCTGGTCGTAGAAACGTGAAATTTAGAGGACATATTCCTTATACAATGTAGGCATCCGCTAAGAAAGGATTTTTCGAAATTCATACCCTAAGGGGGTAAAATGGGGGATAAAAGTTTGTATGAAACTCTGTTATTCTTAACGCGAAATGCACAAAAAGTAGTATTTAGCTTTAAAATGAAAAATAAGAAATATATGTATTAGATTTTTTTCGAAATTCATCCCTTAAAAGGGTAAAAAGGGGTGAAAAAGTTTATATGGGTAAACAATTATTTATGATCTGAATTACTTGAAACTTGGTATTAATGCTCTTCAATACAATTAAATAAATACGTATTTTAGCATTTTTTGAAATTCATCTTATAACGCTGTCAAATAGGGAATGAAAGTTTGTATGAAACTCTGTAATTGATGCACGGAAAATAGTATTTACCTTTAAAACGACAACTAAAACAATACAAATATCATTTTTTTTTTTCGAAAATCATCCCTTAAAGGCTAAAAGGGGGTTGTGCTGTTTATATGAGGAAAAAATTTTTTATGATCAGAATTACTTGAAACTTAGTATTAATGTTCTTCAATACAATGAAATAAACATGTATTGTAGATTTTTTTAAATTCAGCCCCTAAGTGGGTAAAACTGGGCGGTGAAGTTGGAGTTGTTTAATATATTTAAATAGAGTAACAACTAACATGACTCAAGTTCTCTGTAAGTACTAAGTGCACACTTACTGTGTGGGATATAAAGTAGAGAACTGAAATTATTCTGAATCCAAAGGAAGATTATGTATAACTTTTCGGCTTTTTGGAAAGATGGAGAGTAGAAAAATGTGCAAAAATACAGGTAGTGGAGCTTGCTAAATACCTTAAATGTAAATTTATTTACCGATTATATACGTACCATCTTTTAATGATAAAAAAGATACTGGATATTTTGAGTTACGATCGCTAAAATGAAATTTGTTTTCCTTATTTTTGCAAATAATAAAGTTTGATCGCGGGCGAAGCCGCGGGTTCTGCTAGTTTTTAAATAAATCGATTCCTCGAAGGCTTGTTACAAATATTTAAAAAAATATTCTTTATATTTGAAAGCCCGTTACGAAAGATGTTGCTGATTTATCGTAAATCTTACAACCTTGCTATTTCGCAGGAAATCTAAAATGTAAATCTTTAATTAAGTTTAATTTGATGATGCAAACGTCTTTGATGTGCATTGGGTTAATTCGTTCGTTTAGTTTAATCTTAAGGATAAATTAAATGGGACCTTAATTATAAGAACTTTGATAGTTGCCACTTGCTAGAACGACTTATAGGTACTTTTAACCTACATTAAAATGAGCATTTTCACTTAATATGTATACTCACTGTCACTTAGCGCTAACTTAACACTAACAATAAGTATTTATTTCTAATACAGCCCATCGCTATGTGAGTCGCTTTACTTGGCAAATCTCTATCCAGCATTAAAAATCCTAGTTAAAATCGGTTCTAATGTTGCAGAGAACAACGGATACAAACAGACAAATTGTCAATATGTTTTATAGTATTTTTGGGATTTCGCAGTGCAGATAACCATAATATGTGCTTAATATGGAGTAACAATTTTAAAATCATAGAGAAATACTTTAATGTTATTAATAACATATAGATAAAAATTAGTTAAAAAAAACTGTTTTTTTTTTTATTCTATGAATGACTATTGTGAAACTTTATATAGTGCACAGGTTATATATATCAACAGGTAACGTAAATTAAAACAGTGAATGATAATGAATATTCTAGTTATATTTTTGCATTAACGATTTGACTCTACATAGAGAAAAAGCACACAGTTACTTTCTATAGATGAATTATTATTAAAAACTATATAAAATAATCAGTTTCCTCGAAGACTACAGATTTTCTATCGACCGATAGTAAGTGCGGGTTCATAATCACCTTTATTACTGATACCAAATCATTAAAATGTGCCAACTTGTATACTATTTCATACTGATTAAAAGCCGATTAAACTGTCAAGTAAGATAAATCTACAATCTGCGGAGGCTCTTACATGAATTATATTAAATATGTATTTTTACTATAGGAAATAAACGGATACGACTGGGATGAAGAGACGCAAGGCATTATCCTCAGTGCCTTCTACTACGGGTACATTGTCACGCACTTACCCGGCGGCATGCTGGCAGAACGATTTGGTGGAAAATATTCACTCGGTTTTGGAGTGTTAAGTACCGCTGTTTTTACGCTTTTTACGCCATGGGCCGTAAGCGTGGGTGGTGCTACTGGACTTATTATTTTGCGAGTACTAGAAGGACTTGGAGAAGTAATTATTTAATTATAATAATTATTAGTCGTTATTATTTTTAATGTAATATTCCAAAATTTTAAACTATGAATTAAATTGGGTACTACTTATTTTTTTTTTATTTGAAATATTATATGTAGATAAAAAAATCGCTACATTTACTCTATATTTTACTTTATTGAGTAGAATATAAAATACGCATACACATACTTTAAAAATTTCTTTATTGTAGGGTACAACATTCCCAGCTTTAAACGCGATGTTGGCTCGATGGGCGCCTGTGTCCGAGAGAGGACGAATGGGTTCATTAGTGTTTGGAGGAGCACAAATCGGCAATATTGCAGGAACATATTTCTCAGGATTGGTAATTAAGGAGACAGGAGAGTGGCAGTCAGTTTTCTATCTATTTGGCAGCATCGGTATACTATGGTTCATTTTATGGGTGAGGAGCTTTAAAATATGGGTTAAATGTTAATCTTGCATAATAAAATATCAAAAAAAGTTATGGAGAAATCGTTAAATAATTATTGGTTATATAATTACTAAATATGTATTGAAATAATACTACTTTTTATGTTGCATAATAGACTAATAGTTATAAAATAACATCAAAAAGTATACCTAAAGTGCATGCGACAATTTGCAGTATATTTTTTTATGTATTATTACAGGCACTTTTATGTTATAATGATCCTGAATCTCATCCTTACATTTCTGATAAAGAGAAGAAATACCTCGAAGAAGCTTTGGGCAGGCATCAAAACAGTCAGCCGTCAGCCATTCCGTGGAAAGCTATTGTTATGTCCGTTCCTCTTTGGGCTTTAGTATGCGCACAGGTAAAGAGATTTATTATATTTATTAACCCTTCAAGTTTTACATAATATATGTAAGAATATATTGACTCATTTACCGAAGCTTATTTTGTAAGTAAATTGTAGGTACTAATTTTATCTCAAGGACCACATCCTTGAAAAAATATTATTTTGCATTACCAATATAGATCGATGCTAAAATATAAGGAAATTGAAATTTGGTTTATTGTTTATTTACGAACTCAAGCGTGAACAGTTAATAAATTACGCCTCTTGAATTGCGGACCTCGCACAAATCAATGCTATATCTATTTATAGTCATAATTCCTTGAATACTATTATTTACTAAGCATAATAGCATCCATGAGCATTCCGACAAGTAAAATAGAATTTGCTTCAATAAATGCATTTCGAACAATGTAACGATATATTTAAAACATTAAGTTATAATCTGATATTTGTTTAGAAATAAGAGTTGAATGTTGTAGAATTGGAACTCTAACAGGATCACTCGTGTGTACTGTGTATACTCGTGTGTATCTTTCCGCCTGTCAGCCTATTTTCTTTATCTATTGGACGGAAGTTAAAATAAGTACGTACCTGCCCGTATATTTAAACATTGCGTAACCAAATGGTTGCTATATACGGTGTAGTGTAAATAAATAAATTCTAATAAAGTTTAATATAGTTAATATTAGAGGTCTATTATTAAAAAAGTAAAAAAGTCTGTGCATCTGTGCATATCTCATCTATACATATAATAAAATTGTAACTTGGCCGAATCTGTACATTAAATATTTTTTAGAAAATCTTATTTAAATAGATATTTTTATCGATACAGAGGCCAAATCTAGAGTTTTTAGAATTTTTGTCTGTCTGTCTGTTACCGCATCACAGAAAAACCATTGGAAGGATTTTGATGAAATTTGGTATGATGATAGTTGGTTATCCGGGTCAACATATAGGATACTTTTTACTACGGGAAAATATCTCATCTCTGAGAAATCTATACTAAACATTAAAACATAAGTAGGGACGAACCCGAGCGGAGCGAGGGTGAGTCGTTAGTAATATAATATAAAATGATTTATTTCATAATAAGAATTTTTTGAATTGTTTGATTTGAAATTTAAGATTGGCCATGACTACGGATACTTTACAATGGTGACAGATCTTCCTAAATACATGACTGGAGTACTCAAATTCGACATTCACCGCACTGGGACGCTCGCTGCTTTACCTTATGCTGTTATGTGGATCAGCTCTATTCTATTTGGTTGGATGTGCGACAAAATTGTTAAGAGGAAATGGATGACTGTCACAAACGCTAGAAAGACTTTTACAACTATGGGTAAAAATATTGTCTTATTCTGTTTTAGTTATTGGATTAGATTTATCTAGTTATCTTTTACAGTTCCTACTAAATAGTAAGTACCTGGGCGACCGTTTTTCGTTCGGCGTTTTTTTTCTTTTTCAGAAAAGATATCTTAAATTGCATTTTTTCAGATTTTTTTTATCAGTGTCTATAAAGATAAACTTAAAAAGCAAAACCTTATCTGAATGAACCAAACCGTTAGAGCCGTTTCCTAGGTACACAAAATAAATTTATAATATATAAATATACAAGAATTGCTCATTTAATATTAAAATAATGAAATAAGAAACTTCTGACCTTCGGCGTAGTAGGCCACCGCTTTATCCATTAGGCTATTCAGACGATGGCGAAATTACGAACCATATTTCTCAGATATGACACCTAGCTAGATCGATATTTCGCCCCCGTTAACCCCTATATTGCAAATTTCATCGAAATCGTTAGAACGGTTTTCGATATAGGTATATACAAAATATTGCTTCATTTAATAGTAGTACCTTGGTGACCGAGCTTCGCCCGGAGTTTTCGGTTGAAAGTGCAGTTTTCTTTTTAATTTGGCTTAAAAACAAAAAGAAAACTAAAAACTTGAATAAACACAAAAAAAAAAAAACAAAAACTTTGTATCCGACCAGGATTAGAATCTGGACACCTTGGTCACTTGACCAAGACGCTTATGCTCTACATGCCAAATTATCAACCTTATTTTGCGTGGAATAATGCGAAAGAAAATTGAATGAAAACTCGAAAACACGCGTTCTACCAGACATAAGACTAATCTAGATCGTTTTTTCACCCCCGAAAACCCTCGTATGCCAAATTTCAGCGAAATCGTTAGAGCCGTTTTCAAGGTCGCCGGTATAAATAAATATACAAAAATCGCTCGTTTAAATATATTAGACAGGATCATTAGTGACAGTTCTAATTTCTT
This sequence comes from Fabriciana adippe, assembly GCA_905404265.1. NCBI lineage: Eukaryota > Metazoa > Arthropoda > Insecta > Lepidoptera > Nymphalidae > Fabriciana > Fabriciana adippe. Next base: position 10,233,781 of record FR989991.1, read on the forward strand.
TATCGTCTGGATATTTTGATGTTTACTTTCATAAGTATTAATTAAGTCAAGTTAGTTCTGTGATATACCAGTAGGGTATGTTTTAATCGGCTATATAACATTTAAAATTCATATTTATTCATATTTTTTTTTCGTGCGCACCTAAAGCACGATTTTATACAAAGAAACGGTAATTAAAAATTATTTATATCTACAAGTAAATACAAGTTTTTCGTATTTTCATGTAAACATTTTATATAAACACCTCTATTTTAAATGTTAATATTTCTTTATTATGAAAGGATGCATTAACTTCAAAATTACTTTAAAAATAATAATTCCACATAAGCCTAATCGTTAAAAAAAATATGAAAATCAAATTACAATTGTTGGAGATATCGCATAACATACACATAAAAACCTTCACCCGAATTTTATAACAACTTATTTTTCAAGTCGGTCAAAAAGTATATTGATATGTTTAAGGCGTCGTATTTCGACAGTTTAATGCACGTTTTACTGTCAAGTTCAATGAAACTACAGTAAGTCAATATTGAGGTCAGTCGTTTTGTTTGTTATTATGGTGGAAAAAATGACAATTTTATGTTCATATATAACCGCAAAATATTCAAAGGTATATTAACATTTGCAACATTCGATAAAAGAACATTTGAATAAATATTGCACCTAAGTTATGCGATAATTAGGTACAAAGATAATAACTTGATAGTTACATTGAATGGAATAGTAAAATAAAAATGTGAAAAATACAAACTTACTTAATTACCAGGTTTTAAATATCAAATATGCATTCGAATAATATTATAAATATATTTTAAAAAGATACCTACTACTGAATTTTTCGCTGTCTCGTCTTTGTAGCTTCCTCGCGGACTTATAATACCTACTGACTTTTGTTGACTTAATTTTTAATGTGATTAAGTAGGTACCTTTATTTTGATTTAATTTAATCTATTCTATATCAATACTTCAAATCTGAAAAGTTGTTTGACAAATAATTCGCATAAACATATCTACAGACCATCAATCAATTCATCATTAGGATCAATAATTAGGAATGAAGACATGATTTTTTTTTTTTACATTAACCAGTTGAATTTAATCTCCGCTTTATATGGCCTTTCATACAAAACAGGGGTCATGTTTGTTGAATGTAGAGTATCTATATAGAATTATGAACATGGGCAAAGCTGTGGTAAATGTTAGAACGGATATGCCCGTTTAAGTTTATACCTACTTATACAGCTTATATGATTAGGTAACACTAAGCTCACGGATGAAATCAACTCCAGTACATAATTAAGATCCGTGAGGGCACGAAGAATACTAATCATTAGGTTGAGAAAGCGTGTCATAATGCTTTAGCTGGTGTATTGTGATGTGTTCCGGCAGATTGAGTTAATTGACACTACAAGGTCGATAATTAGAATGCATGTTCATTGCTTGCAAAAGTGAAATGTTTGGTCTTGCAATTACACCGGACTTTGAACGATCGCAGACCGGATTTTAGATATAATAAGATAGAAACAACCGCATGTTGAGTAACACAAAAGAAACACAACACTTCTTTTATCACTAGCGTAACATTTTACCGATAATGATAGTTTTTTAAATCTTTTTAAAATATGAATTGCATATTTTGATTTTACTTTGTGGATCTGTCGACGTAATGGTTAGCAAGTCACTTCTGCAAAAGCTATAGGAACGGTTATATGTTTGCTGTTTATTTTTTTTAAAACGGCGTGAAACCAGTAACGTCGTGATCGACCCATGTTATTCTTTTCTCTTTCTTCATCGTCTAAAACAATGGCTATCATTGTTAATTCTCTGCTTGACATTTTTTAATAGCCATCGTATAGACATAAGAAATAAATAGGGAATAATTTTCTTAGCAAAAATATAACACTAAACTCGCTCTTACTGAAGCGGCTGCCTTGCGCGAAAACACAGGTAAATATTGCAACTGAGAAAACGGGAACCATACGGATACGATACGCGGATGATACGCGGATGCTACAGTCAATATAATCGTTATGTACGGGCATGATACGCAGTTCATACGATCTAGTGGGCATAGTAGTCCTCATGCTTGATTCCTTCCGTGCCTGACGTTCATAGCACGATCGTGGTATGAGACGGCGTAGTGAGCAGACTCCTTTAAAAACAAAGCTTTATTTCTAAGATTCATATACATAATATATGGATAAAATATATTTTTTCGGCTTTAATAGTTAAATGATTTAATAACAATAAACTTGACTTTTAAGGCAATAAAAAACTCTTTCGGTAAATTGGTCGTTTAGACAAATAAGCACTGAGACGACACTTACACTGAACAGACTATTTAAAATCGGTTATTAAATTATTATAACCTTATTTATTTTAATTTTTAGCATCCGTTGGTCCTGGAATTTGCATGATTTTGGCTTCATACTCGGGATGCAACACTGATACCGTTGTTATCCTGTTCACGGCGTCTATGGGATTGATGGGCGCTTTCTACCCTGGGATGAAAGTGAACGCTTTGGATTTAAGTAGCAACTTTGCTGGCACGATTATGGCCATTGTGAATGGAATAGGAGCAATCACAGGCATAATTGCACCGTTTTTGGTGGGATTGTTGACACCTGATGTAAGTACCTAGACTTTAAAAATACCTAAATAATTATTGTAATACATAATATATTTATTATAACTATGATGATACTGTGAGAGATCACAAATTGAATTCCTGAGTACCTACCTACTTCATCTTTGGCTTAATCAGACCTTTTATTATTAGATTTAAAGTTGATAAGATATCACTTAAAGACTTGTCTCGCCCTGTTGAAAAACTCCAATAGGATCCCATCAAAAGCGACAAAAGCCACATAGAAACCAATAAATAGGTATTTATTGGTTTCTATGTGGCTTTTGTCACTTTTGGTGGGGTCTTATTGGAGTTTTTCAACAGGGCGGTTACAAAAGAGTATAAAAAAGAATAAATAATGCACTAAATTGAAATAAATAATATTATATTATTTTTTTCAGAGCACGTTGGCACAATGGCGATTAGTATTTTGGATCACATTGGCAGTTTTTATAGTAACAAATTTAGTATTCGTAGCATGGGCTTCAGGTGATGAGCAATGGTGGAATTCTATATCCACAGACTCGAAGCAACAAGAAGTTGAGGCTACGGCAAATCAGTCAGTAAATACCGAAGCCAAATTGTAACCAAATTATGGTTTGAGGTCGATCCGGAATCAATGTTGGGTTAACAGGGTTGACGCGGAATGGAATATGAATTATCAATAGCGGAGCCTATTGATTTTGTCTATTCGATTTAAAATCGATTTTAAGTGTCACTAGAATGGTAGAATCGCTTGGATTCAAAGTTACTAAATAAAATCTGAAGTAGTTATTCAGAAAACAGTCTTATTATCCGTTTATAATACGGATATTTTTTAATGTTTAAATTAAATAGAGTTCTAAGGTCAAAATAACTGAACGGTAAAAAAAAGTGTTCGGCTCAGAAGGCGACAGTTTTTTTAATAAAAGAGAAACTTCTAGAATCGGATAGCAAAATTGACATTTTCTATACAATCAGCAAGTTGAGGTATCTTGAAAATACATATCTTAGAGTATTGGCGATTCTGTGAATTTACATCCACAATGTGATATTAATAATAAATAATAATATGATGTATGTGGACAACTTTATTGGACGTAATGTAATGTATAGTGAAATAATTTTTAGTTAATACTTACATATCAAATGTATTTAAGTTAAGAGATGTCTGAAATGAGCGAGACACTATTTTGTAATAAAAAACAGGTTTTATTATAAACCCTAACTAAATATTAAGCGAGTTATTATTACTGCAATTAAATAATTGCAAAGATAATTTATTTATATAATCAAGTTGAATTAAAACTTACGAGAATTTTGTTATGAATAGTTATCAAAAAATTAACAAAAAAAAAAGTCCGAATTGAATGTTTTGAAATATATAATCGATTGGATTTTATGTAATATTGCATTACTAGGTCACTGCAATTATTTGAAAAAAAAAAAGAACTAAAACTGCGCTCGTTACAAAACAAGTAGGTCATAATACTTAGTTTACTATAGCTATTTGTACTATAGATACGATAGCTATACATTGCTATTTAAAAACATAAACATGTTAAGTTAACCTTTATCGACCACACAGACGTCTATAAACATTTTTTCCATTTCAATCTAAAATCTGTATTAAATTTCTTTTTTTAAGCAATAAAATCGATAGTTTGTAATCGATTTAATAGTTATATATATATTATGATCTCAGACGTTAATGTGGAAGATGTCAAATGAAGGATAATCAAAATTAAAAAAAATATACAAACAAGTATTAAGTTTGTACAAATTAGTAAAGTAAATAATTGTATTTATTTGTTTTGAAGCACTTCATTGAAACAACATTTTGTTCACTAAGAATTTTATTGTTGAAATTTTATAAATGCTGCGAACTAGTTAAAACTAAGTCGTATCCTTCTAAGAACAAAGCTCAGCAGTTTTGAATAATTTGATTTTTTAAAAAATAATATGACCTAATATCATAAAAAAAATTATTACTACTCAATCGTTATAGAAAATTAAAAATGAATATACCAATTTCACCTTGAAAAATAAATTTAATTATAGCATTTGCTCCTACCAATTTAAATAACGATTTCCGATTTTTTTTATTAAGTCCAAATATCGATTCTATTAAAGAAATCAATTCAGCAACTAACTTTGTTCTAGGAGGATCGATTGACGTAAATCGTTTGACGATGTTCATTTGTGCCATTAGATAGATCTGCATGTGGTGTAGTTATATTAAAATTAACAATTGTTGTGAATTTGACATGTGAGCTATTTATGAGTATCATATCTGAGATATTAGGTTACTTATTACGATAACATTATTAATGGTATTACTTGTTAAATAAAAACTCAAATAATATCTGGTCTTTTTTTTATACAAACATCATAAAAAAATATCATAAATTTCTAATTTAAAACAATTTCCCTGTAAATAAAATAATTTATTTATCAAAAAATAATATAAAATACACCAATCATTATTAGAAAAAACATTTTTCTTAAAACATTGCTTTGAAATGAAATAAATACATAATATTATCATCTTCCTGGCCATTTCCCAAATTACTTGCAAAGTAGTTACTGGTAAAAGATTTACGACCGGCCGCTTGCCTGACATCAACCCTCTTTAGGAATAAATCATTATATACATTATATTTAAAAATAAAAAATAAATAATTAACAAAATTTATATTTTACACAGGCAACAAATTCGCATACATTTATGCATAAATACGACACCAAGATTGCCAGATATAAGAATATTGTAATATATTATATAGTATAGTACACACATTGAATAATACATAATAAAACTACGTTTTTATTAAATCCAATAAATATATTATTTTAGTATTTTTATTTCTAATATTAAGGAGGAGGCGTACATTTCAAATGTCATGCACGCGAGCACTACACATTCTCGAATGTTCTTTGCTTTGTGTGAGGACGATGGCTACATATGAAATGCTAAAAGAGAGAAAGAGATAGATTTAAATATGAATGAATGGTATTGCGACTGATTTAAATAAATATTGTAAAGAAAATTTATTATAAAAAAACACTATATGTATTACATAAGTAGGCATATACTTTAAAAGTGTCAAAATATTTAAGTTCCGAAGGCCAAAAAGAGACATGCATTGGAAAAGAGAAGCTTTATTTCAATCAATTCTTACTCTATTAAGAGATAGTACCGATTTTTAATGTACATACATACGTACATAATAATATAATATTATGAAAAATGAAAGTTATCAATTATAGATTTTCAATTTAGATCAAAGCTTATAAGCAGATTTATCAAATTGTTAGACAAATTATATGTATGAGGCTGGATTATAATAGATTTTATTAGGTTACGTAAAAAAAAGGTCACGTGACCTAAATAAAATTTCGAGTTTTAACTAACTTCCATAACAAATCTCGTACCATCTCCTAACAGATATGAATCCCTAGTCACTCCATAGCTCAAGCGCGCTGGTACATTGAAACATTTAAACGCCACCTCCTTCGAAACTTCAGAATAGTTCCATGACCGAAGACGGTGAGGACGCCTCACTCAAATCGGTCCTCTGGTTCAGAATACGTAGCGCCTGGAACGGCAGTACGTGCTCTATTTGAAGATTGTTCAACGATTCGAGACCTTCGTTCGATTCCTTCGATAGCTGCGAACGTAAACGTCGAGCGTCGTCGTAATCCATGTTTAACAGTTTACATGCCTCGAGAAGTCTGGGGGGAAAAGTTTTATAAAGTTAGTATTATTTTTAATTATTATAATTAAAGTTAAATAAAAATGAATATAATAAGACCGTATGTCATCGAATCGTGTATTTTAATGGGCGGATTAATATCTACACTAATATTATAAAACTGAAGAGTTTGTTTGTTTGGTTGAACGCGCTAATCTCAGGAACTACTAATCCGATTTAAAAAATTCTTTTTGCATTAGGTAGCCCATTAACTGAGGAAGGATATAGGTTATATATCATCCCAAAAAAATTTACGGTTTTGTCTAGGGTCGAACCCGAAGCGAAGCGAGGGTGAGTCGCTAGTGTAGTATAAAATCTTTACTTGCCAGTAAACATTACGTCGCTTTAGTGCTTATATTAGTTACAAAGTACTAATACTTGTATTATTTTACACTAGAGATTTTTTCCTCTATTTTAAAAACAAAGCTTTATTTATAATAATTATATCCGTATAATATAGATAAAATATATCTTCTCGGCTTTTCCTTTTTAAATTAAAATGTGTATTTTATGTCAATAAAATTGATATTTGAAAGTCAATAATTCTATATTTTCTCTGTCAGTAAATTGGTCATATGGACTAACTAGCGACTCACCCCCGCTTCGCTTCGGGTTCGTCCCTAGACAAAAACAAATCTATCCCACGGGAACCGTACATTTTTCCGCGATGATATATAGCCTATAGCCTTCCTCAGTTAACGGGCTATCTAATGCAAAAAGAATTTTTCAAATCGGATTAGTAGTTCCTGAAATTAGCGCGTTCAACCAAACAAACAAACAATCAAACAAACTCTTCAGCTTTATAATATTAGTGTAGATAAGCACTGAAGCGACGATTACTAGTAAGCGAATAAAAATTTTGTAAAGGTTTAACACTAAAGTGTACGTGAATTCAGTAAAAGGTTTCACACTAAAGAATGTAAATAGTCTTTGATGCAAAACCGCAAAATTTCAAAAGCTTCGCAGCGATCATTTTGACATTAGTGTTTTAACATAGAAGAGGTTATGTTATCCATTCTGTTATAACTCATCTCAGATGACGTCATATCGCATCAATTTCTCCACCGTTAATCGATCGTCATAATATAATAAAAGGTAGTGTTAAGCCCAGTGATAACGCACTCGCTTGGGAACGGAGTGAAATATGTTCGAATCCCAGGTCTAGCACCTATGACATTTTCATGTGCGAATAATTTCCAACATGATTACCGCTCTTATTATGGTGAAAGAAAACATCGTAAGGAAACCTGCATATCTGAGAAAACCTAGCAAGTTTTCGAAAGATATGTGAAGTCCGCCAATTCGCATTTGGCCAACGTTGTGGACAATGGCCTGATCCCCCTCGTATTGGGAGGCCCGTGCCCAACAGTGGGACGTCAAAAAAGGGCTGATTAGATATAATATATGGATAACCAATTACGCGGGCAAAACCATGAGTAATAAGGTTAAAAGCTAGTACATTATACATATATGTAATAATATAAAATTACTTACTTAGGCAATTGGTTCAGTTGAGACGCGACTTTGTTAGGCGGCGCGAATGCCGGCACGAGGTTCCTCTTCACGTCGTGAGTGAGCTGTATGGTGCCGCCCGTGTTGAACCAGCTCTCTAGTACCACCTCCTATTTACAGTTAAGACATTAAATATATAATTCATTAATAATTATTAATGAAATTTTACCATTTCAGAACAAATTAATATTCAAATAAAACTATCTTTTCGGATTTTTTCGCGGATTTATTTTGATTTCTTCGCTTCGCTTCGATAGACCCCAAATCCTCGCGAAAGAAAACAGATATCGCCCTAGAATGATTCGGGAAGCCATAGAAATTAAAAAACATCCAAATTTCAATAGGGAAGATGGCTGGGAACTACCATCGTCATGGGATCCTGTCATTAATATAATAAAATCAAATAATATATCTAAACAAAACAGACAGTTAGATGTAGTAAGTTCTTACTGTGCGGATCAAAATAACAGTAATTTAAATTAGTATTCAAATTAATATTTTCATTTGCAAATAGTAATTCTTAATTAATTTTAATTTTTTAAATTACACATAGAATAATAATGTGGCTTAAATAATTAATAATTTATTTTTTCTTTATAGTTATAAATATAATAATGGCAACACTAAATATAGATTATTAATCAATAAATTTTCTAAAAAATTGTAATAATTATAATAATAAAGCTAAAATTATATAAATAATATAAAATTATATAATATAAAAGTAATTAAAATTATAAAAATGTTTTAAAATTAAAATTAACAAATATTGTAAGGTACTTTGGTGCCAATTTTCAAGTTTTTTGAATTCATTTTGTTATTTGTGGGTAGGCTGTCTGTAACAACTATATAATACCTTTGAGACATCTAACACCTTAGTCTCTCCCGTGACCATGATTGCTGTAAAGCAATCGAAACGTCGGGAACCAAAAATCAAAATAAATCCGCGAAAAAATCCGAAAAGATAGTTTTATTTAAATGTCAAACATTCGCGTAAATCTAAGAAAGTATTAAATTAATATTCTGTTATTTTTTTAATTAATTTTCTTTAGAATTAAATTATTTTCTTTACCATAGCGCTTGTAACCATGTTGAAATATTTGAATCCAGTTTTACATTATATGGATTAATATATGGGTTTATTGTTTATTTTTGTATAATGTAAGAAACATCTCGAACTCAAACACTACAGTCGTCTAACGAAAGCGTCTAGTGCATTGGTGCGGAATCAGATTCGTGACATATTTACTTTTACGTGATAGTTGGTAAACGGCATTTGATTTATTTAATACTTGATGAGTATAACTATAACTTGCCTTGAGAAACCACTACGGTGCTTTAACTTCAAATCCGTTCGCCAAAAAACATGCTATTTTTGATAATTTTGCACAAGATCCGATGAAACCAAAGGCGCCTGCCTACCATATGGATTTTTATACTATTTTATACTGCGTTATTATTAAAAGTTTCTTGGGGTCCCAACGCGGACCCTTCCGAACATCGGCCGCACATGTTAGCCATTAGACACGCGGCGCAGTATACACACACACACACGCATACGCACACAGACACAAACTTACTATTACACAAGTAATATAAGGTGTACACCATAAACTGTTAACTGCCTCGGTAGTGTAGTGGCTAGCAAGTACGGCTGCACATCGAAAGATCCTGGGTTCGAGTTTCAGGTCGGGCCAAGATTAATTATTGAGTCTTTCTGTTTAGTAAGTCTCAGTAACAGCACAGAATTAGGAAGTTGGCGGTATTTTACCCCCGTGCCTCGGAGAGCACGTAAAGCCGTCGGTCCTGCGCCTTAACTCTCACCGGTCGTGTCTTGTGTCGTCCCACCGGAGTATGAGAGTGACAGGAATAGAGAGTGCACTTGTGTCTGCGCGTACACGCGTTGCACTATAATACCTCCTGCGCAGTTGGGTAGTCTCAGTGAGATTGACCGCCGTGGCCGATGTCGGTCGGGAGGTCATTATGATTACACCACAAACCTCAAACAAGTAATCGTCAACGCTGGCGGCGAGGTTGGCGCGCAGCGGCGCGGCGAGGCGCGGCGCGAGGCCGGCGGCGCAGGCGGCGAGGCGCGCGCACAGCGCGGCCAGCGGCGCGCACAGCGGCGCCGACACCGACAGCGCCAGCTCCTCCATCGTCAGCATCGCGTGCCATCTGTGCGTTTGTTTATTGTTAAGGAGTCTGCCCACTACACCGTATCTTACCATAACCGTGCTATGAACGTGTCACGCCATGTGCCATGATAAAGAAAATTAGTTTAATTTTAAAGAAAATTAATTTTAAATTAAAGTATAATGTGCGATAAGGAACGTCTTTGGAAAAAAAGTTATCATTATGACAACTTAAATATAATCTTACTTCTGTTTCTTATAATCACGTATGGTGGCTTTAAACTCCAACATGATATGTACTGATAGTGCTGCGACGCCTTCGTCGCGCAAATGGCCTAACAGTGCGGGCGCGTCCATGAACACTCCGGCATCTTCCGGCAGCTCATCTGTTAACGGCTCTGCAACCGCTAAATTCGCTATTGGGGACGTCTGAAACAACATTATTATGTATTTTATTCTTTATTAAACAAAAATGCACTCTCTATTTCCGTCACTCTTATATTTCGATGGGAGGGCAATTTTATAGGTGTTGAGAAATAAGGAAAAAGCACATTAACTATAATTAGCCTGACCTGGAACTCGAACCCAGGACCTCCGAATATGCATCTGTACTCTGCGACTACTGTTACTATTGGTCCCTAAAAGTCGACTTGGATTTATAATACAATTATTAAAAAAAAAAAGATTATTATCAGGTTTTCCGCTATGACGTTTATAATTCAGTTATGGCTAACTCAAAATTAAAAGAAAATATAATCTCAAATTTGATTTATAATTAAAATATACTTAAATTTCTTTAAATGACAGTTAATTATATATGTACATATTCATGAAAAACATACTTACAATATCATACTGACTCGATTCAATTATCGAGGTTCTTCTTGTCATTTCGTTTAAGGCCATCTTCTTTGCACTGACTTCCACTTCATTTAACGATATACATTCTTCCACTTCCTCTCCTAATAAAAAAATGAGGGAATGAAAAATTTTTAAGCTGTATCTTAATGTAATCAAAATAAACAGTAAAAGTTTATTTAATAGTAGGGACCCACCCTCGCTTCACTTCGGGTTCGTCCCTAGACAAAAAAAAACTATCCCACGGGAACCGTACATTTTTCCGGGATGATACATAGCCTGTAGTCTTTCTCAGTTACGGGCTATCCAATGCAAAAAGAATTTTTCAAATCGGATTAGTAGTTCTTGCGATTAGCGCGTTCAACCAAACAAACAAACTTTTCAGCTATATAATATTATATAATAGAAGTATAGATAATTTTCAACCCACAAAGCTATCAAACGATTTAATATAATTAGATTAAAAATATATACAGTCAAAAATATTATCACACATTAAACGCATGAGCAAACAGAACAGGAAATCATTATTTAAAAAAGAACCATTCAAACTTGATTCTAAATCTTTTTGAGAGTTCATGCTTAGCCTCAAAAGGACAATATCGGTTCTTACATTATTATGGTAACTAAATATTTCAACCACCTCGGTGGTTTAGTAGCTAGCATGAACGTCCGCAGATCCGAAGATCTTGGCTTCGAGTCCCAGGTCGGGCCAAGTTTAGTTATTGAGTATTTAAGTCAAGAAATTCTCAGTAATAGCTCGGAGTAGGGAAGTTGGCGGTGTTTCACCCCCGTGCCTCGGAGAGCACGTAAAGCCGTCGGTCCTGCGCCTTAACTCTCACCGGTCGTGTCGAGTAGTCGTCCCACCGGAGTATGAGAGTGACAGGAATAGAGAGTGCACTTGTGTCTCTGCGTGTACACTTGCGCACTGTAATATCTCCTACGCAGGTGGCTAGTCTCAACGAAATTGGCCGCCATTGCCAAAGTCGGTCAGGAGGACATTAGCTAAATATTTAAACTTGAAATCATAAACTATCTCCTAACAGAATATACTTAAGAAATCGATAATAATAAACATAATATACCTACCATCTTTGTACGTTTGTTTAGTGGTATCGTCCTCAGTTTCCTCATCATCTTCAGAGCTGGTGGACGAGTCACTCTCCTCGTCCCTGTGATGTTGCTGGGTAAAGTGTTGGAACTGTCGCCGGTAGTAATGCAACTGGAGGTAATGCTAAAGAAAAACGAAAGGAAATCACTTAGACAAAGACAATAAAAAAAAATATATTAGTATTTAAATTTTATGTAAATATATTACAGTAATAAATTTTATTAATATTTTATGTTGTACAAGCTTTTGCACCAGGTGCTTCTCGTATACACCCCAAAATGAACGTTTACTTTGTCGTGGTGGGATTAAGACGGGGTAGGTTCCTTTGGGTTTTAGCGGGTAGTACCTACTGGCTTTTCCAGCTTTTCCATATAACTACATGCATGTATGCAGGTGGTATGCCTAAATGCATTTTCCATCGTTAAAAAAAAGGTGTTGCTCTATATACAAACAATTTATCACTTTTTGAGCAAGTTTTATGACTAACAGTAGCCTATGTGCTAATCCAGATCATAGTCTATCTGTGTTCTAAACTTCATCCAAATCCGTCCAGCCATTACAAGGTGAAGGAATATCAAAAAAACACACAGACACACGTACAAACTTTATATTATAATAATAGTAATTATTATTTATAATAATAGTGTGATTTAATTAACTAAAAATAATTAATCCACTTTAACGAGTAAAATTTTTCTTAAACATCACCTAACATACAAAAATAGACATACACCTAAACTTAATGCCTAGCTTATTCAAAGTCGGTCAAATAAAAACAAATAATCCTCACCAAAGAATGTGCCCACTGCAACAAGACCGTCATAGTGTGATGGGCTGCGTTGATGACAGCTATGAGGGGGTGCGGGCCCGCCACTAGGAAACTTTCCGGCTTGAGCGTGGCCGCCGCCGCATTGAGCAACTGCGTTAGACGTATGCGCCATTCCTCAATTAGCTCCAGTTGGAGCTCTAGAAACTGTAATCTAGGGGATAATTAAAGATCTATAATAAGAGAATCACTACATATTATTTAATTCAATTCTCTTGTTAATGGCTGCAAAGCATGCCAAATGAGCATAGATTACTTCGCCAATGTCATGTGAATGGAGAAAATACGATAAGATTAGTAATAAGAATAAACTATATTAAATATTATGTGTAAAAAAGGGAGTAAATCCGTAATAAACTTTGGACATACCTATAATAGAACCCTTAATTAGAGATAAGCACTACGTATTATAAAATAAAATCGCGTCTGTCTGTCTGTCTATCTAAAAGCGATAAGCTCAAAAACTACTAAACGAATTTTCATTAGGTCACCAATGAAGGTTTAGGTGTATAATTCATTAAGGTTTTGTGTAAATTGGCTGAAATATAACGATGAATGTTGAAGATGTCGAAAAAAATCATGCCGACTAGGAGTTTCATTGCCTAGTGAAACACCCGAGCGAAATGAGGGTAAATCACTAGTAGAATATATTTGGAAATTGGCGTTCAATTCATAATAGTAGTCGCAATAAAAGGAATTTATAATAGTATTCAGAAAATATTAACGCAATTATCATATTATAATGTAATTATTATTAAACTAGCCTTAACTAGCCTTGCCTAGGCTTACCCTCGCTTCGCTCGGATTCGTCACTAGGAAAACAAAAACAAACCTATCCCACGGGAATCTTACATTTTTCCGGGATAAAAAGGCCTATATGTTATTCCAGACTATAATCCATCTCTGTACCAAATTTCATCCAGATCCGTTCAGCCGTTCTGGCGTGAAAGAGCAACAAACATCCATATAAATTTTCACATTTATAATATTAGTATGGATTATCATAACAACCATTTTAAAACGTAAATCTAAATTTACTCCGTTCAGTACATTTTAAGAAAAAGAAATAGAAAGAAAGAAACGTTATAAGATACTTATATATTATACTAACCTATGTCCTGGCTGAGGCAACATGGCGTATCTATCTTCAATGGTCTTCAACAGCGCTATGAACCAGTCCGCGCCGCGCGGGACCCACACGACCGACCCGACTGCCGACCCCACTCCTGCTGCGACCGCTTCTATCCACTGCTCGTTGTCTAGAGTTTCATCCATTTTGGCTAAGGCATCTAGAATGCGTTTTAATAATAAATAATACTTTCACAATTAATAATTTTACATGTATTCCATTAGGTTATCATGATTTAATTTAGAATCAAACATGGATTACGCCGCGTTAGCATATAACATAATTAAATTAGCATAAAAAAAAACAAAAGAGATGTAGATAACGGTTTTAGATATTCCTATATTATATTGATACCGCGCAAGTGTACCGAAGTTTCCAAAATTTACCAGATAATAATAAAAACAGCAATATATAATTCAAATCTTTTTAAAAATGATCATTTTAATTTCACTGACATTTGAGAGATAGATTCATATGATCTAGAGTAGCACATAGGCTACCTAGACTTTTTTTAGGCACCTAAGATTTGCCACTAGGAAAGTCATACTAATTAGAAATTCGTATTTTTTTTTTCAATAAATAAATACACAACTTCACAAACTTACATTTTTTCTCCACAGCTAACCACCGCACAAAAGTCTCAGCTTTAGTAAGAACTGTTAGAACATTGTTAACTTCAGTATCAGTTATTGTAGTCAATTCCTTTTGAAATCCTAAGGTCTCGTCTACTGCGTGTGCAAATGCCGCGTCCACGTCGATTATTTCCCCTTTAGACCCTTGAGTGTGATAGATTGCTAATACCGTATGTAGTCTCTCCGCAGCTAGAGCTATTAAACCCATATGGAACTCCTCCTAAAAATAGAAATCAAGAAATTAATACCATATCATCTGTAAATAATAATGTACTAATTCTCAATTAGATTTCTTTGAGTTCTGCGTAATATTATACATAATTCACTGTTATAAAGACAAAACAATAACATCATGTCATATTGAAAGTACAGGATATTATAATTATTAAATAATGTTTTTTCTTCGTTATAAATTCGTGAAGTTATTTTACATTATTATATATATGTTATTTGCCAAACTAGATTTCAGGCCAAACTGGTTCATCCGAAGTGTGCCTAGGACAAACCAGACTGGCGGCTGTGTTTAGCACCCGACTTTGGAAAAATTGTTCCTTTTTAGGTTTGTTTGAAAAGTCTCCTTGGTCTGGATCCCAGGCCATTCTGGTATTCCAGATAACGAAACTGCAGATTTTTGTACAAAATCTGCTGTTATCTGTGAGACGCGTGAGCATTTTAATAATTCAACTGAAGATCTGGTATCTCTTGATTTAGAAAAAGCTTGGAATAATAACTGGAATCTATCAAAATCTTTTAAATGTAAGCACTATGCAGACCTTAAGGCCGAAATTCCAAGGCGCCCTTGGTTTCATCGTCTTAAACTTGCGGAACGTTGGGTCATAACACTATCATTTACCGCTTGCGTCTTGGACATGCATGTACACCTGTGCACCCAGCGCAAATTAGTGTCAGGGTCCATTCCTTATGCGAATGTGGCCTTGATGAAGGTACTCCCTCTCATATCTTTTTAGCTGTCCTAGACTCCCCCATCCTATTTATGATGTTCTTCCCCTCAAAGTCCCCCGCCCCATGGATGTTAATTGTTTATTAATTTTTGTGTTTAGACCTCTACGTAAATTTTTATGTAAATATATTAAGTGTAATGGAATTAAATTATAGACTAACATTTTTGTAAAATAATTAGAACTTACTAACCACTTATTTTTTATTAAGGTTTTTATATATATAGTTTGTGCTGTCTTTTTTGTAGATCCAAGATCCATAAAGGAGTTGCTCCCTTTTTTACACTTTTTAATTAATATACACAGTTTAATAATCTCACTTAATACCGACCAATCTCCTTCGTGTCTTCTCCATTCTACATGACATTGGCAAAGTAATCTGTGTTCAACTGGCATGATTTGAAGCCATTAACAAGAGAATTTAATTGAAGATTTCGGTAAGTAATAGATAGTAGTGAAGCTAACTTTGTTTGTAGTGGTACCAACATAAAAATACAGGCAACAATAAAATATCATCCCCCGAAATTGGAAAAAAATTTTTTTTTCCAGTTTCGGCTGTTTCTAATAGAAAAACGTTAGTAGTAATTTGTAGTGCAATTATTTTCGTTTGTAGTAAAACAAAAAATATAAAAAAAAAAACATCTCTCTGGAGTATTTTTCCGATACGATATTCACTACATAAATTCAATTTAAAAGCCTATACTATTAAGTATTAACGCTAAAAAAAAATCTAAAAAAACGTTCGTAGAAATTAGCAGAGGAAGAATGGAAGAATCTTTAAGTGTAGTGGAACTGAAGTTGATAAGAAGATAAGCGTTTGTAGTTGTTTGTACTAACATTAATTTTGTTTATACTAACTTTTCTTCATTTGTAGTAAATACTTAGTAATATTAATTTCGTTTGTAGTTGTTTGTAGTAATGTTAATTTCATTTTTGCTAAGTTCACACAGGTCTATACATAATTTTACTAATATATAATACTTACCACAGTATTTATATGATTCATATCAAGCTTATCTGCTATTGGCTGTACATTGTTCTTGACAAAGTTTTGATGATCTTTAATCCACGTTAAAGTTTGAGTCAAGAACCATTCAGGTCGATCAATACGGGCAGTTTGACGAGACCCAGTGAAATGGAATGTGAATCTTTTTTTTAATGGCTTTAATAGCACTTTAACTGGGAGACATGGTTGTTGTTCTGAAATCATATTATATATATAATGTATATACCACCACATAATCTCAAAAAGACGGCTAAGTTAATACTCATTCAACAATAAAATACTAAAAAAAATACCCAAATCAGATATGAGGACAACTCAATATATTATATTGATACCAAATGAGGAATAATAAGTCTAACCACAAAATACCTTGTGTTAAATCGCATGAAACAGATTCAACCATGGCATCACTAGGCTCTTGTATTAGAAATAGATATCTTGTTAGATTAATGAATTTATTCATCACTTCTTTTGGTGGAGGTGAATTTTCAGCCGCAGAGACAAAAGGCCATTTAAGTAACTTTAGAACTTCTTCATAATGTCTAAAACAAGAAATGGTAGGAAGTTAAATTTTATTCACAAACAATAAGTAAATAATAGTATTTTACTTTGAATTAGAAATCTAACACTACTTTCATATTTTATTTTTATATTTTACAATATTTAGTATTATGTTGTATCATCTCATTTATTCAATTTTTTAAAACGAATTGTATTATTTTGCTTATAATAAATTCTTAAACCGTAAACCATTAAGTTGTCTTTAAAAAAATACAGTATAATTGCAATTATTATAACTTAGTACTTGAACCCATTCATTCCATGTGAAATCGACCAATAGTTTGAATCGGCCCCTATCGATTTGGACGAATTTTGGCCAAAAGTTTTTTTCTATCATATAATGAAGTACTGCCAAACGAAAAAAAATCATTTTTTTTTCTCAAAACTTAAGCAAATTCAAAATTTACTATTTTTTCCATTTTTAACTTTATATTTCAAATATCTCGAAAACTGTTACAGATGCAGAAACGAATTTTCATTTGTTTTAAAGACACTTCAAGCTATTGAAAAAATAATTTTTTTGAAAAAAACAGTTGAAAAATGAAAAATTTGTCAAATTTAGTATTTTTGAAAATCGTTAAAAAAGACCCCGACATTACATTTTTGGCTCAAATTTTCATATAATACCTTGGACTTATCTAAAAAGATCTGGAAATTTTTGGAACTGCGTTTTTTGTTTTTTCAAAAATATGAGTTTTTGAATTTAGTTAAAAACATATACCTACCTATATATTTTTTATTTTTCTGTTAAGTAAAATTCAGCAATCATGTAATTTTGTAATTTTTGGCAGAAAAGTCATGTTCACAGCAAACTAGCTATTGTACCACTTCTAGAATTCAGAGCAACTTTTTACAATTTTCAAAAATTCGACAAGTTTTCCAATTTTTTTTTTAATAGCCCCAAGTGTCCCCTTTAAAACTATAACCGTTTTGGAGATATTTGAAATATAAATTTGAAATATTAAAAAAAAGTAGTAAATTTTGAATAAAAAAAAAAATTTTTCCTTTGGCAGAACCTCATTAGGTATATGACAAAAGAAAACTTCCGACAAAAATTTGTTTTCAAATCGAAAGGTGTTGATTCCAACTATTGGTCGATTTGTCATATATTTTATGTTTCATACCTTGTAAGATTGTCCTTCAGAACATTATGCCAATAATGAGTGTACTCTTTGATGTATGCACCTCTATGAGCTTTTTGATTGCTATTGCACATGTCTTTCATCTCTGAATATAATGTTACAAGTTGTTCATCATCTTTACATTGTTTCATTTGATTGCTGTAAATAAATATTACTTATTAACATTTTAAAAATTATCATCCTCAAATGCTCATTCTTAAACAACATGATTTTAAATAAGATACTGATTAAACTAATCTCCTATAAACCATTGAAACAAACCTGAGATCTTCTACTCTTGCATATGACTGAAAATAAGCAAGTACTTCTTCAAGCTTGTGTATAGCTGAAAATCTTTTATCAAGTTCTGTCATTAATGGTTGGGTCTTTATACAGAATTTGTCTACTTTTTTAACAAGCACATCCATTTTCTCTCTGATTGCATCTATTTGTTTGGAATTTCGTTCGGCTTTTTTAATAGCTGATGATAATTTTGTTGGTACTTCATCACTTGCAGCGTGCAACTGTAATTTTATATTCAGAAATTAAGAAAATAGAAAATAAAAAAATATTAATAATTTTAATAATATTCACTTACACAGCTTTCTAGGTGCGTTCTTTTGACCAGCAACTCATTTTCAATTTCATATGCATTAACTAAATTATTTATATCACTACCTATTCTTATATTAAGATTATTTAATATTTCTTTTTTAACTTCGTCTTTTAAATTGGACTTCATTTTAACAAAATGTTGCGAATCTTTCTGTAAGAAACATATTTCAATATTGATAACACATTGTGTTTAAGATTTAATAGTTATCATTATAAATACATTTTCTTTTCATTTATCAAATCAATCAATATGTTAAATAAAAACACGATTACTGACGTTTTCGTCCATCATCAATACCACAGATTAAGGAGATAGGAGACTACATCAATACTCAAATTCAACTCAGCAATCAAGTCTGAGTCAGCATGACAGCAACAGCAAAATTGAAAACTGTCAATTGTCAAAACAAATGCTGCCATATTAAATATTACTCTTGGTTGATGTCATAGATGAATATAATAATTTGGTGTAACGTGGCAAAAATAATTCATGGGCGGACCGTCAAAACCATAGAGTTATAAGATTAAAGTGCGTGACGTAGCTAAAATAGCTTTAACGCATTAGAGAGATAATGCATTCCAAACCACCTTTCTTTCTCTCTCTAGTCGAGTCGCAATTGGTTATACCTCCGTCCAATGATGTTATACAGGACTAGATAAGCATTGTACGGCGTCGATGTGCGACTAGGTTGAATATGTCCACAGGCATATTGGAGCTCAGTTGTCAGTCTGATGTCAATAGAGCGATTGCTTGACGATAAAAAAATCAAAATGGTGAAATGTGTGGTAAAAGTGTGCCCATCACGGCCTGAAAAGACTAATAAAGCTAGTGGTGATACTTTTCACAAGTAAGTTTGTTAAATTTTCTTCAGATTATCCATAAAAACATTATAAAACGATATAAATTTATCAAACATTGTTTGTGTCATCAATGTTACCAGTAAATACGATTTTGAATTTCCCATATTGTTGGGAGCTTAGTGAATGACGTATGTAACATACATACAGTGTAAGTTTAAATTTATTATTAAAGTCTGTTTTGTTAAACACACTGTAGTATAATACTCACTCACTGAACGAAAAAATAAAACATTCACATTTACTTTACCTTAATATAACATATTTTCTTTTTAAACACCTACACCACCTAACGAGTAAATTATATTTTGTTTATATTTAAATGTAAAATGATTGCTATCGCTTATGATATGTGTGCAATAGTGTTATGCTGTACGAAGAAAAAAATCTGTTAATTTTAATTGAAGAACATAAATTACTAATCGATCATTTAATAAAATTGTTAAATTAGGTACAATCAAATAAACTTGTATTTGATTGTAATTTAACAGTTTAAAGTTTTAAATGAATTACATTTACGAGGATTAGACGGAACAGTGCAGTTTTAAATAGAGTTAGGTATGTATCTCTTAATTTGTTTTCCAGGATACCTAAAGATCGTAAGTGTATGGAAGAGTGGACAAAAATTATAAGACTTTTGCATAAAGAAACCGACTGGTTACCATCTTCAGCAACTGTCATATGCTCGAAGCATGTTTACTTTAATGAAAAAACAAGAGAGTAAAAGGCAACTTTACAACAAATTCATGTTACACAGTGGTGTTTAATTTTTTAAAAATTATATTTGTATAAATGATTGTCATTAAACAACCATAGTTATCCTCTCATTTGTGTTGCCCACTTATGAAGCTTTATGTCAAAAATGCAGCTTCGTGTAGGGTGGTTTTAAACAACCCCTAAAACTTTCTCGCGGGTGTTTAAAATGACGACATCTGTAAAGTTTTGTATGGGAGCTATAGTAACTTATATCGTTGGAATCGTTATGAAATAACCTAACACATTTAAAAAACCACAATAAAAACTGCCTTACAATGTATTAGTAAATAGACCTGGAAGTCAGGGAACCCGATGTTACCCAAAAATCTACCTAAAAACCTTTATAACTTAAAAATAAAACCATTATTTCAAATTTTTGTTTTTTTATTTCATAAGAACTGTATTATCTCACATTAATAAACAAAAAGAATACACCTCTCCATATATTTTTTTCACCACACAAGCTTTAGAAAATTTCACCCTTTTTTTTCACCCGCGCGAGTGAAATAAAATAATAAAATCCTTTACTTTTCAATATCGAAAACACTGTAGGTCAAGTGGCTTAGGGTAATAACTTTTTATGTAATACGATCCACATACTTGTTACAGACAGAGTTTCAAGTGTTTGAAGTGTTTAGTTTACAATAAATCAAACTACAAGCCAAGCACTTGAAATTAAAAACAAAAAAAAAGGTCTCTCAAATGTTCGCAATAATTGAAAAATTCTTTGCATTTATTTTAAACACTAATTGACCTCCTAAAATATGATTATAATGACAATGTTTTAAGCACAACGATAATATTATACGCTTCCATATTGAAATATTTCTAAAGTAAACAAATAGAATACCCCATCTGTGTAGACATCTTTTAAAATATAATATTTTTTTATTACAATAATACGAATTATTTTTACATTTGTTTTTAAATTAAATGTTTCGTAAAGATCATAAAAATAATAGACTACGTGTATAATATATTATATATAACGTATATAATACACAATGTTTATAATAAAGTTAACAAAAAATATCGACGAGAATGACGCCATTTTGCCGCGAATAATAGCGGCGATGTTTGTTAAAACCACTATTTCTATACAAAATCTTATTCAATTGTCCTAATCATGTAATTAATATTGATCTTTACTTACTTAGTCATAATGTAAATCCATTTTACGATCACTTTCACTCCACACACAATAGATATTATCACAAAAAGAACACGCGAACAATGCACACGGCTCGCGCGTTTCGACGAAACCGAGGGGCGACTTTGTATAGATTATATCTCAATAATAGTGTATTTTATAAACTTTGTCTTCAGTCTTATGCTATGCTTATTTATTTGAGTATACTGTGTGAAAATTAGAGCGATACAAATAAGATTTGAAAAATGTTATTCACTTACATAGAGGATGCGGAATTTGAATGATAAGCGTGCTTAATATGCACGAACTTTTGACGTTTATTTTGACACACTGCTTCAGAAGCACAGTCTAACACATGAGAGGTTATTACTTATTTTATCTTGATTTTACAGTTTTCAAATACATATAATAGACATTTACGCTTTTTTTTTCATCCTAATCTTCCTAGTCCTTACCAATTTCTCTAAATCTTTAATCTTTTTTGAAAGATCCATCGAACAATATTTCATAGTAATTAATACAAACATGGGCAGTAAGAAAAAAAAATCAAACCTTCACTCATTCTGGGGAAATTATGTTGATCAATGTTAACACCTGACCATTTTGTCGATGACAATGTCTTTTCTCTTTCCAACGTAATTAGTTTGGCGGTAGAAAAAATGAGACAAACATAAATTATTTGGACGTATTGACATATTTATGTATCACTTTCAAAGCTACGTCTTTAAACTTGTAAGTGGTTACGTTTTTTTGCAATGTTTTTGTTGGACGATGCTCCTCTAGTCTTTTATACCTCATTGCCTCCGTCTAACCCGCACAACTAGTGTTGCCAACTCAGTGGATTTTCCACTAGATCTGGTGGTTTAGACTTCCCCTTTAGCGGCTAAATATTGGTTTTCGTGGCTAGTGGATTTTCAAGTGGCTTAGATTGCGTCAGTTAGTGGTAAGGTGCGATACTCAACCACAAATAATAAAATAAATCGTACGATTTATACGAATACTCTAGTTAGGAAAGAACAGTGTATATTTTTTTGTTGTGTAGACAACACAGGGGAATAACTAATGACAGTTCGGTTAGAGTGAAATAGAACGGTGGCTTAGGATGAGTTTTCTTTCTAATCCGCTTACGCTGCCACTTGTAAGAAAGCATAGCAGGTGCGCACTCTATTCTTATAACTCTATGGTCAAAACTATGGTATGTCCATGTTTTAGTACATAATGTTGCCATATAATTAATGTAATTTATTTAATAGATCCGCACTCTTAAAAAAAATGGATTTTAATTTGAAAAAAATAATTTTCAGTAAAACGACCCAGCTCTTTTGCTACTAGTAGAGGCGATAAGATGAGGTGTGTGTGTGTAACATATTTTAAGAAGTGTTTAGCTCCAGAGGCCAAAGATTTTTACAGCAAATAGTGTGATGTCATAATTTTGACTAAGGGAGGCGAATTTACGCAACTTTAGTAGTTCAGCCTTTTCCACCACGGCCTCTACTTTAAACGCCGTCTCCCTGACGTGGAACGGGGCTAATGTGATGTAACCCACAATAGGGCCCGTCTCCTTTCCTAAAGAACCAGCGACAAACCATCATCTCGACTTATTCCAGAAGGCTTAATAAAAGCAGGAATGTCAATGGTCATGAAAACCCTTTTGATGGTATCATTTAGAGAACTATGACGGAGATACTTCTCCTGAACTTTTTCTGCAAGAGAGTCCACGAAATCCATAGCAGTCAACTTCTTTTTCACGCTAAATGCACACCGGGAGACCTAAAGCGATACGAAAACAATCAATATATATCCAGAATTGGCGTACAGCCAGTGTCCAGATTCTTTAGCTGATGATGTTAAAAGTCTGGCACGGTTTACATCTCTCGAAAGATTTGGAGTCAAATTTTGGAATGTAGAATGAACTAACGGCACTTCCCAAAATTTTTGTTTGGAAACCTTCTTTGGGATGTCAATATCAGCATCAGCATTAGGACATTTTTATGTCCACTTTTCTAAGACTTCTACAGTACCAGTGATGTTTTGGTTAGATTTCTAAATTTGAGAACAGAGTTATCGAACACTGTGGCGACGTTACCTTTTTTAATAGGTAGGGATTTATCGAAAGATAAATCTACATTTTTTTCTAAGAATTTTCTTAAGATTACATCCATTGTGTCGGTTAGGTCAGCAAATTTTCCAATTGAGCTTGAATGAAGAATATACGCTAATTTTGGAACAAAAAGGCAGTATTTAAGGACGATATAGGTAATGTGAGAATTTAGAATGCCCAATTTATTACTATTATCTAAAAATGTTATTATGTTTTCCTCTACCACTAATGGGATGTTATTATCAAGAAGTGAAGCACCAAGGAGACAAAAGGATTTTTATAGACTGTTTTAATATTAGGGGAATTTTACGGAAAATGTTTCTTATCAAATTTAAATTTTAATTCCAAGCCAATTTTATTAAGCTTTTCTTTCAAAAAAAGATAATCATTAAGTACACCATTCACTTTGTCACATAAGGGTTCCATCATTTTGATTCTACACCGACCCTGAGTAGGTATACAGTAGACTTTCGACTTTATTTGTCATCCATGCTTTCGACTTTTGTTGGACAATCATAGAGAACTGTCAGTGTACGTTTAGTGTTTTATTTGTCAATTGTCATTTGTCATCCGTGGCTTAATGTTTTGTGATGGATTACTTACGATTGATTAATGTACTTTAAATAATAAATTTTATTTCGTTTAATATTGGAATAATTCATATTTTCTATAAGTAAAATGTTAGCATTTATAGCAAAAAATTTAAATGATATAGTATACTTATCATTGCTGTTATTTAGTGTTTTTATTGGCCCTTACTATAGAAAATTAAAAACAATTGAAGCAAAGAAATGGGCTGGTACAATTTTAGGTTTGTTATTGATCGTAACTGTCTCAGGATATAGTTCAATTCATCCAATTTTATCAGGCTTACTTGGGATTCTTGCTATTAAAGCGGCTACAATTAAGTAAGTATAATTTTTTTTGCTACGCAATAAAAAATGAAACATTTAATTTGAAGTCGGCTATTTTACATATTCATTTTGAAGTAATGGTTTTAATTGGCTTTTTTGCGAAAAGTACATGTCTTGTTTCTGCTATTGTTAATTTTTTTTTACTAATATTAATGTTTAATGAAGTAATATTTTTGAATTTATTTCATCTTAATAAATATAAGTATGTCTTTTATTTTTTTTAAAATTTTACAGATACTGCCATGTTGTCACATTTTTTTTAATGTTTGGATATTTATTCTTCTTCCGTCTTGCTGATAAGTTTGGTTTTTCACTTTCTTCTGGTCAAACCAATCTCATTGAAATGATAATAGTTTTAAGAGTAGTGGGAGTAGCATTTGAAATGAATGGTTCATGGTTAGCTGTTGCTAAGACAAAGAAGAAAGATGAAAAAGAGGATCAAAAAGAAAAATCAGTAAAAGATAGAGATGATGATTTTTTGGAATTAATTAATCCAGACTTTGTGGATCTCTTTCATTACTCTTTTAATTACATTGGATTATTGACAGGTAAAATTATAAAAATAAAAAATAGAGTTTGTGTTGTACAAATAATAATAAAAAAATAAGTATTCATCTCTACAGAAAATGAAACCGCAACTTGGTTTGCTAAGTCACATTATTGTTATGTTCTTTTATTAACAAATATTAATGGGAAAAATCTTAAAACTCTATTATTTATTTAAATCCAAATATTTTTCTATTGATATTGTCATAAATTATATTGTAATATGTTGGTAATTAATTAAAAATCTTTTTTCAGGTCCATATTACAGATACAGAACATTTGATGACTACTTTCATCTGCCCTATAGTAAATATGTGGACTGTTTTGGCTTTACTATCAATACTTTGAAAACAGTGCCTTTGTATATATCCTTGTATTTGGCTTTCTCCAATTTATGGCCTCTAGATGTAAGAAATATTCAAACTACAATTTTTACTAATAAATTCATATCATGACATAACTTAAGTGGACCATTGATATCATATGAAATTCATATACAGTATGGTGTAGATCCCTGGTTCCCAAAGTGGGCGATAACGCCCCCTTGTGGGCGCTGTAGGCCTAAAGGGGGGCGGTAAGAGACCCAGAGAAAAAATGGGGGCATTGTGTAGAGGCTTAGGGGGCGATTTGTAATTTCAAGTAGCTAGGAGGACTCTTAGTAGGTGAAAAAATGGGGGCGCTAAAAAATAATTTATTGTCAAAGTGGGCAGTAGACAAAATAAGTTTGGGAACCCCTGGTGTAGATTATTGAGATGAGTATACTATGTAATATATTATTGTTAAAAACAATCAAGTCTCATCATCATCATCTTGCATAAAGTAGTAGCATCCTCCTTCATCGGAGATTAATTTAATTTGAGTAAATAAGCGAGCTCTTGTTATATTTTGCTATTACATATTTGAGCATTCAAAAGTGTGATAAAAGAGTAGTCTAAAATGAGAAATATTTATGTTGTTGTCAGTGAAGGAATGTTGAGGTAACCTGCATGTCTGAGAGAATCTAGCAAGTTTTCAAAAGACATGTGAAGTCCACCACCTCCCCCCTCATATTGAAGGGAGGGCTATGACTAGCAGAAGGATATAAAAAGGGCTGAATTACTAATATGCACCACTATAAGACAAATCAAATCGGCTGTTATATTTCTGTTCTCACTTTATTAATATAATTGGTTACAGTATGTTCTGACAGAGGAGCACAACAATAGAAACTTTTTGTATCGAATGCTCTACCCGTGGGTACTTTTTGCCGCATTCCGACAACGTATATACTCTGGAATGACTCTCGCCGAGAGTGTGTGTACTTCAGCTGGCCTCGGAGCATATCCTGTGCAGGGAAAAAATCGTACTGGTCATGGTCCCACTGTGGGATACTTAAAATTAAAACAAATGTGAGTATATTTTTGAATACTTAATGTCAATTAGAATTATATCTTAAAGAACATGTTAAAGTTTTGCAAGGTATGGATGACCTTTCAAGTTTCAACCTTATTCTAAATTTTCTTTTACTTTACTTTTGAATTAATATCGTTAATTTGGGACATTCATTTAAGATATATAAAGAAATGAAAATATAATACTTATTGATTGCTTTTTCTTAAACTCAGGTCTGAAGAAGAAGCGAAATTGGCTGAATATGACTTTAATACAGTTGAATCTATGGATGTATGGGGATGTGAAACCGTGGTCACCTTACGAGATTCCATGAAAGTATGGAATAAAGCAGTGCAGTACTGGGTTGCAATGGTTGTTTATAAAAGGTTCCCTGTGAAAATTTTAAAGTGAGTTTTGTTGGAAATTCTTATTTGTTTTAACAAGGTTTTAACAACTTATTGGTTTTCTTTCAGTACTAATGTAAATATTTTCTACTTTTTATTTAGATAAAGTTTTCTATGGAAAGGAGAAAGAACTTTAAATATAAACCTACACGTAGATATATTACAAGATATTAGATAAAGATAAAAGTCTTTATAAATAGTGTAAAACAAAGTTGCTATCTGCGTCAGTCTGTTAGTGTGTTTAATTCTTCTAAACTGCACAATGAATATTGGATGGCAATGTTTAGGCGGTGTTATGCAATAAAACTGCAAAAATTGTCTGAATATATTATTTATATTTTTAACCAAATTTGATTTCAGAATTCATGCAGCACTATTTGTATCAGTGATATGGCACGGATTTCACGCTGGGTACTTTTTCTGTATATATTTCTGTCCATTCTATTTAATGGCTGAGGACATCTACTATAAGTTGTACTACAAGGATGCTACAGGAATGGTAATAAAATTATTTAATAATTAGTTATTACATCTTGATATGAATAATTGAGATTCTAAGAACTTTAAGATTCAAGGCTGTTGTAATATGCAATGTAAATTAGGTGATAAAAATCATATAAATATAGTGTAATATTAAGTAAGAATGAATATTACAAGCAATAATCTAACAAAATTCGGCAAGTCTTTAAAAGACGACTTATTATGCTCCATATGTTCAGGAATACCTTATGTTATGGTTGCCTGGAAGAGATCGCTTCTAGCGATAAGACTGCCTGCTGTACATCTCTTCTTGTTATGTATATTCCTCTTTATGTATTTCTTGTGTGGTGTGCAATAAAATATTTATTATTATTATTATTATGCTCATTTTGTATAATATGTACATGACTATTTACAGAAGTATTTCTTAACTATTCAAAATTTTAGAAAGAGACAACTTTTTATCATTGCTATCAGTTTGTCTCGCTCACACTTTTATAGCATTTATTATAGATAGTTCCAACATCTAAAACCATTATTTCTTTATTTATCTCTTTATCTAAACCCTATTTGTTATTCCAGAAAAAGAAGATCATTGGTTTCATCATGTGGTTCCTGAGATCACACTCCGAATCATATCAAGCGGCTGCATTCCTTCTACTTTCTTTTGATAGAATTTGGATCTATTACTCATCTGTATACCACTATTGGTATGGAGTATGGTTCGCTTTCTTGATACTAGGTATGGTATTGAACCAAGTGCACAGAACTACGAGGCCTAAGAAGATAAAAGAAGAGAAGAAAGAAGAAGAGAAAAAAGAAGAATTGAAGTGATGAATTCTAGTTGTTATATGCTTAGTTTAGAGTCATGCTCAGTAATGTAAGGGGAATAGGACTGATTCTATAAAGTGTAAGTTGTAGTAATTTGAATCTATCGAGATATAGTTAAATGAAATGGGGGAGGTGCAATTTTATGAAAACTATCTGTTCGGATTTTTTCGCGGATTTATTTTGATTTTACATTTTGGTTATACATATAATAGCAACACTAAATCTACTATTTATACATTGATTGATAAAGTTTTTTTAAATGGTAATAATTATAATAATAACAGCTAAAATTAAATAAATAATATTGCTAGATTCAGGTATAAAATTTATTAAAACGCTGTTTTTGGTTTTTTTAAATCATTTTGGATTTGTGGGAAGGTACTGTCTGTAACAACTATGCAAGTGGAACTAATGTATGGGACATGGAAGAAAAGTTCCTTAAACATTGAAGTTATCAAGATTTACTCAAAGGAAACATTGCTTTATTTATAAAAATAACTATAACTATTATATAGTAAAAATAAATTTAAAATAAAACTTACCCTGAAGCGGGAATCGAACCAAATAAAAATGCAAAAAAGGACACCGTAACTATTTTATCGAATTAATCGATAGAGTCTGTGGTAAGGATAAAATTTCTCGAACAAACAATCGAAACGTCGGGAATCAAAAATCAAAATAAATCTACGAAAAAATCCGAAAACATAGTTTTATTTAAAAGGCTAATATAAAATTAATATATTTAATTTTAGTACTTTGGGTATATGAAAAATAATCATGAAGTTAGTGATCAGAATGTTTATTGAATATCCGAATATACTGTTTTAATTATTTTTTTAATATTAGAAGTCAAAAAAATAGTTTTTTTTTTATCTTTGGTATGTTTGTCTATTGTTTGTTTGCGGACATGTTAATGAGTAGATGTCTTACATAAGATTTGACTCCAATTAATTTATAAGTCATTCCAATTGCAGTTCTCTTATAATCATTTCACGGGCGTTTAGTATGAGTTTCTTAACAATTATTTGAAACAAAAAGAAAATATAATAATAACATTCTATGGTTATAATTTGAATACTGTTAAATACAGACTTAATAGTTAATGGCTAAAATAAATATAATTAACATATTGTTTTAAATTGAGTTATGAGACTTATTGTATGATTGTTTTTGTTATATTTACGTATGTCTGCATAAATTAATATTTTTTTTTTAATTTAATTCTTTTTTTTAATTAATTATTTTAAAATAATTATTAGATTCTTTAAATTGACATAACTTTGTTTATTTATGAACCTATTGAAATAAAACAAATACTAAATGTTAAGTGAAGCTTACCACAATACATTAGTAATAACCGCACCTAAATCGGTTAAGCCGTTTCTGAGATTAGCACACACAAACGCACAGACAAACCGACAAAACAGACAAAAATTCTAAAAATAGTTTTTTTAGGTTCTATTGCGATAAGAAAGACCTCCAATAACAGTTTCTCTCAAATATCTTCCATGTACAGACAGTGATCAGTTATAGTTTTATTATATGTATAGATTTTTGCGAGTTTCAGAAGTGGAGAGAGGGAAAAGTTGGTATTACATAATTTTTTGTTGTTAGACATTTCATGTCGTACCATACAAATTACTAATATAATTTATATTATGTATAATACATACTACAACTATACATATTATCTAAAATTTAAAATAACTTACTCTTAGTGCATTTTCTGCTATGTCTAGTTTTAGATATAGATTTTAATCGTCAATTTTTAAAACTTAAAAGTCTCAATGACCAGAAGTTTAATGAAATAAATGAAAACTGTAGCGATCTGTCTATATAACTGCTATAATTGTTAATATTAGTATTTTATTTAGTAACAGATTCATGTCTTGTTTAGTAGTTATCTTTTATTTTAGTTGGCCATCAACATCAATTCAAATGATGGTTGAAATGCACCGACTGAAAAATAACTTATGTAATAAATATTACGCACTCTTAAGGGTGTCATTTTCTTAAATAAGAACTATGAAGATCGCGATATGTAATCAAATTACATACTCTTTCCTTTTTGAAGTCGGTTAAAACCTAAAATGCGTAAAAAATATGTTGTTGCATTTCCGTTCTATATGTGAATTTATATTTTATACACACTTATATTTTTATAAACATAAAGATCTGAATAAATAAGTAAATTAAATGGACTTTTTATTGCCTACATAATAGGTTCTATTTTGCAGTACTCAATAAACTACTTTATTTCGTACATATAATATTAATAGTTAATACAACCCCTATTTGCGGCCACTTTTACATAGGCAGAGTTTATCAGGTATAGAAAAAAAATTAGCTATTATTTGATATATAAATAATGAATATATACGCCATGAACGTAACAAAATATTATCTGCTTATACCTGGCTGCGAAGAGGTTGCGGCCAAGTGGGCAAAGGCACCTATCACTTTTCAAGTTCTCTACGTATATTTCTGTGAAGTGGAGTATAATTTATTTTAATTACAAGTGCATCGATTTTGTTTGAAAAAGTCAATTATTATTAATTTAATTAAAAATACTAGCGGGCACATTTTAACAGGCGATCCGGCCAAAACATTTTGTCGTTTTTATTATTGTACATAAAAATTGATTTTGATTAAATACTAAAAAACACAAAAAAAAACTTCTAGTCTAGTAGTAATTATCTACATTAATTTGATACTTATTTCGTTCCGGAAAACGATATGAGAAATTAGCTACTTCAATTTTCCCGTTTATACCTGGATGTTAGTTAATGTGTTCGAAAAAGGCCGCCAAACGTATGATGGCCTTTTCTACAAGTCTTTTACTTTCTATTGATACAGTTAAAAAAAAAAACAATGAAAAATAGCCTGGAGCAGAATTTATTGACAACCGTAGCTTACTTACCTAAGTAATTAAATAGCTTACCATTAAACTTTGAATAAGTATGTATAGAAATGTCAATAGTACGTGATTATAAAATAAAAATAGGATAGAAAGAATAAAACGATACATTTCAAAATAAAGTATTTTTATTCAGATAATAAATATATATTATAACGATTATAAATTTTGTGATAATTAAAACACTTAAAATTATTTCCCTATTACTGCATGGATGTATAGATGTATCAGGTACGTGAAAACCACAGTCGCACTGGAATAAGAAATACATAGATAATGTTACAAAATCTATGCTTAGCTTATCTAATTTGCCCAAAATTGTCCAACTTTACGACAAAGAGTATTAAAAAATATTTAAATTTGTTTATTTTTTTAGCATTTACTATAGTTCATCAAAATAGAAGTACTCTTCGTAATTAATAAAAAAATATATATGTAGAGCTATTTTTAGAATGGTTCGAATAAGTATAATTTCGAGTAATAACACAATGCTTTTATTTTTTCTACTTAATTAAACTAATTTAATAAAAACAAGCAAATAAGCATATGCTTCGTTCTAAATCATAATACGAGTATTCACATAAAACAAAATTGCTAATGACAAAAAGCATCTACCTGCTATTGAGAGGGTTTCAAAGTCAATTTTTTTCTATATAAAGATATTATTTGACATACTATTAACGCTAAGATTAATAAAATTATAGATTTTTAACGGAAGTCAATAAAATAATCATCTCTCACCAAGTTGTCGACATTCATGTTATTAATAAGTTAGGGAGATTCAGACCTTTAAAGTTAAAAGTAGATTAATAGATATGTTATGCAATATGAGTATACATTGTCTTTATTACGCTTGCAATTTTGAAGTAAAAGCTTAAAAGAATTGGTACAATAAAATCGAATTTTAAGTTTTGTAATTGATATTACTCCAAAACCAAAAATTATATATATGTGTAAGTATATTGTATATCTGTACCTGAGAAGCACAACACTGTAAATCTATTAGAGTTATCTATAGATAGTTAATTTTGCTACAAACAGTGTTAGCCATTAAACAAAAGGACACATACAATAATATATTGTAAAAAACATAAACTCGTAAGAAATGGAGGTACAGTGTTATGCTTCTTAAGTACAGACAGATATATAAATTTTTTATTGGTTATCAATCAAAATTTGAAATAAATTATTTAGTTAATTTTACTTTAAAACCGTCCCATCTAAGCGCAATGCAGCATAAGTTTTATTTATAAGCCTCATAGTATAGTGTTTGATTAATTTGAACCAAGATGGCGATGATTTTATTATCTGTAGAAGTAAATCTATAATGTGCTAAAGGTATGATATAATTCAATTTTCTGAACATGATTGAAGATGGTGTGCCATCCGCCATCTTGGATCATTTTACATGAGTATTATATTAGTAGGCAAAGAAAGAAATTTTACAATTAAAAAATAAACTTATAAATTAGAGAACTAAATTTAATGCCAGTGACCTGAACCAAGAAAAAGTTGCGTAGTGTTAAACATGGTATTGCTTTTGCTTATGAACTAAAAAGTGTATATTAAAAAAAGAATACATGCGAGCAATAACAGTGACTGCTTTAAGGTTTCACATTTCTATTTACCTAATATTCCATCCATATGTCATTGGTTTTCTGGTATTGGCACTGTTGTGGTAGGGCTTAGCTGAGTTTGCTTTCGATGAACTCAATTCAGACTTTGAGTTAGCGCTGTATGAAGGATAATTAGGGTTCTCCATAATAGGTCTAGTGTTTAAAAAGCTACTTAGACCGCCATTCTTTGATAGATTTCCCAGGATATTTCCGAATACATTCGACAAGCCGTTGGTTCCAGTTTGTCCATTTTGCCCAGGTTGGCCGTTGGCAAAATTGCTTAATGTATTGAAAATACTGTCCAAGGGGCTTTTTCCGTTTCCAATACCATTCGAGCTTGAACCACCGTAGGGTGAACTGCCTCCTCCGCGGGAAGGTCCACTGTATGGATTGCTGCCACCATAGGGTGAACCACCTCCGTAGGGGGAGCCACCATAAGGTGAACCGCCATTAGATGAGCTGCCTCCATATGGGGAACTACCTCCATAAGGAGAACCACCATTGGACGAACTACCACCATAAGGCGAACTACCACCGTAAGGTGAACCACCATTAGATGAGCTGCCCCCATAAGGTGAGCCACCGTTTGAAGAGCTACCACCATAAGGCGAGCCACCATTTGATGAGCTACCACCATAAGGTGAGCCACCATTTGACGAGCTACCACCATAAGGTGAGCCACCATTTGCCGAGCTACCACCATAAGGTGAACCTCCGTAAGGAGAATTGTTGTAAGGTGAGCCGCTATGAGTATTGGTCGGTGGTGCAGGTGCTGGGTAACTGGGAGCTGAGTCGAAATTCCTAGTAGGAGTTTGTGGCTTGGGAACGGACGGAGCTGGTTCAGAATGCGAACCTGAAAACAATTTTTGTAATATTACTGATTAAGATTGCCAAATTCAAGATTTTTGTTGATCATTTTAAGGGGTAAAATTCGGTTATAATTTTTTGTGTGTTTGTATCGCGATATGTTCGCCAATTGTGAGTTTATTTCCTGTTTTGTTTTTTACTGAGTTGTGCCATTGGAATTTCAAAATATAATTAATTCCCTAATCTTAGCGCAGAAGTTGCTTCTATGTTGGAGGTTTTATATAATATAGGTGGCTACATTTTATGCCAGAAATGAAAAATATTTCAACGTGAAAAAACATAGAAGTATCATAAATATGATTGAAAATAGGACGATTATTAACGTTAATGTTTAAAATGATAGTCTTATAAATAACTAAGAACACTTTAAATTCTGGTAAAAGAGTTTGTAGATTAAAATAATTTCCTAATGAAGGGCCTCTTTTACTAAAAATATACTCGTAATTATTCTTTATTTACAATAACTGAATGAAATTACCTTCAACTTGAGATTTCTTTTTACAAGTAGGATAGGTTCCACAGTCCTTCGTGTGACCAAAAGTGCAGGGATCCTCTGCTAGGACACATACTTCACTATTGAGACACCCAATATCCCTACATGTTCTTCCATATTCTGTAAAATTATAAAAAAAATGCATTAAGAATCTTTCTACTAGTAATTCCTTGATAATAGTCTAAATACCTGTTAAGTTGCCTAAAACTGTTGAGTTCTAAATATCTTTTATTTGCCAACTTGCTTCATAATTTATTTAGAACAGTTTGACCAAAAACTCGTCTACTCTTGTATCTATCTGTCAGTTTGCCATAGAATTATTGTCTCTAAATGAAGTATAAAAAATGAGCATAGATAAATGAATTCTCTTCTTTTGGGAGGAACACCGCAGAACCAAAAAAAGTGTTAAGTGCATGTAATAGAGATACACGTTTTATACTTGCTGCGAGTCTTGCTACGTGTATGTATGTCTCCGACTCCCTAGTACTATTTGCCTTCGTCAACTAGTTTCCTTCTTTTTAGTTCGCTTTTTACGCAATCTAGTTTTTTTTTATTATTTTTTTTATTTACTGCTTTAGATTTGGCTTTAGGTATACATTTGGAGTTTTATTCAATAATGTTTACGTTAAATTATCATTATTAAACATATAAGTTGTATATTATATTTTTGTGATTATCTCTTAAGCACCTTCATTTTAATGCCCCACTCGATAGGTTAGTGAGAAAAACATATTTTTTCAAGACACAAATTAGCTTCTGAAATTCGCCAATTAGATTTTTAATAATATCTATATAGCCATAACATTAGCCACAACATAACTCACGCAAAGCAAATCTAACGAAGTATGAATTATTAAAATCGAATAAGCCATTTAGTAATTACGAGGGAACATAGGATCGGGCATATATACATACAGGTCAAACACATAGCCCTCTTTTGGGATTTGTCATAGTCGGTAAGAAGATAAATATGTTTTTTTTTACATTTTATAGAGGCATAGTTTACTAGATTATCTAAATCATTGTAAGGTAGACCCCCTTTATCACACGTTATCTGGCTAGAACGCGACGAAGTTTTAATTCTCATTAATAATATATCAACCACAACATGAGTAAAATATAAAGTATTACGAGGAAACTAAAGAAATTTAAGTAATCCACACAGGAATTTTTCATGAATATATTTTATTTCTCTGTTTCCGCGTCGTCTTTTTATAACCCACAAGGCGTGACCGGGTAAGGAATTTGGCTGTAAAAGGAAAAAGGTCATTTGCATATACAAGATTATATACTTAGATTGGGTTCTCGACGCTCTCGAGAGTCAATATCACACGTAATGTCTACCGAAGCGAATAAGTTTTTGCCACTGAATTGTTTTTTTCACCCTTTCAATACCTATCTTGTGTGGGATATTGTTACACGGGTTCCAAAGTTATAAATTTATTATACATCATGTTTCTTTATGGGGTATTAAGTTTCAACAGGGGTTTGGGGCCTTATTACAACGATTAATTATAGTTCGATAGGGTGAAAGGTAAAAATTATGAGTTTGTGCAAATAGCTACCTTATATTTTAGGTATATTGAAGTTGATTAGACTTAAATATATCTATTTAGAATATAGTGTATTGAAATACGTTCAACAAATCAGAATTAGTTAGTATTTAGTATTGCACAATAGTAGGTAGAGAAGTTTCCATTTTACTAAATGAGTTACGTAAATACATAAAAATTTGTTTAAAAATAGGAAAAATGATCATAAAATTAATCTGTTTTTATTTATAAAATTAAAGAATGAATTAATGTTGATTGAAAAATATACATAGTCTGGCCATAAGTACTGTTATAATTAAATCTAAACAAAATATTACATTTGAATTTGGAATCTGACATTTTTATACGATTGTTCATTGTGTTTTCTCATTTTCGCGCCAATACATTGTAAAATATTTTGTGATATTAAAATGGAGCGGGGTGATAAAGAGAACCGAATCGCTGTGATTGCATTACTCAAAGTAGATATGGAGCCAAATACAATTTTTAAAACTCTCCATACGCTTGGTATTAATCAAATGTTTGTGTACCGGGCTATTGATAGGTACAATGAAACCTCCTTTGTTTGTGACAGAAAAAAAACTGGCCGTCCACGTAGTATTCTTACGAAAAAGGTGATCAAAGCAGTAAGGGAAAGAATTCGAAGAAATCCTGTCCGAAAGCCAAAGATTTGATCTCGGGAGATGAACATAGTACCTAGAACCATGTCGCGTATTTTAAAAGATGACTTAGGACTTGCAGCCTATAAGAGACGAACTGGTCATTTTTTAACTGATAATTTAAAAAAGAATAGGGTGGTAAAATCAAAACAACTACTTAAGTGGTACGCAAAGGAAGGTCACAGAAAAATTTTGTTTACGGATGAGAAAATTTTTACAATTGAGAAATATTTTAACAAACAAAAGAACCGTATTTATGGTCAAAGCTCTAAGGAAACTTCCCAATTAGTCAACAGAGTACAACGTGGGCATTATCCGACTTCAGTGATGGTTTGGTGGGGTGTTAGCTATGAAGAAGTGACTGAGCCATATTTTTATGAAAAAGGTATCAAAACATCGGCACAAGTGTATCAAGATACCATTCTTGAGAAGGTAGTTAAGCCCCTTAACAACACCATGTTCAATAACCAAGAATGGTCCTTTCAGCAAGATTGGACGCCGGGTCATAAAGCTCGATCCATGCAATCTTGGTTAGAAACCCACGTTCCGGACTTCATCAGAGCTGAAGACTGGCCGTCATCTAGTCCCGATATTAATCCGCTGGATTATGATTTATGGTCAGTTTTAGAGAGTATGGCTTGCTCTAAATGCCATGATAATTTGGAGTCCCTAAAAGAATCCATACGATTGGCAGTGAAGAATTTTGCCATGGAAAGAGTGCGTGCTTCTATTGATAACTGGCCTCAACGTTGAAAGGACTGTATTGCAGCCAATGAAGACCACTTCGAATAAGCTTTTTATATTTTTAATGGCTTTATATTAATGTATTTAACTAACACACTGTAATAGTAATAAATGTTACGTGCAATAGAAAATATGTTTTTTTCTTTGTAACAATATTTATGACAAGACTACGTATAATTATTAATGACTATTAATTCATATAATAATATATTGTTCCGGCCAGTAGAGTAGGTCTATATCCATTTATTGTATTCATTCCGAATATTGCTAATCATAAACTTCCTTAATTTATTATTCCTCAATATAATTTATATATAAAATTATATTTCACAAACATCTCGCTCGCACAAATAGGTATATTGGACACTAAAATATGTATCAATAAAATATAAGGAACATCGCTCATGAAAATATTTTTGATGGCAAATGCAAGAAATGCCAGTAAATGTACGGAACAATATTTGCGACTCGGTAAGTGCAAATTTAGAGGTAATAAAAGAATATAAAAGCGTCGTAAGGTCGAATCATAACTCATTGTTTTGTTACACTTGAAGGGCAGAATGGTTGGTTTATGAGCGCATTCGGTAATGGATTCAACGTATCTTATGGGAATCTTTAGGTGAACGTGCCCGAGTGTCGTATGGAGCTTAGTACCTTTTGCATTTGACGCTATTGATAGCTTTACTTCATGCTGTGTTTTACCTTGTAAGGATATTAAACCTTTTTGTTTAAGAAAAAGTAAAATCTATAAATATAAAAAATTCTAACCGAGTCGAATCTGTACATTAAATATTTTTTGGAAAATTTTACTGAAACAGTCATTTTAAATAAAACTATTTGTTCGAATTTTATTTTATTTTCGGAATAGTCATTATTATCGATACTGAGGCAGAATCTATAGTTTTTAGAATTTTTGTCTGTCTGTCTGTCTGGGAACGCATCACGAGAAAACTACTGGACAGATATTGATAAAATTTGCTATGACGATAGCTGGTTATCTGGGTCAACATATGGGATATTTTTAACTGCGGGAAAATATCTTATCTCTGAGAAATCTATACGACCCGTTAAAACTTCCTAGGGACGAGCCCGAGCGGAGCGAGGGTGAGTCGCTAGTTATAATATATAGAAAGGCTTTTAGCATTATGATCAAGGCTAGGTCATGTAGCTAGTTTTTAGTGAACTTAGATTGTGGTTTAGAGGTCATTTAGAAATTGTACAACTGTACAATTGTTCAAGTTTTTATTAGCAGCCTAAATATTAGGTACATGATAATTCCTAGAACTGGACTTTCGTCTCCTAAGTTACGTAATATGGAATAATGGAATGGTCAAGTGAAAAGGGAAAAGTGAGAATGTGCACCTCGAATTTAAGCTAATTATAATACGTAATCCCTGAGATATTTAACAAATATTAATAATTACAATGATCGATAGCGGGCGTACTCTGTTTAAATCTCGAAGGTCGTGTCAGAGGTCACGAGCGAGGCAAATTACGCCGCAATATAAGGTAGGTAATAACAGGAAATATTTTATTCGCTCTGTATACGAACACAATACATGCATGTCTTGACGTTGCAAATAAGTGTTCCGCCTATTCACATGAAGGAATTTCAGATTGATCTATTAACCCAGATATTACTGAAAGTGGAAAATCTTTAATATCTTTACAATTTTCCTAATATTGTTTAATTATGGTCCTATTAGTATATAAAAAATACAGAAAAAAATCTGCGACTCTTGGAAAAGCTGGAAAATGGTGTTCTTTTAAAGGAACGCTAGCAATATGGACTACTGTCACATAGTATGAGAGTGTTTCTTAGGTAAATGTTAAAAATAAATAAAATAATGTTATTATTTTACAATTTTTATTTTCAATTAAAAGAAAGAAAAATTACACCTATGATGAATTTAAAATAAGTTCAATTCATCCATGTGGTAGAATAAAAACATTTTTTTGGGTGTAAAATTATAATATTACACTTAAAGCACAGACACAAAACAAAACACAAAGGAATGTAGAATTTTTGTGCCAAATGCAGCACCTCGTCTGTGTGTGCTGATGTTCTGTCATGTGGCCTTTGGTATCGTAACCGGTGACGTGATTATTGATGAAAGTTCCTTGTAATCTCAACAAATTTACAAACCTCATTGTTTTTAAAGCTATCCAATATACCTGTAGCAATGGATATACGAAAACCCAAATGATCCTACTCACTGTGGTTAGGGACGGAAGAGGGAAAATAGGAAGTGGAGAAAATACCATAAGAGGGGAAAATATCAATTTCTTCTTGGATAGATGTCCTGTACTACATTTTAATAGGATCTATCAACTCTGCTCATATCCTCGTTGTATTGTAGGGTTACACACAGTTACAAAATTGCAATCTGAAGCAGTCTTCCAAAACGTGCTACGTACTAAATACTACAACATAACCACTATATAAGTAAAATCTAGTTTATTTCATCTTTGGTGATGTTTCCTTGTTAATTATTGAGTAGCGTATAGAGTGTAGTACTTCACATACAAACCTACAAATTCATTATCAAAGAAACTATTGAAATAATATAAAACTGACTGTTTGTTCTAGACATAGGTTTTACCCATCCATGACCTTTGGGCGAATACCTTTCTGGAACCATGCGTACATCTTTGTTTTCATGAGGGAAATTGTCGATGGTGAAGGAGCAGCATTCATTTGCATGTCTGATAATAATATGAAAGCTCTTTGCTAGTTGTACCGAACCTAGCATATCATCCTTACTATTGTTGGATGATTGATTAACATCATCATCTCTAATATCTCTTCAAATCATCTAAGTGTTGCAGGTGATCGCAATTGAGATCCGGGTAGATTTGATAAAGAAATATGTATTTCATCACCTGAATTTTCATCAGAATTAGAGTTCTCAGATGGTAAAATGGTGATGCTAGATGGTATATCCTCATCATCTTCAATATGTTCCAGCTCTTCAATAACGTCAAATAACCGTAATATCCTAAAAAGTGATCTGAAAACAAAAAATCATTATAAGTAGATGAGTATTGTAATAGTATGCTATATTACTAGCGTTTGATAAAAAGAACACCTATTTCAATGCAAAATTTATGTACCTATATATTGTTATTTTAAAAGAAAAATGCGTTAGAAATGTTGTGAAAGATGATAATATTACTGTGCTAAGGTTTCAATAGCTAAATATTTTGTAATTGATGTAAACTTACCTTTTATTATTCATCCTTATTTTTCGCCGAAGTACTTTCAAAAAAATAACCGCAAAGTAGTTACCAGATGTACTCAAAATCACTTGTAAATCGAAAGGTATACTCTAACCTTTCGATACACAACAAAATATTTTTGCTTTTCTACCCTCAGATCACTAGAGATTTTTTTTCCTGAGGTGTTCCTTTAAAAGTGAGCTAGTAGTAACTGGGTTAATGGGCACTGACCATTTTTGATCCCTTGTACAGAAAAAGTAAATCTACATATATAGTAAAACTGTAGTGGTCGAATGTCTGTACCTAGAAAAAAAAAATGCTAAAAACCGAGTCAGGGGGATGTAAGAAGAGAAATAGAACAAATCCATTTTTTTTGTTTCTCTGTCTGTTTCTCTGTTTGTACGGGTTAATTTCCGAAACTGTTAGTCCGATTTAAATGAAATGGTGGTATCTTATATCCCCAGTCAACATTTTAGATACTTTTCATCCCGGAAAATTAGAAAGTTCCCGTGGTATAGTTAAAAAACTATAATAATTTATACAGCTTAGTACACAAAAACTACTGATTGGATTTTAGTGAAACTTTACAATAATATAGTTCATACATTAGAATAACAAATAGGCAACTTTTTATTGCGGAAAAATGTGCGGTTCCCGTGGGATAGATTTGTTTTTGTTAGTCTGGAGGCGAACCAAAGCGAAGCGAGGGTGAGCCGCTAGTATTGGTAAAAATTAATGTACCATTGTTTATTATTGAGAATTCTTTTTGAAACGTTTGTAAATTTGTTGTATTTATCTACGTATGTTATATAATCGAAACGTAACTAAAGTGGTTACTGGTTACTATGAGTTGTCTAAACATTGTTATATTCACAATTCGCAATTGTAAAATATCTCTTTAAATAATATACTATATATATATTCGAGCACATATAAGTCTTGGGTAGACACGTAAAAATGTCTATCAAACATAAACTAAGGTTGCTATAAATTATAATACTCGATATTTTTATGGAACTGTGAACTTGTAATGATTTATTTAGTTATGTGGCCAACACAGTATTATATATTATTGATTAACATATTGTGTTTTTGCAATTTAAGAATTAGTTCAGTACTAGCGACTCATCCTCGCTTCGCTCGGGTTCGTCGCTAAGTACGTTTTAACGGTTAGTATGGAATATATAGAATATACATATTATATATTATACAAAAATATATTATGATTACGACTTTATAAGTTTTTAAACATGGAAAGTAAATTTATTATTAAAATAGTGAAAGAAATCTATATAAAACAGATACATTTTACGTAACATTTTCTCATAAAACGCACATCTGCAGAACTTACTAAAAGTTTAATCAACTTTACCATAAAAACTTGACAGTAATGTCGAAAACAAAATATAAAATAAACTCACTCGAGAAGCCGTCGACGTAAAACAGCAACGCGAGTACTACTAAAGCTGTCCTCCAGTCCATACTTAACCTGAAAAATAAAACAAAATTTATAAATATAATATATTCATGTAAGGTTGTTAAACTGGTATCTTCCATGCCATCAAAACGCTAACATTATTTGAGCATAAAGCATAAATATTTTTTGCTAATAAGATTTTATGTAATAATCTCAAGCAAACCAGATGAGAAGATTTTCTTTGAATAAAAGCAATATGTTATAGTATAAAATAACCGTTAACTTCTAGAAAAGTAGAACACATAGTTATTTGTATTCGCAGATACATACTACCGCTAACAGAGGCGAGTATAATCAGAAACAACCGTCGCTCGCGGACCAGTCATATGATTCCATTGTTATTAGAACGGTTAGAAACTTGTAACAATAGTTAAGAGTCCTGACAAAGTTAGAGCGAAGCATACAAGACTGAATAAACGGTCAACACATGCAGGTATTCCAACTCAGTTCACGTCCATCTCAGCTAGAAACTTTATGACACCTAGCAACATTCCCAGAGCAATTTCGCCCGAAACTGTTCCATATAACCTCGTTACCAACTACTGCTTCAGTAAACGTTTTGCGGATTATGGCACAAGTTGGCTTTATTGAATTCTGACACACTGTGTTCGCTAATCAGTGTGCTGTGCTGAATTTTGGCAGTGTAAGATTTATTTTCTTTTGTGTGGATACACATTTAAAAATAAAAACATCCGTATATGATTTTAAAGCAGCTACTCTGTATACAGCTCATATAGGTACACATATTTGTACGAAAGCTAAACCGACTTTTCTGTTTGTTTCCACTATTCTTTGGTAATGACT
Source organism: Fabriciana adippe (assembly GCA_905404265.1). NCBI lineage: Eukaryota > Metazoa > Arthropoda > Insecta > Lepidoptera > Nymphalidae > Fabriciana > Fabriciana adippe. Next base: position 10,276,366 of record FR989991.1, read on the forward strand.
AAATCAATTTCTACGTGACTTTTTCTAGCGGATACAGGATTTGATTGACTGACAATGGATATTTTATACCATCCCATTATGAGACGCGAGAAAAGCTGCCAGTGCAAGCTTGTCAGTAATAAACTATTTATAGATAATACTATATGTGTATGTATGTGTGTGATTCATTAAATAAATCAATTAGTGAAGTTTTCCATTGTAGACATGGATATAAGTATTATGTATTTTGTCAAAAAGAAAGAACAACAATTGTAAAATTGGTACACCAAAACTGCAAAAAAATAGATAATCTCGTACACTTTTCCGAATACTATTTTATATAAAAACTAATATAATATTTATATATACATAATTAATGTATCTTATGATTTATGTAGTACATATATATAAAATTGTAATATTTCTTTGTATGTGTATGTTTATGTAATACGGAATCTTGATTGGAATCAGGGTCGGACTGGGCCGGAAGGGCCCGGGTGGCTCCCCACAAGTCCGGGGCCCGATACTAGATAATGTATTTAATCATAATTAATTTTTAACTTCCCGCTTTGAAAATTAAAAAATTCAGTTGGCATTGTGTGTTCGAGTTGTTCTATCTTTACCTCCGTCGCAAATCGTTATAATGCACCTCTTTCGTATTATTTGAAAATATGTACCGAATCGATCGAATTTTCAAGAACATCTAAAAATTAAATTTCATTTTTTTAATATCTCTGAAACAATGTCATATGTATTATGCTATAATAGACCGATCGAAATCCGTTTATTTTCAAAAGAATAAAAAATAAAATCTGAAATTTTATGTTTTTAAAGCGTTAGCAGGTATATATGGTACAAAAATTCGTAAAATGCCCCTATGTCCAGCTATGACCAAGAAATGGAGGGATGAAAAGCGTTGAAAAAATTTTTTTTCAATTTCCGGCTTACTGTGACGTCCTATCAAAAAATATTCTCTATAAAATTGTAAGTCTAGTAAAAATCTACACCTTTTATAAATGCGCTTTTTAAAATAACCTCAAAGTATGCGAAATATATGCTAAAAACCCGGTTTTTAATTTTTTCTTGGTGTTTTACTTTTAATTTCTGCAATTGATTTTCATGAAACTAGGGGAATGTAATCTTCGAAATTCATATAAAAACAAAAAAATCACACACACATCAATATCTTAGCATTTAATGGATGCACAGTAGATTAAAGGGTAGTTTTAAAATTGTGAATAAATTTCCTACAAAGATCTATCACAGTTTTTTGATTTTTTTTTCATTTTTGACATTTTTTCATGGTTTTTAAACAAAACTGTGAGTACATTGTGCAAATATCAACTTGTGTTTTTAAATAAAACTACCTTTTTCTATTATTTCGCGGATTTATTTTGATTTTTGATTCCCGACGTTTCGATTGCTTTCTAGTTTTTATTTCTTCGAAAAGTAGTGTTCAAGACAAAAAAAATAAACCTATCTGAAAATTGAACGATTTTTTTTAAATGTAAACATCTTCTTGAAGTTGGGGGTGATTTTCAGCCTCCCGAGACCATAAAAGATAAATTTCTCGGAAACGGCTGAATGTTTCAATTTCAAATATAATTCAATTGCAGAAATTTAAAGTAAAACACCAAAAAAAAAAAAAAAAATTAAAAACCGGGTTTTTTGAAAATATTTCGAAAACTTTGAGGTTATTATAAAAAGCGTCAATTACAAAAGGTGTAGATTTTTACTAGACTTACAACTTTTGTAGAGAATATTTTTTGATAGGACGTCACAGTAAGCCGAAAATTGAAAAAAAAAAAAACTATTTTGCAACGCTTTTCATCACTCCATTTCTTGGAGGTAGCTGGACATAGGGGGCATTTTACGGATTTTTGTACCTTTTATACCTGCGAACGCTTTAAAAACATAAAACTTCAGATTTTTATTTTTTGTTCCGAAATCGGATTACGATCGGACTATAATGATACACGTCTAAATAAGTTAATTCGATCATAAGTTATCGCCGTTCAGAAATTTTCAAAACCAGTTTCAGAGAATAGGAATGGCCTGCTCAGGTTCAACCATTTTCGAATTTTTCTATTTCATTTCTCTCTAATTGTATGAACGAACTATCTGATCTAATTTACATGCTGGCCCCCCTATCTTACCTACCACCTGGCTTGCGGGGTCCATAGATTGCGCGGGCCCGTGGGGGGCCCGCGCAGGCTGGGGCCCGGCTGGCAAACGCCAAATCGACTATATGGCCAGTCCGACCCTGATTGGAATAATTAGTATCCTTGTATTAAATCTGTTTAGTTCCATGTATAAGCATCGCAAAAGATGACTACCTTAGTACCTAATAACATACCTATGGCTATGGACGGATTATCTATACATATTATAAAATTGTAACTAAGCCGAATCTGTACATTAAATATTTTTTAGAAAATCTTATTGAAATAGACATTATTATCGATGCAGAGGCCGAATCTATAGTTTTTAGAATTTTTGTCTGTCTGTCTGTCTGTCTGTCTGTCTGTCTGTCTGTTACCGCATCACAGAAAAACCACTGGAGGGATTTTGATGAAATTTGGTATGATGATAGCTGGTTATCCGGGTCAACATATAGGATACTTTTTACCGCGAGAAAATATCTCATTTCTGAAAAAAATACAAAAATTGGTAGGAACAAAACCACGACGATACTATTTGTAAACAGTTTAGCAAAGTAACTTACAAAATATGGTAAAAACTATAAAAATAGCTTATCTTGAAAATCAAATTATCAAAAGCGCTATTTTATCCATTAAAATAGTTATTTTAATTAATATTTATTTATGTGTTATTTAGATATTCGACAATAGATGTCGCCATGTGTTTTTAAAATACATAGTTTTAATCCCAAAAATATTAATGTACAGATATGAACTTTTTTCGATTTTATTAGAATTACTACTAAATCACCCGCGGCTCCGCCCGTGTTTAAATTATCAGTAAACCAAACTTTTTCGCTTCATAAATTAGTAACTATACATACAATAAAATTGTAACTAAGCCGAACCCGTAAACTCAATATTTTTATTGAAATATTCATTATTAGCGATATAGAGCCCGAATCTATAGTTTTTAGAATTTTTTCTGTCTGTCTGTATGAGACAAACCATTAGAGGGATATTTATGAAATTTGGTATGGTAATAGCAGGTTATCTGGGTCAACACATAGGATTCTTTTTACCGCAGGAAAATATCTCATTTCTAAGAAAAAATACAAAAACTGGTTAAAGTAAAAGCACGATGATACTATTAATATTTTAGCAAGGTAACCTACTTATATATTATGTTAAAACTATTAAAAAAAACTTATCTTAAAAGAAATATTAACAGCGCTATTTTATTCATTAAAATAGTTATTTTAATGAAAATTTATTTATGTGTTATTTAGCTATTTGACAATAGATGTCGCCATGTGTTTTTAAAATACGTAGTTTTATCCAAAAAAAAATGTACAGATATAACCTTTTTATGACTTTACTATAATTACTACTAAATTACCCGCGGCCCTGCCCGTGCTTAAATTTTTAATAAAACAGACTTTTTGGCTTTATAAATTAGTAACATATTAGTAATATTTTGCTGGCTGAAACAATTTTCAAATGAGAATATTTGTAAATTTTTATTGTTTAGTAAATAATGTTAATGTTTTTTAATCTTTTAATGTAAAAATTGGGCAAATGTAAACCCAACTCGCGCATTTTAGGTTTCGTATAGCAAAATGCTATGTTGTTTTTCTTACTTACGTATTTTGTTAGGTTAGGTTAACACTAAAATAAATACGAATAATATTTACGTTTCCACAATACCTACTCATTTTTTGCACCGTAAAAATAAGTTCAATTTATATTACCTATTTTATAACATTTTATGGAAAACAAGTTTATGGCTGTTAAACTGCCAAAGCGGGTAACTAAAAATATTTCATATCTCAAAAACTATGAAAAAGTATTGTAGGAACTGTTATACCTCAACTTTTTCACTTTTTCTTGACACCTTTTCTTGGAAGGTAAAGGCTTAAAGGACACAATAAAATACTTACGACTTTAATCATATTAGCCGAGCCATATGAAATAAAAAAATGTATTCGCTTAGAATTATTTACTTATTACACTTTCTTTTGAAAATCGTTTTGGAAAATATTACTAACTAGCGCTAATTAAGAAAAGTTATCATTATGTAGTTTAAATAATCAGCTATATATTAAATTAATCTATAACTGTCTATTACTAAAAATGATTAAAATTAATTCCGTAGTTTGAGAGTTTATCGTGAAAAACTAAAAAAACAAACAACACAGAAGTATAGACATACATAAATGTTATTGCTAAAACAAAAAGTTCAATTTAACGGAGGAACCTTTGTGGCATTGTCAATCTCTGCCATTATTTACCAATCATGCGGTGCGCAATGAAAGTAATGTATAATGTAAGAGTATACTAATGTGTAAAACCTAAGAATTTGGTTTTTGATCATCTGAACGCGGGCGGAGCCGCGGGAAATGCTAGTAATTATATAATTTTGTAATAGTCAGTATAATTCTTTAGGTCATTTATTCATAAAGGAAGAACTTTGAGTAACATTAGTAGATTTTATACGAGTAGGTACCTACCTGGGTGACCGAGCTGCATTCGGCGTTTTTCGGAAAATATATAAAAAATGCGTTTTCAGTAAAGACACCTAGGTATAGGTATAGATGAATTTAAAAGCAAAATCTTATTTAAATACACAATTTGATCCGAATCGTCAAAATCGTTTCCGAAATACACGAAATATAATACTATAAGATTTTTTGCCTCTAATAACCATAATTTAAATGAAATCAATATAAGAGAACTCCAGCGTAATGAAATAAATTACGATAACATAAAACTAAAATCATTGACGCAGTAATAGGGGTGGTGTTGGGTGAAAGTGAGGTCAGAGGTCAATGAAAGGCGCGCCATGGTTTGGAAATGCAAATTTCGTATTATAGCAGAACAATTTCAAAGATATCTGGGACAATATTTTACTATGAAGTTGTCACCAATTTGATCTTTGTACAAAATTAGCGCCTGTTCCCATAAATATGGAAAAGTACTTAGAAGACATTATCTTATTATGTATACCTACTTTTAACTAACTATAATTTAATATATATTACTAGCGACTCACCCTCGCTTCGCTTCGGGTTCATCAATAGACCAAAACACTATCCTACGGGAACCGTACGTTTTTCCGGGATGATATATAGCCTATAACCTTCCTCAGTTAACGGGCTATCTAATGCAAAAAGAATTGTGAAATCGGATTCGTAGTTCCTGAGATTAGCGCGTTCAACCAACCAAACAAACAAACTCTTCAGCTTTATAATATTAGTATAGATCAGTAATAGGTATGACTCAAGAAGAGATTTTTGTTTGTTTTTCTGTGGAAATAACATTTCGATATTCTGCGTTTGTATTCTCACTATAGAATCTATTTATAAATAATGTTTTATTTTAACTTCACGGTACGACCTTAATCATACTACTAGCATACCAACAAATAATCATGTAAACTTTTTATAGCGAGTACATTAAATTTTAGGTGGCATTTTTACTAAATATTACAAAAAGATATAAAAGGCATCACAAAGTCACAAATTATTAAGTTAAATGTCCGTCAAGAGTTAAAATCTTGGCAATTTAAGCTACTACACGCCTCGGTGTCATTTATAACATGACGCTTGGAAGAAAAATTATATTTATTTCTTAATCTAAAACGCTTCTTAGATGAAATGCTTTAATCATAGTTATTTCTTTAGCTTAGTAACGTTAGAATTGCAATACGTAGAATTCTTATGCTGTGTCGTACATTTGTGTTAAGCCACGATCCTCAATGTTAATATTTAGTCCATTGTGTCTATAATGCAGTAAAAATGAACTTTTTTCAGGTATTTCATTGAAACATATTTGTATAATACATACTTCTTTAAATAATTAGGTACGCATTGGTCCTCGTTTAGATTTTGTCGTAAACATTATAATTTCCATTCCATTATCTTTATATTCAAAAATTTATTCTATGAATTAAGACAATTAAGGGAAGACAATACTAAAAATCTGAAATTTTCACTGTTAAAAAGAGCAATTTAAATTACCTTCTCTTTTAGTTTTTTTTGTGTTTGTACATTTTATGTATATACTCTGGGGTATGTACCTACATAAAACACACAAATATACGCCCGAAAAGCACCAATAGATTAATATAACGTACCTACTAGGTCGATTCAAAAAATATCCTCTTTCCTTTAGGAGCGCAGCAATTACACTACGCGGGCAGAGCCAAGGGCAACGCCGGTATTTACTTAAAATAAAACAAAGATTTTCGTAAAGAAAGGACCATAATCGTGCCTACAGCTTTATCATTCCGAATATAATTTCCGAATAACATCGTCGCTTCCAATTCCTATTTCACTGACCTCATCCGATACGAGCCAGGATAGCAGAAATTAAACGATCGAGGGACATTACACGTCATAGAGCAGAAATTGGATAGCGATACGGTGGATATATTACCCGACATAAAAAAGCCGTAGTGGGTAAATTTCTATCCATTTCCGGCAGGCCACTTGTGAAACGTATTTTGGAATCCTTTTTATCTTTTTGCAGGCGCGGTGCGGCAGCGGAACTGGAGTGACAGGCACCAAGCCACTTCGCAGCTCATATATCACTTGAAGCTGTAACGGCCCTGTTAACGGCCCGTCTGTCACCCTCGTATTTCGCTTCCTCTATGCCTCTTGTCGCGTCAATGACCCGTATATTTGCGTACCTTTAATCGTTTGAAATCTATATCACGCTCGCACGATTAGCCAATAATAACGATGCCTAAAATAGTATCGAAATAAACATTGAAATACAGCAGATACAAATCAAAAACATAATTTTCAACATTAAAGTTTATAAATACTCAAACTAGAAGAGATTTATCCATTTTTTAAAGATGTAAAAAATGTAGCTTCGGTTAAATTTACATTCTATTTTAGACATAGCGGGTTATACTCATATATTTTGTTATTATCATATACATATGAGTAAGCGCGTCACAAGATGACTACGCAAACGTAAACAAACTTTATACTACCAAGAATCATTTTAAATAAGACTAGTCTGATAAGAATGGGTAATTTACGCATGAGATCATAATTGTGGTTATATTATATTATTTGGAACTAATCGTTAAGGAAATTTATGTTACTCATGCATATAAGAAACTGAAGAAAAAAAGGTGAAAATACCTAAGTATTATAAAATCAATAATAATATTAAAGCTTATACTATATTTCGGGTCTTGGAGTTTTGCCAAAAAGTGCTTACAATACCTATTCGTATAGTATTCGATATACTATCACAAAATATTTCTTGCTTTAAGGAACGTTGGCATTCTTTCTTCAGAAGTGGTTGATACCGTCAATAAATAATGAACTTTATATTGTAGTCTTGTATTTCGGGTTTCTTATCAAAAATTCAAAGAAAAAAGTTCTAACCTGCCCAAGAGAATCGTAATTGGTAGAAGTCATCTAAACAAAATAACAAATTATAACTAAGCTAAGGTCACCGGAATATTTTCTATGGATACCTAGTCTGTATTTTAAAACAATTATATGGTTGCGAAACCGCTAGATTAAGTTAGGTCACAGTAAAAATAATCCATTAAATACTATTTATTCTATTACGAGTATAATTATGTTACATTTGTTCGATTTCCTACTTATTCTTAATCCTAATCCTATAATCTATTTAACTTCTGCGACATGACTTTTTAGAAATCTTTCATCGTTGCCCTTACATATATGATTACATGATTATTTATATGGTAACGATAAAACAATGATAAAAAACTAATTGTTAAGGATTTAACTCGATGATGACGTAAACATCCGTGAGAACGGTCCATTTAGAGGCAAATACAGAGTGTAATTATATCAAAGAAGCCATGTTTTCATGTAACAGTTTGTGTTGCAAATTTCGTATAACTAATAAAATACGATAAAGACGTCTTTCTTAAACTGTTTAGTCTATGGACATGTTAGATAAGTATTAATTAAAACTTATAAAAATCACTTTGTAGGCGCGATGTCTGATTCCAGATGTCTTTGATAAAAAGTAAAATGTTAAAGGGATTTCCATACAACAAATACGTTAATTTTCTATAAAAAACTGTTAGGTACTGTACGCTTACAAACGTTGGAAACTTATATTATGTAAAAACAATAGTGCCAATGATATAATTTATCTCTTTTAACTTCCCTCTGCTGCTACATCCCTAATTACGTAAGAGAGTGAGACTATGCCCAGCATACTTTAGAATTAATTAGTTTCTCTTACTTTAAGACTTGCAGGTTCGTAGTCGATGATTTTCTTCACCGTATTACTAGTTACTCATTTCGATTAATGAGAGTGACTCATGAAAAATCTTAGAAGTGCTAAGAACTATTTGTGGTCAACAGCCCTGAAATACACTAACAAAGATTTCGATTTTTGTTTAACTAGCGACTCACCTTCGCTTCGCTCAGGTTCGTTTCTAGGTACGTTTTGACGCTTAGTATGACATAATTTTTTTTTTCAAAATATTTTTTGCGATGTTTTAAAAGTTATTCTGCTATTCGGACCGGAGACAAATCCAACAAAATAAAAACCACGAAAATCGGTCCAGCAGTTCTCGAGTTATAAGTGTTGTAACATACCCGACTTTGTTTTTATATTATATAGATATAGATTAAAAAGTCATGCGATGTATCCAAATTGCAAATGACTGTGATTTTTTTAAAACCTGTTTTGTAGCTTTTTTAATTTATTATATATCATTAGTTCCAGTGTCGCATTATGTGAAATAAAATTATTCAATGGCGGATTTATCAATAATCAATAAGCATAAATAAACGAATAAAGGTTCTTTAGGTGAGTATTGAACATAAAATATTTTCCATAAATTTGTTGAAAATCCAAAAAATTGTTTTAAGTTTTGTTTGCCTACATACGTCAAAAAATATTTTTATCATATTATTTGAATTATAATTAATTCTTACTCTCGCTTAATTTTAAGTAGCTTAAGTTACTCGGTACTAATTGGCTCCACATAAGGCGGGAATTATGTTAATTTCTCATAAGAGAAAAGCTGCTGAAGACAAATACGAAAACGTAGGCAGAATGTGGTTGAATTAAACATTATAATAATCACGATTTACTTTATTATAAAGTAAATAAATATAAAGAGAATGGATAAATAAAAACTAATATGCAATTGTCAATTCGCTTCCATATTATAAAACTACTAGCGGCTCACCCTCGCTTCGCTTGGGATCGTCTCTAGGTACGTTTTAACGGTTAGTACACAATCTTTGAATTTCCCGGCTTTTCTGTACTGTAATATGCATGTATTATACATATAAACCTTCCTCTTGAATCACTCTATCTATTAAAAAAAACCGCATTAAAATCCGTTGCGTAGTTTTAAAGATCTAAGCATAGGTACATAGGGATAGACAGACAGCGAAAAGCGACTTTGTTTTGTACTATGTAGTGACATAGACACAAGTTACAGTTACAATGCGCTTTGTATATATTTGAAAAAATTAAAAGTAGTATCCTATTTTATTTACTGTATTGAATATCTGTGTAATTTTTAATGTTTTTATGATTTTAAACAAACAGTAGTCGAGATAAATAGGTTATTTGTCATGTAAACAATATCCTATGAAAAACATTAGGTACATGTAAAAAAACGCAAGTCTCGCAACGCAGTTTTTATACCGCAAAAAGTTTTGAGATCTAAGTCGGTTAGTTTATTCAGTAGGTACCTATATATGGAAGCATCTATCCAACAACTTTGTCATAAATTGGTACTTAATTAGTTAAATTACAACATTTTATAGAGACCGTATCAATATTAGATATTATTATTTTTTTCATAATAGAACGATTTGTTCATCGCACATGACAATAGAACCTAAAATAACAAAATTTACCTAATATTAGCATTCTGAGTGCATTATTTATGTTTGTGTATGCATAAATTTGATCCGCTAGCCTATATTTAATTAGGACTATTCAAGATGGAATATTATTTTTATGTGTGATTAACGATTATGTTTCCGTCCGATGTCCAAGTCATTCTATTTATTAAAGAATAAGGATTTAACTGATAGTTTCAGCAATTCTGTTTACTATTTACTATTAATTCAAATAATAAAATATACCATAAACGTTAGTTGAAATTCCCAAAATAAAAATTAACTTTCTATCATCAGGGTGTAGGTATAAATGCGTAATTTTATTTATTTTCCTTATTTTTAATTTCAGTTTATCTGTTATGCGCTACTGGTACATAAATGCCTATTTCCACTAACTTAATCTAAATAACATGTTAAATAACATAATAATAAAATAAAATAAAATACATTTTTGCCAGCTAAGGATATAAAAACTCTAGATAGATTTTATTGTTGTTTTTAATGAAACCAAATAACGTATATTAACGTAACTTTTGAAGATCTAAGAGCTAAACAATAAATAAGTAAATATTAGTTAATAATAGTAGTTATACTTTGTAGAGATCGTAGAGTCCTGACAATTATTATTATTACTATCAGTAATAGTTTATAGTAAAGAAAGATTTGGGCACCTAATTCTAATCTTTGATTATAGTCAAAAACAACTTGGGAATTCTCTTAAATGTAGAAATCATTGTTGAAAAGGTAATCATTAATCATTGCATAAGCTTCCGTATGTTGCTTTGTACTACAAAAAATTGTGCTTAGCATTACAAAGATCACTCTTATTCTGGGCATCGAACCCGTGACCTTGTACTAGGGTGTGCCAGTTATACCCTATTGCGTCACTGTCATCGAAAAAATGATTTTTTTTTTATTTGTTAATTGTATTGCGCAATAACATCCGCAATGCCCGACTTATCGTACGCAGTCTCATTTCAATGTAAAACATTTTGAACATTTTGGCGAAACGTGACTTATATCCATTTGATTCTACTGCGATATTACCAAGCTGACGCTGGCTGACTGCCATAACTGTATCGGGCACTGGGCTTTAACTACACTTGAAAGGAAGTATTCCCTCACAATGTTAGACGTTTTTATGACCGGTAATACGCCGTCCGTAGAATAGTATATGTAATGATATAGTGCAAATTAAAAAATGTATGCAAATTGGTAGTGTGGACAGTATTATTAACACAAAAAAGCAAGCAGACCAAAATTAAAGGTATTTTTTTCTTAAAACGTATTAAGAAAAAAACAAGTTACATTATCATTTTAATAAATATGGAGGTAGAAACGAAACTTATAGTCTACGCTCATTTTTATCAGATTTCCGTGGATTAAATTAATTTTTTTAAACATTCTTGCTATTTGCAAATAAAAACTTTTTAAGAAAAAAATAAAACCCGACTTCAACAAAAAAGCACTAAAAAGTAAAAAATAACTGATTGGTAGTTTTCATTTACTACAGATACTTTTTAGTGCTTTTTTTGAAGTAGGTTTTTACTTTTTTCTTAAAAAGTTTTTATTTTTTCCTTTTTAGTGTAGACATAATAGTAGTAGTAAATTATGAAGACTGACAAACTAAAGTTCGCTTTTGTTAGTAACAATAAAAATTCTGGCTCTATAATCCGATTCTAATTGTATTGGGCTTGTCAAATCAAACAAAATGAAAACTACTGGGCCAAACTATGTAAAATTTTGATGAGACCAAGTGGCAACTTTTCCGCATCAAACTAACAAAGAATCACGTAAATTGGATCATATATCTTAGCGTAATCGGTGTACATACATAAAAAAAAAAAACCAATCGAACTGAGAAGCTCCTCCTTTTTGAAGTCGGTTAAAAATTGCTTCAAGTTTACAGTAACCATTTAGCTAATCATAACTTAAATATGACAATACTTTGCATTAACTATTAAAACATATGTTTATAAATTGGCCAAACAAACATTTTTACAACAAGGGTTGCTAATAATTTGATGGGCAGCTACAGAATTATCTTTTAGCCTTTAATCATTGCAAATATTTAGCTGAACTTAATCATTTGAAAATTGCATAGCAAGTTTTACTGGCAGGCTTAGCTATAAGCAATTTAAAAATTGATCAATTTGAAATAAAAAAACAAAAAAAAAAATCACTTTCATATCTCTACCGAGTTAAAAATGACAATTATAAGACCAGTGACAATATTTTTCAAGATTTAGCTATGGCCTATGAGCTATAAACAAATATGGAGAGAATTTGAGATAATGAGTAAGAAGCACACTAAACATAATTTCAAGTACAAAAATTATCAAAGAAGTCTATTGTTATTGAAAATAAATTATGATTCATTTGCCAATTGATTAAAAGTGATCTACAATATTTCAAAATGTATTGTGCTTAATTGTAATATAGATACTGATTTATATTCAATTTGAAATTAAATAATTGAGTATATTATAAATACTGCATTTTATACTTTTTGTTCAATTATATTTTTAATATTTTTCTTTATGTATTAGTGTGCGACAAATACATGAAGAATTTTACACAACTAATAAGGAAATATTCGTACATGAAGTAAATATGAAATGAAGGAAAACCATGACGAAATTTAAATTTGGTTGTTATATTATCCTGTTAGAGGCTTATGTTAAAATGTTTCTATGTATTTGATATATATGAAGTAAATTAAGTAAGGTATGTAGGAGCAAGGTATTTTCCAAGAAAGTGACGCATGTATATAGCATTTACGCTTGAATAATTGTAATATGATTAGAAAATATGTATTAAAGAAGATAATAATTAGTTTTTAATATGCCTTGACACATATTTTACAAGTTTTAAAAATAATTTTATATAAAATGGTTGTGACGTAGTTGGAAGAGAAAGAGAATAAAGAAGCTTAGAAGCACTTTGCTAAAAAATATTGCTAATTGTGGAGTACCTACTAAATAATAGTAAACAACTTACTCTATTTTGGTTACCACTGGTGCTTCTGTTTAATCTTGTTTAAAAGGTCATAATTTGACGTAGTGTATAGAACAAGTTATAGAATAACTTTTAATAAATATTTCCTACCTGAGATTCACAAGGACAATCGGCTGCTTAACACACTAGTCATAACAAACTTCACAAAAACGAGATCGACAATCCACAGAGCAATCATTGATTCAATGACATTGACAGTGACAGTTGTAGAGAAACGTTTAGAAATTTATTTAAGGGTTTTATTTAATAGTTATTCAATTCATAAATTGAAAAGGTTAATAAATATATAAATATAAAAGCTAAATGTGTTGATATAAATAAAGCTTAATAATATTGATTAAATTTATAAAAATATAATTTCTCTCATAGAATAAAAAATAAATTCGAGTGATGTGAGCCTAACTCGCACACTGAGGTGAGGGGGTATCACGGACAGGACGGGAACATACAGCATACTGACAGACGGACAAACCGAAATTATAGAGGGTACTTGCATTTTGATTACGCAGTTCTTTAAAAATTGTGTAAGGGATAACAGATCATTATTATAAACCTCAAAATGAAACAAGTTAGATTTAGTGTGCAGAAGATTGAAACCTAGAATGTTATTATAATTAGGTGCTCCCAATATCATTCTCGCAACTGCGCTCACGGTATGAGCAGCAAGAAGTAAAATAAACAATGTGATTATACTGATTTTCACTTTATGGTTTCATTTTGCAAATATGTATTTAAAACTGTAGTATTTAGCTATAAAACAAAGATATTTGTAAAAAACCTAGTTGAAATAACTGATTATCTATACATATTATAAAACAGTAACTTAGCGAAATCGATGTGCGCGTTTCACGCAGAGTATTAAGCCAATTTTAACTAAATTTTGTGTTGTGATAATTTATTAGGTACTTTGGTCAACATTTAGGATACCTTTTACTACAGGAAAATCTTTCATTCCCACAGGAAAACACAATAATCTGTTCTGTCGACTCGTTCTAGAAATTTACATGTCTAAAGTTGGCTAAATCTTAAGAAATACATGAAAACAATGGAGGTAGTAGAAAATTTTAGGTCTTATAAAGACCTACAGAAAAATCTGCAATAGCGTAAGTCTTTTTTCTAAGATATACTCGCAATTACTATTCATATCTTTATAACGTACCTAGGGACGCACCCGAATGAAGTGAGGCTAAGTCACTAATAAAATAACAAAAGTCATGATAAGATTTGTTATATTTTCTCTCTGACATTGACAGACTCTTTTGGCTTCATTAACTGTTTTGTGCGCATCATCTATCTTATTCTCATTTTTACATGTAATTGAATCTCAGTGCAAACTTTATATTTTTTGCTGTTTAATATCAATTGTGTTTTTTCATTCATACAATATTGGTGAAGAAAATTGTACCTAAGTGACAAGCCTAAAACCCACAAAACAAAGATTTAACTAATTCAGTTATCGAATTGCATAAGCAATATCGTAATAAACTGTCCCTATTAAAGTACTTTTATATCTATCGCACATAAACAAAGCACACAAAGTTAAACTACCTTATAAGCTTCTCAATTACACTATATTATTTTTCTAACTTACTAAGTAGTCTACTGTTCACTGTTTTATCTTCAAAAAGGACATGGACACTAATTAATCTTTATCGTGTAATAAAGAAATGTATTTAGCCTTTTTTAACGTCCCACTGCTGGACACGGGCCTCCCTTCAATACGAGGGGGATCAGGCCATAGTCCACCACACTGGCCAAGTGCGGGTTGGCGAACTTCACATGGCTTTCGAAAATCTGCTAAGTTTTCTCAGACATGCAGATTTCCTCACGATGTTTTCCTTTACCGTAAGGCAAGTGGTAATCATGTTAGAAATTATAATCTAGAAATAAATACTACTAAATTCACAGGAAATTAGAAGCTCTATAATTTTGTAAACGACCATAATATGTGGCACTTGATAGAAGATATTTCCCAGACGTTGGTTTTCCGTACCATGTTCCAATAGGGGGACACTAATGACGGTCGCTCAAAGTCGCAAATTCAAAATATTAATGAGGTTACCCAATTGAATAAACGTGCCAAATGGGAACTCTCCTTGACCATTTACAACTAAAGCCTATTTTATGTATTTATTGACTGGAATATGATTGAGTTAAACTTGCGTAAAAGAGATATAATAACACAGTTAATATTTCAGCTGGACATTTGATGATGTTGTTCCTCATGTTTTATTATTTCCACAAAGGTTTGTACGCGTGTTAATCTACGCCGTCTGAATTTACGATCGAGCAGCAATATTGTGCGTTGGAACTTAATGAAAAGGAAACACTCGCAAATTACACGTCAAAAAGAGCTTACAATGGACCGAAATCAACTGGCCTCATACTTTGACTTAGAAGAATTTGTAAGCTAGTATACGCTTGGTAGACATCTGAAAAGGTTTTGTATAATATATGTACATAAATGAATATTAGGTATGGCAACAATTATTATTATTTTACAATCACTTTTACCTACGTAGAAAATAATTAGATAAAACAGTAATGTTTTTCATAAAAAAAAAAATTGTTTTCAACATTAAACCAATATGAAGTATTTTAGTAATTTTTGTTAAAAGTTGTGAAAAATCTCGAATGTAGAAGTTTTGATTTTTAAAGAAGAATTTTTAGTTGATAGTTGTTAATGTATAAAAAACGGCAGTAAAATTTGAACAAAAAGTATGAAAAGACGAACGTGACAAAATGTCACGTTCGTCCCGAAAAATATAATATTCAGAAGAGAAGAGGATAAAATCCGAAAATTAGTTCTAATGCCATCGATTTATATCAATAGAATACAAAGTGGCACTAAGAAACGCTTACTGAAAAAATAAACAGAAATCTCTTTCAGGCGAAATCGTTTTATAAAATAAAGTAACTCCAATAATTCAACACTTCGCTCCTTAGAGGGAGGTTTAGATGGAGAAAAACGTCCCTAATTCAGTTTGCTCCATCGAAGGAAGTACTCGAGTCACTACGTTTGCACGTTGAGTGGATTCAGAAATAATATCTATCAATGGATGAAAGTTGAAACTATATTTGCGCTTTAGATAGGTACGTTCATATTTTAGTTATACTCGTATGTATACTTATCTTTACGTGTCGTGTTTGCACAGATATAGATGTTCATGTAAAATATCTCATTTAAAATAGAGTTGGAATCCTACGTTGAAAGTATAATGACTCTCTATTAGGAATATAAATCTCTGGTAAGATATCTAACTTTTATTCGTAGTTGTTATTATGAATGTTCTTTTTTATTCTTTAATCTTTAGTTAATATAATAAATCTGAAAGTGAGTGTCTGTCCATTCGTCTGATTTTAATGCAAATTGGTACACGGATAACTTATATTCTAGAAGTGGGAAAAGATTATATTATATCTTTTAACATTTAACTAAGATAATTTTTGATAGAGTAGATGCATGCTCATTAGATTAATTCAATATAGTACCGGTGCAAAGGTGCAGCTTTTTACCAGTAATTTGATAAAGCCCAAATATCTACTCGTACTTTAGAAATGCTTTAGGATACAAACAAAAATAAAACAATGTGTAATGTGTATGTGTACTCGATATACATATAGACAATATGATACTGTAGTTCGCTAGATAGCTACTAATCCATTTAGTTTTATCTTTTATTTACAAGTATGAAAATTTAATTAATGAAACACAGTATGCGTAACATAAAATTGACTTCATTTATTATATAGATTTCATCATTTAATCATTGATATAATAATTTTGAAAGCTTATTGATTTTGTTTACTTTTGTTAATAACAAATAAGGCATTATTTAAAGTCCTATAATAATAAAATATACTCCTTTTTAGTAATAGGAAACATTAAAAGAAAAATATATACAGCTAAGTAGTTCAGTATAGCTAGTATGCAGTCGCTAAAACTTCAATTCTACAGTAAATTTTGCGACATAGCCTAACCTGTTTACGAGTAGTTACGCGTTCTAGTTTACTCGAAAAGCAACTGGCAAAAGAAAACACAAGTTTCTACTGGCCTATATCCTCTTCGTACATCTGGCTGCACGTTAATAGTTGTGAGAGAGACGTGCTGGGAATGTTGCCTAGTCGAGGCTTATATTCTGTTAGGCTTATAAGATTCGTACATTTATTTTATTAGATTATATTTTCGTTTATTATTTATATTAATATGTATATAAAGCATTAGTGAATATAAATAGTAACAGTGAAAATATAGAAATATTATTATATTTCATGTTATTTCTACTATTAGAAGAGTCTACACGACACGACACCTCACATACATCAAACGGTGCTGTGAGCTATGAAGCGTACCTAGAAACGTACATATACATTATACATAGTGTCGCGAAATGGAGATTGTGTAACGTTATTTTACAAAAAATAATAAACTAAAAATGGCACGTCTGAAGCATGCTTTATATATCCTAAGATATCCAACACAAGACAGAATATAACGACAAAAACATTTTCCAGAATTTAAATTACAAATTGAAGTAATAACTTCAATTCGAAATGCCGAACACTAAAAATATGTTCTTTGTTTCTGCGTACAAAAAGGGGCGGCAGTGGATCAAGAGATCAGTTGGAGCTAAGAGAAGACTGAGAAGAAATAGGAAAAAGTAAAAGTGAAGAAATGTGGATTAAAGTGAAAGATAGCGTTCAAAGACTGAATCTAGCTGAACTGTGTCGTGATTTCGTGAAACGCAATAAATTCCTCTTAAAAACCAAAAGTAATTAAACATTTAGTGCTAAAGATGTGTTTTGAGTTCGGATCCCCGAATCTATAGAACGTAATAATATGTAAAAGTCTGCTGTCTATTTCTTTTTCTAAAAATGTTGTGTATATGTTACAATCAGAACTCTTTCGTGGTCAACATTACTGTCAAAAGTCAAAAAGTTAAAGCTTTAAGAGCTCTAAGAGCTTTATTATTGCACTTGCCGGCCGCTATCGCGGCACGCGACGCTTTTTTTTTATTGATAGAAGCACTGATGAGATCTAGGTTGGAGCGCGCTTGCCTAGAAGATGCCTATTCACTCTTGCCTTGAAGGTACTTATATTGTAGGTGGCACGAAACACGGATGCTGTAAGGGTGTTCCACACCTTAGCAGTTCGTTTCAGAAACGTTGAACTAAAGCGTTTCGTGCGAGTTGGTTGGACTTCTACTACGTAAGGATGCCAGCGCTCACGGCTTCTTGCAGTTCTGTGGTAAAACGGTGAAGGAGGCACAAGGTTGTGAAGTTCCTGCGAGCACTCCCCAAAGTAAATCCGATAGAAGATCGATAGACAGGCGACATTGCGTCGATGTTGCAAACTGAGCATTTTCACCTGCGTTAGTGATTGATCACCCACGGCGGGCGCGGCGATTTATTGAGTCTAATGCATCGAGTTGGTACTTGGCAGAGCCATCCCAGAGGTGGCAGCACCTGAGCCTGATAGAGAGCTAGACGCTGTTCAGGCGTGAAGTACCGTTTCACCTTGTTCAGGATACCAAGTTTTTTGGCAGCTGTTTTGGCCTTTGAGTCGATGCATTTCCCAAAATTGAGATTGGGTGAGATGTCTATGCTCAAGAGCTCAATATGGTCACTAATCGGGATGGATACACTTTGGAAAGCGGGAAACAAGGTAAAGGGGTTCCTTTTTGCGGTGAATAAGCACGCTTGTGTTTTTTTGGCATTAAACTTAACTAAATTGGCGTCACCCCAATCAGACACCTCCTTCAGAGTTGAGTCAATGCGATTCACCAAGGCCTCTCGTTGCTCAAGGATCTCAGTAGCACTGGCTCTAGAACTGGACATGTATCTATCCGTAACAGTGCTGTCATCAGCGTACCCAAAGATACCGGTTTTTAGAAGATCCTTGATGTGCAGCAGGAAGAGTGTTGCAGACAGAACAGATCCCTGAGGAACACCGGCATTGATAGCCATTAGGTCAGATGAGCAGCCGTCAACTATCACCCGAAATGACCTCTCACTCAGAAAATCAGATATCCAGTTACAAAAGCCAGTGAATCCCATATGCCGGAAGTTTGCTGAGAAGACTGTCGTGCCAGACCCGGTCAAAAGCCTTCGAAATATCGAGAGATACGGCGAGTGCCTCACCGTGTTTTTCAATGGCTTCACCCCAAGTTTATGTGGCATACACTAAAAGATCTCCAGTAGACCGGTTTTTCCGAAAGCCGTACTGGTGGTCTGACAGGAGATCATTTTCTTCTAGATATGCTAGGAGTTTATTATTGACCACACGTTCCATACTTTTACAAAGGATGGACGTGATCGCAATTGGTCTATAATTGGCCGGGTCAGCACGACACCCTTTTTCGGTACTGGCTGCACGTTTGCAACTTTCCATGACTTATTGACTTGAGCAGTTGCAAGAGAGAGGCGAAACAAACGCGTTAATACAGGGGACAGCTCAGGGGCGCAATTCCGCAAGCCCATTGCAGGTATACCGTCAGGACCACTAGCTTTGTTCACGTCGAGGTTCCGAAGAGTTTTTAGGACCTCTTGCTGGTGTATGCGTATCTCTGGCATAAAGGAGTCGCATGTTGAAAGAGTGGGTGGGACTTTGTTTCCAGCATTAAGACGAGAGTTTTCTGCAAACAGAGACGCTAGGAGATTAGCCTTGTCTGTTGCAGATACAGCAAGTGATCCATCAGATTTCTGCAGAGGCGGTAGCGAAGAACGGCAGTAGTTCGCTTCAACCGACTTTGCAAGGGACCAGAAAGCTTTACTACCACTGGGGTGATTAGCTAGTTTACACTCGATGCGGTTAGTTCGGCTGAAACGAGCTCTTCCGAGGACTCTTTTGTAGGACTTAGTGGCAATATTGAACTCACTCTTTTTTGTTTTTGTGTCCGGTGCATTGAGAGCACGTGCGTCCGCCCATGCCACAAACGCTGACTGCTTACGGGCTTCTGCAGCCGCGCATTCAGCGTTGTACCACGGGGGGGTCTTGACATCGGCCGATACGTCAGAAAATGGTATAAAATATTCCATTGCCAGGCGTATCAAATCCGATATAGCACTCTCACTGCTCGACGGATCGTTGGTAGAGAAACAAACTTGCCGCCAAGGGTAAGATTCAAAGAAGTGCCGCATCTCGTCCCAATCTGCTGAACTGTATCGCCACACCCGCCTCTTTTTTGGGGAGTCTGGAGCAGGAGGATAAAAGATGGATACAGATTTCACTAGACAGTGGTCAGAGGTTCCCAAGGGGGAAGAAACTGAGACCGAGAACCTGTCAGGATCAGTTGTCAGCAGAAGGTCCAAGCAATTGGGTGTGTGTCCATCAACATCCAGTATCCGAGTGGCTTCCTGAACTAACAGAGAGAGATCTAGCGATAGTGCGAAATTGCGCGCCTCTCTCCCAGCATGATCTGTTTTTAAGTATGGGAACAGCCACTCCTGGTGGTGGGCATTAAAGTCTCCCAAAAATACCAGTTGAGCGGTTGGATATCGATGCTGGACGATGTCAGCTTTTTCGCTTAGATAATTAAACAACTGAGTCGTCTCCTGATCACCGCTATGCGAACGATAAACGCATGCATATACTGTTCGCTCGAAACCTGTGTCAACCAAGCACCACAGAACCGAGAAGTTTGGTACCTCCAAATTACGGAGACGTTGGTAGCAGATGTTACTACAAGCGTACAAACAAACCCCTGCGCGAGGTTTAAAATTATGCTCAAGCGAATACCCGGGGTACTCAAGATATGCTACATCCGCTGGGCTCTGAATTTGCGTCTCCGTGAGAAAGAGTAAATGCGGCTTAGCGGTCTCGAGGTGGTGGTGGACCACATAGAGATTGGAGTGCATTCCTCGAATGTTAGAGAGGTGCACTGAAAAGGAGAGGATGTGCAGCCGCTGTTTAAAACTATTTCTCTTATTTCTTTGTTTCATTTAGGCTTAGAGAGTGAATAAATATGGGGATATGACAGTTGAACGAGATGCTGCATTCTTGACACCACGACCCTAATCGGAGTAGTGCTGATGGTGGACTCAACTGGAGACCGCGGGGACGTCCGAACCCCCCTGGAAATCGCCATCGGGTCCTCTCTCCGGTCGCCAACCGGCACGATGGAAGCCATCCCAGGATTTTTCGCCAAAGGTGGCGGGGCAGCCTTTCATAGGTGGCGAACCTACTAATTGGGCCCCCAACTACCTGCGGTCGGCCAGCGGTGCACCGTGCTTCGGATCCCGCTGCTCTCCGAATTGAGCCATCCGGCACCGCCACAACTCAGGTCAGAACCTGTCATTAAAATGCAGCACAACTGTACAGACTCATTTCCCCGTGCATGAATGGCAGCAGCGAACATCGGACCGGAACACGACCCAACCCCATGACACGGCGAATCGTGCCACAGGATGTGCCATTTGGCGGTTCGTCTTTGTTCGCTGGGTGGTGTTAGCCACGGCCGAAGCCTACCACCTATTTTAATGTTGCTCAATTGGCACCACCCAGGGGTCACGTCTAGGGTATCGAGGATCTGAACCTTATTTCGGTAAGACCTACGGACGCGAGCAACTTTGACCCCCAAAAACGCGCGTGCTTTGTGGTCACTACGTTAGGAAATGCATTTAGGCACGTGGTGTGGGACTCACCGACAAAGCCAGTACTATCCACTAAAACCCAACGGAACTTCCCCTGTCTTAACGGGGCGTCGCAGGATCGCTGTTCTAACCTAACCTTGAAAGAAAGAAATGGTTCTTCCGAGTAACCTTCAATCTACTTACCTCCTTAACTTTTTAGAAATTTTACCGATACGCCAGTAAAAACTGCTATTGACCAAGGCCTGCAGTCAAAAACTACTTTTGACCAACCTCTTTAGTCAAAAGTAGTTTTGACTAAAAATAATTTTGACTGTGACTTATGATATATTTAGTCTAATAATCACCATTTTTATAATCACCATGTTTAGGTGATTATAAAAATCAATTCTAGGATTTTAACAATTGAATTTAAATTTACTTCTTATATCTAATCGCATTTCAAGTCCTGCTAGATTCATATGGCTTAAGATAAACTATACAACAAATCATTTAATCACAGGAAATAACGTGGAAACAACAAAAGAGTGAAAACGAGGGGCAAAGTTGAGACACGAACAGCGGATTTGTTCTCATAAGGATTTAATTGTTCCATTAGTTTTAATTTACTTCACGCGCGCAGTGTGCTCTGCTATTTTCGCCATATGTATAAAAATAAACGTTAAGACATAATCACAGCAATATGATTTTTTTTAGCTTTTTCTTATCTACTTTAAATTCGTTTACATAAAATTAATTTTTAAATGATTTTATTAAGTCTCTATTATAATTGTTTATATTTAAATCATTCTTAATGTAATTATTTATAATGTTATTAATATTTCGAATAATATTTTTATTTTATTAGTATATTTTTCATTACATAAAGTGTAGGTAATATGTACTTGTATGTACATGACGTTTAGGCGTTATAAGGTGGTTTCTACGGTTTTTACACGAAGGAGTTTAGTTTTTGGTTACAGCTAATTACTAATTAAGATTCTTGTAAATAAAACCTTTATAATTAATAAGTACCTTTATAAATAATATAGTAAATCTTTTTAAAAAAATTTACAATATAAGTATAAATTTTGATTTAAATAAAAACTTCCTGTTCCCAAAAGGAACATATTAAGAAAAAGGAAATTCATATCGCATTAAAATTCATCATCGGTAAGTAGTCTTAGGCTGCTATATCCGCAGTCAGCTTGCTCGTAAAAACCACTAATCCATTTGCTGTTGCATAGAACATGAAATGTGAAGATGGAAAAATGTAACGTTAATTATGTCTATAAATTGAACATCGTAAGAGGAAATATGTACTTTTAGGTTTTATTTTTAACCGACTTCCAAAAAGGAGGAGGTTCTCAATTCGTCGGAATCTTTTTTTTTTTTATGTATGTTCACGGATTTCTCAAAGACGGCTGAACCGATTTGGAAAATTTTTTTTTTGTTTCAAAGAGTATTCTTCCCCGGTGGTCCCATATAAATTTTATCGAAATCGGTCAAGCGGTTTTTAAATAAATGGCTTAATCGAATATTATGTTTTTATTAAAAATCTTTCTTCTTACAAATTACTTGCTTATTACGTCTACACTAAAAATGGAAAAATAAAAACTTTTTAAAAAAAAATAAAAACCGACTTCCTGGCACTGAAAAGTAAAAAAATAACTGAACAGAGGTTTTCATTTAAAATAGATACCTAATCAGATATTTTCGAAGTCGGTGCCAGCCAATACAAATCAAAGCACACCGACTTCGAAAATATCTGATTAGGTATCTATTTTAAATGAAAACCTCTGTTTAGTTATTTTTTTACTTTTCAGTGCCAGGAAGTCGGTTTTTATTTTTTTTTAAAAAGTTTTTCATGTATATTATTTTAGTTAATGGTAATAAAAATGGTATTGTTCGCTTTTGCGTATAAATTCCAACCAGTAAACATAACTTCTGCTCTTTGGGAAGGTCACGGTATAGTATAGAGTTCAAGTGCTATCTGTATAGTAATAGAATGATCCCATTACCCATAAAGTCCATTCAAATAATAAAAAAATGTGTGCATGTAACCTTTACCTACGCGCGATACCGTAATTAAATTAAAAACAAATAAAAATTTAAATAATATAATTTTTATATAATTATTAGTATTAAATATTCATTTTTATAAGAAATAATTATTATAAAATTATTAATAATAAATATATATTTTTATAAATAATAATCTATACATATTATAAAATTCTAACTAAGCCGAATCTGTACATTAAATATTTTTTGGAAAATCTTATTGAAATAGACATTATTATCGATGCAGAGGCCGAATCTATAGTTTTTAGAATTTTTGTCTGTCTGTCTGTCTGTCTGTCTGTCTGTCTGTCTGTCTGTTACCGCATCACGGAAAAACCACTGGAGGGATTTTGATGAAATTTGGTATGATGATAGCTGGTTATCCGGGTCAACATATAGGATACTTTTTACCGCGATAAAATATCTCATTTCTGAAAAAAAATACAAAAACTGGTAGGAACAAAACCACGACGATACTATTTGTAAACAGTTTAGCAAGGTAACTTACAAAATATGATAAAAACTATAAAAATAGCTTATCTTGAAAATCAAATTATCAAAAGTGCTATTTTATCCATTAAAATAGTTATTTTAATTAATATTTATTTATGTGTTATTTAGATATTCGACAATAGATGTCGCCATGTGTTTTTAAAATACATAGTTTTAATCCCAAAAAAATTAGTGTACAGATATGACCTTTTTTCGATTTTATTAGAATTACTACTAAATCACCCGCGGCTCCGCCCGTGTTTAAATTATCAGTAAAGCAAACTTTTTCGCTTCGTAAATTAGTAACTATACATACAATAAAATTGTAACTAAGCCGAACCCCTAAATTCAATATTTTTTCGGAAAATCTTATTGAAATATTCATTATTAGCGATATAGAGCCCGAATCTATAGTTTTTAGAATTTTTTCTGTCTGTCTGTATGTGACCGCATCACAGAAAAACCACTTGAGGGATTTTTATGAAATTTGGTATGGTAATAGCAGGTTATCCGGCTCAACACATAGGATTCTTTTTACCGCAGGAAAATATCTCATTTCTGAGAAAAAATACAAAAACTGGTTGAAGTAAAAGCACGATGATGCTATTAATATTTTAGCAGGGTAACTTACTTATATATTATGTTAAAACTATTAAAAAAAAAACTTATCTTTAAAAGAAATATTAACAGCGCTATTTTATTCATTAAAATAGTTATTTTAATGAAAATTTATTTATGTGTTATTTAGCTATTTGACAATAGATGTCGCCATGTGTTTTTAAAATACGTAGTTTTATCCAAAAAAAAAATGTACAGATATAACCTTTCTATGACTTTACTATAATTACTACTAAATTACCCGCGGCCCTGCCCGTGGTTAAATTTCTAATAAAACAAACTTTTTGGCTTTATAAATTAGTAGGTAACATATTAGTAATATTTTGTTGGCCGAAACAATTTTCAAATGAGAATATTTGTAAATTTTTATTGTTTAGTAAATAATGGTAATGTTTTTTAATCTTTTACTGTAAAAATTGGGCATATGTAAATCCAACTCGCGCATTTTAGGTTTCGTATAGCAAAATGCTATGTTGTTTTTCTTACTTACGTGTTTTGTATGGTTAACACTAAAATAAATACGAAAAATATTTACGTTTCCACAATACCTACTCATTTTTTGCACCGTAAAAATAAGTTCAATTTATATTATTTTATAACATTTTATGGAAAACAAGTCTATGGCTGTTAAACTGCCAAAGCGGGTAACTAAAAATATTTCATATCTCAAAAACTATGAAAAAGTATTTTAGGAATTGTTATACCTCAACTTTTTCACTTTTTCTTGACACCTTTTCTTGGAAGGTAAAGGCTTAAAGGACACAATAAAATGCTTACGACTTTAATCATATTAGCAGAGCCATATGAAATAAAAAAATGTATTCGCTTAGAATTATTTACTTATTACACTTTCTTTTGAAAATCGTTTTGGAAAACATTACTAACTAGCGCTAATTAAGAAAAGTTATCATTATGTAATTTAAATAATCAGCTATATATTAAATATTAGTAAAAAATGATTAAAATTAATTCCGTAGTTTGAGAGTTTATCGTGAAAAACTAAAAAAAACAAACAAAACAGAAATATAGACATACATAAATGTTATTGCTAAAACAAAAAGTTCAATTTAACGGAGGAACCTTTGTGGCATTGTCAATCTCTGCCATTATTTACCAATCATGCGGTGCGCAATGAAAGTAATGTATAATGTAAGAGTATACTAATGTGAAAACCTAAGAATTTGGTTTTTGATCATCTGAACGCGGGCGGAGCCGCGGGAAATGCTAGTTATTATATAAATATAATATACATTTTTTTAATTATAATAAACTTGACTCTCACTTCCGCAACACTCATTTTTCTAATGTTTCCTTTTTCAGCTGTATTTGTTTTTTCTTTCGGGAATAACTCAGTTTCTATATAAAATATAGTGACATACCCTCGCTTCGCTCGGGTGCGGTCCTAGGTACATTGTAAATATAAATAATTATTGCGAGTGTATCTTAGGAGAAACACTTATGCTATAGCAGATTTTTCTGTAGGTCCTATTACGACCTACAATTTTCTAGTACATTGTTTTGATGTATCTCTTAAGGCTTAGCCAGCGTCAGACATGCCTAAGGACGACTCGACAGAACCAGTTCTTGTGTTCTTCCATGGGAATGAAAGATTTTCCTGTAGTAAAAGGTATCCTTAATATGGACCCGAGTAATAAGTTATCACAACACAAAATTTAGTTTAAATCGGTTCAGTACTTTTTGCGTGAAACGCGTACATCGATTTTGCTAAGTTACTGTTTTATTATATTTATAGATAAAACTAGGTATTGCGAGTGTACCTTAGGAGATAGACATATGCTATTGTGGACTTTTTTGTAGGTCTTTTCAAGACCTACAATTTTCTAATACGTTGTTTGGGTATATCTCTTAAGGTCTAGCCAGCGTTAGTCAAATAAATTACTAAGGACGGCTTGAACCTTGTTAATTATAAAATGTTTTATATCAGAAATCTTATATAAACAACTTCAAAAACTATAACAGTTATTATTTTCTTAAAGTAAACATTTAAACATTCCGATAATTGTATTTTTTGTAGAGGTTTCTAGAATTTTTATTTTTTTATTTTAGGATTTTCAAAACAGCGGTAATTTTTAACGGTTAAACTTTTTAGTTTATAGTATTAAAAACCCAAAGAAAAAAAATCATTCAAATCCATTCACTATAACTGGGTTTCGTCATTTTTCAGACTAATTATTGTACTCGACTATAAGCTTAAACTAACATCTAATAGCAATATAGAAAAAATAATCGTTTTCACGCAATGTGCATACAAATACAAGAAGCAACATACTTTTGAATTAATTAAAATATAATGTAATTCTCCTTCCTATCCCAAAGGATTTACAAGTTCGAATTATTTTCAAATACTTTTCATTGTAGATCTATAGAATATGTTAAATTTTAGATTAAAATTAATTAAAGTTAAATATAATTTTTATAATGTAAGCCGTTTGTAATTATAAATTTTGAAGTGTACATTAAATGAGCTAATATGAATAAGCTCTGAAAGCGCACAACAATATCGGTAAGGCAAAGTTCAAAACAGGTGTGAAGCTTTATTCTCATGAGAAATTTACTCTTCCATTAGTTTTAATTCACTCGACGCCCGCACGGTTCATTATTTTCGCTATCTACGAAAATGTGTTTTTTACTTCAGAAAATATGGTTCGGAAGCGGCGAGGCAATCATGATTTTATCAGAAAATTTTAAATATAAGCAAAATATTTACTATGATTATTATATTAAAATAAATATTTTTTTGTAACTTAATTTAGTAAAAATCAAGTTACAAAAAATGGCAGGTGCCTTTCCTTAAATCCGATTAGGACTTACTATGTTTTTTATTTACAAACTGGTGGTAGGCTTGTGGTATTTTAGTAAAAATTGTAATAATTTAATGCAAAATGTTTCTTTTGGATTTGAATTCTTTTTTAGTTATTTCTTAGTATATTATATTTGCTAAATATAATATACCTACTAAGTGCACACATTGATAACTTTCAGGGGTTTCTTGTTGTAAATGCATATTAACGTATTCTTTTTGAGCAGAATAGAATCTGGGACCTTTTGCGATGTTGGTAATAACAGCTCAACACTCCCTTAGACTCGAAAATAAGGTAAAAAATCGAATATGCCAATTTTCATTTGCTAAGCATTTTTCGCAGTTTCATTACTTCAGCAAAATATACCTAAATGTTGGTTATTGGCCAATATACTGTACCATCCAAGTTTACGAGTAGCTAGCAAAATTGTGTTCCCTAACCTAATGAAAATGAAATGCCCACAAAATTACATAGTCTTCAAAATGTTTTGTTATAATTACATGTTTTTTTTTTCATTCAAACTGATTCTTCTTTTATTCAAATTAGAATAAAGTTAAATATCTATAAGTTTTACACTATTTTTGTATAAATTATAATAAAAAAAATATATTAATAAAAATAGATATAAGGTACCAACGTATATTTTAAATGTCATTCCGAAATATATTGAACATAATGTAGTTATTTAATGAAAAATCAATTTCTGAAAACATTTTATTTTAAGCTTCTCTTGGGTTACGTTTTTATACTCGTTTGCAGCGAGTAGGTGTAGGTTATCATGTATGTAATTGAGAACATAAATTACGAATCAAGTCGTGTTTTTTATTTTCATTTAGTGAAGATGGAAAAAAACCTAAAAAATATTGCAATTATAATAAAATAATAATAAAAAAAAATTTTTAGGTATGTTTTGATCTTCTCACGAGACTCTCATTTTTTTTTAATTAGTAGATTTTTCGCCATTTTTTGAATTGAGCAAAGTTTATATTATATTGTGACCTAAGGACCACAAAATATACACTTTTATCGATTTTGGATAGGAGCCAACAGACTAATATTACACAGGAATCAATTATTATAATTAATGCTCTCCAAACTGATTCGACCACGGCGGCCAATCTCAAGTACACTCTCTATTCCTGTCACTCTCAAACTTTGGCGGGACGACAATTCGATACGACCGGTGAGAGATCAGGCGCACGACCTTTACGTATGTACTCTCTGAGGCACAGAGATGAAACACCGCTTCTCCGGACTGTTACTGAGAATTCCTTAACAGAAAAACTAAATGACTGAACTTGGCCCTAATCTAATAGAACCCAGGACCTCCGGATATGTTAGTTATTAGAACATCAAGGCAATTATTAGCTATGCTGGGCTTATATCACTCTTCGGGCTATAAACAAAGTCGAACATTGCTACCTGCAGGAAGAATGAACCAACACAATACATTGTCGCATAATATTTGCATCTAAGGGTCATGTCACATGTGAGTTACATAGAAAAGATATACTGACTCCTTATTACATTACCGTAGGTATTATTAGAATAAAGTAAAATATCAAAACGCACATAAATAACCTCTTTAAAATCTAAAAATAGAATGATTATCCTGCTATTTATACTTTTGTACATACAAATATAAACGGTTTATTCTTTTATTTCAAACGTACACCCAATGTTAATGCGGAAATGTACTATTCTTTCCATGCAAATAATGTTACGTTTTTGGAGTAGAATCGTTGAAAGCAAGACGAATCGAGTGCTTTATGGGCAAGTCAACTTTAGTTCATAGTGAAAACTTGTCTACGTCACATCGTTTTCTTTAGAGAAAACTAAGCTATTTCTATTAAAGTTAAAAGTACCTGGGTGACCGAGCTTCGCTCTGCATTTTGTTTTTGTGACATCGTGTTTTTCGAAAAAGATATAAAAATTGAGTTTTTTAGAAAAGAAACCTATGCCTATGGATAAAATTAAATGAATAAACTTATAAAAATAAAGCTTGTCTAAATACAAAATTTGATCCAAATCGTTACAGCCGTTTCTGAGATACACGAAATAAATTTTTATATACAAGAACATGAGTCGCTCATAATATTTTAAGATTATAGAAATAGTCGTATTTATGATATAAAAAAATTAAGGTCTGTGAAGTAGATAAAATATCGAAAATTATGAAAATACAGGAAATTATTTCAGGCATTTATTCAGAACTAGAAACTTACCCTCAATTTGGTTATGTGCGGCCCTAGCTACTTTTTTTTTATGTGTCTCAAGGTTTAGCCAGCGTTAGCCGTGTAAGCGTACGAAAACACTTTTTTTGACAAAACACCGTCATAGATCAGATAGAATTATGAGGCCTTTGGTTCAGCTATTATGTATGGAAACCGTATGAAATATTTATAAATTATATACGCAAACCTTCTTCGTTTAACGCTTTTTTTTATTAGCGAAAACCGTATTAAAATTCGTTATGTGATTCTAAACCACAAATCGAAGTAAGCGGAGAAACAGACAGAGTCAGACAGCGACTTTTATATTATAATTGAGATGAAATTTTGCATTTTTCCATGAAAAGAGAGATTTTACCACACTAAATTATTATAATATGTGTTAATTTTTTAACCCTGCCATTAAGAGTTTTGTGTAATAAGCCCTTGAAACTTTTGTATGAAGGACAACTCGCCCAATGAGTTTTTCTGTGGTAAAAAAATATCTTAAATCTGCTTGGATAAGTTATCACTACACAAAATGTCGATCTAAAATTAGTAACTTTTGTTTTAGGGTCTATATTCTGTACAAAATACGTAACAGTCATTGTTTTAAAACATATTTTATGTACTGGTTTCGCGTTGTTACTATTTTATTAGGTATATATATTTTATTGTATTATTTGAACATTTTTAAATACATATTTAAATAATCAATTCTTATAAAAATGAGATGTTTAAGAATATCTTTCTTATCTTGGTATAAATTAATTTTATGGTAAAACCTTGATAGCATTTGTATGATGTGATAAGAACTAAACTAAGTAAGTATGTACAATGAAAATGAAAGTCAAGTAAATAGGAGCCAATAAAATATTTAATCAGCGAATCCTTTTCAACAAGATCGTGCTTTACCATTTCTTTCAATCGCTTTTGTGTCCTCTGCAAAAGGAATTCACGCATTTTCAATATATTGGCATCGATACCTATCTACTTGTGCTTTATATTTGCGATAAATAAAAGATGCTGAGTATATCAAAACTATTATTTTATTTATTTTATTTTATGTTATTTTATTTATATGGGATCACTAACATGGTAAACAGTAACTTAATAAAAACACACAATTGTACAAAGCAGGACTAAATCTGTTATAATATTTATAGGTAACTACGATATGCATAAATAGATATACGGCGCATTTAAAAATTAATTACGAACGTTAAAAAAATGTTTCTTGTGTTTAATTTTTTATTTTTATTAGTTTTTACTAGGTATATTTTGTTATTATAGCGGCAATAAAAATACATACTCTGTGAAAATTTCAACTCTCTACCTATTTCGGTTCATGAGATACAGCCCTCCTGTGAAAATTTCAACTCTCTACCTATTTCGGTTCATGAGATACAGCCCTCTGACAGACGGACGGACGGACAGCTGAGGCATAGTAATAGAGTTCCGTTCGCGTTGGCACGGTTCGGGTACGGAACCCTAAAAATTAACAGCTCCATAACAAAAAAAACAAAAACACTATTGTAAATTAGTTATCTATACAGATAAATAAAATTGGAGTGTCCGTTTGTAATATTAAAATAACCGCTTTTTACTAAATGCATATGGATGTGTAATGGGTAGATATACCAAAACAACATTTTTTACAATTTTTGTCTGTCTGTCTGTCTGTCTGTTTGTTCCGGCTAATTTTTGACGGGATTTTGACGGGACTTTCACTGGCAGATAGCTGATGTTATGAGGAGTAACTTAGGCTACTTTTATTTTTGAAAAAGAATCAGGGTTCCGCGAAAAAAAATTAAAACCCATAAAATTGTGAACAAAATCAGCGTACGGCGTACGCACCCGAGTAAAGCGAGGGTAAATCGCTATATAATTTAAATGAATATCTTAGGAGTAGCAAGCTACTATTTATGTATAAACATAGTTAACCGTGAAAACGTACCTAGGGACGAACGCGAGCCAAGCGAGGGTGAGTCGCTAGTGGTAAATATAAACGTTTAACGTAATATCAGTTTTTGCTAGTGGAGAACTTTGTTGTATGAAAAAAACAAAACGTACTTACACTGAAAGTGTTTCAGATATAGTATAAAAACTAACTTACATAATTTCTTTTTATAATATTATACACAGGCAGTACTTTTGGACTAACTAGTATTTATATTACTATAGGTCTATCTATACACTACACTAGCTCACCCTCGCTTCGCTCGGCTTCGCCTCTAGATGATTTTTCAAATTGACATAACTTTTTTATTTAGGAACCGATTGAAATAAAACAGATATTAAATGTTAAGTGAAGCTTACCACAATACATTAGTGAAAACCGCACCCAAATCAGTTAAGCTGTTTCTAAGATTAGCGCGCACAAACGCACAGACAAACCGACAAACAGATAAAAAAAAAACTAAAAATCATTGTTTTGGGTTCTATCGCGTTAATAGAGATCCCGAATAATAGTTTTTCTCAAATATCTTCCATGTACAGACAGCGATCAGTTACAATTTTATTATACGTATAGATAAGTTTCATCGTAAATGGGACTTACACGATTATTGATGATTATTTGCAAGCAAAATCGTCTTGTATGAAATAATATAAGTCATATATGATATTCTACACTCAATATCGATTTTGCCTGGTAGCGACGAATTTAAAGCAAGATGTACACCTCAGGGATTATATTCTGCACGATATTTTCCATATTATGTAATACTCTCATAGGCAAGTGGCAAGTACCATGTAATCTCCAGTTCCGATCGCCCAACGACATTATTCAGTTCGCGTAAGCTTTACCTTATTAGTATGATCGTGCACTACTATCACGAACCTCGTTTTACCTATTGGAAATAAGTATTTACGTACTATGCATTCATTTTATGCACATTACATATCTATGTATTATATTTAATTTCAGTTATTTTAAAGAGTTTATTAGTCTATATAAATATACTAGCGGCTCACTATTGCCCCGCTCGGGTTCGTCCCTACTTACGTTTTAACATTTAGTATAGATTTCTCAAGAGATGTAAAAAGTACCTAAAGTAAATTAAATAAAAAGTATCCTATATGTTGAACTGGATAACCAGCTATCATTATATTAAATTTTAACAAAAACCCTCTAGTTATTTTTCCGTGATGCGGTCACAGACAGACACATACACAAAAATTCTAAAAACTGTAGATTGCGCCTCTGTATTGATAATAATGTCTATTTTAATAAGATTTTCCAAAAAAATATTTAATGTATAGATTCGGCCTACGAGTAGTTAGAATTATTTTATTTTATGTATAGAAGTATGGCAATAATACAGACAAAACTTAACCAGCCGGAGCTTATATCATTCCTTGTTCCTGAAACTTGAAGTGGTGATCTTCAATTATATTCTCAGCCCAAACACGTCCACTGCTGGACATACGCCTCCCACAAAGATTTCCATAACAACCGGTCTTGTGCCATTCGCATCCAATGGGCTCCAGCGACTTTGACCAAGTCGTTGGTGTATCTTGTAGGAGGCCTGCCCACGCTTCGCCTTCCGGTACGTGCCTGCCACTCGAGAACTTTTCGTCGCCAACAACTGTCCGTTGTAGTGACTTTTCCGTCCGTACAAATGTAAAAACATTATTGAATTATTACTTACTAGCGACTCACCCCCGCTTCGCTCGGGTTCGTCCTTAGCTTGCTTCCCAATACAAACTTTCATCCCCATTTTCACCCCCTTAAGGGACGATTTCCGGGATAAATATAGCTGTTATATTACCGCATTATAATTTCCAATTTTTTAAAGTATTAAAATGGATATAGTATGTTATCCTTAAGAGATAGACATATGCTATCGAGGACTTTTCTGTAGACTTATATAAGATACACAATTTCACCATACATTATTTTGTTATATCTCAAAGGATTTAGGCAGCGTTTTCGTTGAAAGCTCCCAGTCGCCTTATTTTTTTAACAAATATCGTTATATTTTAGCCAATGTATACAAAAACTTAACAAATTATATACTAAGACTTTTCTCGAGAACCATGGTGAAAATAGCATAAAAATCGGTAAACTAGTTTTTGAGTTCATCGCGAACAGACAGACAGACAGATGCGGCGGAGGACTTTTTTTTATAATATGTAGTGATTACGGAGTTATCGACGGTGATTTTTAATTTAAGTCTTAGGTATTCAGAACCACCATTTAATATATATTTTTTTTCTTTGATTAACAAAATTGCTGGCTCTACTTCAATTTGGTTTAAAGTACTTTAATAAAAATCCCTTGTATTACTAACATAAAAGCTCCTGGCAAAATTGTCCGCCTATTTCGTTGTCTTTTTACGTAACGTTCACTAGTTTAAATTGAACTACCGGCGGCGCCTAATGGAACAGCCCCGCCAGACAGCGGCAGGTAGCACGCGTCAAAATGAATATGTATCGCCCTTTAGCCCGGATTTTCAGATAAAATACTCTTTTCACGTATTTTTTACGCTACCCGACTTTAATAGAGCGTCATAATTATATTGATTTTCTATTACTAGATCCTTGCTTCACACTCACTTATAGATTCTACATATACCTATGTAAGAATGTGAAATGTATATGATTTATGGCCAGGCGAGTGAAGTACACTGAAGGCAAGGTGAACCTTGATTTTTCATTGTTATATTGCTTTTAAATATCCTTTATTTCGTATTTTTTGCACTAGTGAGCCCCGCCAGTTGTCACATTCTCTGTCCTCTGACCATCATACATTGATTGGAAGACATCTCTTTAAAGATACATTCACCTTTAGCCTCTATTTCCCTTTAATAATAATAATACACTTTATTGCATATCATAACAAAGAAACATAAATGAACCTCCGTTTTTATTATTTTTAAATGTACGTATAAATGATATTTTTAATAAATATTGTTGAACTTATAAGCAAGCAGCTCATAAAACAGTACTGTGTGATAAATTTAACATTAAAAATTTCCATGTTTAAAACTTTATAAGATTTTCATGTAAAAAGTAATACTTTTTACAGCGTCTGTAGTCCATAAAACATCGGAGAGTCCTTATGAAATTGCAAGCTGCGGACTACGTCCAATATGTAAATATATTTATGAACCACTTATAATGTTTCATGTTACTAGCGTTACGACTCACGCATGTAAATGTAGAGAAAAATTAACATCCTTTGTCGCATAATATGTTAATTTGTAGGAAGGGTCTGCATGGCACAAAAGTCAAAACACAAAATAGCTCATGTTTGTATAGGCTGTAAAAAATATTTCACAAGACCGAAGTTTATATAAGGCAGCATATTACTTGTTAAAGGGCATGTTAACAAAATTAGACGGCAAAATGGGTGTAAATTTTGCATGTTATTATTTTATATCAAAATTTTCCATGCGTAATCCCGCTTCTTGTTTACCCTATCTATGTATAAATTTGATTTATGTATATTATTAAGCTTTACGTAATTTCTTATTAAATAAAAATTGGTTTCCTACATTACTTTTTTAACGTAAAATTCGAATTCAAAAAGTTTTAATGGGTATTAAATTTTTACAATTTTTTACTAAACGTCATGAGTGTAACACCAGTGAGGAAAAAACAAGTCTCCTGAGAAGAACTAACTGCGATAAGAAACTCAATGAGACTATTTCTTTTTCTTTCTTTTATATAAAATTAAAATGACAATAACTATCTATATTCAATGATATATTAAGATGGAGTACTTTTTACCTTTGCCAACAAATTTGTAATTTAATTTATATGATTTTAATATGTTCAACAAACGTTGAAATAAATGTTGGTGCAAGTGGCCCTTACTATTTTATGTAAGTGGATACTCTTTAAATTATATTCAAATAGCATAGACAATTTATATTCTCTGAGAATTTTTACGGGTACATTTTTATATACATATATTTCAGTCCGCCAACCCGCACTTGGCCAGCGTGGTGGACTATGGTCTGATCCCCCTAATATTGAAGGAAGGCCCGTGCTCAGCAGTGGGACGTTAAAAGGGCTGAAT
Source organism: Fabriciana adippe (assembly GCA_905404265.1). Classification (NCBI taxonomy): domain Eukaryota; kingdom Metazoa; phylum Arthropoda; class Insecta; order Lepidoptera; family Nymphalidae; genus Fabriciana; species Fabriciana adippe. The sequence goes on from FR989991.1 coordinate 10,312,177, forward strand.
ACAGATACACATACATTTTTATCAAACAATAATATTAACAATTATTACAATAAGGTAACTACTTTAATAGCTCAATGAACACAAAAGTGAACACCTGTTATTTATGACTTGGCTTACTCTCTCCATAAAAGTGAAACATCGGCTTTCATATAAAAGCCTGAAGTAAAATTGTTTCCAATAAGATAAATGTACATCTATTTACAACAGATTTACTACAAACAAAAAGTAATGGCGTGTTTATAACAGAGAGATAGATTTATGAAGATAAAATGGCATAGGATATAAAGAAAGTAAATATTATTCATAACATAAGCTGACTCGTGGATCTCAATGAATTATTTAGTAGACCCATGTATATTATATTAAATAGGTGCATGTTTGTACCCCAAATATGGCTAGTTGGATGTTATGGCAATACAAATTCAATAATGCTAATCTAACGTTTGGAACACACTGGTGTTAATCAATAATTCGCAATATTGCGAATACAAAATAAAGAAATGTTTGTTATTATTATATACTAGTGATTTACCCATTTTCCACTCAGGCAATTTACTATTTTTGGATTTAAAAATTTATTTAGAGGCAGCGCGCTTTTGTATACATTTTATAACTATGTGAAATCCTTTATTCGAAAAGCTTAATAACAGAAATATCCATGTTCTATGATCTGATGTATGATTGGATCTTTAATTTTAACTAAAAATGTGTAAATGATATTAAGTAATAATGCGACAGTAACACTAAAACCAACATAATGCGCTTACGGCACCTTCTTATAAAGTCTAGCTTCACATTTTATTACTTAACTAAGTCAAGTTTAAACAGCTATAAACCAATGAAGTGCTTCTTTTGTATTGTATTTATTTGTTTGAATGCGCTAATCTCTTGTACTACTAGTTCAATATTAAAAAAAATATATGTTTTTCTTGTAATACTTTGTTTAATAAGGCTATCTATTATCACAAACCGATGAAAGAAGAGCAGTTAGTTATACATAAATTACATGAGAGAAGCCGTGACCAAATGGCTAGTTATGTTAGAATCTAATTTTTCTAAAATTGACAGATACACGAGAAATGATTAATATAATTTATACATATGTATGTATCAATCAGTAGGCTTAGCAAGCGTAAGGTATAAAGTGTGGACACAGTAGCGAAAATGTTATATATCTTATATATAATGCAACTACTGGGCAGTGGTAGTCCAATGGTAACGCGCTCGCTTGGCAAACTGAGTGAAGCGGGTTCGAATCCCGGGTCTCGCACCTCTAATATTTTCATGTGCGAATCATTTCTAACATGATTACCACTTACCTTACGGTGAAGGAAAACATCGTGAGGAAACCTGCATGTCTGAGAAAATCTAGCAAGTTTTCGAAAGATATGTGAAGTCCATCAATCCGCACTTGGCCAGCGTGGTGGACTATGGCCTGATCCCCCTCGTATTGAAAGAAGGCCTGTGCCTAGCAGTGGGACGTTAAAAAGGGCTGAATAGAATGCAACTACTATTGATTTCGTTATGCGATTTTCGCAGATTTATTCAATCGATACGAGTGCCACGAAGATTAACCAAATGCAATTTGCGTGTCGAGTACAGTGTCTATTTGGAAACGACGTTTGAATTAAGATACAATTTATTGATACTTTGCATACATCTGATAATTTTAATATTTTCTTGCTAAAATACGCGTTCTATTTACCTCAGAAGCTATTGGCTAAAAATTTTTAAGTCGTTCAACAAGGACTATTCAAATTCAGTTCAGAATTGCTAAGAGTGTCGTACCTATATAAAATCACATTAAATAAAAGTGTGAAAAACGTAGAATAATGAGTTTTAAGATAATAGCGGAGTCCTAAAAAACTTCTTACTTGAAAATGATAGATTTCGAAATAAGTCCTAGAATAAACACCGGTGACTGATCGAGGAAGCGGTTGCAAACGTTACAAAGATTCCTTTTTCTTTTTTCAGAATTTATACACATTTATACACTTACCAAAATCAAAAACACAAAGCAAAGCAATCACTCCCCGAATTTATTAGAAAATCTGCTTCCAAACCAATTGTTTCTCTGATTTGAACAGTGTACATTTCAATATCAGGCATGATTGCACATTCGCATACGATTTCGCGTTATCTAAAATAAACACTTGGAGTGCATCGTTATATGTAATTGGCAATATGAAGGTGTATCCTTACTTATTCTTCTTCTCTGATAAGTTTGCGTTTATTTTTGATTTTTGGCCGAGCCAGTAATAAACGATACAAATTAGAACGCTTATTCGATTTCCAACTATTAAAAACACTTTGTTAGAAAATTAATAGAGAAATATTCAGACTATTATAGTATGCATGTTCTTAAAGTTTGCATTAAAGTTTTCAGCCTTTGATGTGATGGTCCCTAGTTTGGACTTTCGTGCAGTGCGGTTTCACAGATACTAATGTTGGTAACTATTATATATTTATTAACTAACTAAATAAATATATAATGTATTTTAAAAAATTAAAATTTGTTGTTTCTGCGTTTTATTGAACTTGAGAAATACTTATAAAAGACAAGATAAAAATATGTATAAACACAAGAAACAGATGTTACAGCTAGGCTATAGTATGTCGATAATATTCGAGCTAGTGCTAGTGATTTCACTTATATACTTCACAGAGCAGAACTTTAAGACAACGTCTAACTTGTTTGCGTACTTCTACAATTGTATATTTGAGATACAGCTTGCTTAAAACCTATTCTCAAGAGAAAATATAAGTTTCCATTTCTGTTATAACGCCTTTTGTACCTCAGGCTATGTTATCATAGTTGAGGGGAGAACGTGACTTGAGTAATATTATTTCAATATTTTGTGTTTCTATTTCGGAAAATTATATATTAGAGTATGTGTGTAGAGTATTAAGGCGTAGGTCTGATTGGTACTATCTGTGGTTGGAGGATGCGGGTTTCAATGCGGGCTTAGACAAGATGACATTTAAAAATCGCTTGCGAATAGTTCTTTTTTTAAATTGTTATAAAAAGGTAAATGTAATTGTCATAGAATTTTGATATTTTGAACATAGAATAAAAAGCCTATGGTCTATTTTTATAAATGAGGTAGACTGTAAAATGCGGGGATCAGAACATGTTATTTAGTTTTTAACCGACTTCCAAAAAGGAGGAGGTTCTCAATTCGTCGGAATCTTTTTTTTTTTAACCGACTTCCAAAAAGGAGGAGGTTCTCAATTCGTCGGAATCTTTTTTTTTTTTTATGTATGTTCACGGATTTCTCGAAGACGGCTGAACCGATTTGGAAAATTTTTTTTTGTTTCAAAGAGTATTCTTCCCCGGTGGTCCCATATAAATTTTATCGAAATCGGTCAAGCGGTTTTTAAATAAATGGCTTAATCGAATATTATGTTTTTATTAAAAATCTTTCTTCTTACAAATTACTTGCTTATTACGTCTACACTAAAAATGGAAAAATAAAAACTTTTAAAAAAAAAAATAAAAACCGACTTCCTGGCACTGAAAAGTAAAAAATAACTAAACAGAGGTTTTCATTTAAAATAGATACCTAATCAGATATTTTCGAAGTCGGTGCCAGCCAATACAAATCAAAGCACACCGACTTCGAAAATATCTGATTAGGTATCTATTTTAAATGAAAACCTCTGTTTAGTTATTTTTTACTTTTTTTATGTATGTTCACGGATTTCTCGAAGACGGCTGAACCGATTTGGAAAATTTTTTTTTTGTTTCAAAGAGTATTCTTTCCCGGTGGTCCCATATAAATTTTATCGAAATCGGTCAAGCGGTTTTTAAATAAATGGCTTAATCGAATATTATGTTTTTATTAAAAATCTTTTTTCTTACAAATTATTTGCTTATTACGTCTACACTAAAAATGGAAAAATAAAAACTTTAAAAAAAAAAATAAAAACCGACTTCCTGGCACTGAAAAGTAAAAAATAACTAAACAGAGGTTTTCATTTAAAATAGATACCTAATCAGATATTTTCGAAGTCGGTGCCAGCTAATACAAATCAAAGCACACCGACTTCGAAAATATCTGATTAGGTATCTATTTTAAATGAAAACCTCTGTTTAGTTATTTTTTACTTTTCAGTGCCAGGAAGTCGGTTTTTTTTTTTTTTTTAAAGTTTTTATTTTTTTTAAATTTAGAATACACCTATCGTAAGATTTCACCATAGGTTTATCTAATATCCGGTCCGATCGGTTCGTATATTTGTATATAATTATTAATTAAGTATAAAAAATATATCCGTTTACAATACGTGCTTAAAAGATTTATCTGCTTCCATAGATTGATATATAATACACTAGCATTTCCCGCGGCTCCGCCCGCGTTCAGATGATCAAAAACCAAATTCTTAGGTTTTCACATTAGTATACTCTTACATTATACATTACTTTCATTGCGCACCGCATGATTGGTAAATAATGGCAGAGATTGACAATGCCACAAAGGTTCCTCCGTTAAATTGAACTTTTTGTTTTAGCAATAACATTTATGTATGTCTATATTTCTGTTTTGTTTGTTTTTTTTAGTTTTTCACGATAAACTCTCAAACTACGGAATTAATTTTAATCATTTTTTACTAATATTTAATATATAGCTGATTATTTAAATTACATAATGATAACTTTTCTTAATTAGCGCTAGTTAGTAATGTTTTCCAAAACGATTTTCAAAAGAAAGTGTAATAAGTAAATAATTCTAAGCGAATACATTTTTTTATTTCATATGGCTCTGCTAATATGATTAAAGTCGTAAGCATTTTATTGTGTCCTTTAAGCCTTTACCTTCCAAGAAAAGGTGTCAAGAAAAAGTGAAAAAGTTGAGGTATAACAATTCCTAAAATACTTTTTCATAGTTTTTGAGATATGAAATATTTTTAGTTACCCGCTTTGGCAGTTTAACAGCCATAGACTTGTTTTCCATAAAATGTTATAAAATAATATAAATTGAACTTATTTTTACGGTGCAAAAAATGAGTAGGTATTGTGGAAACGTAAATATTTTTCGTATTTATTTTAGTGTTAACCATACAAAACACGTAAGTAAGAAAAACAACATAGCATTTTGCTATACGAAACCTAAAATGCGCGAGTTGGATTTACATATGCCCAATTTTTACAGTAAAAGATTAAAAAACATTACCATTATTTACTAAACAATAAAAATTTACAAATATTCTCATTTGAAAATTGTTTCGGCCAACAAAATATTACTAATATGTTACCTACTAATTTATAAAGCCAAAAAGTTTGTTTTATTAGAAATTTAACCACGGGCAGGGCCGCGGGTAATTTAGTAGTAATTATAGTAAAGTCATAGAAAGGTTATATCTGTACATTTTTTTTTTGGATAAAACTACGTATTTTAAAAACACATGGCGACATCTATTGTCAAATAGCTAAATAACACATAAATAAATTTTCATTAAAATAACTATTTTAATGAATAAAATAGCGCTGTTAATATTTCTTTTAAAGATAAGTTTTTTTTTAATAGTTTTAACATAATATATAAGTAAGTTACCCTGCTAAAATATTAATAGCATCATCGTGCTTTTACTTCAACCAGTTTTTGTATTTTTTCTCAGAAATGAGATATTTTCCTGCGGTAAAAAGAATCCTATGTGTTGAGCCGGATAACCTGCTATTACCATACCAAATTTCATAAAAATCCCTCAAGTGGTTTTTCTGTGATGCGGTCACATACAGACAGACAGAAAAAATTCTAAAAACTATAGATTCGGGCTCTATATCGCTAATAATGAATATTTCAATAAGATTTTCCGAAAAAATATTGAATTTAGGGGTTCGGCTTAGTTACAATTTTATTGTATGTATAGTTACTAATTTACGAAGCGAAAAAGTTTGCTTTACTGATAATTTAAACACGGGCGGAGCCGCGGGTGATTTAGTAGTAATTCTAATAAAATCGAAAAAAGGTCATATCTGTACACTAATTTTTTTGGGATTAAAACTATGTATTTTAAAAACACATGGCGACATCTATTGTCGAATATCTAAATAACACATAAATAAATATTAATTAAAATAACTATTTTAATGGATAAAATAGCACTTTTGATAATTTGATTTTCAAGATAAGCTATTTTTATAGTTTTTATCATATTTTGTAAGTTACCTTGCTAAACTGTTTACAAATAGTATCGTCGTGGTTTTGTTCCTACCAGTTTTTGTATTTTTTTTCAGAAATGAGATATTTTATCGCGGTAAAAAGTATCCTATATGTTGACCCGGATAACCAGCTATCATCATACCAAATTTCATCAAAATCCCTCCAGTGGTTTTTCCGTGATGCGGTAACAGACAGACAGACAGACAGACAGACAGACAGACAGACAGACAAAAATTCTAAAAACTATAGATTCGGCCTCTGCATCGATAATAATGTCTATTTCAATAAGATTTTCCAAAAAATATTTAATGTACAGATTCGGCTTAGTTAGAATTTTATAATATGTATAGATAGATTATATCACTTGGGTTTCAAAAAACTTTTCTCTTAAAGGATTATTTTTTTTATCATAACATATTAGTATTCATGAAGCCTCACAGCCCGCTTTAATTAATCTTCATATCCACGGACTGTCGGCCGAAAGTAACTAATCCATTTAAGCTGTAGACTTGCATTCAGACGCAAAAGAATTGAATTGCAAACGGAATAACAAATTTTTATTCGTATATGAACCATTTTAATTATATGAGTACTAGACCTTTACTCTATGTGTAAATTATAGTAACTGCCTCAGTGGTGTAATGGCTAGCATGTATGGCTGCACATCCGGAGGTCCTGGGTTCGAGTACCGGGTTGGGCCATGTTTAGCTGTTTAGTTTAAGCTTTTCTGTTTAGTAAGCCTCAGTAACAGCCCGGAGTTGGGAAGTCGGTGTTTCACCGCCGTGCCTCGGAAAGCACATCGGTCTTGCGCCTTAACTCTCACTGGCCGTGTCAAGTAGTCGTTCCATCGAAGTATGAGAGTGACACGAATAGAGAGTGCACTTCTGTCCGAGCGCACACTTGTTTGAAATAAGAGAAGATGAGAAGATGTACTCTGTAAAGACTTCTGGATACAACTTTTCTAGATAGACTAAATTAGATCATAATCTAGCATTATATATAGATATACATTGTATATATGTATATATACAGTTTAAAATACATAAAGTTTATAAAGAAACTACATCAGAAATAAGATAATGATAAGGCTTTATTACCTTATTTTATGGGCCAACTCAATAAGGGCCACTCTCTGTTCTCTACTCTCTCGCCGTCAGTATTGTGTCTCGGTGAATTGGGGCGAGAAATTACATTAACAACAAAGGGAACGAAGCGTTTTAACTTAATGGCTACCTCGTGACGTATTCCACATCATCACTTAGCCGGGTCGTCACTCTGCAAAAATCAGTTTATATGACCTTTATACGACTATTTACGTTTATACGACTAGTTTAACTTTTAACCTATCTTTTAACTACTTCTATAAAATGTATAGTTTAATTTAAACTTTTGGTTATTATCGTTTTAACTGTTTAGTGTAGTGATCAGTGTTTATTCTCGTTTGGAAAGTTATTGCCACTCCTGACCTTTAAAGTTTAGTTAAAAAGAACAGTTAAAAGAAAAGTTCAAGGGAAAGCTTCCCGAACTTATCATAGTTAGTCCCTCTTGTAATTTAAAAGTTAATTTGCATATTTTTTATGTTGTATTCAATATTTTGTTTTGTTTTGTTCAGTATTTTCCGCATTTTTCTTAATTTCTTATCCAAATACCGTGCAAGAATAAGAAAAATATCCTGACAGCCTACAAATTGCAACCACAAAAAAGCCAAATCGCTTAAGATGAAGGCATTTTTGGAGTTTACGTTTCATTTGGATGCCAAGATTTGTTATCTTCTATTGCTGCTTTTTAACACATTAATCTTGATTTCAAGAAGACCGAATTTTATATATCTATAGATCAAAAGGCATATATTTTTAATCTCTTATGTAACAATTTAGTATACAATTTGATATATATATATATATATATATATATATATATATATATATTATGTTATTTATAGAGTAAATTTACAGGTTTATAAGTCTAAGGATCATGTGTACATAAGTATGTAGAACAAAATAATTTATTGCATTATTCTTTCAGGAAATTCTAGTAAGAATAAAGGCGTTTTAACACTAAGGAGGCATATATACATATCTTCATTAAAAGATTCGTAATATATTTTTAGTATATTGTAAATATATGCCTCTAATTTTTAATTTATTTTTCACCTCAGCTTCGAGTAGTGTTTAAAATGAATTAACTCTATGATGAAACGCATGTACGATCACGAGAACCCTTTTTTTGTTTAAATGTCGCTTAGCTTTACCTTTTTTTGAGTACTGCTAATAAAATATTGGTGTTTTTAATTTATTTCTATTTGGTAAAAGTTGCAATGTTCAATCCAAAAAAAAAAAAATGTTGTACTTTGTTCATATATTTTTTAATTTTACATTTTTTAATAATAATACTTACTATATTCTAGCTACTTCGCTTCCCTAGGTGTCTAACAGGGGTCTACTCTATTGTTCTGAAAATAAAATGTCATTTAAATCCGTCCAGCCATTTTAGGACAAGGTGTAACAAATATACACAAATACGAATTTTCGCATTTATAAAAGTTTTCCGATAATTTTTTTTAAATACTCTTATAATATATTACTAGAATTTATTTATTGCATGTATATAAACATATGTGTGTGCATATTTAGAGGAAATTAAGGTAAAGTTGGCGGGGAATTATATTAGCAAAGAGGCGTTTCAGTCTAATGGCTACCTCAAGAAAGTGCTTCCTGTGCTTTCCTAGGCATCACTTAAATACATCTAGGTACCTGCCTGTATTTAAATTAAGTAAATATTGTGTAATTATAACTTTTTGACGACAATGCACCAATAGGTATATTGTTAATATATTTAAAATTATAAGACTTTCTTTTATTATACATATATTTTAATTATACTAATAAATGTCGTAGTAAATGAAAATAGTCTAATAAGTTATTTTTTTAAAGTATGGCGGCAATAATTTTAAAAATCAAATAAGATTACAGGGAATAAAAAGTATAATAAATATAGTATTTTTTCAGCAATTTAATGATCATTTTCTTTAAGATCTAGTAATCTAGTAATTAACTGACTTCAAAAAATTCTCAATTCGCCTGTATTTTTTTTATGTTTGTTGTTGTTGTTGTTACCTCAGAACTCTGTTATTTATAAATCGATTTGATTTTTTATTGTTTTGTTTGAAAGTGTGTACTTCCAGATTGGTCCCATTTAAATTTGAAAAAAAAATCATTATTTGAAAAAATAGCTAATGAAAACTTAATCTACTTCTAATTGTCGTATTGACTGGAAAATTTGCAAGTATTTGTATTTCCGTTGATAGTGCAGTGATTCGGTATCGTCGAGCTGGTGTGATCGTAAGGCTAAAAAGTGGAGAGTGGAACTCTTCATTTGAGTTTGGGCTTATTTTGTTTGATTTGACAAACGTTAGAATTGGATTTTGGAGGCTGATTTTTTAGTGTTACTAGCAAGAGTACATTTTAGTTTGTCAGTTGTCATATAAAAATTGGCATCAAACTAACTTAAACGGCTTAAGCGAATATTTTATTAAAATACTTTCTTCTACTTTGCTACTACTACGTCTACACTAAAAATGAAAAAAAAAAACTCTAAATATGAAATAAAAACAGACTTCAAAAAATCACTAAAAAGTAAAGATTAACAGATTTTTAGTTTTCATTTACTAGATATATAATCAGAAATTTTCGAAGCTGGTGTCAGTCGATACAAATCAAAGCATACCGACTTCGAAAATGTCTGAATAGGTATCTATAGTAAATGAAAACTACCAATTAGTATTTTTTTCTTTTTTTGGCTTTTTTTTTCCAATTTGATTTTTATTTTTTTTATTTTTATCAATACAGAAGATCAGTAATTTAGAAAATAATTAATATAGCACACTTCTGAAAGCGGTAAAGTAATAGAAAAGTGGATCCACTTTAAAATTTTAAGCTTGTTACAAACCGATCAGTTACGTAATCTAAACTCACTTAATTGGCTTCAACACAGCCGAGAGTTCTCCAAAATTGTAGCAAAACAGTCTTTGTTGCTAACAATAACAAAGCCTGTTAGGAAGCGATCGGAAACCCGATTACGAAACTGCTATATGAATATTCATTGTCCAGATGTTCAAATCCAACTGGCTCTTTGAACATATTGAGACAAGTGGAATTACTACTTAGATACCTGTCAATATGTGAGATAATATTCACTATTAATAGTGAATATTATCTCGCTTAAGATTTTGATAAGAAAGGAAAGAAAAATGTATTTTAGTATGATTGAAATATTTTAAGTATTTTTGAAAAATTGTTAACAAACTTATTTCCGTATATACAATAAAATATCTTTGTACATTAATGTATATTAAAGAGTTTTTAAGGTTATAAAATATTAGCGTTTACTCCACAACTCCACTCGTGAGAAATCATTTATGTATGATCGTTCCTTTCCTAAGGGCCGTAGCGTGAAACTGTATGATCTATGCGCTTCCTCAATAAATAGGTTATAAAATTGTATTTTTTTAATTGGAATGGTAGTTCCAGACATTATAATAAAAAAACACATAGTAAGGTATACATTTTGTGATCAAAACCATTGTGTAATATTAGTAAGTAGAACACTGTTGCTGGTGTCGTATTACGTACCTTCTCGTATTATTTTATGACTGACTCATCCTCGCTTCGCTCGGGTTCGCCTCTATATATGTATATACAATTTGGATCAAATGTTATATAATACGTAGGTGTCCTTACTGAAAAATGTTATTTTTATATCTTTTCCGAGTGAAGCTCGGACGCCTAGGTACTTATACATAAAGCAGGAAGAGGTTGACTTTGCATATCATAGGTACGTATATATTTTTGTAAAATTTGTTACGCGAATATGCTGAGAAGCGAGTATGACTTCTATACCATATGTTAATACAATATTCAATTATATATTAATGACAGTAAACGAAAATTGATTGAACAGCGGGCAGAAATTGCAAAAAGAAAACACACTAATGAATGTTAAAATAGGCCTAAGGTTATTTCAATTTAATACGAAATTTAATTTTGAGCATTATTAAGTAGGTACAATTTGCCCTAGAAGTGGTAACGAATTAGCAAATAAATTGCGAAGTTTTGGTGACTGCAATTACTATTATATATATAAGAAATGCTCATTTAATATTATAAGATAATAGATAAATAATATAAAAGTGTGTGTGTGCAATTCATACATGGTAGAAGTGAAACTGAAGAAAAGTAACCTACGAGAGAATGAGATGAATATAGAGTATCAGGAATAAGATATTAATTATAAGGTTTATTTTTTTATAATATTTATACCAAGTTTAAGAGTTATTTTACATTTTATTTGACATTACAAATAAATATTACAAATTATTCAGTAATTAATTTTATTATTTTTCACTTCCTGTGTAATATATTTTATCTCAAATAATTAAATAAGGCATATTAGGCATATTACAATCATATATTTATAGAATATCATATAAGGAAAGAATATAATATTATATATTTGTCAGACAATAACAACGGTTACCATGGCAACATGGCAATGTATTCTATGTCATTTTCTCGCCGCACCGGCTTAATCCTATATATTTATGGTTTGTCTCTTTTTAGTGTTGCATTTCCATTTCATCGAGTTTCAAATTACAACGATTCTAAAGAAGTTTCACTTCAAAAATTGACAAGTTTAAATGTTTTTTTTTCCTGCTCCTTAGAAAATCTACATTATAATACTTCTCAAGCTTGCTTTCACACTCTTACTAGATGGATAGAAAATTCGTAGTCACATCGACACCAACAAACAGAATTTTGCTTACTGCTGCTGTAACTTGACCATATATCTCTTAATACTGCGTAGTTCTTATGTAAAACAAGATACTTATTTAAAAATATAATAAGTAGTAAATCTGTAGTTATTAAAAGATGTGTAGTTATTAAAAAATGTCTACACACCTCTCAATTTTTCTTTTACTAAAAATAAAAGTACTTATCTATAAAATCCAACATGTCAGGGTCGACTAACTCAATTAGTATTAAGTTACAAAAATTACACATGAAGCAACATAGAATAAAATATAGCTTTTTAACATGTGACAGCTTCGTAACGATATTTTAGATAAACGTTCTCGTTGTGCAGATCGTATTACAAATTCAGTATCGTCCTAATTGGCGGCGTTTAATTGCTAGGCTACGGAATAATTACTTTTATTAAGGAGCGAAGAGTTTCATAATGACTGCAATTAGGAGGTTTGCGGCGTTTTGTTCTAGAAAGGCACGTGTCATGTGTACGAATCATGTTCATGGCGTTCCACGTTTATGTCTATTTAATTTCTTTTTCTTAGTTTCTAAATGATTACGATTGATATATAGTGCTATTCCATAAGGACTTTTCTGTGACACGATAGTTGAATCCGCGATTATACCTTATGTAACTATTGAACATTTACACGGATTTAGCTGTTAAGTAACATAAAAGTGCTTACTTATAGCACTATAGGTTTGACAAAGTAGTATACGAGTGTGCATACACGAGTATTAATAGGTAAATGCACTCTCATGCATGTATTCAATGGACGTTTCGTGATTTCTTTGCTAATTTTTTTTTATTTATTTTTTATTTATTTATTTTCGTTCAGACACAGGTTCATATTTGTTATGGCTTATGCGTTACTAAAGAAACGTATGACATTTATGTATTAAACTGTTTTATTAAAATAATTTGAAAATTGTATAAATCGTAATTAATTTTATACAACAATATAAATGATGATTAATGATACATGATGATTGAAGTGAAGTCATTCACTTTAACATGTAATTTTTTTTCGGTTTACTAAATATTATAATGAGATGAGATGATATACTACGAGGTAACTTTTTGACACGTTAAAAGACACCCTGACAAAAAGACAGTGGTAGAAGTTTCCTGGAGCCTGCGGAAAAGAAAGAGAAGAAGAAAAACTTCAAGAAAGACCAATACTCGTAATTTAGAATCCTTTTGGAAATAACAGAGACACAAGAAAACTATTTTATTTCTGTCTTATACTTTACAATTTTAGAAGCAATATAATTAGTAGGTATTTATATAAAAAAATATATATTTTATATTTGTCATAACTAAGCCCATGTCTATTGTATGGTGGTTAATTACTTGAGAACGAATGGACCTCCCTTCAATACGAGGGTGATAAGGACCATAGTCCACCACCATGGCGACGTGCGGGTTGGTTGGCTACACATGTCTTTCGAAATCTTTTTTTTAGACATGCCAGTTTCCTTACGATGTTTTCCTTCACCGTAAGACAAATGGTAATCACGATGGAAATGATTTGCACATGAAAATATCAGAGGTGTGAAACCCTTAATTTGAACACACTTCACTCGGTCTTCCAAGCCAATGCGTTGTCACTGAGCTATCACTGCCTATAGACTTATATTTTGCACACCTAGATAAAGAGTAACGCGACTCAAAATATCTCTTTTTTCCGAAATAGAAAAAAAAACGTTTTACTCTTTTTCTATTTGATATATTAAAAATAATCTAATATGTGTTCTTGTATTCGTATATAATTTTACGAAGATATTTTTTGATCAATGGCTTGTCATCAAATATCAGTATCACTTGTAACCAATTCGATATCAAACACTTGAAGGCATTTATTTGGAACAACAACCAACCAATTATGTATCAAATACCTACAATATCAAAAATAAATTTATTTTTTCGCAGATACCTATAATAGTAATAACTCCAATTTGGATTATTTGGCGTTGTGCTACTCTTTATTTAGGTATGCGATTTATTGTTTAATATCGGCTGAATCTTCCTTCTTGAAGGGAGGCCCATGCCCAGCAGTGGGACATTAAAAAGAGCTTAATACGTATAGTACGTTGTCTAACTAATAAATCATTTGACAAACATTTATAAAACAACTAAATGAAACCAAATTCAATTCCAATAAAATATAAAACCATCTTCACACAATACGACGAGTAACAAAAGGTTTATCGATGGACAGCTTGAAGCGAAACGAATTGTGCATGTTCACTACATACGAGATCGGTCTCGGGTTTGTTAACTTCTTGTTCGAAAGAGAAATTTCTCTACGTTGAAGTCGGACAGGAAGAATTTGTTGCATTTATGTATTGAACGCTAGACAGATTGCAGTAAACTTTCTCTCATTTCCCTACAAGTTATGTGCAAGTTCGGTAAATGGAAGTCATTTTGTAAAATTAAGTTATGGTCAGATATAACAAAAACTAATTATAATGTGTGTTTGTGTGTACATAGTAACTTATTATTATCAATAAAGTATTGGGTTAAGGCCTTTTAAATGTTTATTAAACAATTTATGTTAAGGATAAAATGGAAGTTAACAAAAACCTATTCAAATTATCTTTGTATGCACTGTCTAGAGCAGTTTTTACTTAAAAAAAAAATGATTTAAAAGAATACTTTCATGTATTTTGGCCGCATAGGTTTAAATAGACAACATAAGATTCTTCTACACACTCTTTTATAAAGCAAATTGCACGTATTGAATATAATATACATATATACAATTTTTAAGTTTTATAAACATGACTTGTATTTTCAAAGGATTCATGATTTCTTCTATCCAATTTTCTTAAAAGCTGAAATCAAATTATTTCATTTTTAAATATTATTTTTTCTCATCAGTAATCGTAATTACTGTTTTTATTAATAATATTGAATTACTGCACCAGGCAATAGTATCACTCGAATCAATACAAAACAATTTTAAATAATTAATAAATTTTGAATGCAGTTTTTATAATTATCAAAATTATTTCTTTGTTTTTCAGCGAGATGACAACACTATCAAAGTTTGTTTTGGTATATAATAGTAGTGTTAACTGTTACATTTAAATTAATATCGGCATCGTGACCATTTTTCACGGTCTACAATAGTTTGGGATTTTGTTATTGACATCCATTAGAGTAATTCACCTGTATAAAAATAGTAGATACGAATGAGTAGCTTTTAAAACACATTTTATAAATAAACAATTAATAATATGTGGCATATTTTGATTATGTACGTAAAAATTATAAAGTAAAATATTTCATTATCTGAAGTGAATAAAAAGTAATGGTATAGTTACCTGTAATTTCTCATGAGAAAAGAAACTTACATCGCCTTTGAACTTTGGCTACTGGTTGCGCATTTCAGTTTTTGTTCAAATTTGTTTGATTCTTTGCAACAAGCAAACTTTGTATCTATTAAAAGTTCTATATAGTGTTTGCTTCATTTGCCCATATGCATATTTAAGCGCCCCTGCAAGCTAGGAACTTTTAGTCGGCTTTTGTTGGAGCATTTCATATATTGTCTATGGCGTGCGTGCCCCTTCCTTGGTGGTGTAGTGGTTGGTTTGTACGACTGCACATTCGTAGGTCCTTATTTCTAGTCCCTGGTCGAAACAAGTTCAGTTATTGAGTTTTTCTGTTAAAAAATACCCAGGAACAGTCGCCAATAATAATTCGGTAGCAGCAGACCGATAAAGAATCGGTGTAGTGTGCGCTCCTGCATACATATGTATATAGGTATGTATATACCTTTATGCTGAATATATTCAATTAAGGACCCAAGCAAACTACTGGCTAACAAAAAGTATGTAGTATGCGGTACTGTAAGTGTAAAATATGTATATATTCGTTATTATTTCTCATGGGAAAGATAGAAGATTGTTAAAAATATTTTAAGTATTATGTATTACTATTTCATTCGTGTGACTTCATTTGCTTTTGGTTTATCCTACGTTCACGTAGTAACAAAGCAATGGATGTGATGATGTGATTTTCATAGAGCTTATATGCCAAGATAGTTCCGTTTATTCCGGCACAATATGGGATTCTTATGGGATATTAGACTAAGTAGATTATTATGAATACCGAACGTTAGTAAATGAAAATAAGGAAGATCACGCGTAAAAGATATTTAAAAACTGTATAAAAATTTAAGGAATTATACAACAGTGAAACAGATGTTAATGTTAAAATTATTCAACACACGTTCTCTTTGAAGCCATATAGCATCCAGTATAAAGAGGCAATATAACTGAATTACGAATTTATATTTTCTTTTGCGAGGTTTAAAGGCAAACTGAAGCTTGAGTAAGCCTTTGAGTCAGTGAGTAAACAAGTTTACCGGTGTCGCTAAGTTCTATGCGACAAGTGAAGCGAGGAACTAGTAAAGGTACCTTGCTCATATACGAGTAGCTTTTGCCAAAAGCTTTTGAGCTTAATACATTCGAGATTCAAGCTTAGTATCTTTAAACAATTTTTAATAAGCGAATGGCTTTTATTTAACTTCTCAATTGAATATTGATAAATTTGAAGATTATTTTATATAGATTTTTTTTATCCCAGACTATAAACAAACTGTCATGAGCTATAATTTCTAAAACTATCTCTATTTTTAACCGACTTTCAAAAGGAGGAGGTTATCAATTCGATTGGCATTTTTTTTTATGTATGTACATCGATTACTCTGAGATTTATGATCCGATTTACGTGATTCTTCTTTTGTTTGATGCAGAATAGTTGCCATTTGGTCCCATAAAAATTTAACATAGTTTGGCCCAGTAGTTTTCATTTTATGAAAAAAAAATGAATTTTTTTGTTTACGTGGATGTAATTTTATGTATGTTCGCGGATTGCTTCGTCGTTCATGAACCGCTTTTAATGATTTTTTTTTGTTTGAAAGGAGATATCTCAAGGGTAGTACCATAATAAGGAAACCAGGATGTGATGATGGAATCTTAGAGAAATCGAGGGGAACCATCGAAAATCGTAGTGGCGACTAGTGCGCTTGTAATTTTTTTTCATTAAGTATTTTAAAGCACTACTATTTAATGAAGGTCTGAAGTCGATCTGATGATAGAACCGAAAGACAGTCGAGGAAACTCCTCAACGATTTACAGCAATTACCTGGTGTTTGGGCTTGATTAATTTGTATTGATGAGAACTTTACACTTAGATGGGTTGTGAGTGTCATTAGGGGTCTGAATAAATGGCTTAATCGAATATGTTTTTAAAAATCTTTCTTCTTATAAAAAAAATAAAAACCGACTTCCAGGCACAGAAAAGTAAAAAATAACCAAACGGGAGTTTTCATTTAGAATAGATACCTAATAAGATATTTTCGAAGTCGGTGTGCTGTGATTTGTATTGGCTGGCACCGACTTTTTTATTACATATAAATTTCTATTACATGATTGTAGGTTTATGAGTTTATCCATGATATTTTGAAAGTGTTTTAAACCAGATTCCAGTGCTGTGAATTTCTTTCCATAATACAATATAGTTATGTATATGTTTATTTACTTATTAAGTAGTGTCATATAATGAATAGTGATTTTAGCTCGCAGTGCTAGTTTGACTATTTATTACTTAATTTAGATTTTGTTTTTAACATAAGTTATGAAGCAAAAATAAATATTAGAAATATAACATTTCTTAAAACAGTTCCACAGATATCCCTTTGGATACAAAACCTTAAAAACTTTATATCTATATGTATTTATTTTATATATACGTGACAACACTCCAAGATGAAATTATAAAAAGAAGCTTACTGTTACATTTTTATTGCAGTTAACATGGATAGTATCTCATCCACAAAGAAACGGAAACATCTCACAACAACTTCCCGTCATCTTAATGTGTCGCTCTTTGGGGCGACCACAATTTATAAGCTTTGTCAAGATTTGGCTTTTTTTTATTACGACATATTTTCTTAGATTTTTTTTGTTAAAAATCTACTTGCTTTTTTAAACATATTGTTACCAAATAGCCGAATGAATTTTATTTTTAAATTGCAATTGATCAACGAGTATTGCCAGCATTGATATGTCAATCACCGTTTATCCTGACTTTGATCTGAAACGCAATATTTATGTTTAAATCTTCTATTAAATTCCGTGATATGTTGGAATACATTCATATATTAATATATTATAGTACAATATATATATATATATATATATATACAGGGTGGTCCATTTATAGTGGACCAAGGATTTTTTGTAGGTAGAGGACACCCTAACAATCCATTTAAAACAAACATTAGTTCCGCGAAAATTAATAGTTTAGAAGTTATGATTTCTTTTCTTTTTTTTTGAGAATTGTCTACTCCAATCATACAAATCAATTTTATTTAAATACCATTCTACTAAATCGCATGAAATTTGGCATGTGTGTAGAGAAGTCATGTAAAAAGCATACAATGTAAGATTTGTATGGTTTTTTCTTAGCATTTTCTATTGTTTTAAAATTGTTGATGATTTATTTATTTTTGTGGCAAAAAAAAATCCCTTTGAAAAATCACTGTCGTAAAATTGTTACAACTAGAAATTTGCTTACGACTTTTAAAACTACCTTAGGATGTAGTGATAGCCTAGGCAAAAAATAGTAGTGATGTAACTACTAACATCTTCAGAAATTCGCATTGAAATAAACTAAGTTGTTTTTTTAAACAAAAAATTTAAAATGTTTTATTTAGAAAATAACTTAATAACTGCCTGAGTTCCTTTTAAAACTAGTCGAGTGCGAGTAGGACTCGCGCACTAAGGGCTGCGTACCTTAGTACCACCGAAAAAGAAGTTGAACTTAAAATGTATTATCTTATTTTTACTGTTTGTTTTTATTTCAGTAATCATTACATTTGAACTACTACTTAGGTAATTCTGTCGCCCCGCTCAGGTTGGCTTAGGTAACCCGTCAAACAGATTAAGAATAACAAAGCAGTGCTTGCGTTCTCTTTCCCAACACAATAAAAGCAGAAGAGAGGTCTTCATACAGCGGTGTTTTAACCAAATACATTTTACAATTTTTTGGAAAATCTTTTACAATTTTTTGGAAAATCTTATTGAAATAGACATTATTATCGATGCAGAGGCCGAATCTATAGTTTTTAGAATTTTTGTCTGTCTGTTACCGCATTACAGAAAAACCACTGGAGGGATTTTGATGAAATTTGGTATGATAATAGCTGGTTATCCGGGTCAACATATAGGATACTTTTTACCGCAGGAAAATATCTCATTTCTGAGAAAAAAAAACAAAAACTGGTTAAAATAAAAGCGCGATGATGCTATTAACATTTTAGCAAGGTAACAAACTTACTTATATATGTTAAAACTATTAAAAAACGCTTATCTTAAAGGAAATATCAATAGCGCTATTTTATTCATTAAAATAGTTATTTTAATAAAAAATTATTTATGTGTTATTTAGATATTTGACAATAGATGTCGCCATGTGTTTTTAAAATACGTAGTTTAAATCCAAAAAAATAATGTACAAATATGACCTTTCTATGACTTTATTAGAATGACTACTAAATTACCCGCGGTTCCACCCGTGTTCCAAAACAACAAAACTTTTGGCTGTATAAGTTTATAACATATTAGTAATAATTTTTTGGCAGAAACAATTTTCAAATTAAAATATTTGTAAATTTTTATTGTTTAGTAAATAATGTTAATATTTTTTAATCTTTTAATGTAAAAATTGGGCAAATGCAAACCTAACTCGCGCATTATAGGTTTCGTAGAGCAAAATACTTTGTTGTTTTTCTTACTTACTTGTTTTGTAAGGTTAACACTAAAATAAATACGAATAATATTTACGTTTCCACAATATCGACTCATTTTATCAACCGTAAAAATACATTCGATTCATATTATTTTGTAACATTTTATGGGATGCAAGTTTATGGCTGTTAAACTGACAAAGCAGGTAACTAAAAATATTCCATATCTGAAAAACTATGAAAAAGTAATTTAGGAACTGTTATACCTCAAATTTTTCAGTTTTTTTTGACACCGTTTCTTGGAAGGTAAAGACTTAAAGGACACAATAAAACGCTTACGACTTTAATCATATTAGCCGAGCCATATGAAATAATAAAAAGTATTTGCTTAGAATTATTTACTTATTACATTTTCTTTTGAAAATCGTTTTGGATAATATTAGTAACTAGCGCTAACCCATCCCTGTTGCGCGACAAATTAACATTAAGAAAAGTTGTCATTATGTTATTAAATAACATAATGACAACTTTTCTTCTTGATAATCATCTACATACTAAATTAACCTATAGCTGTGTATTAGTAATAATCAGTATAAATTAAAATTAAAAAAAAACCCTCTACGCAAAGTACCTCCCAGCGGTGAAGGCGATAAGTGGTAACAGTGATAGGTACATTACATACCTATCACTGGTTAAAGCAAAGAATCAAAGGTTTAATGTAGATTGCAGTTCTCTGGAGACCATTATACTGGTTGCAGCATCAGGTCAACGTGACCGTATTACAAGATCATAACCTGCAAGGTACCTACTCATTGAAACTAATCTATTGAACCCAAAAATACGATATGTCTGCTGTGAGTTGGGTTCTCTGGAGACCATTCTGGTTGCAGCATCAGGTCGAAGTTATCTATTAATTGTCATATAACGATTACACTGGCACGTGTGAAGCACTTAATCGAGTAAACATACGCCAAAATGCCTTACTTCATTTTGGAAAAGAGCTGATACTCTTACACTGCTGGACCGATATTAACTAAACATAGCTAAGAACCACCGCAAGGAAACTGGCTTTTAAATGAAAAAAAACCGCATCGAAATCGTTCCATCCGTTTGAGAGCTACGATGCAACAGACAGATAAACACACACACACACAGACAACGACGTCAAACTTATAACACAAAATAAATTGGTTTAAAAATGATTAAAATTAATTCCGTAGTTTGAGAGTGTATCGCCCAAAACTAAACAAACAAACAAAACAGAAGTATAGACATACATAAATGTTATTGCTAAAACAAAAAGTGCAATATTACTGAATCAAATATGAGATTAACGGAGGAATCTTTGTGGCATTGTCAATCACCGCCATTATTTACCAATCATACGGTGCGAAATGGAATAGGTATATGTAAGAGTATACTAATATGTAAAACCTAAGAATTCGGTTTTTGATCATCTGAACGCGGGCGGAGCCGCGGGCAATGCTAGTATATATATATATATGTATATATATATATATATATATATATATATATATATATATATATATAATAGAAGCAAATGAAAACAAACATATTTTTATTTGAAAAGATAAACTTTTTTTGAAATATGTCATTATATTTTATAAGTTAAATAAAATATTTATCTATATATACTAATTATATTGTAAGTGATTAAACGATTAATAATAATGTTTTATATTCGAAATTAAATTAAGAAGGGTAAAATGATGTATTTATACATTTAATAATTTATCCCTTTAGAAAGTCCTACTGCTAAGCACGGACCTTTCTTTTAATAGGAGGGAAAAGAGGTCATCTTTACATGCCTTTCGAAAACTAGTTAGGTTTTCTGAGACATGCAGGTTCCCTCACGATGTTTTTTCTCACCGTATTAGTAAGTATTATGTTGAAAACTCGTTCCAGCTATCGTACTGTACTTATATTATATTGATGGTATTATGTTAGAAACCCGTGTCGTGAAACCCGTGAAACGGACGAGCATACGCCGTCTTTTAATATTCACCAAAGTTTCATCGTAATGGGAGTAAGTGTGCTCATAGGAACGTATGCTGAATAATAAGATAAACATATTTTTTACATGATAATATTATATAGATTTAAAGTATTTAATTTTTTTCCGCTTCAATTATCTATCCAATATATTTAAATGAGCAATTCTTGTATATTTGTTTATTTATTTATACCGGCGATCTCGGAAACGGCTCTAACGATTTCTCTGAAATTCGGTACGTGGGGGTTTTCGGGTATGAGAAATCGATCTAGATTAGTCTTATGTCTGGGAAAGCGCATGTTTTCGAGTTTTCATGCAGTTTTCTTTCGCATTATTCCACGCAAAATCTGGTCGATAATTTATAAATCGCAAAAGAAAATGATAAAGCGGCCAAAGTGTAAGATTGACAATCACAAGTGTCCGGGTTCGAATCCCGGTTGGATATAAAGTTTTTACTTTTGTTTTTTTTTGTTTTTTTTTTTCAAGTTTTTAGTTTTATCTATTATTTAAAAAATGCGATATAACAAAAAAGAACTTCGAGCGAAGCGTGGTCGACCAGGTAGGTACTAAGTATAAATTATTAACCGAACAATGTGTAAATTGTAATGGCTGTACCATTAGTGACTATTTTATTACATCATAGGAATTCGCGCTAAATTGTTCAGTCAAAGGCTTAAATCCACACAACTTTGAATAAAGGGATGAAAGTTAAATTGGTTCTATTTTAACTGAATGTGAATGCCGTAAAGTAATAAATTGAGTAATTATTCTTTGACGCTTTTCTCATGGTATTGCGTTTTCAAATCTAACCTGTAGTTTTGAAGAAAATGAACTGAGAATATAAAATTTAGTTTAAAATTTATAACTTGTCCGAAGTCGGGCGCTCATATTTTCTTCTCTATAAAACAGAAACTTAAAATATGTTTGAAATATTGTTTTATAAATTTTCATTCTCTATCCCATGGAAACCTCATCACGAGCATAAATTGTATTATACTAATTTCATATTAATTCACTTAGGCTTATTTGAATGAATTAACACCAATTATGCTAAAAATGATTCTTTAAAAAAGCAAGTAAGTCAAAGAGTATAAACAGAAAAGTGCTTATGGTTATTATGTACTAGCGACTCACCCTTGCTTCGCTCGGGTTCGTCCCTAGCTTGCTTCCCAATACAAACTTTCATCCCCATTTTCACCCCCTTAAGGGATGATTTCCGGAATAAAACCCTATATTCTATGTCCTTCCCAGGGTCTCAAACTATCTTCTTAGCATTCAATTAAATCAGATTAGTAGATCCAGAGATTTCCCCCCTACAACCTCACAAACTCACAAACTTTACCTCTTTATAATATTTGTATACATGAAGAACATCAGTAGTAGCATCGTTTGAATAATAAACGACGTTAAAGTAGGTATTACTTATATCAGGGGAACTGAAATTAAACTTAATCAGTTTAAGGGTACTAAAAATGCTCTGGAAAATTATCACTAACAATCGTTATTTTAATTGTAACGCTGAAAAAGATATGTAAACGCAGAACTAGAAAGCAAAAAAACTTAATGCCAAAGCTTTTAGTTCAAGTTAATCTTTAAATTACAATTAGAATATGAGAGCGATTTTTTAACACTATATCAAATTAATATATCTACATATATTTTAAATTTAATTGATCATTATTTTAGTACCTTAACTTTGTGCTGCCATAAATATAACCACTGAGATGAAAATTTAGACGTCCATATTATTCAAGTCTACTACATAATTCATTGAGGCCCAAGGCTTTATTTATATGATGAATAATATTTTAGTGACACGAAAGCATGTATATATACTCGTATGTGACACTTTGACTCACAACATCATCTAACAAACTAGATAAATACAATTAGAAGCAAAGTTTAGGGTATTAATAAGCGTTCAATTAAATTCTATGAAAGCCTTTATATCTCTTAAGTCTTAGCAAAATAATGAGGAAATATGTATATTCATAGAGTAAATTTAAATTGTCTATTAGTATAAATCAATTACCTTTTACATAATAATATAGTGGCATAGAGCTATATTGAACATGAATTTATTAATTTAAGTATTTATCATGTTGTCGGTAATACCATGAAAATGCACTTTGCTTTAATGGATCATAAGTTTTTTTAATGTAAAAAAATGAAATCATAAATGAAATCATTTCCACAACTCATATTAAAAATATAATTGTTACAGATTTTGATGATTTGGTTTTTTAATTTGGTTTTGAATCATAAAGACAGACATAGATTAACTAGAATGTTTGTCCTGCTTACGAAAATAATTACGAAATAAGAAATTTAAAAATACATAAATTGTTGCTTAATTTTTATATTTTTACCTTTCATATTTCAATTAATTTAAATGTATTAGTAAATTTCTCAGAATCAGTTAACTCTGCTCATGACGTTACGACAAACTTATTATACGTACCTATATATAAACTACACAGGTACACTGGATAATGTGTATTGTCCGTACAGTTTTATTTAGCACTTAGAGCAGATTTTTATATATGGTAACTGCAATACAAAATGTGCAATGGTCTCCGAATTCATTCGCGATCACTCGCAAGCATGAAATAAAAACATACGTATCGACAACGTAATCTGTAGGACTAGCTATTATAAAAATAAAAACCTAATATTTCTTAAAATATTTTATAAACATTAAATTAGTAGGTTTTAAAGAAATAAAAGCTCTGTAAAACCAACATTTAACCGCATATAATCATATTTGCGGTAATAAATATACATTACACGTAACGCGAAGCTCTAAGGGGAATTCAAAATTGAGCGTTAAGTATAAAATGAATTTATGAAGAAACTCTCAAACAATAAATTTGAGACTTCGAGCGACTAAGCGAGGCCTAGCCTTAATGAAAATACAAACAAAGTATACAACGTGCATATAACTTTACCACTTATCTTTACTTTAAAGAAAATATTGCTAGTAAAATAATGTAGATAGTAAGTAATCTAAGAAAACCATAAAAAACGTTTATTTATATTTCTCGTTTTTAATTTTAAACATAGATTTTAAGATTGCATATGGCTTTTAATTGACTGCTTCTATCTATCACAGATTATGTATTCCCAATCTGTATAAGTTGAATTATGAATTTAGGGTTTAATTTAAAATCATGACAAATAGTTAATTATATGCCAATAATCTAATAATAAGCTATCCTTTTATTGTTTTAAAGTAATAAATATATTATCAATAATTTCTTGTTATTTTTTAGGTTAATTCATTAAATTTTAATAAAGTCTGAAACCCTGTTTTATTGTAACTCCAACTTGCACTTGACGTTTCTTTCTTTCATTGTTTTCTGGCAAAGTATGCTGGCCACTAAGTGCATCAAATACTCATACCTGTATGAAGTTGTATGCTTAACAATATTTAACGTTTGCAACTTCCATTTTTGTCTTTTTGAACTGGATGTGCCGCTTTTTAAACGATTGTCTTTTAAAAGGTAAACAGAGGGTCACAGGGGTTCAAAAAAGTGGCTAAAAACACTCATAGTAGAAAGATAGGGATTCGAAAATGTGCTATCAGAATATATTTGAAATTTATTTAAATATAGTCTATTATATATTTATTGAAATTTATTTAAATATAAAGTAATTGTCATTCGTATTTTTATAGTATGTATGAAAAACTTTATAGATAGAGGAAGTCAGAGCGAGTCGCTAGTATTTAAGTATAATATTTTTTGTTAGATAACTAAATCTACGGTTCCATGCTATAAATCTGAAAACGTGTGACAGGCGGAGCACGTAGTGATTATGTATATTAGCTTTACTTTTTCCTCCATAATGCTATATGATTGAACTTGGTTTAACCGCTTATTTTCCATCTAACATGCAATGTGCAATTTTCTTTTAAGATAACCGGATTACAATATAACATAGTAAGTAAAGGAAAATATTTTTATAGAAACGCTTATCATTAAAATAACGGGTCAATTAGGGTAATTGCGCATGTCTTCACAATATTTGGTACTCACAAAATATATATGTATAACGGTTACGATTGTAGCGCATAACGACTCGCTGCAACATAACGATATGACTCTACATTAAAAGTATTACATACATATATATACTTATACAGTATATATTGTCATACTGATATTTTTTATCTATTTTCTGGTTTTTATAACTTGAATACCTTTTAAATGAAACTAAATTTTTGGGATTTTGTGGCGGTTTTATTGTACATTTTTGTTCCCGACGTGTTGGATGCTTTAGAGCAGACACGTCACAGTAGAGACTAATGTTTTAAACATCTCGAAAGTTATTATATTTTATTTATTATTACAGATGGCATCTACCCCACAACATTATATAAGATTTGGAAGTATATAAAATAATAATTTTTGGTGCTATTATTACAATTCTTACAATTTAAAAACAACTTTTGTCGTTTAGTGTTACTATAATACAGTCATAAATTCAAAATATTAAGAAACATTACTCTATTTATAAAAAAATCTATTAGAATATTAATATGGGGTATGGGTAAAATTTAACAAAAATAGAAATATTTAGTAATACTGTTACCATATTTATAAATTAAAAAAAGAATCCAAGTTAATTAATTAGTGTTCACAATCTCAATCATGAGCGAGATATTTTGCCATGGTATTAAGAAGCTTCACTTAAGAAATCGTAACTCAAAAGATTTTAAAATTATTTCCACACAAATCATATTATGGCATTGCCCCGTTTCAGAGTGAAAGAAGGATAAACAAAAGCATACCTTTTCACATATATACGAGTACTATAAAGTATGAAAGAAACGAATAGAGTAGTTATAGTCTTCGCTTTAATGTCACGAACGTATTACTTAGAACTGCAAAGCACGGAAGCACTCAACTTGTAACTTTAGATGAACTTTCGAAATGAAACTGAGTCAGACTATAACCAATAATAATGTGGAATTATCATTCCTCTTCTTATATCCTCATTCAACTAGTTCATCTAGCCAAAACAAAAAAGAAACGTTTTGTATCGAAGTTCTTTATTGAACGTTTCACTACAGACAGTAATTGATGAATAAGAGCTAGGCAAAAAAAAGTGGAGACTCCAACCCTCACAAACCGACACCCTACTTTTGTTTCAATATGCGTTTGCAAGTATACGTCAATATATGTATATTGTATAAGTAAACATATATTACTGCGTAATATAGCGAATGATACTTCGTTACTCTATTTCTTTTTATTTTAGGTTCAATTTAGGTTTTAGAACATAATTTTTCATTAACCGTTATTGTAACCAAATGTCTTCTAATTAAGTAAATTGTCTGTAATTAAGTAAATTGCATTTTTAACTATTCATTAAAATGTTTGATATTCTATGAAGGTTGAAGTTTTCAGGGCGTAAATTACAAGATTGCCGCAGTTCATAAGTACGTTATCGTGGTGGGGGGCTCATTAGCGTCTGGCAGTTTAGCCGGGCGCGAAGCCAAGAAACGCACAAGGAGGTGGCCCACTTCGGTGGGCGGCTACTTCTCTGATAGCAGAGTGGACTGTGGGGCAATCCCATGGTTGTTGTGGTCTGCTTCGGCAGACCTGCCGTCGGGGCGTCGTAGTTGAGTGTGTAAGCGATCTTGCGACGCCCTATTAAGACGGGGGAGGTCTTGTTGGGTTTTAGTGGGTAGTACTGGCTTTTCTAGCCGGTGAGTCCTACATAACCACCTGTATGTCTACAGGTGGTATGCGTAAATGAATTTCCCAACATTAAAAAAAAGGTCATAAGTACACTAGCTACTAGTTATTAAGGCCGGTGAGCCCGCGTGGGAAGAATATCAATATATCGACCATCAGAATTATAGATTATCCTCAAATACATGCCATAATATATAATACACTTAATATCAACCTACTTCTTTTTACTCTTGAGATTGAAGCCCAGTGACGTCAAATTTTCTATCTCCTTAAATGAATCTTAAATTCACCACTCGCTTTGTAGGTACTAAATAATAAATATATAAATAATATTTTTAGATGATTATCACATATTTATTTTAAGTAACATTCTATCGACATAAGCTATTATTAAATTCTTTAGAAAAAAATGTTCTAAATATTTAATAACAATTAAGCCTCAATTTTGTAAAACTCTAAAAGAATCTGACGTTATGGTGAAAGTAATTGAAATACCGGTCGGTGTACGTTTAGATCTTTGTAGATTGTAGTAGTAGCAACTTATTACAGCAATATTTCGTAAAAAAAATGATTATAATTTAATGTATAACATGTTGAAATAACTATATAATTTTCAATTGTTTACGGGGTGATAGGTCTTAAAGGCAAGCAGCAAAGACAGCGGGTCTGCATTTGCGCTTCATATATCACATTATCAGAGCTTTGACCACGAAGCGTGTTTGCGGTAGTACGTATGAACGTACGTACAACGATGCAAAGTTACTGAATATGGCCAGAGATATTTATCTTATCATTGTTGTTCTATTAAATAATAAAGTCATTTGTTTTTTTTTATTAAATAACTAGCGGCTCACCCCCGTTTCGCTCGGGTTCGCCTCCAACAACAAACAACATCAAATCTATCCCACGGGAACCGTACATTTTTCGGGAATAAAAAGTAGCATATTTATTATTCTGATGTATGAAATATATTATTGTAAAGTTTCATTCAAATCCAATCAGTAGTTTTTGTGCACTAAGCTATATAAGTTACTATAGTTTTTTTAACTATCCCACGGGAACTCTCTGATTTTCCGGGATGAAAAGTATCTTAAATGTTGATTGAGGATATAAGGTATCGCAATACAAAATTTTACTTTAATCGGTCAAACAGTTTTGAAGATTAGTCCGTACAAACAGACAGACAGAGAAACAACTCGGTTTTTAGCATTTTTTTTCTATGTACAGACATTGGACCTCTATGTATGTTATATCAGAAACGGTGGCTCGTAGGAAAAAAGGTATTTATACATTTTTAATAGATAATTTGACGATCTACAATTTTTGTCTAAAGTATTTTTATGATAAAACTTATCATTTTGCTGAAAATCGCGAAAAACTCATTTTTTTACCTTTGACCTTGAATTTTTTTTTCCATACAGGGGAAAGATTGGGAACGTTCAAATTTTATTTATAATTATATTTTGAACGATTTCACCAATTTTCAGCTTGTTGTAAATTTATGTAGCTTCGAATGTCTAAATTGACCGGACTATAATAGTCCGGTCAATATAGACATTTAAAATAACCAAAATTCCCGGAAAGCCAAATATTGGTGGAGAGCTAGCATTTACCATTACAAATAAAGTTTTAAAAATCCCCATCGATCCTATGTGTGCTACAAAAGTTATTCGGGGTCAAAGGTCAAAATTTGAGGTTTTTTGGATTTTTCTCGAAAACGGTAAGTTTTACCAAAAAAACCTCAAACCAAAGTTATAGATCTTAAAATTTTCTATTAAAATGGTTCCTATAATTTTTTTCCTAACAGTTACCATTCATGAGATATCTCGATTCTAAGAGTCACATTATACATGATATGCTCACATTTCCACGCCACCTGTGAGGTAGTTAGTGTACTCAGCGCGTTTTTTTTACCGTGGTAAAAATAGTGTTGAGGAGTTTTTCTACAGTTTTATTATATGTATAGATAAATAGAAGTTAACACAAGTTATCTTTCAAACAAAAAATAAAATAAATAAATTAAAATCGGTTCAGCCGTTTGGGCACTACGATGCCATAGAATGATACACAGATATACATGTTAGACTTAGAACCCCCCTCTTCTGCGGGTGAATTTATAAAGATTTTTAAAAAGAAACTTTTTCATTTTTTAAGATTTATTTTCTTCTTTTGAGCGCATTAAAATAAAAGTTTGTTTTTTAAAATGTTTTTTTACTGTCAATTTATTTATTTATTTTTTGAGATTGTAAGTCATTGTGTGGGTGCAGTATTTAAATCGATTGAATCATAATTACATGCGTATACAAAATTACGTCCTGGGTGCAGCAGCCAGGCCATTGTGAACTTTAGAACCAGCTATTATAATTAAATATTTATACAAAATTTCGTACGTATGCTGTTGACTGCTTAGGAGATATATCATTTGGAGCCAATCTAGGATACAGTAGCCAAGTAATGGTAGATATTAGAAACCATTGAGAACTTGCTTCATCTGGATAAAGAGTAATTCTAATCGGAATCGTGTAAAATTTCAACTCTGTAGAATAAGAGGAAGTATGTATGTAGTTTTAATTCAGCTTGGAGAATTTGACGCATACAAACATACCAACTAACATACATTGGAAGTTAAATAAAGGCTTATAAAAAGATTTAAATTGTCTTTTACGACCGACTACGAGTATAATGGAAGTATAATTAAACTACCTTTGAATTTTAAAGCAAATGTTGCTTTACAAAGATATAAAAAATCAAAATGAAAATATAGACTTTGGTAGACGCTTTATAATCAATCATCAGTCAAGTTTTGTATACATGGTATAGTATAATTTTAAATTAAAACTCAGCATTACCGATTTCATTCGGCTGACGTTTTCTATACATATAATAAAATTCTAACTCTGTCGAATCTGTATGTCAAATATAATTTTTTTGAAAATCTTATTGAAATAGTCATATTATCGATACAGAGGCCGAACCTATAGTTTGTTTGGGAACGCATCACAATTTCATGTGACAGATTTTGACAAAATTTGGTGTGATGTTAGCTGGTTATCCGGGTCATCATACAGGATACTTTTTACTGCGGGAAAATATCTCATTTCTGAGAAATCTATACTAACTATTAAAACGTACCTAGAGACTAATCCGTGCAGAACGAGGGTGAGTCGCTAGTTAAAAATAAATAAACAAAACTTAGTAAAATTAAATATAATATTCGATTGCTTATTCTACGATCAATATAAATATTATGCCTATTTGAATACAGTTAGTTCGCAATCCATCTGAGCTACATCGTATAGTGGAAATCGAAACTCAAGGCAATTCTCGTATAGTCATGAATAAGAGATCACAGTTGATTGAACGTAACCGAGGGCTTTGTCAAACACTCTGCATTAGCCTCACTGCCATCACAATCATCGACCCGTTGCACTTTACTGATTGAGAGATTATAAATCCGGCTTAAACCATCATATTACGCAAGTGAATCAATCTGGTGTTGTGGCACTAATACATACGTACATACTCGTAATGCACACCTCATATCGGTTGTATATGTCTTGTTCTGTATTTAGACATATAAATTAAACTATCTGCTACAACTCACACGCTACCTAATCTACGTTAAACAGGAATGTATCTCTGTCTGTCTGTTAGTTTGTTTGCTACGAGTACAGGTTTATTCTGATTACTTCAACCATTTTTTTAAAAAGACAGATTAAACGTTATAGAAGGACAAAGGCTTTTATCGAAAAATAAAACTTAATGGAGATGAAATAGAGGATGAAAGTTTAAATGAGAAACTCGTCTTTCCTTAAGTGTACTAACACGGAAATTCTTCCATCATTATTTACCTATTTCATTTCCTTGTTTTTGGACCTTTACGTTACGTTTTCGCTTTAACTAAGATGTAAATCCTATTAGCTGTTATAAGGTATATAATATATCGTATATTTGTTTATCTCTAAATGTAATGTGAAAACAGCAATCTTAATTAAGCAAGTTTTAAAATTGAAGTAATCAATTTAACAAATTGATTTTAAATAATTTTTATCTGCAACATTCGTTGTGTGTAAGCACTAGATCATTAAATAATGTTTTAAAGGCAAAAGTTTAACGTAGATCAAATGCGAATATTAAAAACCAGGAACCTTTACAAATACTCTGATATAAAGAAAAAACGATTATCCTGAAAGGGAAGTGTTCTGTCTTGTCGTACATGAACAAGGCCTTACTATTGGTTACTAAATAATAAAATGATCGTTTTAATTTTGATTTTTATATGTTAAGTTTTTCTATTTTAATTTTTGAACTCATTTCATTTATTAGGTTTCATGAGCGAGTCCTTAAAATAATAAATCTCAAATTATCACAGAACTTGTGTTATCTGTTGTATCTGCCACTAACAAGTTCTAACATTTCGAGCAGCAGAAATACGAATGATTTAGCCAAAATTTTATCTTTGTGCCTTTTCGAGTAGAAACACGGGTCATTGGGGACTGAAAGGTCAAGTCCTCCGTTTAAAATACATATAATAATTTTGTAAAATCTTCTGATGGTCACAAAATTAGTAACCTTGGTCGTCAACGTTTGAGTTTGACTATTTAAAGAGGGAATGCTAACAATACGTTCGGTACTTTCCGTCACTTTAATATTTCAATTATAATATTAATATATATGATATACATTATTTATTTAAAAAAAATAAAATACTAAAAACTAAACAGAAAAATTGTGAATTGTAGTATGATTTTGTTTCACTATAAGTGTTTTATGGTAACGCTCTCCTCGCTAACGTCGTTACACCAGCAAAGACAATTTTCTCCTTGCACTTTCTTACACAACGTGATTACTCCTCAAGTTGAGAGAAAAGTTACGTAATTTTTTTCAGGTATACACATTTTGTATAAAATGATTACTATTTATAATGTAAAGTAGAGTGAGTGTATGGGGAAAAATTTTTTGATATATCCAAGAATATAATCGCTTATACCTAATAATTATAATTATTTATACAAAGGTTTGTATTAATGTTTGTTTGATTGTTACTCAATAAACCATAAACAGTAAAACATATATGAAAAAGATTTAGTAAATAGTCATATTACGTCATGCAGTGTCGATAGGCACTGGTAGTCCAGTAGTAACGCACTTGCTTGGGTAACCGAGTGAAGCGGGTTCAAGTCCAGGGTGTTGCACCTCTGATATTTTCATGTGCGAATCATTTCCAATATGATTAGCACTTGTCTTACGGCGAAGGTATATAGGTTTTAATTCCATTACCGCATTAGACTTTTACATTTTGTCATACAATTGTGTCTATATATGAATAGGATAAGACAAAATAGGTCATTAAATTTTTCTCATCTGCTTATAAGCCGATTTTCTTTTTTTTGAAGTAAAACTTCTTTACGCACGCTTGCCTTGGTAGGTAACAAAAAAATGTACGTACGTTTGTTGCCATGGTAACCGTTGTTATTGTCTGACAAATGATATATAATACTATATTCTTTCCTTAAATGATATTCTATAAATATAGGATTGTAATATGCCTAATATGCGTTATTTTTAGTATCTCACCTATCCTAAATACTTAAAACAGTAGCAACTCACCCTCGCTTCGCTCGGGTTCGTCCCTAGATACGTTTTAATTTTTTGGAGTGAAACCCTAATTCTTTTCCTAAAATAAAAGTAGCCTAAGTTACTCCTTATAATATCAGCTATCTGCCAGTGAAAGTCCCGTTAAAATTGGTCCAGCCGTTTCGGAGATTAGCCGGAACAAACAGACAGACAGACAGACAAAAATTTAAAAAAATGTTGTTTTTCTTATAAGTACCGTATCTAATTCCATATGCATTTAGTATAAAGCTGTTATTTTGACATTACAAACAGACACTTCAATTTTATTTATCTGTACCTATAGATAAATTGAATTTCATAAAGAGTACCGATAACCTACAGAAGTTTTAAATCTTGCGCGTGTACAGATTTATACACGCACTCTTTAATTTTTTTGGTTAGTAGTTATCAACGAGCTTTAGCTTATCAATAAAAAAAAAATTTGGCTCGACGTCTGGGCGAACGTCTAGTAACAATAACTGAGCAACACCAAATAATGCTGCAAACTCAATGACCCCTACTAAGAGCCTTGAATAGAGAGTCCATGAAGCACACTAAATACGCGTCTACTAGATATAAGTTTAGAAAAAATAGAACAAATTATAAAGTTTTCTTTGCAATTTTTTTTCTAAGATATGTTAAAACAAACCAGTTTTTATAACTAGTATAATTTTTTTTTATTAATTACTGTACAAGGTAATTTGTTTTTAGGTAAAAAGTCTTCACAGACTTACTGTATTAATAAAATAAAAGTAGAAGGCAAAGATATTGCCATCTGGGTGAGTTTTAACATCTCTTTTCGAATCATCCTCGCGCACTGAATGTTTTGGAATATTCATGTTTCATGAGCACTTATTTTAAGCGAAGCTTTGTTCACAACAGCGCATTTGGCGAACAAATGCAACAGTTGGAAACGTTTATTTGATTGCAAAGGATTTTTTTGCTGAAAAATGTAACGCTCATTCAATGAGATCGTGGGAAAATGTATTTATTTATTTTTATGAGTTATTATTTTCATATTTAAACTACTTTTTACTTATTTTAACTACATCATTTAATAGATACTTTTCATTAATTCTAAACTGCAAATATTATGTATTCAATATTTTTTAACATCCCACTACTGTTCACGGGCCTTCCTTCATTGCGAGGGGAATCAGGCCATAGTCCACCACACTGGCCAAGTGCGGGTTGACGGACTTCACATGTCTTTCGAAAACATGCTAGGTTCTTTCAGACATGCAGGTTTCCTCACGATGTTTTACTTCACCGTTTTGCAAAATATTATTTATAAAATATTATATAGGATAGTTTACTATAGCGATATTTCGTAAAAAAGAAAGATACAGCGAGGGCCGAAAATTTCATCAATTCAATAGTAATCACACGTAATTGGTTTTTGTTCGATCAGAGAAACAATTTTTATACAGCATTCCCTTCAGTTTAATGCTATTACCGTCCCTTTGCTTGGCAGTCTCCGCCTAGTGGACGTTTCAATCAATTGAATGCGCTACGATACATCGCTTTGAAATTAAGGTCGCAGATATACGTTCTTTATGCTATCATCATTTTAAGCTGATAGCCTAAACACTTAATGATTTCTGGTATTTTT
The DNA here is from genome assembly GCA_905404265.1 of Fabriciana adippe. Classification (NCBI taxonomy): domain Eukaryota; kingdom Metazoa; phylum Arthropoda; class Insecta; order Lepidoptera; family Nymphalidae; genus Fabriciana; species Fabriciana adippe. Next base: position 10,346,843 of record FR989991.1, read on the forward strand.
TAAACTCTAATTTTACTAACAACGTATTTTTCGTCTTTGACAGAGTACTTTTGATATACTTATAATAAAATTATAACTGAGTCGAATCTGTACATTAAATATTTTTTGGAAAATCTATCTCGATACAGACGCCGAATCTTTAGTTTTTAGATTTTTGTCTGTCTGTCTGTTACCGCATCACGGGAAAACCACTGGATAGTAAGATACTTTTTAGTGCGGAAGAATATCTCATTTTTGAGAAATCTATACTAACCGTTACAAAACCCTAACAAAATCAAAAGGGAATCTATTTAAAAGGGTCGAACGCCAGCGTTGTCTCTTTAGGTGGTTAAGGTTATTTTTTCCAAATTACTGATCAGTTTTTGGGTCCTGGGTTATCTCTATGAGGACATATTTCAGTTTAGCACTTTGAAATATTCATTGAGTTAGTTCTTAAGTCCTCAGTCCTTACTAACTACTGAGTAGTATTTTTAAAACACAGTATTTCATATTTCACATATTAATAAAAATGAAATGCTCTTCGTTGATAAGCACATCACTTGAAAGTGGCTAGACCGATTTTTTTATTTTATTTAATGTATTATATTAGGTATATTATATTTATACTATTTTAAATATAATGGATTAAATGTGTAAGATTGGGAAATAGAGAAGGATTTTGCCTTTTTCTCCTGCCAGATGTCGCGATCACTATCCCTTCTAATAGCCCTCAGTATATTGTAAAGCTCTATAGCGTGGATGTTTTTTTTTATCATTTTATTTAAAATTTAATTAAAATGACAAATTGTGCAGTGTCAGGATGCAAAGAAATTGGATATCATTTGTTCCTAGAAGACAAAAACTGAAGAAATTGTGGGCTAAAGCAATAAGACGACCAAAATTGGCGAAATCACAATCTTTATATTTAAGGCTGTGTGGACATCATTTTAAAGAAAGTGATTTTAAAACTCTTAAATGGTCTACAGGTGAATATTTTTTTTTAATTTTTTACACATTAATTACCGAGTTTCATACAAACTTTCGTCTCCCATTTTACCCCCTTATGGGGTTGAATTTCGAAAAATGCTAAAACACGTATTTATTTAATTGTATTGAAGAACACTTCGAGCAACAGTATTGTTGATCGAATGAAGAACATTAACACCAAGTTTGAAGTGATTCTGAACATAAATAATTCTTTGCCCATATAAACTTTAGTATCTCGGCGACCGAGTTTCGCTCAGAATTCTTTTTTGTTATATCGTATTTTTTAGATAGAAAAAAAAAACTAAAAAATTGAATAAATCCAAAAAAAAACATAATTAAAACTTTGTATCCGGATCGACCGGACCGACCGGACAGACCGACTGTATACCTAATATTTTATTCTTTCGTCAACATGTATTTATCTTTTTAGTTAGCTTTTATGGAGTCAGGTTTTTTATTTTTATAATATATTTTTTATCGAAATAAAGTTACCATATTTTTATTATGACGCTAGTTGCTCAAAGTAACAAATTCGAAAAAATTAAGATCTATAAATGCAGGTATTCTACTCCATGTCATCTTATAAGTCAGAGCCTATCCATTGACTGGATTACAATCTGGTCTAGTGAATAAAAAATACACAATACACCATAATATTACATACAAAAGTATGATAAGTATTAATTATTTTTTTTAATTGAAAAAGTATCAGGATATTTGGTATATATTATTTGTAGTTATTTTAAAATAAACTTAGTTTTAGCACAGATCATATAATACTATACTAGTAGTTTTAGTTTGTGTTTTTTTATGTTGAAAGTTAACCAAGATCACTTAGTATACATTTTTTTGTTTTTTGGATAAGCCTATTAAAAGATGTACCTATAAAATAAAAATTCGATCAAGTCCAAATCAGATTCACGACTACAGAACTTGTATTTGTAGTTATCAAAAAAGAACCTTATGTAGGGGCTAAAATCATATTCAGTTCTATAGTTTGTTAAAGTAAAAACTTAAATACAATTAAAATATATACACGAATACAATTCTGTAAGGTAGGTGCTCCAAAAAATGTATTTTTTTATATAAAAATGTACTTCAACGTATTTATTAGATATGATTAAAACTTCTTACGACAAATACGAATGCAAAACGTAGGTTTATTTATTTGATGCTATCTTTTTTTGGTATTTAATTCTCATTCTAAAATTCCCACTTTGACCTTTATGTGTTCGGTGGCTTTTGCTGTAAGTTGCTGAGTTAATCAGTTAGATCCAATGAAATTTTACGATTACAAGATACGTTAGGGTTAGTGAGGATATTTAAAGTTATGTGAAAAAGATATCGGAAGCTGGAATCCTTTGCCAGTAGTAATCCATTTTTTGCACAAACTTAGGAAATCCTCTCAATCCCTATTTAGAAAATTGTCGTCCTTATCGGCTCTGTGGCTAACATCAATTTCGCGGCCAAATCTTGGAGGGATTCTTTCATTTACAGCGTCTAACTTTCCGGAGGAACGCTATTTTCTTTATTTGTTTTTTAAGATATCCTTATCATATATATTACTTTTGAGACGTTTTTTCTTTTTTAACATTAATTTAATTAAATTTTTTCATTATATAAATACATTTTTTCAGTATTTGCTATTCTATAATTAATATGCTATTCTTGTATTGATATAATAGTTCGGTACATGGAAAAATAATACAATATATGTGTGTACATAATATATAGTAAGATATAATATGTTTTTTAATGTTTCACTGTAGCATTTAAATTTCTTCTTACAAAAATGGTTTCTATAAACTATCTTTATAATGACTAGCGACTTACCCTCGTTTTGCTCGGGTGCGTCTCCAGGTACGTTTTATTTTTTTGAGCGGAACCCTAATTCTTTTTCTAAAATAAAAGTAAAAAAAAATGGCAGTTATTTCTTAAACATCAGCTATCTGCCAGTGAAAATCCCGTTAAAATCAGTCCGCTGTTTCGGAGATTAGCCGGATCAAACAGACAGACAGACAAAATAAAGAATTGTGTTTTTCTTATAAATACCGTATATAGTTTCATATACATTTAGTAAAAAGATGTTATTTTGACAAACAGACACTTCAATTTTATTTATCTGGATAGATTAGTTTTTGCCTAAACCTTTGCTTGCATACCACGCCAAAGCAGCCTTCGTTAATTTAGGAGTGAGCTATAACCATTCAGAATTTTATTCAATTTCGTTGAGTCGTTTCAGTGTGAAAAAGTAAAAAATACGCACTCAAACTAACTGTAATATTCATTTACTATATTAAAAATGTCTATGTTCTTCCTGAAAATAGCAGTTTACGAATTAGAAACGTAAAACTCAGCAAGTATTGACCAAAATAAAATTTAGAAACAGGTATTATGTTTAAAGGCCTATATATATATATATATATATATATATATATATATATATATATATATATATATATATATATATATATATATATATATATATTATGGCCAACAATATTATAATATTTACTTACATTTTTATGACCTCAGTGCTCACAGAATGTAGACTGACTTTTATGGTAACTACTAAACGTACTGAGATAAAAATTGATAATATTTGTAAAGATTAGAGTTCCCACATATTACATTTTATAAACAAAGTGTGGTTTACGAAGCAAAGCGTTTTAGCTTTTCTGTAGGACACATATAAATATGCTACTATTATTTAGGGATAAAGAAGAATAAGCGCCGCCTGGTGCGCCGGGAAAGTCATATATTTTTATAAAATAAATTGTGTTGAGACCGGTCCACCTTCATAATAAAGTTCTTCAGAATGTTTACTCGAGCAACAGATGGCGACAATGTGCTAACTTTCAAAATAACTCATACCCTTTTAATGTCCGGGCACTATCGGTAGCGTTCGGGTCAAGTAGGTAAGTGATTTACAGGGCCATAAAGTCAGTTTCTACTTGCTATATTGGTCTTGTCAGCACCATTCAGTCAGCTCTACTTGTAATGAAATGTAATCCATATTTAGTAAGTTTGATACCTTCTATAAATGTTGTGTCATTGTTATAATCATGATGACTAAGTTTTAATGTCTAACTGATTCTGTCAACACTTAATATTGCCGTTAGTGGTAGGTACGTTTTTTATATGAGTCGAATGTATCGATCCTACACAATCTGGCTAATACGAAGCTGTAAAAATCGTTGAACCGAACGCAGCACGCATCGTCTAGAAATAAGCGGAAAGCAAATAACAAAAAAGTAGTAAAAGTTATTGCATCTATCTGCTCTGAAAGGAAAATATATATCCTCGTAAAACATTCACTCGTGGCTCTGCCCGCGTAGTTTAAAAATAACACATTTTCACATAAAATTCCAATCCCTCACTTAATCCGTTTTAAGCGTTGATTTCCCAAAAATCCTTTGTTAATGGACACCTACCACTACACGTAATCCATATGAGGAATCTACGAGTACCTAGTGCTAAATTTCAAGTTTAATATTTCTGAGATTTCATGATTCATCAACGAGTAGTATATAAGATATAGAAAGATATAAAATAATACACCGAACCGAATATTGACGCCACATTTGGCTCAATTTGTAGTGACTTGTACTTGCTGTGCCAGCGGTCGCGGGTTAGAGTCCCACTGGGGGCATTCATTTGTGTGATGAGCACGAATGTTTGTACTCCAGTCATGGGTGTTTATATTTATAATATATATGTATTTAAAGGTACTAACGTGTAGTGTATCAACTATCTGGTATCCAGTTCCATTGTAAGCTTCGTAGCTTACAATGGAACTAGATGGTGCTGTGTGTTAATGTCTCAAAATATTTATTATTATTTATATTCAGAGTCTGTCATACTTAATCTTGGCTTATTGTTTGATATTAAAGATAGCAATATTTACTAAGTATTAAAAATAGATATAAAAGTAGATAATACAATATTTAAAAACACAGTTTCTTTGAATGTTCAATGTAGGGTCACCATTAATCTCGCTTCAAGCTGTTCACTAAGGTAGATGGAGTTTCTTTCAGTAGTCTCTAATTTAAATCCAATTTGAATGAGACTACGTAATAATATTTTAGCCCTTTTCTTCGATGAGTTAAGTATAGAGATTAAAATGAAGGGAAAGTTAATAAAAGCCGGGTGAAATCTTCCGAATTTTCTTGAAAGGTAATAGGTAGTAAAATTAATTTACAATTTTTATATTTAATATAGAAAAGTAATATCCATTTCGATGTTCATTTCATTTAAATGCTTTTTTTTTAGCTTACTTAAGCATAAATAATAAGCTGCCAGAAATATTTGTAAATTATATCTGATAAAATATAAATAATTTACTAAGTATTTTTATTACTATAACTTTGAATAACTAATAAGTCCAACATTGAATCACAATATGCTTAAAATAGAAATATATCTAATTACCTATAATGTAAGAAACTTTACATAAATTTTTAATCCTAATTAGCGTAAAATGAAGCATGGGACTTCTAAAATAGGGTACTTGTTAAATTCGCACACTTACTTATCATGTATGATTGTGCTTGAAGCCTTATAAGTATTTCCATCGTAAGAACTTTGATGAACTCCCATTTAAATTTCAAATTGGTCTGAATAAATTTGCGAAGTAATACCCTTTCGTGTTTAAGAACTTACTTTTATCTTTTTCCGACTGTGTCTGTAAGGGTTCTTTAATTTGATCACAGAGGTTTCATTGAATTCACTAACTAGTTTTCAAACTTTGCACTTGAAGATTATATATTTATGTAAATTATCTCGTGGTCGATGACAACTGAGGAATTAATAAAAAATAATTCATATTTTATCATTTAAATTGTCAGCTTAGTCAATAGTTTTTGTGAGTATGTAAGAAATAAATTAAGCACTCTCACAAGAATTCTGTAAAATTATCTTTATTTGTTGTCTACAATTTAAAATTCATTATTGTAAAATAGATACAATAATTTATTAAAAAAAATAATAACTAAAGAGTGTCTGTATGAATGTGTACACGCGAAGTAAAACTTCTGATACTGTTTATGCAATTCAATTTATGTTTTAAATAATTAGGATAGGTAAGATACTTAAAATAACGCATATTATGCATATTACAATCATACATTTATAGGATATCATTTAAGGAAAGAATATAATATTCTTTATAAAATGTCAGACAATAACAACGGTTACCATGGCAACAAACGTACGTAAATTTTTTTGTAATGTATTCACCAGCTTACCCCCCAAGTCAAGCGTGCGTAAAGAAGTTTTACTTCAATAAATGGAAATATGCAATCCGTATTATGCACACTTTTTTATCAGTAAAGACTTTTTACTAATATTTGTACAGTTGAAGATTGGTGTAATTTCGTTTTTACTTACTAGACTTTACTAGAGTCTGTCGACGTTGAAAGTCCCTTATGTCATTACATCCTTTGAAGAAATAATTCGGAGTCAAAATCTGATTACTTTTATTATTTTAAAAAGTATTTGTTATTTTTGTGTTACGTCAGTTTCAAAATATGATTTTTTTAGTGTTACTATAACATTCCCATTAATGTTATAAAGAGTACCTAATATCTACTAACAGCAAATATCCTGAATCGCGATTGATTCGTAAAGGAGTTCCGTTGTCATACTTAAAATGTCAAACTCATATCTTCACCATTTTATATAGGACCTTCTTTCTGGTTTTTACAACCAGTACAGATAACTGAACATGCTAAAATATAACCTCTTTCACTTTGAAGTCGGTTAAATATACTTTTGAATACGAATAACTTATTAATATACGTAGTACTTTACCACAAATGATATGAGGAGTAAGTTCAAGAGTTCAAAGCTTCGGGTATTAGTTTCTAATATTCTTCACACAAAGATGCTATGAAGCGCAAATGAACAACTCATTTAATATACGAGTATAAAGTACATAATATTTCTGATAGTCTAGATAATTTTAATAGCTAATTTTAATTTTAACATACAAGTTTAGAAGAAGAAAGAAAGAAGAAGAAGCATATTTTCTTGTTTGCAAGTTTGTGTTGAATGTTTCAAAAGTACTTAATCTTCTACACTTTAGTAAATATTTATTCATAGCATCATATTTATTGCGAAAGAGATTACTTTATAGCTTTTACTTACATTGTATACATTATTCGCTTACATTCTTACAATATAGCAAAGTTTGTATATATTTGCTTACATTATAGCAAAGTTTGTTGAAAAATAACCTTTTTCAATAGACCTTCTTCAACATTTTAGTGAGTAGTACTGGCTTTTCTAGCCGGTGAGCCTCACATAACCATCTGTACACCTATAGGTATTAGGTGGTATGTGTAAATGCATTTCTCAACTTAAAAAAAAGACCTGTCGTCGGGGCGTTGTGGTTGAGTGTGTAAGCGATCCTGCGACGCCTCATTAAGACGGGAGAGGTTTTGTTGGGTTTTAGTACTGGTGAGTTTCACATTTGACACACAATACAAAATTTATTTTGTAAGTATTCATTTTCAGTACATTAGGTCTTGTAATTACTATTTGTCGTTTTGAATTCAGTTTAAAATTCTAATTATATGCAACAGCTAGTTTTATACATATAATTGTATCTCTTTTTTACTTCAATACGTGACAGATTTCCAGTTTGTGTTTGATCATGAAAAGTTACGATTCTTTAAACTGCTTCCGAGTATACTTTCATCATGTTTATGCAAACAATACTTTGGATCAAACTTTTTTTATCAACTTCTTTCCTATGATTCCTATAATAAAACATAAACAAGGGTTATACTTGGTTCGTGCATTGTGAAAATGTATCGAATCGAGTAAGTAAAAATATCAATTTCAATTATATTTGTCGCATACGGGAAATGAATACGGACCATCAACGACACACAAACGTCATACTGGCGTGTACAGAGCCTAGGCGGATGGGGAAACATTTATAAAAAGTAGTGATCAGATTAAAATTGGGTAGTTCATTTTGTTTCCTCATTTGATAAACTCAGCGATAAGCTTAGGAACTGTGCTGTGTATCGTGTGGGTTATATTTTGATGAACGTTTTCTAAATAAAGTGCTTGTGATTGTGAACGAAAATAGAAGTGTCATCAGTGATTTGTGTATTATAGTGTTGTAACTAAATCAATAAAGCTAATTATTGTGTGTTGAAGTTTAATTAAATTCCTTTGTACATTACAATGAGTGAAACGGAAAATAATGAAGATTCGAGATATTCATTATTGCGTGATAATCTCGAGAAAAGAGAAACAGACGGTATTTAAAAAGAACGGGTGAAATTTGCAGTCAACATCTAAAGTGGCAATATTAAAATTTCTAACGATGTAGAAACCGCATACCTAGCAGTTCTATATTCAGATACCTCTATAATCACGCATAATGAAATTACTGGTACCCTCATTTGCTTTGTCCCGAATGTGTGACGCCTACGAACGCGGAGGTATGCCTTCGGTATGGGTAATATAGCGTAGTCCTAATTGGACATGAAATTAACAATATTTATATTATAACTAGAGTGTCTTTTGTATTTATAATATTACCACACTCGATCTTGATCTTCATTATGAAATAACACTCTTTATTTTCTATACATATAATAAATCAGAATATATAACTCATACTTTCATTTCATTCCCTTCAAGTTTTATTTTTGCCACAAAAAGTAGCCTATGTCCTTCTCTAAAATCCCATATATACTATACCAAAATTCATCAAAATTAGTTTAGTGATTTAGGTTTGAAACAGACAGAGTTATTTTAGCATTTATAAATTATAATATTATTGTGGTACCGGTAAAATATATCTACCTATATGCTATTTTTATTGTAAAATCAAAGAAGAATAGTGAGTTTCTATGAATCTATTCCAAATTTTTTCAAGTGTCGAAATGATAGTTGGATAGCTTCTAACGCGTACATGTTACGAGCATGTGTTCGATCAATACATACATCTCAAGCAAATATATACATGTATTTGCTTGAGAGAGAACTATCTTGTGATTTATGGCGTAGGAGTCATGTCTACAATGGCGTCTGTGACTAAACTACAAATATAAATTATGGGTGTTCTGAAATTTCGATTTTTTATTTCTCAAAGGGTTGTAGAAAATATAAAGACGATTCTGTATATTTTTTACAAGTCTTTGACCGCGTAAAAGGATAGCGTCAGAATATTTACTGTACTCAAACATTGTTATCACACATATGTACTCGGGTTTCATGGCGATTAATAATAAAATAAAATATCTAGGTTTATAAAATTTTAAAATAATTGGTGAAGAGCTTTAGGATTTTTATGCGCTTTTGTATAAACGAATATTGAGGCTTATTTTTTAATTAGGTGTATAGATAATTTTATGACAAACAAAGGCGTGAAAGCTCAGATGAAATCATAATAAGCTGTTACTCGTAGTGTAAAAAGCGAATTGCGACATTTCGATTGAAAGAAATTATTATTTTTCCCATCTGTTACAACAAATATCTACTACGTGACGAGGAAAAGCTGTTGAACGTTTTTGCAAAACCAAAATGTATTTTTCAATAAACCAAATTATTATGAGTATTGATATAGTTTTATCGGTATTTAAGATAATTGAATTGGAAAATGGAATTATGTAAGTGGGAGAGAGAAAGAGAGAGAGAGAGAGAGAGAGAGAGAGGAGAGAGAGAGGAGAGAGAGAGAGAGAGAGAGAGAGAGAGAGAGAGAGAGAGAGAGAGAGAGAGAGAGAGAGAGAGAGAGAGAGAGAGAGAGAGAGGAGAGGAGAGAGAGAGAGAATCATACATAATTTTTCATTTACTTTCTTATTGCAACTATATTTTTAATTAATAATTTTTGGTTTAGCACTGCATTATTTTTACAAGGCTCTTGGTATATGTACGTTTTACGGTTATGTGTGCTTAATATTTCCATCGAGTAGCATATTAAGTACTAAACATATAAAAAACTGTTTTCAATTTTTTTGTTTGATATAACATTAAAGCTCGACAATGGCCACTAAATAAAAAAAAAAGAAAATCGGTCGACAAACAGAGGATAAAAGGGTATGAACTCTTTTGCTTTTGTCTATATATCTTTAATACAAAAACTAAGTAGGATAAAAAGAAAATGACTGGATCTCATTATCTCAAGCTTGAATTTCAAAGTGTGGTGTGTGTTGCAGCCGCAAGTTGAGAAGCTAATATGGAAACAATGTTGGCGCTGTCGCGAGTGCCTTGTAAACTTTACCCTTAGTATACTACGACGTTTGTAAGTTTATTGTGCTCAGCTACAACTAATTTGTCAAATGTTACTTTGAAAATTAAAGTACAATAATTACTTCTTAAGGTTGCCCATACGCTAGATAGATAACCGCCAGGTACCTAGACGGTTTTATTATTTACCGAGCCTGCGCTATATATTATTTTAATTTTGATAAACATTAGTAATTTCAATAACAAAATTTCTAAAAGTACTAAATCTTCTTAAGAGACATAAAGCTAGTCTTATCTTCCCACAGTCCACTAAAGCTTACCCGATTTTTAATACAGATATCATTCTTACCAAAATTTAATTCTTCAGTTGAAAAATAATATATCGAATAAGTATTCATCTTTATAATATTTAATGCATAGCCTAATTTATAGATTCTGAAATAATAACAAAATAAAAGACCCTATCGTCTTTATCACTTGTTTCAGACTGTTGGTTTTTTATTATTATTGACAAAATATATAATAAATAATAGTCGGTTTAAAAACGATGCAAAACTTGATTCACGCTCCACATTTTAATTGGGTCACCAATTTATTCACTGCGTAGGACAATCACTATCATGAATATTTTAATCTATACATAAAATAATATTGTAGCTGAGCGTTATCTGTACATGGAAGATATTTGAGTATAGGGGTCTTTATTAAAACAAAAGAACCCAAAACAATGATTTTTAGAATTTTTGCCCTTTTGGCTGTGCGTTTGTGCGCGCTAATCTTAGAAACGGTTAACCGATTTGGGTGGTTTTATTTGGTAAACTTCACTTAACATTTAGTATTTGTTTTATTTCAATCGGTTCGTAAATAAAAAAAGTTATGTCAATTTAAAGAATCACCTGGGGACGAACCCGAGCGAAACGAGTGTGGGTCGCCAGTAATATAAAAGTTTTATATAATATTAATGAAGTTTTAATCACAGGTAACAACAACTATCTATATAAATAAAAATGTTTCTTTGTGTGTTAGTCCTCTATGCGTATGCGTTCTAAACTATTAATCTTTAGGGGCGCACCTGAGTAAGTTTAAGTTTACAATATTTAAAACAAAATTTCGAGCGGCTTCACACTAGCGGTACATTTAAAAAGCTTAATTAAATCTCCTCAAGATTAAGTGTAAATGTATTGTATGTATTAGTGAAAGAATTTTTAGGATCAATTCACTAGGTTCTGATATTATCTATTACACACAAACATAAACTTATTATCACTTTAGACTAGCGTAGACAAGAGACTGGCATTTGCTTTGCTTAGCGATTCGTGTACTCACATTATTACAAAAGTACAACGGTCGAAAATAAGCCTCCTTCATACCAAAGACTTTGTGATAATATGTTAACAGCTTTTGCCAAAAAAAAAAAAAAATATAATAATTCAAGAATTCTCTAGTCAACAAATACTATATTAAGTAAAGTTACCTCGAACATTTCTTTATCTATTACAAAGCTATACATAAATTAGTAAAGTTTAGATTATGAAAGTTTTTAGTTACAATATTGGATAACAGTCATCAAAGTTGTAAACAAGTTTCTCGTTTAATACAATATTATAAATTTCTATAAAAGATTAATTAATTTATTTTAGTGTTATTGGAGTAATCTTTTTATCAATAGTGGCTTTTATAATATGTAAGCTATTTCATTATTTTAAAGTTTTAAGGTACCAGAGACCTACTTCATTAAAAGATCACAATCACGTAGGCTTCTGGAATATTACTCTTACAGTTTGAAGCGATTATACCTCTAATATAAAATAAACGTACCTACTTAACATGCATATTTTTGAAGTAAAACTTCTTTACGCACTACTTGACTTGGGGAGTAAGCTGGTGAATGCATGACGAGAGCGTTACGAAAAGTGTGATCGGGCAAGGCGAATGTTTGTTGCCATGGTAATCATTGTTATTGTGTGACAAATGATATATAATATTATATTCTTTCCTTATATGATATTCTATACATGTATAATTGTAATATGCCTAATATACGTTATTTAATTATTTTTTTAGTATCTCACCTATCCTAATTATTTAAAACATAAATTGAATTTCATAAAAAGTACCGATAACCTAAAGAAGTTTAACTTCTTGCGCGTGTACACATTCACACACGCACTCTTTGATTTTTTTTGAAATATTATTCCTGAGTGGTTAATAAAACTCTTTCTCTTTTGGTTTTTCTTCGTGGATAGTTTTATTTAAAATGTCAAATATTTGTGTAAATCCAAGAAAGTATGGCGTCTTAAAAAAAAAATAGGTGATATCTGTGTTATTTTTATGTACATCCCTCAAGCACTAGGCATCCGTAACCAAGACCATGGTAGCAGCAACCAATGTTTTTTTAAAATTATGGTCGCTATCATAGGGTGGTCGTGTAGAATTGAATATAAAGGAAATAGAATAGTCGTCAGCGAACGTGGTCGTGGTGGGGGTCGCTAAGTTGGGGATAATAAGTACCTATATAAAAGAGCCTTAGTAATTGAATCCAATGACTGAAGTTATTTCTTAGCTAGTAAAATAAAGTGACACCTGCCCTGTTCAATTTGCTTTGATGGACTTCTAATGTTATTTGAGATCGCTTTGCCCTTTTTCTTTTTTTAATTTCCTCGACTACACAAAGGTGTCAATAAAAATGTTAATTAAAGCCTTCTTTATATTAATTGTACCTACCTACTTGTATAATGGTATCATTTAGAAATTACTAGATTAAATGTTATGATTATATTATAAGTATAATATTTTATGTGAAGAGGAGGAATGAAATGCATGTGATAAGTGATGGAAATGAATGTAGATGGATGGAGAGGTTGAGGAAGACCGAAGTAAAGATGGATAGATTGTGTGAGACAGGACATAAAAGAGATAGGTGTGAATGATGAGTTGACGAGTAATAGGGGAGTGCGAAAGAGAAAGACTTACTGCGTCGACCCTAAGTAGAAGAAGAAGAAGATTTTGTTGCACATTAAACGTTTATCTTTAATCAAAAAGAAGTCGGATAAGTGCGAGTTAGACAAAGATGTTTCTTATATGGAGACCTTTCTCCGTTTTTCCTTTATTTAATTTAAATTATGTTATTTTTCATTCATGAACATGTACTCGAAATCATTGTTCTTGTGCGAAAGTCCAGTAACAAAAACAAATCTTAGTTAGTATCAACTTTACAGTGCAAACGTAGAACTATAATAATTATAATAGTACAAATATTACTATGCAAAACTTTGTCCACTAGTAAGCAAATTAAACAATATCATACCGTAATAAATCAAATAATATGATAGTTATAACATTTAAATTAACCCTTCATTTTAATTTCTAATTACCGAAATATCTTATATCAATTAAGTCATTCCTTAAATAGATCACGTATTCTGATCCAGGATAATTAATATATGGGATCGATCTGCCATATATGTAGGTTATGGAGATCCACACAAATATGCCATTACGAGGTATGAGGAATTATATAAATTAATGCACAAATATTCGAATGAGATACACTAAATGTAAAATATTATTATAGAAAAACGTAAATGGTGAAATTGACATAATAAATACGATACACATTCTTTATTTAACTTTTAATACCTTATTTTAATCTTTTAGAATTTCTTTTTGTTAGGAAAGTCCATGTACAGTAAGTATCCCTTAATATATGGCATATGGTATTTATGGGAAACTTCTGCCATTAAATTTCTTGGTTTAAGAATGTACATTAGTTGGTACAGTAGAATGCAATACAATACAATTCTAATTTCTTATATTATTTTAGTGTTAAAGATCGGTACGACTTAAGAAATAATATATAGCACAGTACAACTACAGCGAGAGGTCAGTAGAGGCTGTACGTTACACATCATTGACGTCGGCACGCGATAACTTAATTGCGAATATTATGTCCTTATACTTGTCTTTAATTAAGAGTTTTCTATTAGGAATCACTGGTTTAAATTTACAATAAATAGATTTTATTTTGAGAGTTGATGGATTGTATGAAAGACGATATGTGTTTAAAATGTGCGTAAGCTAATATGACGGCTGATACAGGGAACCGGAAAAGAAGAGCAAATAAAGATTCTAGTTTTTACGGGGTTTTAAATAACATTGATTTTTTTCTTAGACATTTTTTAATTTTTAAAATAAAATATATCATATCACTCCTGTTATAAATGATAACATATGACTTTATTGTATCGGCACGTAGCGCGGCAGAAAGACCAGCTGACACGAGCCGTCAACCGAAAATCCTGTTAAAGCGTGTATTTTCAAAACTACAAATAGTTTCATCTCTACGTAACGTAACGTAAATTTATACTGGAATTTATAAATAAAACTCTCGATGTACATATATACATACATCACTTTTTTATTTTAACAGTTATTACTATGGCTACATTATGATTTAATGAAGGCATATTGTCCACCAACCAAAACTTAAATTAAAGAATTAAGTACCCGACTATAAAGCAATATCTTTTAAGGTTTTAATAGTAATAGATTTATAATTATGCAGTGGAGTGTAATTAGAAATATGCCATGCTTTGTTCGCTTTATAATAACCTCCACCACCACCACCCTGTGTCTGGGGTGCTGGGTAGACGGACGCTAGTAAGCTTCCCCACCACGCCATGATTCGTTATTGCCGCAATCCACGAGGTGAAGCAGAGCACGTGCGCGATATGTCAATACACTTTAAAAACCTTTCATATCCATAATAATTTATAATAGTCCAGAAATTACAAAATAATCATATAAAATATGTTGGGACATTAACACACAGCACCATCTAGTTCCATGGTAAGCTACGAGGCTTTGTTATGGATACCAGGTAGTTGATACACTATAGATATATAACTTTAAATACATACATATTATAAATATAAACACCCATGACTGGAGTACAAATATTCGTGCTCATCAAACAAATGAAGCGGGACTCGAACGCGTGACCGTTGGCACAGCAAGTAGGGTCACTACAAACTAAGCCAAACATGCTGTCAGAATAATATTCGATTACAAATATTATTAGTATTTTTAAATATCCATTACCAGAGTAATGACAACTTAAAACATCTAATATATAATATGTCACCGTAAAATTGTTAACACCGCTAGATTACAATCTCGCTAGATAGATTACAATCTAGTGGTACTTACAATTTTACGGTGACACATGTAATCTATTCATGAATTTTGAATAACAATTAGACACAGACAATACAATAAAGTAAGGATTAGCATAGCGATAAACCTAACAGGAAGTACCTATAGTATAATAATATAAAATTTATTTATTATTGTATTACAGAGGCGCTTTTCTCATTTCCTCAACTTTATAAGGCTATAACTCTTATCATTGTTATTACATTATAAATGTTATATTAGATAAAACGAAAATTCAAATTTTCTTTGTTTGTCTGATGAAAGATAAAAATTAAAATTACGACTTATATATTTAAAGGGGATTGGGTAACTTGGTATAGCTTCATGACCCAGTGCTGCCTCTTAAGAAACTTGAATGAATGACTTCAAAGAATATGTAAATCCCAATAAAGTATAGTTTTAACATAATTTCTTAATAAAGAAAAATAAAATAATGCGGTCGTAAATCAAATTTTTGTGCTTTAACTTATTAAGTGATGTGTAATGAGTCACAGTCACAGATAGGGTTATTAATATTTTATGAGGTTTTATTTCATTATGTAAAATATATTTAGCTATAATATTTTACATGAATAAAAAAACAAACATAATAGAGTTAGAATTTTCTTCTTACTTAGAAGAAATTTTTTGCATTGATGTATAAAAATTGTATAACAATGTTTTCGTCCATTTTTTTGGAACAGCTTACCTCTGCTAAAATTTTACCCTTAGTCATTGCTACTTAGTCATATTATATATCATAATCGATATTATCTTTCTTCTATTGTTTTAAAAAATCATTATATTATTATAAACTATGTATTATATAATAATTATAAAATTAATTAATTTTCTATCTGGTATCCATAACACAAGCCTCGGAGCTTACCGTGGAACTAAATGGTGCTGTGTGTTAATGTTCCAACATATTTATTTTATTTATTTATTTTGTAATATATATTATTATATTCATTATATTACAAAAATTCAAGTCGAACATAAAAAAAAAAATGAAAAAAAAAGTTGTGAATAAACAGCGACAATTTAATTTTAAATAAATTTATAAAAATGTTTCTAAATCAGTATTTCATTGCGGTAACTTAGAATTGTAAGTTGTAGAAAGTGTCAAGAAGAAAGATGAGCAAAACAATCCTCGCCTTTTACATTAGGAAAGTCAGCCGAATACATTTCTCATTTTCAATGTTAATGTTTCCTCCAAAGGGCCTCTACAACTGACATTAAAAGTCACAAATTTTCGTAGTACATTGCGGCAAATTAAATTTAACTTCGCGACAAGTGCTAACGTTAATGACTTTGGTAATAGATGATCAAGTGCCAGGTCTGAACAAAATCGTATTGTTGGTCATTAATAAACATTTATAACTTTGAACATTTTATTGTCTTATACAAAGTTTACGAAGTACATATTATCTGTGATACAAGATTTCATTTTCGCTTTTTAGGGTTCCGTACCCGAAGGGTATAACGGGACCCTATTACTAAGACTTCGCTGTCCGTTCGTCTGTCTGTCTGTCTGTCCGTCTGTCACCAGGCTGTATCTCATGAACCGTGATAGACAGCTGAAATTTTCACAGATGATGTATTTCTGTTGCCGCTATAACAACAAATACTAAAAAACAGAATAAAACAAATATTTAAGGGGGCCTCCCATATAACAGACATGATTATTTTGCCATTTTTATAAATAATGGTACGGAACTTTTTATTATCATCAGTAGTATAATGAGCTCAAATTGTTAAAATGAAAATATATTGAAATATATTTTATTGTAGATTTTGAGTTTTGTTAAGTACTTAATTCCAAAGTCCTATAAAGTTTCATTAAAGTCGGTCAAGTCGCAAATAAGTATAGAAAAACTGCAATAATAAACTTCCAAATTCTTTTTACCAAATTACTATTCGTTATAGACGTTTTTAAGTTAAAGACAATAGAATATCTATGTTTTTTACAATATCTTGTTAAGCGGTTGCAGTAATCCTCGTAGATATAAACTTTTATTGGAGCGCAGCGAAATATTTATGTATACATAGTTCGAAGAATTCGATTTACCCCAAATATATGTTTCGTTATTATCAAGTGTTGTCTTGGCTGCCCTAAGCAAACTTCTCAGTTATTAAGTAAACTAACTCAATAGACCTTCTCAGAATTACCTTTCCCTTAACAAAAACTTTCCCAACTCCATTGGCTCTTTCATTGAGATGTCGAAGAAGAAAAAGCACATTTGTTTATTATATAATATTATTCTTTACAATTTATATTTTATTTTCTTATAGTATTGTAAATTATTACAATTAATACAGCCTCGTTCGACATTGTATTTAGTTTATTGCCACTAAACACAAGTGTCAATTTATATGGAAGCATGTGGATTTCAAGTTGATATTGGTATAAGCCCTGTTGATTTGCGTCAATTTATGTATTTACGTTTAGGGATACGTGGATTTAACTTTATTTTTCCTTTAGACAGATTTTTTTTTAATTTTGTTACTTGAATATCTATTATAACTGAAATATTTCACAATTAAGTACTTTTAATAATTTATTTTTATTAAAAACTAATTATTCCACCCTTAAGAATGGAGTCCTTTAAAACTTATAGAAGATAACTTTTAATGTATAATTTATTTAATAAGAAGAGAACTATTAATATCGGTTACATTTAGCCACGATATTGCGTAACCAGATATTGAAAATCGGCAAATAAAAGGGCCATAGAAATAAATACATTCAGTGTTCTCGAATGGCGAATATATATATACAGACGGATTGATGGATATTTTGCACGTCTCAATGTGCTAAAATTTGCTTTGGATTGACACACATTGACTATGACCTGGAATAACATATGCTATCGTTAGTAATTTTGCCCGAATTAAAAAAAATATATACAAAAGACAAATAGGGACGCATTGGAGCGAAGCGAGAGTAAGTGTCTAGTGGAATATACTATGATCAGTGTTTCAAATTTTACAACAGTAACTTAGTTAATTACTTAGTTAATTTGAATAAATGAAGACTCTAAATAGTGGAAGAACAGTCAAGTTAATATTATGTTCAAAGGAATAAGCTGCGCTGTGTAAAGCGCAGAAATCTTGACATTACAAAGGATACAGACAATGTTATTAGAGTGAATAGTCGCACGCATTTTCATCGCTGACCTAAGTTTATGTAATTTTACATATTTTTGCTATATATTACTATAAATAGTTTCTCTACGAATTATTTCTGCGTTCAGTATATAATTAACCGTTCCTATTGCTTCAAGTAGCAATAGATCCAGACTCAGAGACAGATAGACTCTGCAGGTCACTCGTTCTGATATTTTTGTTTATGCTATGATATCTAATTATCTATACAGATAAATAAAATTGGAGTGTCTGTTTATAATATTAAAATAACCGCTTTTTACTTAATGCATATGGATGTATACACGGTACATATACCAAAACAACATTTTTTACAATTTTTGTCTGGCTGTCTGTCTGTTTGTTTGTTCCGGCTAATCTCTGAAACGGCTGGACCTATTTTGACGGGACTTTCACTGGCAGATAGCTGATGTTATAAGGAGTAACTTAGGTTACTTTTATTTTATAAAACAAAAAATAGGGTCCCACGAAAAATAAATTAAAACCAAAAAAAAAGAATAAAAAAAAGTTTGTTTTCAGGAAGCAACCTAGGGAAGCACCCGAGGAAAGCGAGGGTGAGTCGCTAGTTATTTGATAAACTTAAAGTAATTTTAAATCTTGGGACGCCACTATATACCAATTGTTTTTATATATATCAAGTTGCTAGGGTCTGAAAGAGAAGGATATTAGAAAGAATTATTTCTGTTGTATCAGTTAGCCTGATTGATGGAGTACACGTGTACCGTCACACGTGCGAGTAATTAACAATATAGAGAGCTTATGCGGGAAATGGTACTGTGATTGAGAATTAAATTATACTCACTTGCAGTAAGAGACGTTTCTACTTAATAGACTTACTTGCTTCCAGTCTAAAGTCTGATTTTTAATTCGACGGAATTCTGACATTTCAGAAGTGTTGTCAACTTTGAAACATTGTCACTAAAAACGGAAAGCATTTTAGCAAAATAAAAAAATAAACGTATCTTGAATTTAAGGTTTCAATTAGAAAAACTAAGACTAAAAAAATGATTGATAATTTTAAAATGGTAATTATTTTTTTAATATCATATTATTGAAGTTACAATAATTATTATGGAAATTATTTTTCTATTACAGGGATCCCTGTCCAATAATCCATAGGTTGCAAGCCTTTTTTAGGAAAACCCCTTTGTTTGTAAAATCTTTGCTTATAAAATGTGCCCTTTTAATGTTTTGATGGATAGTGTTAGCGATTCTTTTATAATCTACATTCGGATTATATGACGATGTTGACGACAATGATGATATACTCGTAAGAGATAATGATTTATAAATATTTTCATTTAAGAAATATTTTGTTTTACTCTGTTATTTTTTTTTTCATTTAACCATTAAACATTTATAGTTAGTGTGCATTGAATGCACAAAACAAGGACTATTTACAATGTCATACATATTATAGTTTAGTTGATCTAATTTTGTTTCATATATTTTGTTATTTTAAATTAAAAAATTCAAAGCAGAAAAGGTTTATGATATCTGAATTATCAAAGAATGACAGCTGTCATATTTCCGTGGAATTAAAAATCAGACTATAGTAATTTAATTTGTGATATATTTGCTAAGTGTTCGTATACAGTAAAATTTTATTAACAAAATTTTGACATTATGATAACACTAGTCGACTCATTCCGCTTGAGTTCGTTCCTAGGTACCAACTCCTGATCGCCATTGCGCTTGATTCCCTCATGACTTTTGGTACTGTCTATACTTAAATTATTACACTCACCTTAACTTAATTCTATTTAAGGGTGGCATACTTGATGGACATTTTCCAAAGGGTTTGAAATCAAAGAATTCACTTTTTAAACTACTGTACATAATGGTAGGATTAGAGGAATATATTTTTACACTAGCATTTCCCGCGGCTCCGCCCGCGTTCAGATGATCAAAAACCAAATTCTTAGGTTTTACACATTAGTATACTCTTACATTATACATTACTTTCATTGCGCACCGCATGATTGGTAAATAATGGCAGAGATTGACAATGCCACAAAGGTTCCTCCGTTAAATTGAACTTTTTGTTTTAGCAATAACATTTATGTATGTCTATATTTCTGTTTTGTTTGTTTTTTTTAGTTTTTCACGATAAACTCTCAAACTACGGAATTAATTTTAATCATTTTTTACTAATATTTAATATATAGCTGATTATTTAAATTACATAATGATAACTTTTCTTAATTAGCGCTAGTTAGTAATGTTTTCCAAAACGATTTTCAAAAAAAAGTGTAATAAGTAAATAATTCTAAGCGAATACATTTTTTTATTTCATATGGCTCTGCTAATATGATTAAAGTCGTAAGCATTTTATTGTGTCCTTTAAGCCTTTACCTTCCAAGAAAAGGTGTCAAGAAAAAGTGAAAAAGTTGAGGTATAACAATTCCTAAAATACTTTTTCATAGTTTTTGAGATATGAAATATTTTTAGTTACCCGCTTTGGCAGTTTAACAGCCATAGACTTGTTTTCCATAAAATGTTATAAAATAATATAAATTGAACTTATTTTTACGGTGCAAAAAATGAGTAGGTATTGTGGAAACGTAAATATTATTCGTATTTATTTTAGTGTTAACCATACAAAACACGTAAGTAAGAAAAACAACATAGCATTTTGCTATACGAAACCTAAAATGCGCGAGTTGGATTTACATTTGCCCAATTTTTACAGTAAAAGATTAAAAAACATTAACATTATTTACTAAACAATAAAAATTTACAAATATTCTCATTTGAAAATTGTTTCGGCCAACAAAATATTACTAATATGTTACCTACTAATTTATAAAGCCAAAAAGTTTGTTTTATTAGAAATTTAACCACGGACAGGGCCGCGGGTAATTTAGTAGTAATTATAGTAAAGTCATAGAAAGGTTATATCTGTACATTTTTTTTTGGATAAAACTACGTATTTTAAAAACACATGGCGACATCTATTGTCAAATAGCTAAATAACACATAAATAAATTTTCATTAAAATAACTATTTTAATGAATAAAATAGCGCTGTTAATATTTCTTTTAAAGATAAGTTTTTTTTAATAGTTTTAACATAATATATAAGTAAGTTACCCTGCTAAAATATTAATAGCATCATCGTGCTTTTACTTCAACCAGTTTTTGTATTTTTTCTCAGAAATGAGATATTTTCCTGCGGTAAAAAGAATCCTATGTGTTGAGCCGGATAACCTGCTATTACCATACCAAATTTCATAAAAATCCCTCAAGTGGTTTTTCTGTGATGCGGTCACATACAGACAGACAGAAAAAATTCTAAAAACTATAGATTCGGGCTCTATATCGCTAATAATGAATATTTCAATAAGATTTTCCGAAAAAATATTGAATTTAGGGGTTCGGCTTAGTTACAATTTTATTGTATGTATAGTTACTAATTTACGAAGCGAAAAAGTTTGCTTTACTGATAATTTAAATACGGGCGGAGCCGCGGGTGATTTAGTAGTAATTCTAATAAAATCGAAAAAAGGTCATATCTGTACACTAATTTTTTTGGGATTAAAACTATGTATTTTAAAAACACATGGCGACATCTATTGTCGAATATCTAAATAACACATAAATAAATATTAATTAAAATAACTATTTTAATGGATAAAATAGCACTTTTGATAATTTGATTTTCAAGATAAGCTATTTTTATAGTTTTTATCATATTTTGTAAGTTACCCTGCTAAACTGTTTACAAATAGTATCGTCGTGGTTTTGTTCCTACCAGTTTTTGTATTTTTTTTCAGAAATGAGATATTTTCTCGCGGTAAAAAGTATCCTATATGTTGACCCGGATAACCAGCTATCATCATACCAAATTTTATCAAAATCCCTCCAGTGGTTTTTCCGTGATGCGGTAACAGACAGACAGACAGACAGACAGACAGACAGACAGACAGACAGACAGACAAAAATTCTAAAAACTATAGATTCGGCCTCTGCATCGATAATAATGTCTATTTCAATAAGATTTTCCAAAAAATATTTAATGTACAGATTCGGCTTAGTTAGAATTTTATAATATGTATAGATATGGCTAACAGTTTTCTAAGTGCGTTCACTGTTGGATTCAACTGTTTAAATTATATATAATAATTTAAAATAATATTATTAAAAAAATATTTTTTAGCGCAGGGGTTTCTGTATGCAAAAAAAAAACCTTAACCTACCGAGCTGAGCCTAGCTACTTATTTTGCTTATTTATTAGTCTATTCGTACTTCCTTATAATTTATATATTTTATAAAGGACGCAGTGAAGAAGGGAGTGGCAGCTCAGTGGTAATGCGCTCACTCGGGAAACCGAGTGAAGCGGGTTCAAATCCCGGGTCTCGCACCTCTGATATTTTCATGTGCAAATCATTTCCAATATGATTACCACTTGTCTTAACGGTGAAGGAAAACTTCGTGAAGAAACCTGCATGTCTGAGAGAACCAACAAGTTCTCAAAAGTCATGTGAAGTTTGCCAACTTGCACTTGGCCAGCGTGGCGGACTATGGCCTGATTCCCCTCGTACTGAAGGGAGGCCTGTGCCCAGCAGTGGGACGTTAAAAAGGGCTGAATACATAAAGGACGAATAATAATTTTTAATTCGTCCTTATTTTAAGTACGTAACTTGTTGCTGAAATTTTACATAAAACAAGGATATTTTATGTAAAACTTTCAGCAATAAGTTGCTTGTATAACTATTTTAAATTTTTATTGATTTTTTTTAGTAAAAAGAGGTGAATTATTAACGATCCCTTTATATACTTTTTTCTCAATTCTGTTCGGCACGTCTCAAAGTTAATAGATCAAAGGGCGACTTTGATGTAACTTTTTAACTCTTAAATCGGACTCCTGTCGCCTCTCATAAAAATGTTTTCGCGTATTGTATTCAGGAGATTCCTTTTCATAAAGCTTTTCAATCAAGTTCTTCCGACCTAATTTTAAATAAGTTGATTGAAGTTATTTCCTTTATAAATAATTAAAAATGTTACAAATGTAATACAATGCTGTTTCATGTTTTGGTTTTAAAACGTAAATAATCATTTGTTGAACATTTAATTTTCTGTTTAGTCATTATTATTTTGCTTATAGGGAACTGAGTATTTCAATTTTATTTATCTTTGACTTACCTTTGTTTCGCTCGGGCGCGTCCCTAGGTGTGTTTGTCATAAAAAAGTAAGACAAAAAGACATCGACTGTTTTATTTCAAACAGTTTAGACAGTACACGCTGATAAAGCAACTCCAAGGGCAGTTTTTTCTGACTTCAATAATTAAACTAATTATGATTTTTCACAAAGAACACATTTTATTGTATTTATCAATTTTATTTTATGACTCAGCGGTGATATAGCTTTCTAGTAATGATAGAATTCTCAGAAATCAGAAACAGAATGCGGCAGCATACTATTCTTTAGGTTTATAATTAATCCAAAATATAAGTCGGTTTATCAAAATTCTTCATCCTCCTTCAAAACCATTCTTAAGCATTCTAACAAAAATATGTCGTATGTAGTAAATCATAGCAAAGAACGTGAGGTACCCTTGTTCTTCTGTGTACTTCGCAAAGTAAATACTAGTACATACTCGTATAATTATGTACAGTACCTGAGCGAACGAGCTCCGCTCGGTGTTTACTTGGAAAAGATATAAAAATTAGACGTTTTTCAGAAAAGACAGAAAGAAAAGAAAAGAGCCGTTTCCGAAATACACGAAATAAATTTATATACAAGAACTATTGCTCAGTTAATAATATAAGATAAGATATACATCTCGAGATTTCCACACTCGATAATACCACAGTCTTACTTAAATGTACCTATCTATAAAATTAATTATGAACGTTAGCCATTTTACTGTAGTAAGAAAATAAATAAATATTGCTGGTGTAAAAAGATTTAAAGTACAAAGTAATAAGATGTAATTGTAGTTATCAAAGAATCCGTAGATAGCGTAATAGCAATCTAGGGTTAACTTCTGAATCTATGAAAATTGTTGCCCGAATAGAGTTAAATTCTCATCGTTTACTTAGGAGTGCAGTCGCGTCCGCTTTAACAAACTTTTATTACTTCTATTGCATTTATTTTAATAGTTCTGGGAATCCGTTCTTGTAACAAAATATGAAAAAGGAAATTATATCTTTAATAAGAAAAGCTCGAAAGTATAATCTCAGAATTTGAATTTAAATGATCTTTTTGGTATTGAAAGTAAATATTTATGATACGTAATGCAAAACAGTATGTAGTAACTTTTTCTTCAAAAACAAACAATACAAATGAAAACGCACAGCTCGAGCGCGAAATTTAGCAGGATCCGATTTATTTGATTTAGACCGTGACAGCTGCAATTTGAATGTCGATCGAATTTCATTTATTGATTTGATTAAAATTCAAATATTTACTTCAATCTAGTTTTTTTAAATTATTTATCTTTATCATAATGTGCCTAACATTATGAGACACTTGAAATTATTTTTTTCTAATAATAATTAAAAATTGAATAAAACATATGTAGCAAAAATATTAGACCAATAATAACGACACTGTGTTCTAAATAAAATTAATCCAGCCTCATTTTGAAATTATTCTCTATAAGTCACTGGTTGACATAAAAATGTATGAAATAATTATAATTGGAGAGCTCACATCCGTTAAAAACTTATATATCTGCTTAATACATCTACTATGTACCAGTATTTCGAGTATTTCGCTATTTGCATCTCGCTTTTAGCAAGTAATACGAAAGTGTTAAAAAATATCCGCATTTTCACGTATAATTTAACATCCGACCGTAATAAAAGTGCATAAAGACTGTGCTATCACTACTAGCTGTCACTGTGATAGTTTATATGAGCATTATTTGAGTGGTAAAGCTGGATGTTTATGGGGCATCATTATCATGAAAATTTGGCTGAGCTCCTCCAATTTTCGTGGAATCCCAGTTGTAAAATACTGAAAATATATGGGTATCAAAGCAATGTAGGGCCAACTCGCACGGCTTCACACCGCGCCCAATTTACTAGTTGATGCATTAGAGTGACCCAGTTACTAAGAATTTTTTGACGGCTTGTTGATCCAGAGATGTTTCAATAAAAATCGTGTTGGGTTAAGCTAGCTTCGTAGTATAGATATTTTTAATAGAAAAATAATTCTAGATAAAAAAGTTATATATTAGCGAATGCAACTACAACTTCGTTATCTTTGTACCTTAAGATGGGAATCATCTACCGAAAAAATTTAAACTAAAAAGAACTATAGTTTTTTAGTTTTATATTTAAAAGAATTCCTTTTTCAATTGTTCTATTTTGTCTTTATCTATATATAAAGGCAAAAAGGTTCATATCTCTTTCTCCTCTGTGTGGGGGGAGTGGAGGGGAGGGGTGGCGAGGGGAGGGGAGGAGAGTGAAGGGGAGGAGAGGAGAGGAGGCAGGTTAACAAGATTGTTGAAGAAGACAGGCGAAGAAGATTGACGAAGAAGATTGGCAAAGCAGATTGGCAAAGATGACAGTCAAAGAAGATTGGCGATGAAGATTGGTGAAGAAGACCGGTGAAGAACCAATCTTCGTTTGGCGAATAAGACAGGCGAGGCCAATGCGATGAAGAGCGCCTGTCTTATTCGCCTGTCTTCTTCGCCAGTTGCAAACATATTATATACTATTTTGTAGGTATGCGAGTTGTATCACTGTACTCTCTTCTTCTAACTTTGAAGAGATGGAGTAGAAAAACGGGAAAAAAAGTAGCGGTACTAGTGGAGCTTGCTCAATATTTTAAACAAAAAATAATTTACAGAATATACGTTAAATATTTTTTAAGATACTGGATATTTTAAGTTACGGTCACCAAAATTAAATTGGTTTTCCATAAAACCTTTAAAAAATAGTAAAGTATCTAATAAAAATATCTAGTAAAAAAAATTTTTTTGTGTGTATTTATGTTAGTAAAAACAACACAATATTCGGTGGAACGGAACTCTCGATGTGCGAGTCAAAATCATACTCACACATTTGAAAATATTACAGCCATCAAATTATATACGAGTATTAGTTATAACATAAAGCCAAAGACTTTTTTATAGTCTGAACGCGGGTGAAATCGCGGGTTCTGCTAGTAATTAATATGTTAAAAATTTAATTTAGTTGATTTGGCAGATTCATTTTCAATGTACTCGAAGGTCGTGGCAGACACGTGATCTGTGGATTTTTATTTATTGAATCTTTTTTTGGATTTGAAAAATTTTAATTAGTTTTTGAGATATTTGCAAACAACTAAGCCCCCTTTTTTATTTTTTGTTGACTGTTTATAACTTTGCAATTTTTGCAAGCGGAACTTGATTTTTTTTTCAAAAATCATCTACATGCTATTTCGAATTGGATGACACCTCATTCATATTTTTCCGAGACTGCTGAAAAAAGTTGACCTTAAAGACCTTTGTTAACTAGACTATTTATTATTATAGTATAGAATAATTCTGAACTTAAAAATAGATAGCACTTTCCGAGAACGTAAGTGAAGTCACTAGCAAAAAATTGTTTTTATATTAAATATCTCGTGTCCCAGACAAAATGTTTGTATTTGTTAATAACGACTTGGATATTGATTAATAATTTCTCTCTATTGAATAATAATTTTCTAAAACTCTCATCTCTATTCCGCAGTAACTTTTTATACTTTTTCTGAACAAAATTCATCTCTAAACTTCAAAGAGATATTTTTTAAACGGTAGCTTGGGCTTTGGTATCAGTAATTCGACAGATTTTTCGACGACTTAATGAGCTGAGTTAACGTTAGCCGAAGCAGAAATTTCAATTTCAATTAAACTTCTTTTTTTCTAGCTCTAAACGGACTTATTCTCAGTCAAGTCCCTCGCTTGCTTGCTAGGTACGTTTTCAACAGATAAAAATAGTTATTGTGATTGTACCTTAGGAAATATGTAGACATATACTATTGTGGACTTTTCTGTCGGCTTTTTTAAGACCTAAAATTTTCTGGTACATTGTCTTTATGTATCTCTCAAGGTTTAGCCAGCGTTAGCCATGTATATTATAAGGACGAGTTGACAGAACCAGTTATTGTATTTTTCCGTGAGATAAAATGTTTTCCTGCAGTAAAAGGTATCCTAAATGTAACCGTACTCGAGTAATAATTTATCATTACAAAATAATTGGTTAAAATCAGATCAGTACTTTTTGCGTAAAAGGCACACACATAAACAGACAAATTGTTTTGGGGTCTTTATTCTGTACACAATACGTAAATGTATATGTATAGATAACATGTAGTTAAACTTGAACTTACAATTATGTTTGACATACCATTCGTCAGACGTCTGAAAATGTGTTTTTGTCATTATAACTGAAACATTATTCTTATACTGAAACAAGTTGTTGACATAAATCGTTTTCCTTTGGGAGGAGCGATGCGGAAACGTCACAGAAGGTTCCATGGAACATATTTATAGCCATCTGCAATGTTTACTGATCAATTTCATAGTGCTTTTTAAGCGTGAAAATTTTTCTATGAGAACATGGAGATTGAAAAAATTGTGAAGTAGTAAAGGAACCAAGTTTGCACGTCGAGTAGTTTTGACAAAAGAAGCCGAAAATTGGATGTTGTGTTTATTTTTTTTATTTTGATGTAGAATAGATTTTTGGGTTTTTAAGATTTTGATATAATAAAAACATGATGTACTAATTTTAAAACAAATGTATACATATAATAAAATGCTAACAAAGTCGAATCTGTACATTAAATAGTTTTTGGAAAATCTTATTAAAATAGACTTTATTATCGATACAGAGGCCGAATCTATAGTTTTTTGGATTTTTGTCTGTCTGTCTGTTTATCTATCTGTCACGGAAAAACTACTGGATAGAATTTGATGAAATTTGGTATGATATTAGCTGGTTATCCGCGTCAACATATAGGATAGTTTTTACTGCGGGTAAATATCTCGCCTCTGAGCTAAACGTTAATATTAATACTAATAATAATAAAATAAATATAATTTTAAAGCAGAGTTATTTTCCAACCACTTAAGACATTGTTACTGATATCAGTGGATACGGCAATGATTAATTTATCTCAGAAAATCCTTTATTTTCCCATAAATCTTAAAGTGAGAAACGTATACAGTTTTAAATGTATAAGAGATGTTTAAGAAATATTCCCTTCCAAGCGCATCTAAATCTTAAGACTGTATAAATCACTGGACCGTCGCATACATTTCCGGCGATTGCATCTACAGTAAATTCGAGAGTACATCACTATTCCAATACGACCTCATGAAAATACAATAGCCTTCAATACATTTTGGTGTCGGCATAGTAGTAAATAATTTTAAATCTGTTCACATAATAAAATTGTAGGGGTATCTATTTAAGGTCATTGCATTTATTTTGAGAAATTTTTTACCGATTTAATGCTTAGAAAATAAATGGCAGCTATACTCGTATCAATAGACTTTAATAGCCATGTCTATATTGGCTTTGCAAATTTAATTTTGTTAGAAAATAACAAAGACCAGGGTAACAGAATCTATCACAGGATTTCGGTCCATTTCCGTGTCGGTCGGATTCCGTGTCTTAAATAAGAAGGCTGACGCTATTGATACAGTAACTGTCTATTTCTATTAACTGTATAACTAATATTATTTTTATTAGTCCGGCTATTCATTGTAATTTTTTTTTATATTTTAATCATAAATAACATAAAGCAATTATGATATTGGGGGGTTGGGGGGAGAAGGTTAGCTAAGGCGGGAGCAAAGCGTGGTGAGGCCCATTGGGGCCTCACCACGCTTTGCTCTTCGCAATGTCCTGCCTTAGCTTTCTCATCCTACGTTATCTAAGTCGGGTTTATCACATAATCAAAAATTAAAACTTACAAATAAATAATCTTTCATCTAGATGCCCTATATTTAAAAAAAAAGACAAAATAAAGTAGCTGGACAAACAGTTATTTATTATTTATACAGTCACTTGATTAATAGTCACTTTCAAATAAAAATACTCACCAATAAAAACTTCACAAAGTCTTGTTTTCTCGAGGACACCTGTTTTAATTAAGATTTTTCTTTGAAATGAACAGATATTTTGCTCTGTTAGTACTATTACTTTATACATTATTTGTTCTGTTAGTAGTATACCTTTAATAGCGGACTCTAAAGATTTGATAGTAGCCTTGACGTAAAAGTCCTCGAAACATACATAGAATTTTTAATTTCTTGGTAATATCCTTGCAGTGCAAATAAAAAACGCAGACTTTGCAAGTCACAGGCGGGAATTATCACCCTTGGGACTATATATCAAGCGGCACGTTATAAATAGCTCATATCAGAAACACTGATTTATAAGGGGCGAAAAATTATTACATACGGCTGATAGAAGATTCGGAGTTAGGGTCGTAATAAAGCTCAGGATATTGTGGTAAAAAAGATTATTTTATTCCTTTAGGTGTCAGCATATCGTTTCCCTTTCTCTAGAACAGCTCGTAGATATTATTACATATTATCTATATATTTATTAATATAACACGATTTGAATCTCAAAAAATATAACTCTTTTCTTGGCGATGAGACATGAATTACTGCACAGTCAGTTTATAAATATAGATAATAAGCTGACATTATTTTCTTTATTATTATTATATAGAATGTTATGTTAATTGAGATGAAATAATATTTATATTTTTTTGCATGATAAAGTCGATAGTAGAAAGCAAGATGCGGATTAAATTAAACGTCAGTATTTACAAATTAAAAGTTATTATTTTTATAAAGATTTCGTGGTAAAATTTAGTTGTTACAATGTAAATGGTAATATTATTTATTTATGACCATTTTTTTACTATTACTTTGCTTATGTAACTTACCTCGATATCCTTTTCTGTAACATAATTAGGATTACTATAAAATTATACTGCCAGCTTTTTATGTTTTGAAAGGATGTTTTATTTTTTTTATATTACATTATATTATTTGTATACAATTTATATTTACGTATGAGTATATGCTATACTTAAACCAGACATCTGACATGCTAATAACTCGTATCTCAAAATTTTGACTAGATCAAGAATAAAGATAGCAATGATCCGAGGATGAATTACGGATTTCTTTTTGCACTCAAACCTAGCAAACAAATACCTAGCTATAACAATACCTAGCAATTGCGGAGTAGAAAAAAATGTAATGTGCTACGATTTCTATATACCTCTTTTTCTTCCTCATTGTAATTTGTAAATTTGTAAATTTGTAGGCACTATCTGTAACAAGTATATAACGCTTTTGAGATGTCTAACACCTTAGTCTCTCCCGTGACCGTGATTGCTGTAAAGCATTCGAAACGTCGGGAACCAAAAATCAAAATAAATCCGCGAAATAATCCGAAAAGATAGTTTTATTTTAAAACTAGCAACTCACCCTCGCTCCGCTCGGGTTCGTCCCTAGTAATGTTTCAATGTTTAGCTTAGAGATGAGATATTTTCCCGCAGTAAAAAGTATCCCATATGTTGACCCAGATATCCAGCTATCATCATACCAAATTTCATCAAAATCTGTCCAGTGGTTTCCCCGTGATGCGGTAACAGACAGACAGAGACAAAAATTCTATTTGGCTTCTGTATCGATAATAAAGTCTATTTCAATAAGATTTTCCAAAAAATATTTAATGTACAGATTCGGCTTACGTTACAATTTTATAATATGTACAGATGTCAAATATTCGCGTAAATCTAAGAAAGTATTATAACACAGATAGAGTCATGGAAGCTTGCTCAGCTTATTATGTATTTAAATCTACAGTAGTATAACTCACTTTAATTTTAACAATTTAACGATACTTAATAGTTTCATTCACTGTTTTGTTTTTAATAATCTATTGTAGCTACGAAATATTAGATATCTACCAGTCGAGGCTACTTTTTCTTAATTGGTTTATATAGCCTTTCGCAAGAGCACTAATGTTACCGATATCGCGCGCAGAATCTATTCTTAACACGCTAAAATGGAAGTATTGAAAACCGTTTGATTCTCAACTTTTATATAGAAATTTTGTTTCCCTGTATGTTCCCACGTCTGTTTATTATACTATTATATATTGTCAATAAAATAATGTCAGGAAAATGAAAAACATAAAGTATACACCATAATAATACTTAACTTAAGAGTATGTTCATTAAAATATCATTTAAAATATGTCTATTTAATAAATCTCAACATTTACGCACTAATCCTATAAAGTGTCTCATGAGTGCTTAAATACAGATAAAATCTGGCTTCCAGTGTAACATACCACCAGCCAAGTAACACATTACATCCCCACACTACCGACCTATTTAATCACTGTAACTGTGGCTAATGCGGAACATTATTTTAGCGAAGAAAGCTTGGAAATATGGCCGGGGTGTCGTAATACAAAATATTACACCATTAGATCTTGTGTTCTGACAAACTAGCATGGAATAGCAAGTGATATGTGTGGAGATAATGTGAAAAGTAATGGGTTAATTTATTTTCGCGTCTTTATTTCCATTGTTACGTAGTAAAATAGGTCGCACCGGGAATTTAAATTACGCAAGTTTAAATATGGAAGTTAAAACTATTTAGTTTTATAATTCACAGTTAAAATCTGTTTTTTAAATGCTGTAAGTTGTAAAATAAAATGTATATTACAAAGCTGATACACTAAATCAATCAATCAGTTTTCGTTGGCCATGTTTAAGTAGACAGTGTCAATTAGACCCATACCTTACAGGGCTATGGCAATCGTTTTTATTCTGTATTTATACCCAATAAAAAGGCAAGTGTTGCACCCTTTTCTAACAGCACTTTCTTTTTCATATACTTTTATTTGAAGAAAAATACTTTATGTATATTGGTAATTCTAAATTCCTCATCCAAAAATTAGTTCTACATAAAAAAAATTACGTGATCTTTGTGATATGATCGCTGTAACGTATTATTTTACCGTTGCGCCAAAGAAGGTCAAATTCAAAAATATAATATAAATATATTGATATTAGATAGAAAGTAAGGATAAAATATACTGTAATATTTTTAAACTTATAAAGCAAGTTAAAAAGAAACGAAGATAAAAAAAGATTATTAAAGTTAGTAAAATTCTTCTAATTATGAAGTACTAAAACAACTATAATAGCTAAGATAACTGCTACACGATTTTCGAGAGGGAGCAAAGTAAAATGCAATTTGTATCTACAAGCGAAGTTGCTTCGATGGAGTTTTATGGCATTAGTTGAGAGCTCGATGAAGGATTACGGTGAAAAGCTAGACGCTAGCTCTACTACGATACTGTAGATGCTGTGAACTCTAATATGAGAAGATTTAATTAAACTATTATAGAGTTAAAATAAAGAAACCTGAAAGTAACTGTTAACAAAGTATGTAAATACATTTATATATGGTAACTTTCTTATCACTACATTGTATAAAACAAAGTCGCTTCCCGCCGTCTGTCTGTCCCTATGTATGCTTAGATCTTTAAAACTACGCAACGGATTCTGGTGCGGTTTTTTTAATAGATAGATGAATTAAAGAGGAAGGTTTATATGTATAATAATACATGCATGATATAGTACAGAAAAGCCGAGAATTTCAAAGATTTGTATTTCATACTAACCGTTAAAACGTACCTATCGCTAGTAACATAATAAAGTGTTATAGGAATTGTTTGATGCATTTATTGATCCATAAAATATCTTTACATAACTGACTGAAAAAGAAAAATTACATAGATGAGAACGTTATACAAGTAAAATTTAAATGTTTCGCTTTCTTTCAAAATCTTACAAATAAATTAGGTACTAGTAATATTAATATAAATTGAAAATTTTAACCTAAATATTTTATCGATACAATTACATACAATCGTAGAAGGAAAAATTATAAATAAATAAACAAAATTAGTATTTGTACAAAACTGTTTGTGCTCGTTAAAGAATGCTATCTTATATTAGTATCATTGAGGCTTTATGAATTGCAAGTTTTGTAATTACCTCTGGGCTATGAAAAGGCGTCGGTGTCTTCGTCTCTGAGTACCAATTAAGAGACATAGTCTATTTTTCACAGATTTTCTAATTAGAGGGACTTTGTCTTCTTAAAAAAGAGCCTTTGTTGATTCATTGCCTACAACGCCATATTATTATAACTCAAGTATTCAATATAAAAACCATAGATTTTTCTATACTCATAAATAAAATTGAAGTGTCTGTCTGTAGATTCATAATAGTTAATATTCGTAATAGAAACGGCTGGACGGATTTGGAAGAAAAATGCACAGCTATCTGTGTCTTGTCAATACAATGAAGAAAAATTACACATAGGATTTGATATTTTCAAGCATCAAAGCGACGGAAAAAGTTTCTGCCGGCATGAAGGTTTAATGTTTTATGACATTTTTGGTACGGGTCGAAGCGCCGTTGACCCACTAAAATTGTGAATGCGAAATTTGTTAGTTTTTGTGTGCAACATATCCCTGCCATCAAAATTAAACATGGTAATCTTTTAAATATTGTTAATATTATAAATCTGAAAGTTTTGAAGGTTCATTGTTGCTCTTTCCCTCGTACAGCGTTGAATGGTTTCAAATTAAATTTATCACATATAGTGAACATGTTTTGAAATAATATGAAAAATACTGCTAAACGTAATATTCCAGTGAGTATTTCAAATAAAACTTTATTTTGTTTGTGGGCTCCCGACTTTTCGACGTATTATGTCGGAAGCTAAAAATCAAAATAAATTCGTGAAAAAATCCGAAAAGATAGTTTTATTTTAAAATAATAAATAAAAATCTCGTAAATCTTACAAAGTATTATATGGACCAATGCGATAATAATTCAACTTAAATGTTATTTTACATCTAAACTTATTAGATGGCGCTGGCCAAAAACTTAGAAAACGAGGAGAAAAATCCCTCAAAAGAATCCCTCGAGGAGAAAATTATCTGCAGGCAGTAGGCAGTAGCTAGTAGATTTGCAATTAACGTATTCACTAATTATTATTAAATTGTAGAAACTGTGCACAATATTGTATAAAGGGTATTTAACATGTTAGAAACTTTTAATAAACAAAGACATTTCAATAGTGTCATTCTATGGCACCCTTTTCAAGGGCGTCTTAATGGCTAGTGTGACATTTTAGAAAAGGGTATAATTTATCTAAGCTAAATTCCGTTGGCAGCTTGCCCTTAATTATAGTTTAACTTACTCGCCGCAGCTGCCCGTTGTTGGTCTCAAGCTTGCGCTGATGTAATTGGAATGTATTCGTATATTATATGTATACATATTGAAATATGCAAGTACAATGACAAAAAAACATTCAAGTAAGATATTACTTAAATTATGTGTTATATAATTATACATAATGATATTAGTCAAAAGGAAAGAGTAAAGTCCTATTACTTTTGCATATTTATACCGACTGTGATTCTTAGAATCTCTTAAATCAGAATTATTATTGATATTCTCCTGATCGATTTCGGCCACGGCGGCCAATTTCACTGAGACAAGTCAGGAGATATTATACTGCACAAGTGTGTAGAGACCAGTACAGTTTCTATTCAATTCACTTTCAAATTCCGATGAAACAATAATTCAAGACGACTGGTGAAAGATCAGGCGTAGGATTGACGGCTTTATGTGATCTACGAGGCATGGGGGTGAAACACCACCCACTTCCCAACTGCTGGCTGTTAATGGGATTTTCTTAACAGAAAGACTTAATAACTCAACTTGGCCCGACCCGGGATTCGAACCCAGGACCTCCTGATTACAACCATACGTGCTAGCCACTATACCACCGAAGCAGTGAGATTTATTAATACAACAATTACAGTAGTTGGTAAAATAATAGTCTGAGTATCTAATTTGCAGAATTTCATATTCGTAGAAGCATTATATTTAGTTAAATTAACAATAAAAAATGTTTACTACACTTTGCGTGCTAAATCGTAAAAGTTTTGCGATATTCATTTCCACAAGTACCTACTTGCTGGCTTCAATATATTCAAATTACTTGTTTTGTTGTTATTTTGGTTTACATTATGGCTTAATTGTTGAAATTTTACGTGACTTGAATAAGTTATATACATTGATCTTGAGTTAAAACTTTGATCATTTACTGTGGCCTACTGTGAATATTTCATAGAATCTATGTCTGAAACTGTAATGTCATTGTTATTTCAAGTATGATGACTTTAAATTGTTTTTATTAACTTTACGACAGTTGTAAAGCTTAACTCATAACATAATGCTGTAATTTGCGCAAGATATTCCTCATATTCATTTTATATGTAACTAGATTACTACTAGTGATTATTCGTAAGTAACTTTGTAATTTAGGGAAATCATTTAACGTACCGGGAAAATGCTTAAATGCTGACCCTAGTATAAAATAACAAGGGTTTCCGTGGAAGATGGAGATAAAAGTTTCGTGAAAATTCAAATATTATGTAGAAAGTACTACATGATTTTCATATATTAGCATGGATATTGGTCAACATATTTTGTGTCAATATTCAGAGTAGTTTTTTCCGCTAAGCCCTGAAGCTTGCAGAGGGTTTGGAGATGAAAGTTTTATTAGTGAACGGCTGGACCGATTTCACTAAATTTTTTTGTTGTGTTTGTTATTGTCAGGAGAAGGTTCTTACATTATAAAAATTAAGAAAATTGCGCAGGAACTTAGAAAATATGGATGAAAGTTTGTATTGGGAAGTGAGCTAGGGACAAACCCGAGCGAAACGAGGGTGAGTCGCTAGTTTTATATAAAAAAGAGGTTAAAGTAGGTAGGACACAAAATTTCAATGAATATCATTAGGAAGAGTGTGTTTGATAGATTTTAATTATTACAAACAATTTATATAGTATTTTATTATCTATATAATAACAGTCACTAATATTATTGTTATTAAATGGCTATTTCAATACATTAAACAATATAAATAATATAGATAGTAATATCACAGATCATATAATACTTACTATACTACTAGTAATATTTACTAGTATTCGCCTAGTGGTTAAAATTCGACGATAATCATTATTGAAAATTTAAGGAAAACATATAAACTTCAGAATTTCATCGAAAAACAGAGGAGAAAATGGTACTAAACTGTTTTTTTTGTCTGCTTATAAAAAAATACTATTAAAAAACCAAAAAAATCTTAATATGAAGCAATATTGAGCGAGATTACACAACTAAATATGCGCATCGCATTTAGTTTCATAACTTACTTTGTAATATTCAAAAATGCCAGTACGTATCATCTCAAAATATCATATAATACTCGTACTTTCTTAGATTTACGCGAATATTTGACAATTTAAAATGTATTTAAAATATACTCGTATTTAAAATGTCAATATATCGTTTCTGTTATTATTTAATTCCAATAAAACTAATTTTTATTTAACTAAAATAGTTTTTATTTAGATAATTATTAGAGCAACTATTAAAGATTAGTAAACACTATAATTCATTCAACCTATTATAAAGGGAGAGTCTCTTGGCAATATTTCGTCCTTGCCTGTGAGTACACAGCTATAAATTTCAGTATTGAACTAATTGAAACACTAGCTAATAGCAAAAGTTATTTTGGGTAACAATATAATTAAGCTGTTAAAATATAAAAATATAATACATAATATAAAATTATCTTGTTTGCACGATTATTTGTAAGATTATTTTTACTGTAGCTGAGCTTTTTATAATATTTTTTCTTACAATATTTCATACATTTTTAGCTTACCTTGTTACCGGTAAATTCGAGTAATATATACATATGTACTATTCACTCACCTTTGCTTCACTCGGATTCGTCCCTAGATACGTTTTAACGGTTAGTATAGATTTTTCAAAGATGAGATACTTTTCTGCAGTAAAAAATATGCTATATGTTGACTCGGATAACCAGCTATCGTCATAACAAATTTCACCAAAATCTGTGCAGTGATTTTCTCGTGATGCGTTTCTAGACAGACAGACAGATGGACAGACAGACAAAAATTCTTAAAACTACAGATTTGACTTCCGTATCGATTATAATGCCTATTTCAATGAGTTTTTCCAAAAATTAGATTAGACTCAGAATTTTATTATATGTATAGATAAAGATGTATTTTATAATTATGTTCAGAAAAGTTTCTAAATTGAAAAAGAAAATATAGCAATTTTGCTAGATTAATTTCTGTAGAGAATATTCCGATCGATCGCATGTATAATGTATATGCCTATGTATAATATGAAGCCTAAAAGGAATGCTTTTATTAATCTTACAAATGTTTATTCTGCTCTAGTAAAACCAAACACGGTGTTGTGTACCGCCTCTCAACAGAAGGGTTTTTATATTGAAGGAAACTGGAGATCGGAGTTAGGAGTCATGTCTAATAGTAAAATGTATTATAAAATGCCTAGAAAATGGTTCTCTAAATTCATGTTAAACCAATAAAATAGCAAAACTGTTTTAATACTATATTTATATAGTAAAATTAAGGGTTACAAGTAACATATATTCATTTCGCTCAGATTTTACGGCTTAATTACAAAATATAGATTTTAATTTTTTTATTTTGACGACACGTTTGGCTCAGTTTGTTTTCCCTACTTGCTGTGCCAGCGGTCGCGGGTTCGAGTCCCGCTGAGGGCATTTATTTGTGTGATGAGCACGAATTTTTGTACTCCAGTCATGTGTGTTTATATTTATAATATGTATGTATTTAAAGTTATATATGTGTAGTATATCAACTATCTGGTATCCATAACGCAAGCCTCGTAGCTTACTATGGAACTAGATGGCGCTGTGTGTTAATCTCCCAACATATTTATTTATTATTATTTTATTTGGTTCACTTCTATACATAAAACGCATGTATTATACATACTAAAGAAAAAAAATCTAGAGAAAAATCTATATAAAAATATCAATTTGAAATAAATAAGGCAAGAATAACCGAGTTTTAGTATTTAAAATGAAAAATATGTAATTTATGTACAAATTTAAATAAACACGACAGATATAACAAGAATTACGCTGTTAGCTATCATTAGGAAATCCAGTTAAAACATTGAGCTTTAAGTTGAATCCTACGCAATGTTATATTTATTGCGATTTCTATATACAGTTAAAATGTTAGAATAATAAAAAATAATTATAATAATAATCTATACAGATAAATAAAATTGGAGTGTCTGTTTGTAATATTAAATAACCGCTTTTTACTGTATGCATATGGATGTATACACGGTATATGTATACCAAAACAACATTTTTTACAATTTTTGTCTGTCTGTCTGTCTGTCCTTCTGTCTGTCTGTCCGTCTGTCTGTCTGTTTGTTCCGGCTAATCTCTGAACTAGCTGGACCGATTTTGACGGGACTTTCACTGGCAGATAGCTGATGTTATAAGGAGTAACTTAGCCTATTTTTATTTTAGAAAAAAATAGGGTCCCACGAAAAAAATTAAAAACAAATTAATTAATTAATTTTTTTTTTGGGAAGCCACCTAGGGACGAACCCGAGCGAAGCGAGGGTGAGTCGCTAGTAAAAAATATTTTCCTTAAGTAATTTTTGTAATTGCTAGTTATACCTAGTCTGTTGTTTTATATATTGTTTAGGAGATATTGGGGGCATGGCTTAGGAAGCCCCGTTCAGACTAGCCAAGGGATATACCAGCTATTCATTAATAACAGGATGGTACAATCTCGTGAAATATGAACCTGCAGCGGTATCACCCACTGACGCCGTTGAATTATTTATGAGCACAGAAAACGCCTATGAATTTAGACTGATCGGAGGATAGCGCGACACACTGCCGCCCATTATACTCTATTGTTTATGGCTTATGGTTTAAACGTCACGTACAGTGATTGGTTAATTGGCGGTATTTTAATATTATAATCTAGACTTTACAAATCTATAACGGGGGCTTATATAAGATGTCTAAATCTATAACGGGGGCTTATATACGATGTCTATCATCGTTGAAGTATAGAAATCTAAAAAAATATATGGTAATTACAGGTTGTTATTTTGTGATGTAACGATTAAAGTCATTTTAATACAATTTTCATAATTTCTGTTCTTCAACGATTGTAGAATGAGATATTGTCTTAGTTATTACATCAAGGCGTAAACGGATACTGTATATATATTAATAATTTCTATAATTATTAAGATCTTGATTAATTTTATTTATATATGAATAAATCATAGTATATTAATGCATGTTTATATTTTTAACATTCAAAATAGCATTTGCAAATATATCATTTTGCAAATAGCTTGCTTTAAATTATGACAATATTTTATTTTAATAAGAAAACTGAACTTAAAGATAAATCTAATAAGGATTAACTTAAGGTGCCTCGGTAGCAGTATCCACTCTTGAGCAAGTCGGGCCAACAACTCGCCTCTATGAGGGATTAGTGAAAAGTTGCGAAGGATAAGCGCCACGTCTAGTTAACTACTTCCCACCGTTTCATGACGCAACAAAATAATCCTATTATATTGTTTAGGTGGATAAGCTTGAAACTAATATTGAACTGAACAGTAAATCTAAGACTACTTAAAGTTATCTTCAAAATAAATTAATTTTTAATGTGGCGGTGTTGAATGTTGTTAAAAAACTTTGTTTTAAATTATTTTCATAACTTTATGCTTTTTTGCATATTTTTAATACAATTATGACATGATACAGTAATTCTTATTTACTATAGAAAGATAAGAAACTTATCAAGTCTGACACTAAATTTATATATTACTAACCTATAGATACTTATAAAGAATTATATGTACGTTATTTAGTAGCATCAGGGTTGCCTAACAGTAATTAACCTTCAATTATTTTGATACATGACGGAAGAGGATTTAGTTACCTTTTTCTGCTAGAATGCAAAACCTTATTGTTTGAAGTCACTATATTATTTAGTTTAGTATTTATTGCTTTTAAAGTGATCTTAGAGCAGAGATTACGTCTCAAACGGGGTCGAGACGCCATCATGACATTCATTGGAAATACGTGGCTTAGTAACGTTAGTTGATCATGGTGGATCATAGAGAGTTATGCTTTGATATTATAGTTGAAAGTCAATGATCGGCACTGAGAACCCACTAGCTCTAAATCATCAAAACTACCGTTTCAAGTTTATAACATTGTGATTTGCCTCATTAAATTGTAAAGGAGCATTGAGAAGTCTTTATTATTTAAGCCCTGATAACGCCCACAAGATTAGTAACCACTAAAGTTACGTTACGTTATATATTATAATTACAACATTTGAAAACATTACAACTACGTATTTTAAGTAATTAAAAGTTTAAATTAAATTAAAAAATAATGCGAGACATCTATCAAAGTTAGGGTTGCCAATTTGAAACAGGTAGGTACGTTACGTTGTTGTTAAAATTGAACCATATTCTTTTTATTTTTAAAGCAAAAATTGTTATAAATTTTTTTTATAGATCATATTCTAGACGAAAAACTTTATACAATATAATATAGTAGATAAGATCTTAAGCTTTACATTTATATTAAAAACAATTACTATTTTTAAAGTCTTTTCTGATGGTTGGTGATTTTATGTTTTTAGAATTATGTAGATAATTAAATAATGTTAATCTGTATAAATATTATAAATGTAAAAGTTTGTGAGTATGGATGTTTGTTACTCTTTCACTCCAGAACGGCTGAACGGATCTAGATGAAATTTGGCACTGAGATAGATTACAGTCTGGAATAACACAAAGGGTACTTTTTATCCCGGAAAATATACGGTTCCCGAGGGATAGACTTGTTTTTGTTTTTCATATGTCACACTTACACTCTCTAATTTTTTCATTAGGAAATTGGAAAGTAAATTCACTTACCAGCCATGTTGATGGATTAAAAGCTCTTTGAACCTCTTAAATTGTTAATTTTAAATCTTTTTAACTAACATTGTATGTGATACTTTTTAACACACTTTAATAAAATATTCTTAAAGGTCTATAATGTGACGTATTTTTTTTGTAATAAAAGCACATTTAGTGGAAATAAGGCATGAGTATAAATTTTAATGATGATGCTTCGCTACTCAAGGACTTCTTCATTTACGAACAATGTGAGCTCACTTGAAACTTTGTTTCGAAATCCAGTTTTCACATATGCCCATATAATTGCGCCTACGATATTTGTGTGAGCCCAATTCTGAATTATTTATACCTAGTACCTATAAAACCTATTTACGAGTTACGTTTTACCCTTATCATGTAAATAAATTTCATATTATATCCAAATTACCTGTACTTTTTTAATTTATCTAGTCCTTGTAAAGGGTATATTCAATAAAAATTGATAAATAAAACATTACTTTGGAGCATACATATCAAAAAAGTAGCATGAATAACAAAATAAAGTTAGAACATGTGAAATTGTCGTTTTAAGTTTAAACAAACTTTATTGAACATTTTAATGATAGTGTTTTGTGGACCCTTTTCCGGGACGCCCAACGTTTTAGCTGAGGGTATAATTTATGTAGACTCAGTTCAGTTAAAGTTAACCTTTAATTATAGTTCGACCCATTCACCAAACATTTAGTTTGAAATACTTAAAATGTACTTATTTATTTATTAAATAACGAAACCACTTAAGATATAAGTAATGTATTAAAATGTATTTAATTATATGTAATTATATATAGGTTTGTCTTCCATAGAATGGGGACAGGAACTCATTTCACTGGGTTTTCCACTTCCTCCTTCCCTGAAACACTATATTAGGTTAAGTTTCCTGATGGTTTTAATTTTATTAATACAAACTTAGTATCTTTAAAAAAAGTATTTTATTCTTAATTAAAATAGAACATCTAATATATAGCAAATAAAATAAGTAAAAAAAAAATCACCTAAGCGGTTTTATTGTAAAGAAACATAATAAAGATGCGTCAATTTTCATATTTACGCAAGT
Organism: Fabriciana adippe; assembly: GCA_905404265.1. NCBI lineage: Eukaryota > Metazoa > Arthropoda > Insecta > Lepidoptera > Nymphalidae > Fabriciana > Fabriciana adippe. The sequence goes on from FR989991.1 coordinate 10,389,343, forward strand.
TACACTACTCCCCACATTTTTTTTTGTTTGATCAATGCCCTAGATTGTTGAGGAGAGTGTGAAGCGTGGAAGCCACGAAAGCAGTATTTTTGTATTATTATCTTTTATCCAAATATACATGTTCATGTCGGATGAGTAACAACTACGGTTAAGAAGTCACGCCCGAAGGGACTAGGTGAAAGGTGAAGTTGACCTCGAGCGATATCATCTTTTACCTTTTGTTTTAACAAATTGACTTGTCCTCTTTGAATCTTTGTTTGTTGTTTTTGTTTCTTAAAGAATACATAATGAAATTTATAAGTATATTATAAGAATCTATACTAATATTATAAAGAGGTAAAGTTTGTGAGTTTGTGAAGTTGTAGGGGGTAATCTCTGGATCTACGGAACCAATTTAGATGAAATTTGGTAAGAAGATAGTTTGAGACCCCGGGAAGGACATAGGATACTTTTTACTTTTACCGGAAATCATCCCTTAAAGGGGTGAACATGGGGATGAAAGTCTGTATGGAAAATCAACCTAGAGACGAACCCGAACGAAGCGAGGGTAAGTCGCTAGTATTGTAATGTTAAATTCTATGAGTTCGGGGATCGGAAATTAAAGCACGTCTTTTGCACTACTAATGTTTTATTTCTCTTGTTTAACAAGAATGACTTTTGGAGATTCATTAACACACACATTACCTATATAGGTACATAATTCTGGTTAAACTCAATCACTGTACACAAATTTTAAGTACTGGATATGCTTTCACAATAAATTCACTCCACTTTTCTTCACTTTTCACTTTTTTCGTACTTCTCCGCAATCTTCACTTTGTAATTCAACTGATCCCTCGACACACTTCCGGCCTGTCTTAGGATGCATAAAGTATGCTCCAGACGTGTCTTTATAATCATTATTTTTGGTGTATTGACGTCACACACTCTCCATTATGCGACAATAATATTTTTCAGTAAAATACAAGAATAATGATTATAAATTTTTAAAGTTTACTTTATAGATGAAAATGTTCTAAAAATATATAGGTAAGTATTAAAAATATATAGTAGACTTCAAAAATATTTGATTAGAGAACTATGACAAATGAAAGTTTTGTTATTTTAAGTGTAGGTAAAGTATCGAATATGAAATAAGAAATCTATTTCAACGTATATATCTTGAAATTATTTTATTTACTTTTACGCCAATTATTATTATGATTGAGACAAAATATAAAAACTGCCTTTCAATTTATTTACGACTAAATAAATAAAGTAAATTACCCGTAACAGTCATGCCGTCTCCCAGAAGTTTTTAAACATAAGTACATAAAAAAAAAATGCGCTCCTCGCTTCTTCTACTTGGTCAAAAATAGAACAGAAAGTGTAAAAATTTCCAGGATTTTCCATCTGTTAAATCTAGTATTTATGTATTTATATATAGTATTTAATACTACGTAATACGGTGATCTGTACATTTTATTTATAATATTTAATTAATTTAATATATGTGATTGGGTATTAAAGGAGTAAAAAACTAAATATATAGTGAAAATACGATATAAATATCATATAAACACCTGAAAATACTGTTATTTTGTAAAAATATACATTTTCATACGCCTTGTTAGTGTATTAATTCACAAAGAAACGCTACTGTCCATTATATCAAAGTAAGTGTGAAAGTGGCAAGATAATACTAAGGCACACGAGAATGCTTATAGGAAAATTCTATAAAGTGCCCTTTGAGCGTGCAGGACTGACCCGACTCAAAGGATCCCGCTAATGGCTTATGCTGACGTGTTATCTCACACCCGACCGAACTAAAAAGACATTAGTGCATGGCTTCACACAAAATATTTTGTATACAAAATATATTTTTAAAGGTACCCTTGGGTATTTAAGTATCGGGATCGAAAAGATATCAGAAGTATCTGTTAGTGAGATAACCATGTAAAATTATTCTATCACTGAAGCATATTTTTTTTCATTGTTTTTTTTTTTCACTAGTTCTTGCCAGCGCTAAGGTTTTTCTTTCTAAAGTGGTGTTAGATTCGGGTAAGAAATTCAGTAAAAAAATGTAAGAATTTAATTCTGAATAAAACATTTTAAATAAAACTATCTTTTCTGATTATTTCGCGGATTTATTTTGATTTTTGATTCCTGACGTTTCGAATGCTTTACGCACGGGAGACTACGGGAGAGAATAAGGTTTTAGACGTCTCAAAGGCGTTATACACTTGTTACAGACAGTGCCTAGTGCCTACCCACTATTTTACTAAAATGATTTCAAAAATTCAAAAATGTCACCAAAGTACTATACAATATTTGTTGATTTTAATTCTAAACATTTTATTTTTTTTAATAAGTATTATAATTAAATATAACAATATTATTTATTTAATTTTAGTTTTTTTTATAGCTGGATATTTTTTTTCCAATTACACGTAGTATGTAACGTATATAACGTAATAGTATATAACGATGTAAGCTATTGTATAAAAAAACACGCATATTTTGATTTACCAATTAAAGCTTTTAACTTTCAGGCGTCTAGACTTACATATGTAATAACTAGCATTGCCAACAGATGATACCAATACTTATACCAATATCATTGCGCACCACATGATTGGTAAATAAAGGCGGTGATTGACAATGCCACAAAGATTCCTCAGTTAATTTCATATTTGATTTAGTAATATTGCACTTTTTGTTTTAACAATAACATTTATGTATGTGTTACGCAACCCTAATACATGGGAACTACCTCGCGTCGACCACCAACGTCGCATTCCATTCGTATGAATTTTTACTGTTAAAGACTTTGTTTCGCAACCCTAATGCATGGAAACCACCTCGCGAGTCGCGTCGACCACCAATATCGCATTCTTTTCATATTAAAACATAATTCTCGTAAAGTGACAGTGTTGTAACATCCGAGTGTACCTTATTCTTAAAGACCTTTTTTCGTTCATTGCATTTGCCACACTTCGACAGTGTAATCACCTTAGGATAATTAGTTCGTAGAAATAGTATTAAAGTATTTTATAAGTAAAGTTTTATTTCATTTGCATCCTCTGACTGTGACTTCTATAATTAGCGCAGTCAGTAGGATCGCTGTACATTAGAGTCAGTGAATAGATCACGGCCTTCGGCGATCCTGAATCTACCAGAGTTGCAGTCTGGGTGTATTCGAAAATTAATACGGCAAAAGAAATGAAACTCCTGTAAGTACTCTGAATCTTTCTCAGTCCTTGCATCCCCTCTAGGTTATCCTATATTTTATATTATTTTATTCTATTACGTAATAAAAATTAATTAGAGTTTTGTTATTTAAATTTAAAATATTAATCGAAATATTTTAATTTTGTACTCGAATTTAAGTGGTATAATATAGATAAGATTTTAAATTTATTAATTTAAATGAACATTTTTTTAAATTAATTTTGAGCTTAAGAATAGGGACATGCGATAACTATAGTTTTTATAAGATAATTTTTATTATTCAAGATTTTCAAATAATTTATCCTTAAATAATTTTGTACCAAAAGGGGTAGGTCCTTATCCTTACTCCACCCCTTCCATTCCTTGCCCTCTTTGAGGAAGATTACAAGTACATAGAGGCTGAATACCCGAAGACCAGTAAATGGTACCTATGCAAAGAGAAGCAGATTTTACCTATTCATAAACCATCGGACTGCATCCAGCAACTTATCATCACGCAGCAAAGAACGTCGAGTTGCAACCCCACTTCAGTGTTTCTAACCAAGTCGGCTTATGAGGAGCTAGATGAGAGACACTATGCCGTCAGTTTCCCTGCTTCAACAAAGGTTCACCTATCTTGTGCTCAAGACTTCTATAAGAACCTGCAGGGTAGCTATCTTGCTATTATACCACATCAATGCTACCTAGAAACACCTGACTTCACCATTTCAAATAGCAACAATCATCTGAAATACAAGCACTGAACATCATAGATCTGCCTACTACTATCAAAAAGACGCCGCCTCTTAAAGTAACCTTAATTTTAGAAGAATCAGATACTGAAGATTACGAAATTCCAATTGAAAATTCTGAAAAACCGAAAGAAGAACAACATGAACTTCAAGCGACCTATGCCCTTCCATCTACCGAAAGGGTTGATAGAAATCAACTCCCAGCTCAATTTACGACGAGTGTCTTCAATAGTCGCTGTTCTACGGGGGGAGGTGTTACGCAACCCTAATACATGGGAACTACCTCGCGTCGACCACCAACGTCGCATTCCATTCGTATGAATTTTTACTGTTAAAGACTTTGTTTCGCAACCCTAATGCATGGAAACCACCTCGCGAGTCGCTTCGACCACCAATATCGCATTCTTTTCATATTACAACATAATTCTCGTAAAGTGACAGTGTTGTAACATCCGAGTGTACCTTATTCTTAAAGACCTTTTTTCGTTCATTGCATTTGTCACACTTCAACAGTGTAATCACCTTAGGATAATTAGTTTGTAGAAATAGTATTAAAGTATTTTATAAGTAAAGTTTTATTTAATTTGCATCCTCTGACTGTGACTTCTATAATTTATGTCTATACTTCTGTTTTGTTTGTTTTTTGTTTAGTTTTGGGCGATAAACTCTCAAAGTACTGAATTAATTTTATTCATTTATTTACTAATAGACAGCTTTGATTAATTTAATATTTAGCTGATTATTTAAATTGCATAATAACTTTTCTTAATGTTAATTTGTCGCGAAACGGTGATGGGTTGGCGCTAGTTATTAATATTTTCCGAAACGATTTTCAAACGAAAGTGTTGGGGAAAGTGATAGTTCCAGAAGTAGATAATTAAGGTAAATAAGTAAAAATAATTCTAGGCAAATGCATTTTATCATTTCATATGGCTCGGTTAATATGATTAAAGAAGCATTTTATTGTGTTCTTTAAGCCTTTTCTACATTTTAAGAAATGGAGTCAAAAAAATGTGAAAAAGTTGAGGTTTATCCGTTTCTAAAATATTTTTTATCGAAAATTATTTATTATTTTTTATAGAATATTTTTATTTAACCGCTTTGTCAATTTAACAACCATATACTTGTTTTACATAAAATGTTAAAAAGTAATATGAAACGAATCTATATTTACGGTTGATAAAATGTTCGAATTCCGGTCCGATACAAAGTTTTTACTTTTGTCTTTTTTTTGTATTTATTCAAGTTTTTAGTTTTTTCTTGTTTTTAAGCCAAATTAAAAAGAAAATTGTACTTTTGGGCAAAAACTACGAGCGAAGCTCGGTCGCCCAGGTACTGTTACTAATTTATAAAGCAAAAAAGTTTGTTTTATTATAATTATTTGAGCACGGGTGGGGTCGCGGGTAATTTAATAAAATCTTAGAAAGTTCATATCTGTAATTTAAATTTTATTGGAATTAAAAGTACGTATTTTAAAAACTCATGGCGACATCTATTGACACAAATAAATATTTTTGGAGTTATTTTAATGAATGAAATAACGCTATTGATAATTTTTTTTCAAGATAAGCAATTTTTAATACTTTTTGCCATATTTTGTAAGTTACCTTGCTTAAATGCTTATAGTATCATCGTGGTTTTATTCTAACCGGTTTTTGTGTTTTTTCTCAGAAAATAGACATTTTTTCGCCAATAGACATTTTTAAAGTATTCTATATATTGAGCTGGATACACAGATAGACAGACAAACAGACAGACGGACAAAAATTCTAAAACTATAGATTCGGTCTCTGTATCAATAATAATGTCTATTTTAATAAGATTTTCCAAAAAATATTTTATGTACAGATTCGGCTTAGTTAGAATTTTATTATATGTATAGATAATCTTTATATAGTCATAGGGAAGTTTATAGATCGCACTTACACTTTGAAATCCAAGTAGACTTTAAAACGACTATGCCAATAAGTAACTTACTAAGATACTTATTCGCATACTTGATTTTAAGTCAAATACATCAATATCAAATTATGACAGAAGAAATCATTTAAAATTCAGTTTATTAATGAGATAAGTAATGTAAGCTATATACGAGTATATACATACATATGTTAACGATTAAGAAATCAAAATTATTGAAAGTATACTTTGAAAGGGTTCGTCGTTCAGCAAAGATGACTTTAACTTAAAGTAACGTTAAAACTAAACTTACCCATATAGTAGTAAATATGAATAAGTAAAAAAAAGCTTTACTTAAGTACATTGTACACGTATTATCAATTCAGTATAGTGCAATGATGGTTATAATTAAATAAAATCCATTTATAAATTATCGGATTAACAATGATAAAGCGGAAATTTCGAGCAACCGATCGTGTAATCCAATAGTAATTGGCGGCAATATTTGATTAAGTATTGAAAGTCATTATAAACTGCAGTCATCGTCGTATAAATCCTTGATCAAAATTTTATAACATTACCAACTTTTTAACATGACATCTTTACATATAATAAAATTGTAGAGGTCGAATGTCTGTACATAGAAAAAAATGCTAAAAACCGAGTCAGGGGGATGGAAGAAGAGAAATAGAACAAATCGAGATCTTGTTTAAATTTCTTGTTTCTCTGACTGTTTGTCTGTTTGTACGTGGGTTAGTTAAAAATCTATAGTAACTTATACAGTTTAGTACACAAAAATTTCAAAAATTTTATTTTAATGAAACTTTAAAATAATATAGTTCATACATCAGAATAACAAATAGGCTACTTTTTATCCCGGAAAAAAGTACTGTTCCCGTGGGATAGATTTGTTTTTGTTTGTCTAGAGTCGATCCCGAGCGAAACAAGGGTGTGCCGCTAGTACAAAATATTTACAAATGTGTAATAGGCTATTTATGTAGGCTGTAGTTATCCAAGATGGCGTGTAAAAAAGCACCTCTTTTTTATAAATTCCGTATTTTATGGACTTTCTACAGAGGTGTCACCCGGCATCACTTAGAGGTTGCTTTCTTGTAGGGTTGACAGCGTCGATAGCCGCATAAAAGTGAAACTAACAAAGGATTTTTTTAATAAAACACCATTTTATCAACCAAAATTTACCGCCTACGAATTAGATTGACAGAGACAGAATAGTGCATAACATAAACATCTTCTCATATTTTAAGCCAACATTATTTCCTATCATTTTATGAAGTCAATCAATATTTATATAATATCTTGGAATACACTTAGTTGATACTTGATTAACTATAATAATACAGTTATCCTGAACAATCATGAACTAACGTAATATTATTCTGATTTTGTGTATAGGTACTATAAGGTTGATTTCGATTTAACTAAGTAAAAGACATTTTTTTTTTCATAAATTATTATTAATTTAAATAGTTTCGTAACGTCGCGGAAAAATAAAATTAAAAAAAACGACCTGTTAATTTTTTAATAATATTCGTTCACTTAAAAAATGTGATTTAGCTAACCAAATTCAGACACTTATGAGGCTCAATAGATTCGTAGTACAAACAGAAAATTTGTAAAAGAAAATTGAAATAAAAAAAAAGACAACTGACTTCCTAATCTTTCTTTCCTATAGTTCAATGGAAGAGAAAATCAATACGATTTGAGAAATATTAGGTATAAGATTGTTTCTGATATTTTGTAGGTTTTGTGACACTAACACTTCGTAATCTTTTATTTCACAACTTCGGATTATTAAATATTATTATATAAATTAAATATTGATAATATGCATAATACTACGTTATTTCGATTACTAAGTTTTTACGTTAACTTGTTTTCCCTATCGTCTCATCTTTTTAGTTTGCTTATGACGCAGTCGGTTTATTATTTTTGTAAATTAATATTATGAACGTATAATATAATAATATAAAAAAAATCCGATTTAAATTATTCTTACACTACTCGTAATAGGAAGCTATATTACTGCCGATAAGTCACTTGTTTTGTTATATAATTGATTACTCGTCTAATGCTAAATTCATATTATTTATAACACCTATTGAAACAAGTCACCGACTTGAAAACTAGAACAAACAACTTTACTGCGGCCTTTACACTTATATTTCGTCCAGGTGCAACTCATTTGTCCCAAGGTATCCATAACCCAAAGTCGAAACGCCCAGGATTCTGATAACGTTTAAAAGGTTTATAACCCTCTTAAATAAACTTAATGGCCCCGGGGAAGTTTTTCGTTTTACCCCTTAGGGGTATTACGCAGTGTAACGATACGATTTATTCTCCATTTATAGACTTAGAACCGGTAAAGCCTCGTGTTACAACATTTGAGTGTCAACTAGACTTGTCGATTTATTAGTGCGATTTAGATCTAGAATTCGTAGGAAAACTTTAACGTTAGGAATTAATTTTCATGGGAGAATAGGGAAACTAACTATCAATAAAGGCAAACCAGGTAACGTTTACTTTCTTAATAAAGTAGCGGCAGTCCCTTGCGATTCATATTACAATCATCTGTAAATAACATAGAATTCTAGAATATACAAAAATAATACATATATGTATTAACATACATATAAACACCTGAGCTACTTACTCGTTGTAAGTAGCTCAGGTAAGTAGTACTTGTACCTATTGTATTCAGAAAAATCTTAAATAATTTAATGCAATAGGCGCGCATATTATCTTTTATTCATAGCTAGCAGCTCACCCTCGCTTCGCTCGCGTTCGCCTCTAGATAAACAAAAACAAATCTATCCCTCGGGAATTGTACATTTTTCCTGAATAAAAAGTAGCCTATTTGTTCTTCTGATGTATGAACTATATTATTCTAATGTTTCATTAAAATCTAACCAGTAGTTTTTGTGTACTAAGTTGTAAAAGTTACTATATAAGTTGTAAATTTTCCGGGATTAAAGTATCTAAAATATTGACCGTGGATATAAGGTACCACCATGCAAAATTTTATTTAAATAGGACCAATAGTTTCGGAGATTAGCCCGTACAAACAGACAAACAGACAGAGAAATGAAAAAAATTAAAAAATGTGGATTTGTTCTATTTCTCTTATTATATCCCTCTGACTCGGTTTTTAGCATTTTTTTCTATGTCAGATATATGTACATAGATATAACAACCCACAAGTTATGATCAGTTGAGTTGTAGAGTAAGGTAAGTTGTTTAAACGTTAAAAATATAGGTAACAAAAAATAATGACTTACAAATTCACTTTTGCATATAATATCAAAGAGAATACTAAAACATAGACAATACCATTTACCCATTAATAAAAACAAATGATTATATCGAACTATAACCATCACACGGAAGCAGTACAATCCTAACAAATCGGGTACTATTTTGTAACGATCGATCCCATCCGCGTTTATTTTCCAGCCAATAACCGGCCTTTAACGAAATCCTTTCGAAGTGCCTAATTGATTGTACAACATTTTTCTATGCCCGTCACGTAGATAAAATGTAAAGGTATACATAAATTATAAATTTTCTCGATTTTATTTTATTTTTTAGCCTACATGAAGAGTACCTGTATCAACAATATACTACTACAACAAAAAAAGGAATGAAAATACAATTATGGCATTTTTTGTTTTGTTTTTATTATATACTTTTCTTACGCCAGCAAAGCTACGAATAAATTATTCGTAGCAGCAATGTCTTGACATGTAGCGAGTACTCGTGGCACTTACGTTATTTTAATAATCAATTAATATTCTATCATGCATAACAATCATCATCAAACATCAATACAATAACTTATGCGATATACCTAATTTCTAGTCCATCCTTGGTGATAATTGACTAAATATTATGTTTATTTAAAGTATTTCTTTATTTATATCTTATTATGAAGATTCCTCAGTTTTCTCGTCTAAAAATTAAATAAGAATTTCTCTAAGAAGATATTTAAAGTAACTTTGATCCTCGGATCCTTTGGGTGAATTCGATTAAAAGAGCAATTTGTACTCATTACTTCTATATTCAGCAAAATTTCAAATCATTTAATTTTAAAAGCAATCAATAGCGCAGTTTAAAATATATACTTAAAGCGAGTTCATTGAATACGTAAGCTCTGTAATTGTATAAAATTCAATATTGCACCTAATAAACGTATCGTGTGTGAATGTAGATGATGTTATATGGGATGTCATTTTTCAAACAGTACCTCGGCCAATAGGGGTTCGAACTCAGAAGGCTTACGTCTTGATCCAATATACTTTACACCATTCACTGCGATCAAATAAGGTTCTTGCACGTAATATATCATATATTTATAGAAAAATGAAAGTAACGTTGTAGGCTATAATAAGGAAAATTCTGAAAAAAGGGAATTTCTAATATTCGTTGAGCCTTTGTTTTTATTTTATGATAAAATTGAATACTTGTAAAAAAAGAATTGATAATGAATTAGATTTATGAATTTGTTATGAGATAATTTTATATTATGTTCATTAAACATTAAAAGGTTTATATAACAATTTTGTTTATAAAAAAATAAGATTTTGTGATATTAATATAACAATATCATGATATGCTACGATAATATTTAATTAAGTTGCTAATAAAAAATTATTCCTTTTAAATTACCTAACAGTTTATATTTGCCCCAAAAGTATGTATGCTTTTTTAAAATATGCTTTAATTTTTATGTAGTGCTTTATTATATAAAGTGAATTAAAAGTTTTTAATTTACTTCAATTTCATCATGTTATCTTGAAAACATACAAAGTAAGTAGAACACGAATATAACACCAATTCAAAAGAATTACAAAAGCTTTTAACATTTGTTAACTCATGCGCTACAGAGTCGCTGAACTTATATTATCATGAGTGGCAATCCATTTTTGTCCGACATTAGGATAATTCTCACAAGCCCTATTTAGGAAATTGCCTTCTTTATTGCGTTCGCGGTTAACGCTTCGACCTTGGAATCGAGCCTTCTTTTATTTTTAAGCGACTAAGTTTTGGATAGCAGTTTACGAGGGATTACTTGTGGATTTCGTGAGCTTGAACAAAATATGCCTTAATACTCTTAAATAAGAAATGTATAAAAACTATTTTAGTTTCAGTCGCATTATTAGTATACGTGGTAGCTTAATGATAACATAAAAACCCAGTGATGCAGATATATGTATGTAAATCCTTCGTTTTAGTAAACTATGTTTATAAATTTGATGATTTTCTACAGAGAAAACTAGTTTCTGTTAGTTGCCAGCACACTAAATTGAAATGTATAAAAGTAAAACCGCAAGCAGAAGTTAGTACTTAAATAAAATTTGCTTCGAAAATATAAATACATTTCGTACTTTTTATATATTTCGTAACCGTATTTTCCTTACATTTTTGTATACAGCGTAGACAAATGACTAAGCGAGATAAATGAGCCCTACGAATGCGGATCCGTGGGTCCCAAAAATGAAATGTTATCTTTTGTACCCTTCAAGCGGTGTATCACGTTCAATTGGATTGAAACCTACTAGCAAAGGGATGTGATAAGGGGACGTAATACCGTTTCAGCTGAGACTAAGCTGTAAACATTTGCTATAGTTGTAGAAATAATACTTTCTACTCAGTATTTATAGTATGTTTAATTAATTTATTTAGAAAATAATAAATTTTACTATGCAACTGGCACAGTAATAAATTAACTACCTCAATGAATTCGAGGGAATGATTTTTTTAATATAGAGTTAAAAAACAATATATGTAAATGAGATGATAATACAATATTTTATATACTTCCAAATTGATTTTGTTACTATTATTATGAATGATGATCAAGGTTCTACTCGTAATAAAAGAAGCAGAAGATGGATCATGATTTCATTCCAAATAAACAGAGGGACTCTTCTTACTCTTATAATATGAGTGAAGCTACATAAACAAAAAAATAAATTAACAGCTTACAACCATGTACGCCTAGTTTTGGTCATATTTTATTCAGAATCTGTACCAACATTTCTTATTTGAATACTACAAACTCGTACTAACGAATTGAGCCAACGAAACAAGCTATTTCCTTAACAAGAAAAGTTTGGAGCTAATTACTTTGTGTACGCTGTATGGTTAGTGTTGTTTTCATCTTGTTGCCTTTGAAATAACTAAATCATGAACTTATTTAACGCTATTCAGACTTAGCAAGAAATTAGAGTAATACTGAAGCACGAAGCGTGAAGTTACAATTCAAAGTTAAATGTATTAAAATAAAAATCCATTAAATTAAATTCTTAAAAGAAGTAATTATAACATACATTTTTTAATATACACTAGTTTCTACTCGCGGATCTGCTCGCGTAGTTTATACAATAAGGGCTCGTAGGATGATGTTGAATAACCTATAATCCTCAATAAATTGGCTAAAATATTTTTTTAGATATGTCTGGTATTGGTACTGATATTATCTGACAAAAGCGTACTAAGGATAAAAAGTCAAAATCTTCAATTGTATAACATCAGTGTAGTTAATCTATAAAAATAAAAATTAATGTTTCTTTTTAACTTTGTACTCTATGATATCCTAAGCTGTTCATTCAATTTCGATGAAACTTTGGTGAATAGTCCTGCGTATGGATATGGCGAAGGATCCTGACTCAAAAAAAAGCTTGTTCTCTATGTGTTCCCAAACCATTTACCTGTAGGGTAGCTAGTAGTTATATATTTGTGCTTAGCTAATTCCCATTCATTTTGCATTGTATATTAGTAGGTATGTGGTAAAAACTATTAACTATAAGCACCTCTACTGTACCGTAAATGTTCTATAATTTATCAGTTGAATAACAAAGTATAACAAAACTTAAATTTTATAAGAAATATTAAACTAATTAAAAATAATAATAAGGCAGTGGTAGCCCAGTGGTAATGCGCTCGCTTGGGAAACCGAGTGAAGCGGGTTCAAATCCCGGGTCTTGCACCTCTGATATTTTCATGTGCGAATTATTTCTAACATGATTAACACTTGCCTAATGGTGAAGGAAAACATCGTTAGGAAACCTGCATGTCTGAGTGAACCTAGTAAGTTTTCGAAAGACGTGTGAAGTCCGCCAACCCGCACTTGGCCAGTGTGGTGGACTATGGCTTGATCCCCCTCGTATTAAAGGGAGGCCCGTGTCCAGCAGTGGGACGTTAAAAAGGGTTGAATAGAATTAAAAAATATTATAAAAAATACATAAATTCTTTTTTTGGGACTAATCTTTGTAAAACACAACAAACCGAGGGATATAAATGTCGGTGTTTTCCGCCGCATACATTAATTGATAATTCTACGGTCTCAGGGTGACATGGTCGTAACTCACTAAAACGTTCATATTTCATTTTAAGAGCTGTTTCATCAAGCACTCATTATAATCTTCACCTGTTTAAGTCTTCCATCCATTACATAAATAGATAGATCTCATATAATTATAATACCAGAACAGTACAATTCATACGTAGCTCTCGACAGGGTAACGTCGTAGACGCTAATGTGTTTGTTAATATAATAATTATAATAATAAATAAATAACATATATGTTGGGAAATTAACACACAGCACCATCTATTTCCATGGTAAGCTACGAGGCTTGTGTTATGGATACCAGATAGTTGATACACTACACATATATAACTTTAAATACATACATATTATAAATATAAACACCCATGATTGGAGTACAAACATTCGTGTTCATCACACAAATGAATGTCCCCAGCGAGATTCGAATCCGCCACCTCTGGCACAGCAGGTAGGGTCACTACATACTGAGCCAAACGTGTCGTCATATACGTTTCATATACGTATACATTTCACATTAATGACAATTTTATTGAGTTTTTGATTTAAATTTTAGTTTTTTAGCATACATTTATTTATTTAGCATAAAAATAGTTTAAACATTTTTACAATATTTGTATATTTAAAAGTAAAATATAAAAAAATAATAATTCATGATGCTTATTTGTATGGAGTGTTGCCCTAAAAGCTACACCTTCAATCTCTGGTAGCTATCCACGCTAAATTTATTTAAAGGCACACAGCTTCCATGTGTTGTGCTCTACTTAATCATACAAATAATTAAATTTTAATTATTTGTTAATAAACGCTTTGTAATAGCATATTACGTTATATTACAATTGGATTTATATTATGATCATTATTTCAAAAGAATTGTATTTTAATAAGCTTTTTAAATGTTTACATTGCATATTTAACCGACGTACGGAAGGATGGATTGAGAAACCTAATTCCAGGGTGACTTTTTTAGTATATGCATGTAGATATATATCGCATATTTTGAAACGATTTTAATGATTCCTTTGTTTAATGAATAGGCCATGTCTCGAGGGTGGTTCGATTTAAATAAAAAAAAAAACCTATCAAAAAGGGTAAAATACTTTTAGGGTAATTTTTAAATCGGTGTAATTTTTTACTTTGTAAATTTTAATGTTTAATTTGTGAATTTTAATGTTAATTAAACATTTTTGCTTAAGATATTGTTTCTCTTCGGATAAGAAAGAGAAAAGATATTTTCGTGATAATGCGTTATAGGTCACGCCCATGAGGGTGTTACTGGTATGTACCAGTATTACATACAAAGGTCATGCTGAGTCTTATTTGAATGAAATATGATTAAAATAAAGTTATTCCAACAGTTGTTTTAATTCATTTACATGCGCTTAAAGCTCAAAATTATTTTGACCTTAAAACCTTGTTTTTTGGTTATTTTAAGTTTATTTTTTATCTTTTTTTATAATATCAAGGAGTGTTATTGTTATTGTAATAATAACTACAATTTATTGTACGACCTTCCTCTTATAATATATTAGTTGTACGCTGAAACTCATTAAAATTCAATTTATAAATTATAGGATTATCGTTGATAAATCTGGTATTCCGGATATCCGATCGTATATTGAAATATTGAGTAGCCCCTTTACGTAATAAAGTACCTGTTCATAATAATTCAACCTGGCATTTATAATGTATTGTTTTTATTTACTGATAGCTTTAATCGCGTTGGTAGGTAGGTATATTATACTTAATCTTAGTTCTTTCCTAATATTATATGTGTCTGTTTTTCGTAATTTTATACATTATTGCGTAGAAATTTTATGTGGTATATTCGTATAAAGCGTGCACGTGTTTCTTTGACATTATATATTTTGCTTAGGATCAGTATTTTTTTAATTATATTACTCGCTTAATAAACTAATTAGTAACATATAATGTAATGTTGAACTCTTAAAAATGTCATGTATTGCTAAGACTACGATTTAATATATAAGACTCAGATAACTAACACTATTAAAAATGGATTAAACTTTTAAACATTGATATTTTTTCCCCTAAAAAGATAAACTCGACGATTGTCAACAAAAATAGACTTTTTGAATATGTTTTCCTTTCGTCATACAAGTATGTATCAGATACGAGGTCAACCCTTGTCATGCAGACAAACTTCAATAAAACTAAGTACATTTGGCTTTCTCGATTTTCTCATAATCTCAAAGGGGTTCGTTTATTACGTTTATACATGTTACATGGTATGATATATGGAAGCTAAGTATATTATATTATGTTAGTAGCAAAGAATATTACAAGGTTATATCCTGCAGGGAAGATTTTCAGATACTATTTTCAGCAATAACAATAATAATATTTTTTTACTGTGAACAGTGTGTTAGATTGTCATGAATTTAGATTATATATAGATATGTATGACGTTAGTAGAAATTCAAATTTTCAATATACAATACTAGTGAGTTTTTTTTGACTAGTTACTTGTAACTTTTTTGTAGCGAGTTGATGATAAGTATGTATGATTTTTGGATGGATTTTTTTTAAATTAAAGAACACAGTAGTATATGTTTTTATAAAAAATAATATATTACTTTTTGCGCATTTCTTATTTTTTTATAATTTAGGATATCGCCAAAATTTTAAAAGTTTGAATAAGCTTTAAAAATCTCAAGTACATTACCTTCTTTGCTTTATCAAAGCTTTGCCAAGTAAAATAAACAGTTTAAATCTAAAAATTTACTGTCATCACCCAACACTACAAAGCAGCTCCTGAATAAACAATAATAATGAAGACATCTAGTTTGACTTCAAAGAAAATTGGATTGAGGTACCAATATGCGGAAGTCCCTCATTTCCTTGCATTTGTAGTCCTCGCTTTAGGCGTTAAATTTTCTTCAACATCCCATTCGAGGATCCGGGTATGTCTTGCCCTATTTAGGACCAAAGTGAATTAAGGTATTCTTGCTCCTTTTGTAACTCTACATACGTCTAAAATATAGTTATTTTTGAAGTTTCTATGCGACCACTCTTAACGGAAATCTATTTATCTAAAAAAAGAATTATGAGTTTGTACCTGCTACTATTGTAAGTTGGTCAAAATCATGTGAGTTCTTCGCTCTATTGCTGCCTAAATAAAAGACAAAAGAATAAACACAATTTCACATTTATAGTTTTACTAGCGACATACTTTCGCTGCGCTCGAATGCCCCCCTAGATACTTTTTGTATTTATTAGTATATAACACCTATAAGAATACCATCCCAGTAACATGAACCTATGTTTATAGCCTGTTTCTATCTAGGAGGTCCCTTAGGTTTTAATAGGTACAAAAAAAAGGTTTTAATAGGTGCCCCCAATGTGCATTCACCTTGTCATGGGGAGTGTGTGTCTTATCGTCCTTTAATTTAGACGATCATTTAAACGATCCTGCGACACCCCTTTAAGACGGGGGTAGGTTCCGTTGGGTTTTAGTGTCCCACATAACCTGTATGTGTGCAGGTGGTATGCCTAAATACATTTCAGAACGTAAAAAAAAGGTTTTAGTAGGCAGTACTGCCATTTCTGGCCTATATGTAAAAAGGTGATATGACTGGTATGCGTAAATGCATATCTCAATGTTAAAAGAAATGGTCTGTCTATCTGTGTATTAAATTTCAATGTGAATGATTAACAAACATAAATACATTCACGTTTCACGCTATTATTATAATTTCCGCATTTACAATAGTAGTGTAATAGGATAGGATGGTCGCTATAAAACATTAATAATTAATTCAATGAATTTGTTGAAGGTTATATTTTACGAAAATCGTTAAGGAGGAAGGCTTAATACTTTGGCTTGCTAATGAATTTTCTCTTCTGCTCGTAAGTGCCTTGATTAATTTTTTTGTTTTGTCTTTACTGCTTTTGATAAGAATTTTATATATTTTATGTACATATATATACACACATATACACACATACATGCATATATACATACATGCATACATATAAATATATACATATATACCTATAGTACATAAGATTTTGGATATTTTAATAAGTAATTTTTGTTTTGATAATTTGAAAGTAACGAAGAAAACTAATAAGAAATTCAGGGCTCTTCAGATTTTTCTTGTGTATATAATATCGAAACGTATTACATTTTTAGATTTTCGTTATCCGAAGGTATAGAACAATAATAGAGTTACTTACATAAACGGAACGGAAAATTCGGCGCCTTAGCCTATAAAATATAAACGTACAGCGTTATTATCCATAATTAAGTTGTAGCTGTAAATATGATATTCAATTTGGAGGGTTATTATGCACTATTTTATTACAATACATTATATTCACAATTAATTAAGTAATAACCTTAAAATTGTTTATTATGTTACTAATTGTTTTCATGAAATATCGTGAGGAAATCTGCATGTTTGAGAGAACTTAGAAACTTTTCGAAAGACATGTGGAGTTCGCTTCGCACTTTGCACCGTGGTGGACTAAGGCCTGATTACCCCTCGTATTAAAAGGAGGCCCGTGCCCAACAGTGGGACGTTAAAAAGAGCCGATTGTATACAGTTGTTATCATAACTTAGTATATTCAAGTATATAGTGAGTTTGTGACGTTGTAGGGGGTAATCTCTGAGTCTAGTGAACCGATTTACATGAAATTTGGTAAGAAGATAGTTTAAGACCCTGGGAAGGACATAGGATTTTTATCCTGGAAATCATCCCTTAAGGGGGTGAAAATGGGGATGAAAATTTGTATGGAGAATCAAGTTAGGGACGAATCCGAGCGAAGCGAGAGTGAGTCGCTACTGTATATATATGTACAAGTACATACGTTTTAACGGTAAGTACAATGTACATACATAGGTATAGAAAAGTAGATATATAAATATAAATAAATTATCTGTTACTTAATTACCTTTTGTAAGTCACTTCATAAAATATTAAACGCTGTCTAAATACTCCTTATTCATTGTTTATTATTATTAGAATGAAACTCTGTTCTTCCTTAATGCTTTAATGTATAAATATTTAGTAATTTGTATAATGTATTCGCAATAATATCTAAAATACGAACGTATAATGTAATATAAAATGGCTTAGTTAAAATTATATGAAAATAAAAACTTTTTTTACGCGTTTATAATCCACAATCAATCAGTAACTTTAAGCGGATATGTTCTGTGTTTTGGCGCAGAGAGTGTGCACTCCATTGAGTACACTACTCGTATTATTATGATATAAACTACATTCTTTGTGACAGTTTGAGTATATTGTGTCGTTTAAGGCGGTTAGGATAGTTTTTCCTCTGGAGATGGACTGCCAATTTATTTGGATTCTGGACCAATCGTTGTTGGTAGCGTTTGGAAAGGGATAAAAACTTCTTTAAATTTTAAACTTAAAGGTTATTTAGAACCTCTAAGGAAATGGAGTAAGATATCGTTATAGTTAAAAGTATTTGAATATTGTTCACCGTGACGGAATATGACATAGACTGGCGAGAAATGTTCCAAAAATGTGATCCTTTATATATTTAACATGGAAGCAACGATGACGGTCTTCTAATATATTTTTAGCAAAACGTTAGTTAGAAACAAAGACAAACTTTAGTTTTACGTCACATCGCCATATTAACTATCCATTCCAACTACTATGGCTAACCACATCATTTAAAAGCATCCTTCGTACCTACGAATGTGTACTGAAATTCAACACACTACATATAGAATTCGAGCTCAAATTTTCCGAGTAAATGAACTAACAATTTTCATTTCACCTGAAAATATCTATACCTTCTTTTTATACATCGTACAGATTACTTTATTCAGTAAACAAAAAAATTGTAGCTACATTTTAAAGAAATGTACGACTGCTTTGGCATTGCAAAACCATATGTAAATAAATAAATATGCTGGGACATTAACACACAGCACCATCTAGTTCCATGGTAAGCTACGAGGCCTGTGTTATGGATACCAGATAGTTGATACACTACACATATACATACAAATAACTTTAAATACATACATATTATAAATGTAAACACCCATGACTGGAGTACAAACATTCGTGCTCATCACACAAATGAATGCCTCCAGATACCAGGGACTCGAACGCGCGACCGCTGGCACAGCAAGTAGGTTCACTACACACTGAGCCAAACATGTCTTCAATAGGCACTATCACAAGCACATACTTAATTTATGGAAGACTCCTTAACCCGATGACCAAGAAAAAAGCCTTTGATAAGCCCTAACTGTTTATTTAAACAAAAAATCAATTACAAAAATTTAGCAAATTTATTTTAAAATAATTTAAATTATCTACAGCTTAAAATAAAATTTACGCATTTTACTTTAATAATTCACAAAACAAATACACCAGATAATTCTAATAACTCAAGAACAGTATTGTTCAGACATCAACCCTCGTAAATTACTTACTATCTTTCTCTAAATGTTTATTATAGACTGTGACTGAACAAGAAAAGAAACAATTTTTGCATATAATATGACGATGTCACAACCATAGTGATCCAAGCGACGTTTTTGTCAAAAGGAACTTTTTGTCATTAACATCCCAAACAAACATATATTTTTCATGCCACACCGATCCAAGTGCTTAAGATGAAAATGTGACTTGGACCACTATGGTTCTAACGTCGTTATGCCTCTGTGGTGTAGTGGCTAGCATGTACGGCTGCACATCCTGAGGTCCTGGGTTCGAGTCCCGAGTCGGGCCAAGTTTAGTTATTGAGTCTTTCTGTATAGTAAGCCTCAGTAACAGCCCGGAGTTGGGAAGTTGGTGGTGTTTCACCCCCGTGCCTCGGAGAGCACGTAAAGCCGTCGGTCCTGCGCCTTAACTCTCACCGGTCGTGTCGAGTAGTCGTCCCACCGGAGTATGAGGTGACAGGAATAGAGAGTGCACTTGTGTCTGCGCGTACATTTGTGCACTATAATATCTCCTGCGCAGTTGGCTAGTCTCAATGAGATTGGCCGCCGTGGCCGGAATCGGTCAGGGGGACATTATTATTATTATTATTAACGTCGTTATATTAAACACTTGTTACATATAATCTAGTAGATTTTGTTCTTAGAAGATATGTTATAAATTCTAACTACATGTCTTTGGTGTGACAGCTTGTTGTGTAACCCAATTTATATCTTTGGGGACCTGTACCTGAAATGTTAAATCCTATTGCTTATTTTTAGCCGTCTGAACATATATAATAAACAAAAATACTCCCACCAAATTGTGGAAAATAGTGATAAATAGTGAAAAGCTGGGCACGTGTGAGTCAAAACGTGATATTATTAACTCGTTATCTTACATGCCTTTTGATATAAAATATTGAACAAAAAATCAAACCTAACGTCAATCTTTCAATTATACTTGTTACAGTGCTTTATCTTCACACATTACATAATTCGTTTTTAAATATTTTATGTACTCGAGGATGTTATTTATGGAATTTTATAAAAATTAATTATGCGTTGCATGTTCAACATTAATCTTCAGAGTAGGTCATCCATTTAAAATACATTAAAAAGCTTTTAGGAATCTGACTTGAGCGATACTATGAGACGCGGAACTCATATAAGTAGCAATCCATTTTGTCCCATATCTGAGTAATTGTCGTTAAATATATAGGAGGATATAATCATTTTTCGTTCACATCTATTTTTATTTATTATAGCCAAGTCAAATCATAATACAATACTTTGAGGAAAATAAATCGTACTGTAATGTAAAAGGTATAATATTTTTTTGTATTGGCATCAGTGGTATCACCCTCTTACATTAGAAATTGATAGTTTTATTTAATCATATGAGTTTTTGTCTCTACTAATACAAAATTGAAAAAAAAGAGAAAAATCTTTTCCAACACCTTTTCAAAGAAGCATCTTTATCGTAGTAAATAAATATTTTCTTTAATATTAGGTATTCCATTACAATGCCATATAACACAACATACACAAAATTAACATAATAATCAGAATAATCTCAGTGAATTATTTTAAGTAATTTAATTAGGATCGTACATACTATAATAATATATTCTTAGTGCGAGTACATAAGCCGCGAGAGTGCCAACGTTGTTTCCATATTGGCTCTAGAACTTGAAATGCAGTGTTATACACTTTGAAATCCTACCCGGGATAATGAGATCCAGCGCTTTTGCTTAGAATGATAATGAGAAGCTAGTTAAAGTATAGCAACCAAAGAATATTCGTAGTGTTGATACATTTTCAAGCGCTGAATTGCAGTCGAGGAAAGTATAGAAGGGTTTTTTTAAATTAATGTAAATAAAAAAAAAAACTCTCTCCTCAGACTCTAAAATGTAAAAAAGATTTTGAAAATCGCACTAGTAGTTCCCGAGATTAGTGTATAACAAGAAAAATACTTAGTTTTCAGCTTTATATGTTATTATAACTTATTTTGTTAGTCGAAACAATTTTCAAAAAAAAAAAAGTTTGTTAGTTATAGTTCTGATCCTTAAATGTAAAAACGAAAAGCGTGATTCTGATTCGCGCACCGAGGGTTCATGACACATTTTCCTGCAGTACAAAGAATTCTATACATTGACCCAGACAGTCTGTTATCACAACACCAAATTTCGTAAAAGTCCATGTATTGGTATTCCCGATGCAGTAACAGACTAACCATTTTTAAAAATTGTGGATTTGACCCCTGTATCTATAATAATAATTGCTACTTAGATAAGATAAGAAAATATAGTAGTACATTATTAAAATCCTTTCTGCCACTCTTCAGAAACGCATGGTTTTGAAATCGTAGTAACACAATGTTTAGTATTCTACATTTAATTTAAAATTAAAATACTGGCTCAATTGTTTGTTTTATTTCAACAGTCACTCTCTCTCACAGTCACTCACTCACACAAGCGACTCACTCTCGCTCCGCTCGGGTTCGTCTCTACTTACGTTTTAAGGTTTAGTATAGATTTCTCAGAGATAAGATATTTATATACCCGGATAACCAACTATCATCATACCAAATTTCATCAAAATCCCTCCAATGGATTTTCCGTGATGCGGTAACAGACAGACATACAGACAGACAAACAAACCCAAATTTCAAAAAACTATAAATTCAGCCTCTGTATCGATAATAATCACTATTTCAATAAGATTTTCTTAAAAATATTTAATGTACGGATTTGACTCAGTTAGAATTTTATTATATGTATAGATAATAAATATTTAACATTTTAAATAGAACTATATTTTCGGATTATTTCACGGATTTATTTAGATTTTTGGTTCCCGACGTTTGCTTTACGATTTGCTTTGCTTTGCTTTGACGAATGCTTTACAGCAATCAGGTCTCTCCCGTGACCATGATTGCTATAAAGCCTTCGAATTGTCGGGAACCAAAAATCAAGATAAATCCGCGAAATAATCCGAAAAGATAGTTTTATTTATTATAAAATGATACAGATAGAGTCTGAAATCGTGAAGTCTATTATATCTACATACATCGACCTTACGTGGGATATTGGTAAGCTAGCTACATAGAGGTGTATGGAAAGTGAATTATATCATAGTTTCTTATGGGATACACAAAATTTTATACGAAACAATTTTCGTAATTCCGGTCTATTCAACATGGCTGGAATAACAATTTTACAATTTCTTCGCGTCACGTAGTCGACACTCGTTGGACGCGAAGGAGAAAAGTAATCATTTCATACAATCGAAAGGCTCTGATTTATATTCTGTTCGCCTATCTAAATATTTCATATTTTTTCAAGAAACACTTTATTTTACGTTTGTTTACTTTTTAGTGCTATTGAAGTTAATTAGAAAATCATTTTTTCTTCCTCCTCCTGGCCGGTTTCGGTCATAATGCCTAATCTTACTGAGTCTATCAAACTGCGCAGGAGATATTATAGTACAATAGTATGTGCGCGAACACAATTATCTACACGTGTATTCCTTACATTCTAATCTATACTAATATTATAAAGCTGAAGAACTTGTTTGTTTGTTTGTTTGGTTGAACGCGCTAATCTACGGAACTACTAATCCGATTTGAAAAATTCTTTTTGCTTTAGATAACCCGTTAACCAAGGAAGGCTATAGGCTATATAATATCCCGGAAAAATGTACGGTTCCCGTGGGATAGATTTGTTTTTGTTTTGGGACGAATCCGAAGCGAAGCGAGGGTAAGTTGCTAGTAGTCCATAAAAACGCAATAATTCTTCTAGGGCTAAGTTGGGACTTGAACCCAGGATCTCCGTACTACAGCCACTAGACCAAAGAGGCCACTATTGGCTGGAAACTCTCTCTATAGTCCGGTTGATTAACTATTGAGTTAGTATCTTACTATTATAAGTTCTACTCACACATACACAAGGATATCTTAAGCATCGCCCGAAGCGATATACCTTCATAGAAATCTCTCTGGAGCCTTTATAAAAACAATACAGTTACATATATTTGTTTATCTTACTAATATATCTAATAAAATGATTAAGTTTTTGTTTGTTTGTTCATATTATTTCAGTAACAGAGCAATGGATCGATGAGGAATTGCTCATATTATAATATACCTAGGTGTTATTATTTGTAATAGTTTTAATATTATTTATTTATTTATTTTATTGTATATATTTCATGATTTATTTTTGTTATTTAATTTATTCGTCCATCATCAGATCAGCTCGATGGTGACTAATTATTGTAATGTTATTCGGATGTCACATATGTACATACATATGTACTTATAGTTTTAAAAGTAATTAATTATTTACATCAACATTTTGAGAACATTGAAATGAAGCTAAATAAAAGCACATTATCATATATTTAAAATTAAAATAGAATACACTCAGACTCAAAATAAAGTAATAAAATTGCTAGAATTATCAAATGATAGTAAACTATTTTACTTCACAGATAGAAGACAGTGTACGTACAAATGTATTTATTTAATTGAAAGTTGAGAAACACAATGCTAAAGATAATTGCTATGATAAACTACAAACACTGTGTACATTTAATGGAATTACAACAGTGTCAAACGTATGCAATATGTTCGTATCGTAACGTGTAACAAAATATGTTCGCCGTGAGTACATTTAGCAAGTAATAGGATCCAAATCTACAGTTTTTAGAATTATCATTTCGTAGCGAAATCGCCGTATGTATTATTTTTTTGGCAGATAATTATTTTTATATAGGCTCTAATTTGAATAAAAAAGTAGTCATATTTTATTTCAATAGGTACATGGGAACTAAAATGTAGGGTCTATGAGAACTAAGATGGTTGGGGCTGTATATGTACATATAGTTTAATCAGAATCTGGTTTGGGAACAAAATATTGAAAACCTGAAGTTTTATGATTTTAAAATGTTAGCAGGTATATAAGGAATAGAAATTCCTAAAATGCCCCCGATACCCAGCTATCCCCGAGAAATGGGGGGACGCAAAGCGTTGAAAAATAGTTTTTTTTCAATTTCCGGCTTACAGTGACATTTTATCGAAAAATATTTTCTACAAACGTTGTAGGTCTAGTAAAAATCTACAATTTTTACAGATAACACTACTACCATTTATTTTATATATTTTTTAAGGCACCTCTCATTATAAGCCATTATAATTAGTGAAAATTTCAATTGGTTAGCTATAGCGGTTTTCAAAATCCATACAACTTTTTATAGGTAAACGGAAACACCTCCACTAATGGAACACTGACAGGACAATATTAATCGTGATATTATGACTTTTAAGTAAATTAAAGACCCAGATTATAATTGTTATATGATTCAAAACTATATTCTAATAAGTCAAATATGTAAAAGTTAATAACATATAATAGAATTTTAAATAAGTATGTACATCAAAAACTGTGATATTATTCATTAAAATTTCTTGGAATTTCTCTTTTGTCGCATTTCTTAGCTTCTACCGCGTTCAATATTTATTGAGAATACTAACGACATATACTACGGTACTACCAGTGATTTTAACAGAAAAAAAGGATCGACATTTAATGTAAATATTCGAATGCACACAAGAGTTTGTATGTTAACACAGTATGATTTGTGTGTTCACGGTTTTGTACAGCAAATATTTAATGAAAACAAGTTTTTACTTTTAACGTTTGTTTAAAAAGATATCCAGTATTATGGCATTATCGTTATATAAATAAGAAAGGTGAGAATGAACGAGGACATGTTAAGTAAAAATGTAATCATTACTTGTCTATGAATAATATGATATGATATATTTTAATAAGTACTCGTAAATTATTATAAATTGCAAATGTTTGATAGTGTTAGGTTTACCTATTTTACCTATTATCCAATTGATACATATCTTTGCTGTTAACCCTATGGGCGTTTATAGCGCCACAGGGGGAAAGGAGGGGGAGGCAGGGGGAGGGAGGAGGAGGGAGGGGAAAGGTGTACTAGTGAGCCCCTCCGCTGAGCTTGGAGCCAACTTGGCGGCTCAGAGAGAGAATTCGGCGCCGCGCCGCCAGACTGACAAAATTATATAAATTTTAAAATATACAAACCTAGTGGAGTGTATTTGTGTGTGTCTATATATGTGGATACATGTATGATAACTGTGACCGCGCGCGGGCTGTCATTGTCAGTGTAATCCCGCCGCGTCCGTGCGCGGTCGGGGTATCTAGGCAGTGAATCTAGGCAGCCGGCGTCGGCGCCGGCGCGTGGCGGCGGCGGATGCGAGAGTGCGACCTAACTGGGTGCGCGGCGTTCGCTATCGTTATAGCGTCTACGGGGTCCGTAAGGCTATGGTCTCCTATTTTATGCCAAACGTGGCGTCTGATGTTAGCGTCAACGTTTAATTCCGTTCCGATCGACGTCTGAATGCAACGCACAGCGTCGGCGGTCAATACATCCGCAGCAGAGAATGGCGTTTTAGTCGCTTCTCGCAAGCGGTCAGAAATTACATTAGCTGTAAATATTCGAAATGAACTTAAGACATACATATGCTCCCCGCAAGGACGATTAACATGGCAAAATAATTAAAAGATAAAATTAAAACTTACCAGGAGATCCGTCTGCATCACTAATTTTTTCCCAACATTGATGCTTATAAATATTGTTTTTATGATTTTTGCCACTTTTATCATACACTGCATTAAAAGATTTAACTGCTTCTATCAACAATTCGTCTTTTTCTTTATTAAACCTCATCATTTTGTATGACGCGAGAGACGACCTTCACGCTGCAATTGTTCGAAATGACTAGAGACGCGACGCACAGCGTTTAGATAACGCGTACGGCGTCAAGACGCCAACGTCGACGTGTGAAAGAGACCACAATAGAACATTTCTATAGTAAACATTGTGACGCAGCGTACGACCTAACGGGACGCAGCGTACAGCATGAAATAGGAGACCATAGCCTAAGGATATTAGGCGGACGTGTAGAACGCGGGTTGTTCTGTCGCGGTGTGCAGATGCAGGCGCGCACCACTAGCGGGTTCGTGCTTCGCTGCGTCTTCAAAATATTTCTATGCGCAGTCTTTTTTTGTCTTAGAGACAAGTTCGAAATGGGACGTATGCAAGCTTTGTAAAGTGTCAGCTTATTTCTAAGCGACAGTTTACTCTTCTTGCATATAAGCGAATATAGCCTGCTCGAAACGAGTTGAGCCTTTCTACGGACTTCGCGTACATATGTGCGGCTTGAAAGGCAGTTTAATGTCGAAGGTGACGCCGAGATATTTGACCTGGGTTCTCCTGGGAATAGGTTTGCTTAAGAGGCGAATGGTTCTTACTGAGTGATACTTTCTCAAAGGAAAGAGAATGGTTGCGCTCTTTTCGGGATTCACTTCGATCCTCCAGAGGCGGAAATTAAGTTAAGTTGTAAGTCGTCACTAAATATGTATTCGTCTTGATGGCGAGACTAGCTCCTGGCAGCGAGATGTGAACCTAAGATATGCTCTTGAGAGGCGCGTAATATAATATCTTTTTAATTTTATTCTTTAACTAACATTTTACTTATAAAACAAACTTTAATTTATCTAAACATATTATTTATTAAAATAACTTTTATCATGTATGAAAAATTAACTTACAACAAATGAGTATGTCTATTTTTGACAAGACTGACTTATTTGTCAGATAGTTTTCACGAATGTGGATGGACAACACGAGTTGAATAACAATTTTACAATCTTCACCAATCACGTAGTGCCCACGTACTATACAGACATGAAGAAAATTAATCATATCGTGGGCCGTATGTTTAATCCATCAATGTCTATGTTCCATTTAATATGGAGGTAAGGTGTAAAACGCAATAAATGAGACAAGGAGCATTCATACGATTAAAATAATTTCCTGAAGTACTAATGTTCTGATCAGATATTTAGATAATTTAAATCTAAAAATGGAATCCTTTTTTATGTAGACTTAGAAATAATGGAGTCATCAATTTGATTTTTGAGTTATGTATAGCGATGAAGTATGTTCCAGTTTTGGAAGAGCTTATTGTAATGCTGGTAAATAGTAACATTTAGTTTTACAGAGAATTGTAATGATTTTCATTTCAAAGTATCAGCTTTAAATTTCATTTATGCTTCTATTGAGATAAATAATTAAATCATGTTCTTTCTTTACTTGAATGTTATTCTCAAATAATATAATTATCTTATACAGCATTTATTAGCTGTTTCTTCTAGTCACGAACTCTTTTTCGTTAGAAGCATTTTCCTAGGTAGAACCATTTTTCAGTCTTAAAAAAAAATTAAGTAATAAAAGGTATTAAATGTTTCAAAGTAATGATAACTTTTATATTTTGGAAAATACTGGGTTGTAGTACTTACTTTTAAAAAAAATATAGATACTGTGGTATGGTATAAAAGCGCTTGCCATGTAAATACTTAATGTAATTACTAATTAGGTTATGACGATCTCAGATGTATCTAACATACACTAAATACGTATGGGATATGTTACATCTTTTAACAAAACCTTATTTTTCTGTAAAAAATGTGAAATATTAATATATTTTATATGCATTGTAATTTATTAGCAATAACTTAAAATTAACGTGTAATATCTATCGGGATACTAACATGCCACATAACATACTATCGTTCCCTGCGGCTTACCCGGCCAATATAAATCATGCCTAAGTTTGTTGGTCTGGTGATAATTTAAACTGCTTAGCTATATGTTAAATATTTATGTCGGCATTTATCCCCTTCAGGAATTTTGTTAATTTTGCCAAGGTAAGAAAGATATTATGTTTTATAGGTCACTAGTCACTTCTCGTGGTTTTCCTTGCGTTAATGATTTCTTTTTTACAACAATCAAATTTATTACAATTGTTTAAGAGTAAAATTTTCAATCAGGCTTAGTAGGTACGTAAAATTAATTTCAATATCAGTAGAATATTTACTTAGCATGAATTTTAAGTAGACCATTCTCAAAAAAAAACTTTTTTGCAAAAATATTATGAACATGCTTGCTTACAAGAAAATTAACTTATAAAATGAAGTAGTGATGAAATAATGAAAAAGATATTTTAAGTAGAATATCACTCAACATCAATAATATGTTGTTCTATAATAATACTTTGTTCAAAGAAATCACTTTTACAAAAAAATATCCAAAAAAACAATTTAAATAAATCTTGTTCCTCATAAAAATAATATTCCGCTAGATACGATATAAAACAATTACTTCAAACTTTTTATGAGATTTCTTTATATTAGTTTAATAAAAACCAGAAGGTCTTCCTTCTCTTACGAATCCGAGTTTGAATTACGTTTTCCTTCTTTTCAATTCTTGGTAACAGTACGTCGCTTTTAGTAACATAGAGCTTGCAGTTATTATTTATTGTTGACTAGGGACTCACCCTCGCTTCGCTCGGGTTCGTCCCTAGCTTGAATATAGTATAATGGATATAATATGTTGACCTTAAGAGATAGACATATGCTATCGCGGACTTTTTTGTAGACCTTTTTAAGGTGTTCAATACTGTAGTACATTATTTTGATCTATCTCGTAGGGTTCAGCCAGCGTTTGCAATGTAAGCGCAAAAAAATGTGTTTATTTGCAACATCACATTAGAAACCTCTAAAATTATCAGTGTTTCTCCACTATATTATGTATATATTATACATACAAACCTTTCTCTTGAATCACTCTATCTATTAAAAAACCGCATTAAAAGCCGTTACGTTGTTTTAAAGATCTAAGCTAATATATATAGGGACAGAAGGACAGCGGGAAGCGACTTTGTTTTATACTACGTATTGATAAAAGTACATACATAAA
Source organism: Fabriciana adippe (assembly GCA_905404265.1). Taxonomy (NCBI): domain Eukaryota; kingdom Metazoa; phylum Arthropoda; class Insecta; order Lepidoptera; family Nymphalidae; genus Fabriciana; species Fabriciana adippe. Next base: position 10,418,832 of record FR989991.1, read on the forward strand.
TAAAAAAAATAACTTTATTAACCTAATAACACATTGTGTGTATAATACGAAAACATTGTGTTAATAAATTAGAAAAACTGGCGTAAAGAATGCAATAGCGTTTGGTTTTAAAAGAACGCTTTATTAAAAAAGAGAAATAGTACTAGAATCCAATGGGAATCCTTTATTCAAATCTGCCTTTGTCCCGACGCAATTCAACTGCACAATACTTACGTGTATGAAGAATAGCAAGCGATGTGTGAAAATGTTGCTGTTCTGTCGCTTCAAACTGGTAATGAAATTAACTTGTTACGTTTGGTTTCATGAATCTACTATTTCAATAATACAATTGTAATATTTTCTTAGATTTACGCGAATATTTGATGTTTTAAATAAAACTATTTATTCGGATTTTTCCGCGGAATTATTTAGATTTTTGCGATGTTTCGAATGCTTTACAGCCATCATCGTCACGGGAGACAGAATGATAGTTTTATTTTATATAATTGTTTTAAACGTTTGTCTCTAATATTTGATTAACGAAACAATTTTAAAAGTTTTAAAATTTTAAAAGTTTTCCATGTTGGAAATTAACTGGAGTATTGTAATGTCCAAAACGAGTGCAAGTGCGAGTAAATAAAAAGTACATATATATCTACATACTTTCATTTCGATATTTATTTACTCGTTGTCAGTTCAATTTTACGCAGCGTTGGCTACAGACTGAGTTAAAAATTTGAGAAACAGGCAGGTTATTTATTGTGTTTTTCTATTTTGAATTAAACAACGTAATTAGAAATCATCTATTAAAATTAATACATTTATAGAATAAATTTTATTTATATTTTGTAAAAATATTTTTAATTAGAAGGATCTTTTTGAAGTAATGTGAAATTCTAATATATTTGGCTGTATTGATGTAATTATTTTAAATTAAATAAGTATGTTTGTATATTAGGTTTTCCAAAAATATTGACTTCAAAGAAATGAAACTAAACTTAATTAAGAACCCTCCCCTCTTTAAAGTTGGTTAAAAATGAATTAAATTTGTTCCTATAGCTTTTAATTTGGTTTAAGCACATTAAAGCGAACATTTCTGATAAAATATTGTATTCAATAAAAGTTAATTCGACGTAAAACCGCGCTCGGTAGTCTGATGTTACCTTAACACCGTTTTAAAGATTTGTGATATCGGATTTTGTAAGAAACGGTAAAGAGGAATATTTAGATTTTATTGAGCGTTTTTTCTTGAGGTGTAGAATTATATTAGCAAATAGGAAAAAAAAAATACAAATAAATAATAAGTACTCTCAGCGCTATCACAGTAATAATTTTAAAAGTTGAACTACGAGTATTTATGCTTCACGTGCATGGCAATCACATTATTAAAAACAACGTTTTTGTTAATCCAAGGTATAAGCTATCTGTATTCAGAATTTTGCTCTAATCCGTAAGGCCGTTACAGCCAGAATAAATTACAATTTTATTCACTTACTCTGAACGAGTGACAGAGTGAATATGAGCACAATCTTTGACATTTATGTATATAAATGAAAAAGAAATTCTGTTCGTTGGTTAGCGTATCACTTAAGAACAACTGGACCGATTTGGTCAAGTTTTATTTTAAAGTGTTTTTGATTGTCTGAATAAAGTTTTTTCAAGAAAATTTGCCCATAAAATAACAAAATCGGAAAAAACTGATGGAACTTCTTTCCGTGAGTTTTTTTTTATATATTCAAATGTGTTATAATATTTGTATGATAAAAATAATAATTATAATAAATTTATTTACGTGTATATTACAATATATACATAAAAAAAATATTATTAATTACATCATTATCCATATATTTTCGTAAGTTTTTACTATAAAAAATATTCATCTGCACTTCTCAGTAGAACTGTTTTCCGAGCCGGTGGTAACCTCAATGGCATACATACTAGGCTTTAAAAGATGACGATTCAAAAGAGCTCGTAAAAGTCTATTTGAATAAAGTATATTTTGATTTGATTGAAATGTTCCACGTTTCTTGTATTATATTATTATGTTTAGTACTAATTGATATAAAACTAACTTTTCGATGAGGACTTGAAGATTAAATATTATAAGCAATCAGCGATTTCCCTCGCTTTGTTCGAGTTCAACAATTTGTTCCAGCCCTTTCGGTGTGTATAAGTAACAAACATACGTACGTAAAAATAGTAAAATTCTAAAATAGTATTCCTATGAAATATATACATATGTATATTAATGATGTAACTTATTAATAATTAGGGACTTAACCTCGCTTCGCTCAGGTTGTCCCTAGGTTGGTTCCCAAAACAAACTTTCTTTAAAAAAATTTTTGGTTTTAGTTTTTTTATCGTGTGACGCTATTTTTTTTAAATAAAAGTAGCCTAAGTTACTCCTTATTACATCAGCTATCTGCCAGATTAGTCAGTTAGATCAGATTAGTCGGAAGAAACAGACAGACAAACAGACAGGCAAAAATTGTAAAAAAAATTGTTTTGGTATATGTACCGTGTATACATCCATATGCATTTAGTAAAAAGCGATTATTTTAATATTACAAACATTTGTATAGATAATAATGTTCTAAAATTACGTTAGAAATTTATTTTGATAGTTCGTTCACAATGTTTACAAATCTTGTGCTGGTCACACCAACTCGTGACTACTTACTGCTATAAACACTCTAATCGGAAGGCAGTAAAACTAAGTGGGAGCTTTATTGTACAATAAACTACGCAAGTTATGCTACAGGTAGCTACGACATTTCTATGATAAACGAATGAACAATTTTTATTAATCCTACTAATATTATAAATGCCAAAGTTTGTGAGGATGTACGGATGTCGGAGTGTATAGGTATATGAATGTTTGTTACTCTTTCACACAAAAACAACTGAATGGATTTTAATGAAACTTTACAATAACATAGCTCGTACATCAGAATAATACATAGGCTACTGTTTACCCTGGAAAAATGTACGGTTCCCGTGGGATAGATTTGTTTTTGTTTTTCTAGAGTATTATATAATAGTATAATTTATTAATAATTATTTTATTATGGATTATTTATTATAATAGATTGACTTACTTTTATTGTGCGATGTCAGATACCCGATCGACGTAATATAAGCTAAATCCTCTCTGAAGTACGACGGGGGTAATACTGACATTTTCTAAGAATAAGAATTACTTTGACAGAAATTCTTTTAACCCGACTCGAACCTGGTACCACATGATCTCCAGCCATATAAGTTGGTTAATAAAACTACGTGACAGTAGAGTAAATAGTCATGTACCTAAGTAACACGCACGACCAGATGCGTTAGAGAAACGACATTTCACAATCCATTTGCTTTTATTGGCAATGAGCTGCTTCTAAGCGAGTGGGCGACTGATGTAGTGATTAATTACATTTTGTTCACATTGTATCGAATCTGTGCTCATTGTATTGGAAACTATCGTCAACGCTCGATTAAAATTACAGGAAAGACGTAGATTTTTTTTAATCTTTTTTTTTAAATCTCGCCTACGATTTTTTACTTTTCAGAATTACTCAGGTTTCGTAGGTCGTAGGGTGATGTAAGATATTATAATATATAAGTTTCGTCCTAAGCGCAAAAATATTTTTCAAATGACGACATTGACGACATATTTGGCTCAGTTTGTACTGATCCTACTTGCTGTGCCAGCGGTTGCGTGTTCGAGTCCCGCTGGGGGCATTCATTTGTGTGATGAGCACGAATGTTTGTATTCCGATCATGGGTGTTTATATTTATAATATGTATGTATTTAAAGTTATATATGTGTAATGTATCAACTATCTGGTATCCATAACACAAGCCTCGTAGCTAACCATTGAACTAGATGGTGCTGTGTCTTAATGTCCCAACATATTTATATTTATTTATTAAAATCAAATTAGTAGATCCAGAGATTAGTGCGTTTATACTTTTTTTTTAGCTTTATATATAAATATAGATAATTTTAATAAGGGTGCTTTCGATAAGAAAGTAACGAAGTTTCCCTGTGTACCTTTTGTAAGCAACCAAATCAGATATACTTTGTACTACTAGTATTATGAGGATACTTAAAAATATATTTTTATCTTCAAATAAAATTATATGACACCTTCTCGGGATCTACATTAAAGAAGTTGTAGTCGTAATACCATTTAAACTAACCACATCGGTCAAGCAGCCACCGAGAAATCGTTGAGAGAGACAAAAGAGATATATAAATTACGAAGTACATGGTATTTCATCCTTTTTTGAAATCGGCTAAAAGCTAAATAAAACATTTACCCTTTCACGCAAAAAGAGTACAAATTTAAAATTCGTAACTTTGTGAAGCTAAAAGAAATCAGTTTAAAATGGCTTTTAAAATGTGAAACACAAAATTACGCTGTATTGTCGTGTCGGAAGTGAGCGAGCTTGAATTTATTTCACTGCAAACATTTCTATGTGCTTCAAAAATCATTAATCAAGCTTCACTTTGGCAGTGACCCAAGGACCTTACTTCCCACATTTGTATTTACAGAAAGAGTTCCTGGCAATAAATCATGCCTTTTTGATAAATGAATTCATTCAATTTTTTACAAATATATGAATGTGTGGCAGGGTTTCGTAACATAGATGGCACTATTTGGTTAATGAGATGTATGAATAAGAAGTTGGTGATTATTTTATTTAGTAAAAAAAACTAAGTAGCATAAGAGCATCTCTTTTTGTTATTTTTTGTGGTATTGTATTTAAAGAGATAATGTACTTATTATATAAACTTTTGTTGAACGACATTTTTAAGGAGCTTTCACTTATTAAATAGCAAAATAGTGTTAAGTTACTGTAAAATATACATGGATGCTGCATGAGTAACTATGTTTTAAACCTAAGTAGTCTTAAAAGTAATTAATAAAGTAAAGCAAACAATTTATGAAAAGTACCTTTAATAAATATTTATGTAGGTAGGTACATATTTTAAAACTGTTTATTCTATTAATTTAATTTTTGCTTATTTAAAAAAAATCATGATGTTGTTTGAAGAAACTATAGTAGTAGAAGAATGCATTTGAATAAATGCATCAGAATCGGCGTAGTGGTGATCATGGTCTACGTCAAACTGTCCTAGTAGGGTGATAGTGTCCTTTTGCGAGGCTGTCATCTACAGAAAGAGTCAGCGGAGGGGGTTTGAGTCTTGAATTTTATTAGTGTAATGTAATAGGTCGACATTCATAACAGCTTCTTTATAATACTCGTATTATAATTTGGCCACATTTGCTTTAGTAGATCAAAGAGTCAACGACTTTTCAATAATTTTTACCATTATTGTATGTTATTGCATGTTTCTGAATATTTATTTAATATAATTATAATTATTATTTTATTGTTTCTAGTATTCTAAGGAGTCTTCTATTTTATGTTCGTTTAATACTACATCACGTAATAGCAAAAATTAATTTCTTTTATCATATGATCTAAGTATCATACATATTTATAACCTCTTTTATGTTGAACACGCATTACCATTTTATAATGCTTTATTTTAGTACTAGCGACTGACCCTCATTCCGCTCGGGTTCGTCCCTTGTTATATTTTAACAGTTAGTATAGATTTCTCAGAGATAAGATATTTTTCCGCAGTAAAAAGTATCCTAAATGTTGACCCGGATAACCAGCTATCATCATACCAAATTTCATCAAAATCTGTCTAGTTGTTTTCTCGTAATGCGTCTCCAGACAGATAGTCAGACAAACAGTTAAACAAAAATTTTAAAAATTATAGATTCGGTCTCTGTATCGACGATAATGAATATTTAAATAAGATTTTCCAAAAAAATTTGAATGTATCGATTCGACTCAGTTAGAATTTTTTTATATGTATAATGTCACAGCTGACTCGTAATAAAACACTTAAAACAACTTTGTGAATATTACTTATTTTAAGCAAAACGATAATAATAATAGATACTATGAATAAATAATTTTCAATTTTCAGAAATCATCTTATTTCGTTGCTTAGAAAAAATTAAACATACTCAATGTTTTATTTTTTCTAATGTTTTTCTTACTACAATATAAGTAAGGCAAGCATAACGTTTTCTGAGCACTTTTGTTTTTATCTGTTAAAAGAAGATAGCGGCGTCGCGCTGGGACAAAGATGCACTTTAGTCTTTTGTTTGGAAAACTTACTAAGCAAGTTCGACATTCAATCCTTTGTGGTGATAGAAAGTTTTAGTTCAGGACTTTTGCCGCGGGTATCTCAGACACTCGACCGCCTCGTTTCCTTCACCTCTTTCCAATTGAATTAGTAATTTATTTTTCCTTTTCCGAAGATCTTAAACTTGACTTGTAATTAAGATACATTATCTATTATACAGTATATATATATATGTATATATATATATATATATATATATATATATATATATATATATATATATATATACTCATAAACTTCTTCTTTCACTTTTTCCAAAAAAAAAAAGAAGTAATAGTGATGTAAATCACACTTTTAGCCCACACAAAACCTTTTACTGTGCGTCATTGAACATTCAAAAGTGTTTTATTGCGTGGCACACTTCCACGCTCGAATACCCGAATAAATACTAAAGAGCACCCGATCCCCTTTCTTCGTAAGACGTTTCTCACTTATTCTTTAGGGGTTACACCGTCACAGGCGAAGGCCAAACTCAGCTCATCATTTGCATCCAAATAGCTTCTATAAATTCGCTACCCGAATTTTCGCTATACTCCCGCTCCTTGGGAGCAATTAAATACTTTTTTCTACGCTTCAGTTTGCTCGCTCGATTTTTCGGCCTGAATAAATCCCACCAGATTTCAAAACTTGCAAGCTTCATTAGGTAAATCATTGTGTTGTTATCAATACCAAGATGTCTTTCTAAAGCGCTTTGGTTAGGTATATTGTTAATGAAAATATATATAGTCCATTGAAAAGTTACATTTGGGGTTGCATTTGTCAGAGGACGCAATTTTATTTTTTAGATATCAAAGAGGGGTTAGTGTAAAGTTAAATCCAAGTTTGTGGGGTTGCCGCACTTGTCCCACGGCCGCCATCTTGGAAAAAGTGGTACAAATGGTTTTTATGGTTTATCTGACAAACTATAGGTTTCACAAAAATTATGTTAAACCATTTTTGGTTACAAATAAAATTCTCTATAACTTTGGTCAAGTAACTTTTAGTCGTAGAACCAAAAATAACGAAGTTATAAGTGAAAATCGATGAAAATTTGAGAAAAAAATTTCTATTGGTCGTTATAACTTTTTTTTTGATCATTTTACAAAAAAAATATATTGGACCATTTTTATAGATGGCTTTTTAAGGAATAATTTTCATTATAAACTTTTTAAATTTTATTCATTAATTAAGGTTTTATAGCGCTGCGAAACGAATACTATTCTTCCGTATTCATAACTATATGTACATAAATATTAATGAATTACCATAATTTTCAATCATCTTTTTATTTTTAGGCTTCCGTACCTCAAAAGGTAAAAAAGGAACCCTTATAAGATCACTCTCTTATCCGTATGTCTGTTCGTGTGTCAGGAACGGGTGGTGGTGGTGTCTCAGGAACGGGTAAAACTAGCAAGTTGAAATTTATACCAGATATTGAGGTCTATAGTCCCTATTAGGTGTATAAAAATCAAGGTCCTGAGTTAATACGATAAAAAGATATGGGCAAATTTAGATTTTCGCGAAAACTTGTAAGTACCATTTACCTTAATTTTCAACTTTTTTTATTTTTCAGAATTTTCCCCTTACTTGTGCTGTAAGACCTTGCTTTTTGCCAAATTTCTTGATTCTAGGTCAACGGAAACTACCATATAAGTTTTCAATCCAATCTCTCCCGTGACCATGATTGCTGTAAAGCATTCGAAACGTCGGGAACCAAAAATCAAAATAAATCCGCGAAATAATCCGAAAAGATAGTTTTATTTAAAATAAAAAGATGATTGAAAATTATGGTAAAGGAGTCTGCCCACTACCCCGTCTCATACCATGACCGTGCTAGGAGCGTGTCAGGCAAAAAAATATTCTTTGTATTGAAATGTATGAGACTCTGCCCACTAGACCGTTCCGTCACCGACCGGCACCGTCGCGTGCCGTGCACGGAGCGTCAACAATTGTCGGCGAGAATATTTTGCCGGTGCCGGTACGCTCCGTGCCTGACACGCGACGTTGTTGAACCGGTGAGCATACGGGTTATAAACGCGTATGATGACCGTTATAACCGCGTATGATGACCGTTCTAAGACCGTTACGTATTGCCGCTTGTCTTGTAGAGATGGGCGATAATCGTTATTAAAGATGGGTTAGTACCAATATTTCTCAGGATTAGTTAATATTAATATATTCGTCTGGCAATTTTATAATATTGTAACTAATACTTCAATATTAGTGATATTTATCTCAGGTATGTCACTCAGTATCATATTATTTATATTACGGATATGATACGCGGATGATACGCGGTTGATACGCGGTTGATACGCGGATGATACCCGGATGATACGCGGATGATACGCGGATGATACGCGGATGCTACGGTCACTATAACCGTTATGTACGGGCATGATACGCTGTTGATACGGTCTAGTGGGCATAGTAGTCCGTGCCGTGCTCGTTTCCGTGCCTGATACGTTCATAGCACGGTCATGGTATGAGACGGTGTAGTGGGCAGACTCCTTTAATCATTAATATTTATGTACATATAGTTATGAATACTGAAGAATAGTATTCGTTTCGCAGCGCTGTAAAACCTTAATTAATGAATAAAATTTAAAAAGTTCATAATGAAAATTATTCCTTAAAAAACTTTCTATAAAAATGGTCTGATATATTTTTCTTGTAAAATGATCAGAAAAAAAGTTATAACGACCAATAGAAAATTTTTTCTCAAATTTTCATCGATTTTCACTTATAACTTCGTTATTTTTGGTTCTACGACTAAAAGTTACTTGACCAAAGTTATAGAGAATTTTAATTGCAACCAAAAATGGTTTAATATAATTTTTGTGAGACCTATAGTTTGTCAGATAAACCATAAAAACCATTTGTACCACTTCTTCCAAGATGGCGGCCGTGGGACAAGGGTTGCAACCCCACAAACTTGGATTTAACTTTACACTAACCCCTCCTTGATATCTAATAAATAAAATTGCGTCCTCTGACAAATGCACGCTAAGCTCAAAAAAATGTAACATTTCAATGGACTAATAACAAAATGTAAAATGATATAATAATTAATAAAAATATATTTTTATATGATTTTGGATGTTTTTGGTTCTGATCTGATCTTTTTTATATTACGTGCTATGAGAACATGTTTATAATCTTTATTAATATTTACGCAATTTATTTATAAGTTTAATAGTGTAAGCAGATTGATATTTTTTTCTCAAATAGTGTAGTAGATATTTTTTAATCAAATTTTATGAAATAAACATGGCTAAAATAATCAATTGCCTCAAGGAAAGCGAACTCTTGGCCTTCTTTATTGTGGATAGAGCTGGTTACGTATTCGTCACTTTGCGCCGTGATAGTCGATCATATTAGGGTCATATTTAGTACTAGCGACTCAATTTCACTTCACTCAGATTCGTCCCTAGCTTGCTTCCCAATACAAACTTTTATCCCCATTTTTATCCCTTTAAGGCATAATTTCCGGGATAAAAAGTATTCTATGTCCTTTCCAGAGTCTCAAACTATCTTCTTACCAAATTTCATCTAAATCGGTTCTGTAGATCCAGAGATTACTCCCTACAACCTAACAAACTCACAAACTTTACCTTTTTATAATATCAGTATAGATCTATAGAAGCTGCATAATTTCCTTACATTTAAAAGAAAGCTTGAAATCAACTAAAACTTTAATAAAAATATTGCCTCTAGACTAGTATCATTGTACGAAACATTATATGCTATATAAAGTTATAATTGTGCAATAGTGACCGAGACCACAAACGCAATCAGTGCAGCGACATGGAATTTATAAGCTTTGCAACGTTTCCCACTTATTCTTGATTGTTGTTATATTTTGTATATGACTTTTAATAATAGAATTTTCTGCTATATATTGTTTTTACATGAAAATTTTGTTAGTCAAAATAATAAAATATAATATTTATACAAGAAATATTGTTTATACCTTACTTACGTTTTAACGTTTAGTATAGATTTTTTAGAGATGAGATTTTTTCCCGCAGTAAAAAGTATCATACATGTTGATCCGGATAACCAGTTATCATCATACCAAATTTCATCAAAATCTATCCAGTAGTTTTCCCGTGATGCGGTAACAAACAGACAGACAGACAAAAATTCTTATTTACTATTCTTCGGTAATAATGTCTATTTCAATAAGATTTGCTAATAAATATTTAATGTACAGATTCGGCTTAGTTACAATTTTATTATATGTGTAGATTTAGATTTATTTGAAATGTTCTTTCATATAAATTAGTACATTGGTTGAGTAGCCACTAGTAGAGCGCGGAAGTTTTTGGCGTTATGGCAGCCATGTTAAAAAAATGAAATGCTTAGCTTATACATATGTACATATATAATTAAAAATAAATAAAATAAAATAGTCATAAGGACTGCCGACAAAAGTGAAAACTTATAAACAAACAGTTGTTATTTTTGGATATTCAAATTAATTGATTTGAGATCTTAAGTCAAAATTTGTAAATTAAAACTGTTATATGTATCTGGTATTGACATCTATCGGCACTCTGAGTGTTAGCGTTAACACGTCACGTGACCATGTCGATGATGACTTACATGAATTTACTCCCCATCCAAACCTACCTATAGAAGTTTTCACTTCAAAAATATTTATTGGACCGTTTTAAAATTTTAAATATATAAAATTATTATGTACGATAAAGACTACATTATTTTAATACTGTGTCGTAGCCATTAACTTCCACCTCCAGATAAATACATTGGTACATTTGTTTTATAAATGTATGTATGTATTCAGCCCCTTTTAACGTCCCACTGCTGGACACGGGCCTGCCTTCAATACGAGGGGGATTAGGCCATAGTCCACCACGCTGGCCAAGTGCGGATTGGCGGACTTCACATGTCTTTCGAAAACTTGCTAGGTTCTCTCAGACATGTAGGTTTCCTCATGATGTTTTCTTTCACCGTAAGGCAAGTGGTAATCATGTTAAAATGAATCGCACATGAAAATATCAGAGGTGCGAGACCCGGGATTTGAACCCGCTTCACTCGGATTCCCAAGCGAGCGCGTTACCACTGGGCTACCACTGCCTATATATGAAATTGTTTTATAAATGAAAATGTTAAAAGGTTAAATTAAGGTTTTAGATATTAAGACATAGTGTACAACATACTTTGATAGCGTGTGCGTTCGCTACGCGTTTATGTGTGTGTGTTTTTATTTATATTTGAATTGAATAGATAACTACATTCTTGAATATATTTCAATTTCCACTTGACTCCACTGTGAGTGTACTTTTTGCTTCATAGCACTCAATATTATATTTTATAGTTAAAATAGGATTTTTAATTCTGATGCATATTATATTATTATAAGTAAAACTGGTTATTTATTTCTACTTCTGGCTACCCGTTGATTTATAATGATTACACATATTTAACATATGTATGTACATATGTCTAACTCTTATTTTAACATATTTAATTTAATTTTAACTTAACATAATTCTTTTATCTTAATACTAGAAATGGGTGCCCTCTCCGTGTTCAGATTTCAATGTACTTGTCTTTCTAATGTTTGGAATATTAAATAAGTATATTATTATTAAAAAATTATTTAAGTACTAGAAAATGTATGAAAAAATACCTTATTTATCATCGTTTAGTAAACTATAACGTAAGAAGACATGTGTAGACTACTCTTTAAGGCGTCATGCATTTATAGTAAAGATATAAAATACCCGTGACTCACCCTTGCTTCGCTCGGGTTCGTCTCTAGATTAATTCCCCATACAAACTTTCAGCCCCATTTACACTCCTTTAAGGAATGATTTTCGGTATAAAAAGTAACCTGTGTCCTTCCCAGGGTCTCGAATTATCTTTTTACCAAATTTCATCTAAATCGGTACAGTAGATCCAGAGATTACCCCCTACAACCTCTCAAACTCACAAACTTTACCTCTTTATGGTATTAGTATAGATTTATTATATATTTATAGTATTTTAAGTTGACGGTAGCGCAAAATTAAAACCGACCATACCCTCATGTTATAGGTACTTAACTATACTCATACGATTTCGACGTTGTAAAATGTTCCATTTTATAAACAAAATAATAAAAACCTTATCATTTACCTATAATAATAGCTTGGAGAATTAAAATATTTATTTGAAATGTTATTTTGTTAAGTGTCATTCCACCGGAAAATAGCTAGTGACAGTGAGATTGGCCGTCGTGGCCAAAATCAGTCAGGAGAACATTATTATTATCTACATAAATAACAACCAAAGTTAACTTTGGCCCGATTACTTTCTTTACGCCTTATAATCATTATTAGCTTTATTAATCGTAAAAGTTTGTTCGTTTTAAGTATAAATTTCTTTTTGGTATTTTCAATTTAAGTATGACATTTTTAGGGCTTTAAAATATATGATTAATTGATAAACTCTTTACTTATACTTCTTAGAAATCGTGTAAATAAAAAACCGGCCAAGTGCGAGTCGGACTCGCGCACGAAGGATTCCGTACCATTCTATAAAAACGTCCTCTTAAATATTTATTTCATTCTGTTTTTTTAATATTTGTTGTTATAGCGGCAACAGAAATACATCATTTGTGAAAATTTTAACTATCTAACTATCACGGTTCATGAGATACAACCTGTGATAGACAGACTGACGGACGGACAGTGGAGTCTCAGTAATAGGGTTCTGTTTAATCTTTTGGGTTAGGAACCCTAAAAACACTTTAGATTTTTTGATATTGAAGAGTCAAGGAACAACAAACAAGTTAAATAGCAGTTAAATTATATTCTTATTAAGTTCTTTATTCCAAAAAAGGTAGTACAACCAGTTTTTTTTTACACTTAATAAATCTAATTTCGTACATACAAATATGTGAAACATAGCATCTGCAGCCGAACTAGGAAACCTGTGCATCAGCTGTCAGCGCCATATCCCCACGGTTAGTGTACATAGTAGTTTAAATAGTCGTAGTTAACTGAATTTCAGTAATCACAACACTTTCTACTTGACCCTTGAGACGTCTAAAACCTTAGTCTCTCCCGTGACCATGATTGCTGTAAAGCATTCGAAACGTTGGGGATCAAAAATAAATAAATAAATATCCGAAAACATATTTAAATTGTTCAGTAATCATACTAAAAATTCCATTACTGTAGCAAACAGATGAGAAAGGTAATTGATTCCATGATATATTAAGAGAGATAGTAAGTACCTACTTTTGAATTTAATATTTAAATTAAGGAGTGTTCCCGTCATGTTGTGTAAAACATCTAGAGCTTAGTGTGGTCTAGGCAAGTTAAAAATATGATAGAGAAAAGTTTTCAGAAAGCTTTCCTAAACTTTTTTTATGTATTCACGTAAGACATATGAAAATAATATGGAGTAAATATTTTTAACATAATAAAACAAGGATGGGCAGGCCAAATGTTAATAGCATTCTTTTATTTTAATCGCAAGCGACGCTGTGCGTGTCGGCTAATATTAAATATATTTAATTTTATATATCATTTAATTTTATATATCAGTAGCGACTTACCCTCGCTTCTTTCGAGTGCTTTTATAGGCTTGAATGTATTAGGAATGCATAAAAACAAACGTCCAAAGAAAAAAATATTACTTTTTGCCCCAGTAACATGCGCAAGCGTGTACAGAATAACTCACCAGAGGTACATCACAATTGGATCAGTGGTTTAGGAGCGCATTGAGGACAAACATGTGAACATTCATTTTTATTTATATAGAAGGGGTAATTAGGGTATCAAGTTTGTTTTTAAATACATTTTGAAAATATGTGTTAGAAGCTTGTAGTATAACATTTCATTGCCATTTTTATAGATTAATAAGATTTGCCATAGAAGTTAATAGTGGATGGAATAGAAAAATTACCATTAAAATTGCTCACAAGTAGTGAAGATATCACGCAATTTACTCGTAAAAAAATTTAGACACTATGACCTAGCCGTTTATGGTACACAATAAATTGCCTATTTGTGCTTTTTCGTAATAGCGAGAGGAATTTAACATAAATTATGGGGAGCTTATGTCATGTTTCTATGTGTAGTTAGAAAAACTTCAGATAGGTTATTGGGAATCGGTGATGGGCTGTTTAAGTAATTCAGCCAATGTTAGAGTTTTATTAAGCAGATAAATATAATAATAATAATAATAAGTAAAAATCTGCTATGAAAAATCGTATTTATTTTATTACTTCAAAATTACAAATACGTGCTTTAGGTTATTTATCAAAGCTATATTTAGCTTACAATACTGAGTAAAAGTGGGTAGCGATAATAGTCTACAATAAGTCTCTGATACAAGCCAAGTATCACGTCGTGTTAATCTTGTTCCGCTTGAATAAATTACAGGATAAAGAAGAGATTGTGCTCATACTAGCGACGTAGGTCGTGATCTAATAACGATTCTTTCTATATTATAACTTATCTTGAACTATTTATAAAATTTGTTTCATATCTATACTAATATTATAAAGCTGAAGAGTTTGTTTGATTGTTTGTTTGTTTGTTTGGTTGAACGCGCTAATCTCAGGAACTACTGGATGGAATTGAAAAATTCTTTTTGTGTTGGATAGTCCATTTACCGAGGAAGGCTTTAGGCTATATATCATTCCGGAAAAATGTACGGTTCCCGTGGGATAGAGTTGTTTTTGTCTAGAGACGAACCCGAAGCGAAGCGAGGGTGAGTCGCTAGTGTAATATTATAAAATTACAAGCGTCTCTGTGGTTACTACACTAAAATAACAATACCCTTTATTTCAATAGATTTAACTTTTCACTTCAACAGATTTCAAAAGATAATAAGCTACTATTACAGAAATTCTGATAACTTATTTGTAAAAATCAACACGTGGATACAAGATAATACCTACATGCCAAAAATGTTTGTCCACATAATTTTTTCGTTATGTATGAAATTTCTACTAAATTTCACCTAAATCTGTCCAGCCGTTTTAGCGTAAAGTAATAACACAGATACACACAGAAATTGCCACATTAATTTTTAATCTGATTTATTCTCATTGATGCGGCCGCGATTCTGAAGTCGTCACGACTGTGAAACAACTCGCCTCAACGTGACCAACAACTGTATAATTGCTGTGCAATTCTCACTATCTGACTAGTCACCCTGGACTACTATAATTATTTTGAAGTCTCTAATATGAAAGCCTTTCTCATATATATACGTTCTCGTACCCTTTTTAGTCGACTTTGAAAAAAAAACTGAGCTTTCAATTCGGATGAATTAAAAAACGTTATTTTTTGTATAGGTACATCGTATACGCTCAGTGCGTCATACTTTTAGATCGGATTTAAATGATTTATTTTATGAATAGAAAATACTTTGCTAGCTTAGAAATACTTTGTTAATAGCCCTATATACATTTCAAGGTAGGTACAAAAAAAAACCATTCCTACCACACAGCAAAAATAAGTTTTGACGTCGGTCCGATCTGTATTCTTGTTGGCTGGTTTTCGTCTCACGCCGACGGTCGGCATTGATGGGTTATATTATATATATATATTACGCTGACGGCGTTGACGAACGCTGAGCACTCGGGGTCGCCGACGCGGCTGCGACCGCCACGGCCTTAGGCTGGTTTTCTTCTTATGCTGACGGTCGCGCGCTAATCCTCGGCGTGTAGTTCGTCGGCGTTGACCGGTCACCAAAGATCAGCGCCGACAGTCAGCGTGAGAAGAAAACCAGCCATAATTATCATTCACGATGGTCAACTAGTCATGGAAATTTGCTCTTCACCCAATACAATGAGTACTGCACTATCTTCGTATAATAAACTATAAACTATTAAATAGCAAATGATTAATTTTCACATTTACTCACGAGTAATTTATGAAAAATAATACATTTACAGACACAAATTAAAAATAATAATTTGTATTCTCAATGCCAATATAGTTAAGACTAGGGACTTACCCTCGCTCCGCTCGGGTTCGTCCCTACTTTACGTTTTAACGTTTAGTATAAATTTCTCAGAGATGAGATATTTTCCCGCAGCAAACAGTATCGTATATGTTGACCTAGATAACCAGCTATCATCATACCAAATTTCATCTCCTCTGTCCAGTGGTTTTCTCGTGATGCGGTAACAGACAGACAGACAGACAAAAATTCTAAAAACTGTAGATTCGGCCTCTGTATCGATAATAATTTCTATTTCAATAAGATTTTCCAAAAATTATTTAATGTACAGATTCGGCTTAGTTACAATTTTATTATATGTAAAGATAGAGAGATATATCGCTTTTGTTAAACATATACAACAAATATGTTCTTTATACTTAAAAATGTAATATGAAGTCTCTTTTACTTTGTCTTTATAACAAAGTTGGCTTTGCTTTAACTAGAAAAGAAAGAACACACATTCAACGTAAATTCTTAGTAAAATGATAGTTTGTTCGCTTACTCTGCAGATAAAAACTTCAAAGTATTTTAATTTAAAAATTGCACAAAGAATATTTTTTCTGAGATTAATTTATATTATAGGATTATTTATGTATATGTATTTTTATATATACATAGCGAATATTATGATTAATTTTCTGGTGTACTTGGATTTATTTCATTACGCAGTAAAAGCAATCTTTATTCATCTCCAAAGAGCAGCATTACAATATGTTATCACTAACATATTATAAAATAAAGTACTCATGCCGCGTCTGTCTGTCTGAACGCGATAAATTCAAAAACTATCAAACGGATTCTCATATGCAGTGATTCATGAGGATTAAGTATAATATAGTTCATTAAGGATTTGTTTTTGTTAGGAGTTTCAGAGAATTTTATTTATTTAGCCTTTACATTCTTTTACTAGCTTTATTTTATTTCGTTTGCGTAATTTAATTGCATATAAACACCCTACTCTCAAAGACTCCAAATCTATAATAAAAAGCTATAAGTTGTAAAAAAACAAATAAAAATAAAAATCAGACTAGCACTTCGAGATATAAGTATATTCGAAATGTATATTAAAGTAATTATATACAATTATGTCATCTCTTATCTATACTAGAATAAAGCAGTAACTTAGCGAAATCTATACATGAAATATTTTTTAAAAACAAAGACTGTAACGTATTATGTATACAATACAGACCCCAATACAATAGTTATTAAACTTTTGTCTAGTATATTAAAGGTATTGTTGCGACTCACTGACTTATCAACGTTCAGCCCAAGCCTATGATGATAGACCAGCACCACTAAAAAAAGCCAGCTTTATATATCCATACTAATTTAAATACGAAAGTAACTCCGTCTGTCTGTCTGTCTGGGAATGACATATAAGACATACAAGATAGTTTTCATCCCGGAAAACACATCATACGAGGGGGTGAAAAGGAGGGTGGAAGATTGAACTAAAAAACAATCATTTATATTATTATCTACTTTTCTATACCTATGTACGTACATTGTACATATATGTATGTATATAGTCTATTCTATACTTATCGTTAAAACGTACCTAGGGACGAACCCGAGCGAAGCGAGGGTGAGTCGCTAGTAGGTAATAAAATTCTAAGTGAGTCGAATCTGTACATTAAATATATTTTAGAAAATCTTATTGAAATAGTCATTATTATCGATACAGAGGCCGAACCTATAGTTTTTAGAATTTTTGTCTGTCTGTCTGTCTGTCTGGGAACGCATCACGAGAAAACCGCTGGACATAATTTGATGAAATTTGGTTTGATGATTGTTGGTTATCCGGGTCGATATATAAGATACTTTTTACTGCAGGAAAATATCTTATCTCTGAGAAAAATATACTAACCATTACATAACATTTTCTTGTTTATTATATATCAAACTGTTTATTTTATTGTATTCTGTGTTAGAGTAGAGGATACGAAGTAAGCTCGACTTTCACCCATATGCTTACCGGATGAAAATTAATAATGATTAAGATAATTATTAAGATAATTATTTACCTGTTTGTATACGACAACCAGGTAAATAGGGACCAGAAAAAGGTAGGCAGCCTAGCTATTATATATTATATGTTGTACGCTTTCTACTACACTTTGATTCGTTTAGCAAGCAAGTCGGTGAAATTAAAAAAATATATTTTTAATTAATAATAGCCATGAACATATTTTTAATGGCAACTCTATTGGTATATGTTCAGCAACATATTTCATTTGATAAAATATAATTTTCATCTGGTAAGCAGATGGGTGAAGGTCCAGCTTACTACGTATCTTAGACTATTATTGGAGATCCTACTCAGGAGTAGATTCTCGTTTCTTTTCCTAACTTCCTATCGTACGCGAGTGTCGTTTTCGAAATTCCTTCTCGTAGGTTTTACTATGTGTCATCGCTACATACATATATCTACCGGTTTCAGAGCTAAGCTCCAATAAATAAACTTAAAACACACAAAATGAAAATACCACTGAATAATATTGACATATTGTATCCTACAAAAATGCTGCAAAATGCAATAATCTTCCTAAACAATGCTCTGCGGCCTGCACTAATAACCGGCAGGCAAACGTTTCAGATGAAATATTTGACAGTTGTTTTCACGTTCAAAAAATTGATTGCATGCCGTTCTATTAATGGCAGCGTGTTTCATTTCTTTTATTGAATAATTTCGTTTGATAACTGTCACATCGTAAAAAAAAACATTATTATATAATTTTATTTACATTATCATATCTTACTCATTTTGCTCTACCGCACTACGCCTGCATCATGTTTTAGAGTAGATGCCAAGACAATCGTCAACGTATGATAATCTAGAAAAGAATAGTTTATAGTAATTGCCGTGAGTGAGAGCAGGACGAAACACTTACAAGGAAAGAATTGAGATTACTAGAACATTTTCGAATTTTTGAGTACTACAAAAATGTTCTTTGTTTATGCATATAGAACGGGCGGAAGTGTCTCGGGTGATAAGTTAAAGTTCGAAAATAAGCCAAGATCGAGAAGAAATACGAAAAATGAAAAAGTGTAATGAAGTGTTACACTTGTACAAGTGTAGTTAGTAATGGAAAATAGAGCTCAGGGAATGGACTAAGCAGAAAATGTGTAGGTCTTGATATTGTGGTGGCCAGTGATGAAAAATATGTAGCTTTACTTTAAATAATAAATATCTGAATTATGAATACATGCATAAATATCTCAAGCAATGCCAGTTTTAAGATATGATTCTCGTTTTTGTGATATTTTAGACAAAAATTTTATTTACTATGGCAAAAATTTACTTAAATATTATATTTTGTACCAGATATTGTTTTATTTTTTACTACGATACGTCCTAGATACCTTTTACCGTTACCGACTTAGATTGAAGTAAGTATGATTTCCAACGCCTTCATAATAGGCAGCGATTTGTGTTTGTATTTTCATATTTAACACATAAGTTGGTTCCGAACTATTTTCAAGGATATAATAAAAACAGACAAAACTAAACGATTTTCTGTATAAGTAAGTTAAAAAATTTTTTAATAATAATTAATTTCTACACATCTGCCATAAATAAGATTTTTCTAAGGTGTGAAGAAGTCAAGACCTGCTTAGAAAGATAAATCTCATAAGTGGCGGCACTTGGTCATGCCGCCATACAAAGACCTTTGAGTATAGTACATTATCTAAAGCTGACTCACTTCTACTACTTCTAATTCAATATTATAATGCCACATTATAATGCTAGGTATAAAATAGAGAAATAGAACGTTTGATATGTAAATTCCACACTTGTAAAATTTTATTTGACCTCAGCCCGTGATGATGATAGTTAGAATAGCTCGCCAAACTATGTCGGTGTCAAAGCAAGGCTTGTCGTGTGGCCAGGGATTATATCTATAACCCTGATATAATCGTTAAGTGCAACAAGTTTCTCTTAATTCCAATATTGGCTACTAAAATGAACTAAAACTGAAATGGTAAAACAAGAAAATGAAGCGATACATATTATATTTATATTTTTATTATATTTTTATAAATTTGCTATGCATTTTAAACTACTTCATGAAATAAGGGTTACATCTTTTAATTATGAAAATGTACCAAAGTCACAATAAAACTAGGATAAGCGTTAAAACTCGTCTGAGCTTATCATTTCCAAGTCACTGAACTGTTTGCGATCCTAGTCTCGGTTACTAATGCAGAAATACTATATTATCTGATTGCTGTAATAAATAGCATAAGATTTTGTTAATCTATGAAATATATATTAATTTTTATATAAACTGGTATAAGAGACTTTTGCACGTTATACGATTTAATATTTTAAAGACTATAATTTTTGATGCATTTTTCCTGTAAACTATGTTTTTTTTTTCATAGTTAAAGGCTCGGTGATCTAATGGCTAGAATGTACGGCTGCAGATCCTGAGGCCCTGGGATTCGATTTTAGGTTGAGCCAAGTTCAATTACTGAGTTTTTCCGTTAAAATATTCTCAATAACAACCCGGAATTGGGACGTTGAAGAAGAAGAAACACGTAAAGCCGTCGGTTCTGCGTCTTAATTTTCACCGGTCGCGTCGAAGTGTCGTCCCGTCGGACTTTGAGAATAAAAAGAATAGAGCGTGCACTTGTGTCTGCGCGTACTCTTGTGCACTATAGTATCTCCTGCGCATCTGGTTAGTCTTCGAAAGATTGGTCGATGAAATCGGTTTCTGACCGATTATTAGTTAAAGCCTCATCAAATCTTGAAATATTGTAAGGGAATGTCCAAATATAATCCGCCAATATATTTTTAACTTTACATTTTAAAATTTCGAATAAATATATATTAACATCAAAAACAAGAAATAATTTATGATAATAATGATGCTATAATTTCATGAATCCATTATCCAACCCTACATCTATACTAATACTGTAAAGCTACATATTTTTTTCAGGAATCCCTGAAACTATCAGTATCATTAAAAAACTCTTAGGACGTAATCAAAATGGAGCCACGGGCAAAAGCTAGTGTCATAATATTAATTTTTAATTTATGTGGTCTGTAACAGACTTATGACTAAATAATTAAAAATGAATAAATTCTTTTATTTCTCACCACAAAACTAAAATACAAATTACATACATCATTCCCAAAATTCATAGTTATAGCATAAGCTGGGCGATAAAATCTGGTTGTCTGTCAGGTCTCTGGTGCCTGTGATAAGTAAAAACATGTGTTACAGGACTCGTGTTTCGTAATACAAAAATAAATAAATCTATTGTCAATATAAAGCCTGAACAGTAGTATTATATTTTGTAATTTTTTAATAGAACTGGTTCATAATTATTAAATTGCTTAAGCATTCCCAATTCACATAAGTAAATAAATAAAATTTATTTAAACTTGAATTTATAGTGAGAGATTTAGTTTTTCACTTAAAAATTGCAACAGACGTGGTTTCGTAATTACAATTTTACTTTATTTTTAAGAGCTATTTTTGAAATATCTATAAATAAAATGAAAAAATAAAACATTTAAAGGTTAATTTAGTTCTATAAAAACACTACAAAGTGGTATTTCTTTAGGATCTTCGACAGTACCTATACTATACGTCGATGTATGTTCCATCTCCGGTGGGATAGTGCAGGAAGGAGATGGCCGCACTTATCACTGACTTATTTCTTCTATATTTATTCGACTATCTTTTATACTTTATTGTTATACAATATTAGTAATAAAATAATTATAATAAATGGATATTTTAAGTATTTGCGTATGTACTTATGCACTAGCCTAATAATGCATAGTTAATGATATTGGTAGTCGTAAGTCTTTCGACTTACGACTTACTTTTTAGTCCGTAACCATTGACGGATAGGATATTAAATATATTTTTTAAACATTTACTAATATAATTTTAATAAAAATATTATAAAAGTTACTTATACAGAATCAAATTCATGTTATAGTTTTAATGCATATTAAAAAGCGTATATAAAAAATAATGAAAATATAAAATTACAAATGTTTGCTTGCGTCTTCGCTTGCGTGATTGACATGGCGGGCGTAGTCTTTATCCGATCGCAGGATGCAATCTATTCCTTACCAAATTTTATCGAAATCTGTTTAGCGGTTTAATTGTGAAAAGGTAACAAACAGAGTTACTTTTACATTTATAATATTAATATGGGTTAGTATGGATAATATATTATTGGTGTAGGGATCTTATTAATTATTATCTATACTATATTAAAGCAGTAACTTAGGGAAATCTATACATGAAATATTTTTTAAAACAATGACTGTAACGTATTATGTACACAATATAGATCTCAAAATAATAGTTATTAAAAATTTTGTCGGTTTCTCTGTATGTCTGTTTGTGTGTGCGCGTTTCTCGCAAAAAGTAATAAACCGATTTCAACAAAATTTGGTGAAGTGATAAATTATTACTCGGGTTAACATTTAGGATATCTTTTACGTCAGGAAAATCTTTCTTTTCACGGGAAAACACAATGACTGGTTTTATCGAGTCATCCTTAGAAACATTCCGCTGGCTAAATCTTAAAACATACATCAAAACAATGTACGAAAAAATTGTAGGTCCTTTTTAAACAACTGAAATAAGTTATTTCTGTGTTCTGTTTCTAGGACATTAATACTTATAGTACAAAAAAAAAAAAAACAGAGGACGTTCGGAGGAGTAGCTAGAGAATTTTATTAACATACATAATATATTTTTCAATTAAAAGTTTTTGCTTGCAGAAATCTATCCACTATAATGGATATACGTATTAATTTCGTACGCTTCGTTATCCTGCGACTTTCGTCATAAAAAGTATGCAGAAAAGTTACAACGTAATGTTCTTTTGAACAATTCCGACTACAACTGCCAATTTCGTTGAGGCAAGCCAACTGTGCATGATATAATAGTAGGTATACAAGTATGTGCACAGACACAAGTGTCTGTTTCTCCCACTCTGAAATTCCAGTGAGAAAGACCACTTCTTCACAAGCAATATTCTAATTAATAACTTTGAAAAAATGCAATTTTATTTAATCTATTTACTTAAAAACATGCTTTCACAAATAAAAGTGACAATTTAGCAATTAAATGTACCTATTAAACTACGTAAGTCTTTTGAGAACTCACGTAAAGAAAGTAATGAAATAATTAATTACGAAAAATTATTTAAAAGCTTGCTTGAGAAAGTCCCTTTGCATCATTCAGTTTCATTAAAATTTTCATTTTCCGAATCAAACGTTGCTTACATACTATCGCAAAGAGAACAAAAATAATTCACTTAATGAAGCCTGCAGCGTAAACTAAAATCTAGCTGAATTTGTTTGTGGAGCTCGCTGAATAGATCAGATAGATTGAAATGCGAATTTGAACCTTATTTTTTTATGTAAAATAAGTAACGTAAAAGAGAATATTACTTGGGTTTCAAATATGAACCATATCTTGTATGAGAAAATGCGCCTGCAAAAGTATGTGGTCCCGGAAAAACAAGTAGTAATATCAAGATTTTGTAGTATACGATGTCTTTCCTGATGGGACGAAAGATTAAGTTGATTGCCATTGCAGTATGTAAGAAGTAATCAAGCCAGATGTCATGTTAATCTCGTTCCGCAAGAGTAAATTACAGGATCGAGGCGCGAAGGCGCTGATACTGGCACGCAGCCAAATGGTCGGTCCCAATGGGGGATTCTTTGTCGATAAATTTGATTTTTTTTATCATTTTTTTGAAACTGAATTTAGGTTATGGACATATGAATGCATTAAATTGAAAAAAAAAAAAACACTTACCTGGCTTGAATATGAACATAATGAAGGAGATAAAACTAATGTTTTTAGCTACGATTCTAAAGTTACTCGTTATGATCTAAAGTAATATAAAATCTTCAAACATTTGTGAAAAAAGTAATAATATTTTTATTACGCAATCACTCAGCTCGAACTGCTAAATCCATTAACATTAAAAACCCTAGGGATATCTCGAATAACGGACAATGACAAAGAAATTTTATTTTATATTTTTGTTTTTCTTTACTTAAATTTACTTTATTTGATATCGCATGACAAAATTATTTAGAAATTTTACGACCTATAGATTAAGCGGTATCCATTTCTAATATATAATACTAGTATTTCCATATTCTCACTAATTGTTGTTGATAAGGCCCGGGTACCATCAAGGAATGATAATTTCCTTATCTACCTATCTGAAGGTTGTTTCTGAAATAAATTAAGTTGCTTTAATGTTTAAAATCTACCCTTATTTATTTTGAAGGTTAAAATTTTAAAATTTTTAAAAGAAAATGGATTTTAATTGTTCAAAAGCAGCTGCTCAATAACTTATTTCAGTTTCACTCAATTTAAAAAAAATGCATTGTTTTTAAAAACCAAACAGAAAAAAAATACTAAAGGACTAAAAGACAGATTAACAAATTGATTTGAATAAAGGTATTTTGGTAGGTTCATTATTATTAAGTGTATATTCACTAATTCAAAATAATTAACAATACCAGTCTAAAATATCAACAACAGGTGCTACAATCTTAAGAAAGTTAATTAAAATTATAACGACAATGTTAAACTTTTACAATATTTACGGATTACGACTTACGGAAAATGTAAGATTGTTTCACGCGGTCCCTTAGAAGAGCTTTCACCTGGTATGTCAGTAAAAAGCGAAATTGCACGAAGGCTTCGTCCGATTTTTATTAGGGCAGGTCGTCATAATCGTACCGCCTTGGTATTTTGTAAGCATTGTAGTGCGTGTTAATAATGTTACTGTCAAGGTAGCAGGGTTGATGTGGGTCGAAAGGGGCTACAATGGTGTGAGATCAAGTTACCTCCAGTATTTCACAGGAATGTTCGAACGTATGTATTTTATTACAAAATAGTACATAAATCTATACATATGGTGTATAGTTATTCGTTTATACACACATAATATTTACTAACGTGTCGTACGTTTGGCCCAGTATGTAGTAACCCTACTTACTGTGCCAGCGGTCGCGGGTTCGAGTCGCGCTGGGGGCATCCATTCATGTGATGAGTACGAATATTTGTACTCTAGTCATGGATGTTTATAGTTAGAATATGTATGTATTTAAAGTTATGTATGTGTAGTGTATGAACTATCTGGTATCCATAACACAAGCCTCGTAGCTTACCATGAAACTAGAAGGTGCTGTGTGTTAATGTCCCAACATATTTATTATGATTATGTATCTTAAATGTAATGATGATGAGGAACTCCCGATCGATTTCGATCAAGACTGCTTCAGTTTTGGAGAAGGTCCGTATGCATTGTGGGAAATATGTATTGAAAGGGCGAAAATATAATTGTAGGGGTTACCCTCACACGTGTGCCGTTTCGTCATAATATATAAGATATATATAGTTCAATTTATTTGTCCTAGTGTTGCTTTTTATAACAGTCAATACTGGTGTATTATGGTACATAAAGAGTTTAATAGATGTAATCTTATTGTACAATATTCAAAGACAATAATTACTTTTTAGCATAAACGATAACAGCATATGGGTGATTATTTTCATAAATTTATATGGGACTACCTGTGACCTACAATGAACCTATTTATGAATTACTAGCGATTCACCCTCGCTTCGCTTTGGGTTCATCCCTAGACAAAAACAAATCTATCCCATGGGATCCGTACATTTTTCCGAGATTATATATTATATCTTATAGCCTTCCCCAGTTAACGGGCTATCTAATGCAAAAATATTTTTTCAAATCGGATTAGTAGTTCCTGAGATTAGCGCGTTCAACCAAACAAACGAACAAACTCTTTAGCTTTATAGTATAGAAATATATATGAAAATCGATTTAAAAAGATGGAGGAGCACAAGGGATACAGAGGTTTCTGTAAAAAATCTGAAATCCTTACAATTTGTTTAGTATTTCGAGAATTTGATTCATATATTTAAATAATATATACTTGAGCTTATATTTTATAGTTATACTAGCAACTCACCCTCGCTCCGCTCGGGTTCGGTCCTTGTTACGTTTTAACGTTTAGCTCAAAGGTGAGACATTTTCCCGCAGTAAAAGTATCCTATATCTTGACCCGGATAACCTGCTATCACCATACCAAATTTCATCAAAATCCGTCCAGTGGTTTTTCGTGATGCGGTCACAGACAGACAGACGGACAAAAATTCTAAAAACTATAGATTCGACCTCTGTATCGATAGTAATTTTTATTTCAATAAGATTTCCCAAAAAAATATTTAATGTACAGATTCGGCTTAATTACAATTTTATTATATGTATGGATAAACTTTACAATATTCTACGAAGTGTAAAATTTAAATATATAATTTTATGAAACATGCGTCGCACTTCATTTTCATTGATTAAAAATTTTATATATTAAACGAATTTATAGTGCTTTATGTAGAGTACTGAAATGAAACTTCAAGCGGGCCCGTTGGAACTAATCCAACTCACTAGTGTACTTTTTGTCTCATTACACTGTAATAAATGGTTGAAATGAGGCCCTATTCTAGTAACATATTATTTGTTCGTGGCAAAATTAGCATACCATTGTGTTTTAAACGTGAACTGTTTAATAATTTAAATCCTTATATATTTGAATAATGTGCTAGTTTAGACGACAAGTTTGGCGCAGTTTGTAGTGACCCTACTTGCTGTCCCAGCGGTCCCGGGTTCGAGTCCCGCTAGGGGCATTCATTTGTGTGATGTGCACGAAAATTTGTACTCCAGTCATGAATCATCTTTATAATATGTATGTATTTAAAGTTATACATATATGTTTAGTGTATCAACTATCTGGTATCCATGACACAAGCCTCGTAGCTTACCCTGGAACTAGATGGTGCTGTGTTAATGTCCCAATATATTTACTAGTATATTGTATTTATATAGTTTTACGCTTCAGTTCCTTTAGGTACTGGTAACTTAGTTACTTAATATTATTTCCGTATCCGTTTTCAACCAATTAATAGTGTTTCGTACATTCGATTGAGCTAAGACAAATAATGAGATGAGAGTATGTTTAGTATACTATCCTATGTCCTTTTCAGGGTTTCAAATTATCTTCTTACCAAATTTCATCTAAATCGGTTCATTAGATCCAGAGATTACCCCCTACAACCTCACAAACTCACAAACTTTACTTCTTCATAATATTAGTATAGATTATATAAAGAGAAACCAAGAGAAACTTATTTGCCATCAATGCGATTTTACTACATATATATATATATATATATATATATATATATATATATATAATCATTTTTTAACTCTTTCGACCGTTTCAGGTTTTTTTTAAGTTACTTCTTTCTCAAGTTTCGATGAATCTCGATACTAGATTTGATGGTACTAGAGTTGATGGAAGTCGTTTTCACTGTCTAAACGTGTAAAACTAACATCATTTGCAATTATAATGTGCCTACTATGTACTTTATAATATAACAATATTGAACCAAATAATATTGTACTGCATCATCTCGGCACTTTCCTTATTTGGCTTAGATCTTAATAATATTTTATAGTCGTACGTCGCAGTCGCAATCCACACATTTTCGGAAACAGTTGTAAACTTCTACAATATAATACATAGCCAGAGATATTTATTTATTTATTAATTATATATATATATATATATATATATATATATATATATATATATATATATATATCTATCTATACATATTATAAAATTCTAACTAAGTCGAATCTGTACATTAAATATTTTTTGGAAAATCTTATTGAAATAGACATTATTATCGATGCAGAGGCCGAATCTATAGTTTTTAGAATTTTTGTCTGTCTGTCTGTCTGTCTGTCTGTCTGTCTGTCTGTCTGTCTGTCTGTTACCGCATCACAGAAAAACCACTGGAGGGATTTTGATGAAATTTGGTATGATGATAGCTGGGTATCCGGGTCAACATATAGGATACTTTTTACCGCAAGAAAATATCTCATTTCTGAAAAAGAATACAAAAACTGGTAGGAACAAAACCGCGACGATACTATTTGTAAACAGTTTAGCAAGGTAACTTACAAAATATGGTAAAACCTATAAAAATAGCTTATCTTGAAAATCAAATTATCAAAAGCGCTATTTTATCCATTAAAATAGTTATTTTAATTAATATTTATTTATGTGTTATTTAGATATTCGACAATAGATGTCGCCATGTGTTTTTAAAATACATAGTTTTAATCCCAAAAAAAATAATGTACAGATATATTATGACCTTTTTTCGATTTTATTAGAATTAGGTACTACTAAATCACCCGCGGCTCCGCCCGTGTTTAAATTATCAGTAAAGCAAACTTATTCGCTTCATAAATTAGTAACTATATACAATAAAATTGTAACTAAGCCGAACCCGTAAATTCAATATTTTTCGGAAAATCTTATTGAAATATTCATTATTAGCGATATAGAGCCCGAATCTATAGTTTTTAGATTTTTTCTGTCTGTCTGTATGTGACCGCATCACAGAAAAACCACTAGAGTGATTTTTATGAAATTTGGTATGGTAATAGCAGGTTATCCGGGTCAACACATAGGATTCTTTTTACCGCAGGAAAATATCTCATTTCTGAGAAAAAATACAAAAACTGGTTAAAGTAAAAGCACGATGATGCTATTAATATTTTAGCAAGGTAACTTACTTATATATTATGTTAAAACTATTAAAAAAACTTATCTTAAAAGAAATATTAACAGCGCTATTTTATTCATTAAAATAGTTATTTTAATGAAAATTTATTTTTGTGTTATTTAGCTATTTGACAATAGATGTCGCCATGTGTTTTTAAAATACGTAGTTTTATCCAAAAAAAAAAAATGTACAGATATAACCTTTCTATGACTTTACTATAATTACTACTAAATTACCCACGGCCCTGCCCGTGCTTAAATTTTTAATAAAACAAACTTTTTGGCTTTATAAATTAGTAGACATATAGTCATAGTAACATATTAGTAATATTTTGTTGGCCGAAACAATTTTCAAATGAGAATATTTGTAAATTTTTATTATTTAGTAAATAATGTTAATGTTTTTTAATCTTTTAATGTAAAAATTGGGCAAATGCAAATCCAACTTGCGCATTTTAGGTTTCGTATAGCAAAATGCTATGTTGTTTTTCTTACCTACGTGTTTTGTATGGTTAACACTAAAATAAATACGAATAATATTTACGTTTCCACAATATCTACTCATTTTTTGCACCGTAAAAATAAGTTCAATTTATATTATTTTATAACATTTTATGGAAAACAAGTTTATGGCTGTTAAACTGCCAAAGCGGGTAACTAAAAATATTTAATATCTCAAAAACTATGAAAAAGTATTTTAGCAACTGTTATACCTCAACTTTTTCACTTTTTCTTGACACCTTTTCTTGGAACGTAAAGGCTTAAAGGACACAAAATGCTTACGACTTTAATCATATTAGCAGAGCCATATGAAATAAAAAAATGTATTCGCTTAGAATTATTTACTTATTACACTTTCTTTTGAAAATCGTTTTGGAAAATATTACTAACTAGCGCTAATTAAGAAAAGTTATCATTATGTAATTGAAATAATCAGCTATATATTAAATTAATCTATAGTATAAATACTAATATTACTAATACTATTAGTAAAAAATGATTAAAATTAATTCCGTAGTTTGAGAGTTTATCGTGAAAAACTAAAAACAGAAGTATAGACATACATACATGTTATTGCTAAAACAAAAAGTTCAATTTAACGGAGGAATCTTTGTGGCATTGTCAATCTCTACCATTATTTACCAATCATGCGGTGCGCAATGAAAGTGGCATATGTAAGAGTATACTAATGTGTAAAACCTAAGAATTTGGTTTTTGATCATCTGAACGCGGGCGGAGCCGCGGGAAATGCTAGTATATATATATATATATGTATTTACAATATAAAGTGGCATGTAATATTAACACCTAAAAAATTCATTGAGAATATTTTTCTATTTTTATACGCGATTAGATATCCAGTAGGCGCATACAATTTTCCATCCTGAAGATTTATAATGTTAGGGTGTTCTGAAATGGGTTGGATAATACCCTCAGAGTCTTTAGATTTTATGGTTATTGAGCGTAAGAGAGTAAACAATAACCTTATATAATAGCATACACGTCGGAACCTATAGCTGCTAATTAAAATAAACTTATTGAAACAAACTCGTGGATATCTAGTTTAAAGGGGCTGTGGAAATTATTCTCACAACATTAAAAAAATATTCATTTGTTACGTGTTAAAATATTGTATACTTTTTTTTTTCACTTTTGCTTCATTATTTGAGAAAATAATTTTCCGCTGTTACGAGTTCTTATATCTTATGCTGTAAAATCTATACATATATTAGTTTCATTTCTTTTAAATAATAGTTTCCTAATGTATTTAATAACGAAATTCAGTCACACTTAAATAAAATACTTAAAACGGTATATCTCTCCTTTCAGTAAATTCACAGACTTAAGATTAGATTAAGACCGTTAAGAGCAGTTCTATTTTCAACAATTTTATCATTTCTGGTCCACATTGGTTAAGGATTAAATCATTGCAGCCATTATTTATTTAAACACACCCCAGCTATTCCCATACAAATAAGCGAGGATATGAGAACAGGTACCATCTGGCCTATCATCAATCCATTTTTTTCACGTTGAGAAGTGCATATACGCATACCGCCTGTGCAACAGGTTATGTGATGACTCACCTGCTATAAAAGCTTACACTATTCACTATATAACAATGGAAAATTCTTTGTCTTAATGGGGCTGCATAGGATCACTCACACATTTAACCACGACGGCTGGCCGACTGAGGCAGACCATAATAACCAAAGTGTTGCCCTCAAGGTCCACTCTGTTATTGGAGAATTACCATAAGCAGCCTGCACTATATACTTCCTGACCGACCGAGTTGGGCCTATCAAGTGCGTCTCTCATATTTACTGGCTGGATTGCTGAGTATTTCTAATTGTAAGCATCCTACGATAAGATAAAAACAAACTCTTGACCGCTTCAGTAGTGTATAGAGCCCGTGATTGTGATATTCAAAACAGTAGAGTTTTATTAAAAAGAGAACGATATTATTACTATAATGTAAGCTATTCTATACTATTCTATTTATATACTATTCTAATAACAATAGATAGTCAAAATAAAATGTAAGAGATATCGAAAATTTACTATCGTAGGCTTAAAACAATATTTCAATTTTGAACTCTCCAATATCTCATATTTTATTCAAATTAAGGGTCTGTAAATCTAAATTTCTATAAGGCAGGAAATACGTTCACTTGAAGCAACTTCAACTTGTATTTATCTAAAGTTTATGAGCCTGAATCATGACAAACTACGACGCAAATTGCAATTCAGCGCGCTTAAAACGACTTTATAGGTTCTTGCAGAGCAGAATTTTGAGTTTGTTATAAAATCCAGAAGAAGATTTATGTGCTAGGAACATTTTTTTCAAAGGCTACGTTTAGTTGAGGATCTTTTTTATTTAAGAGGAATAATTTTTAAGTACATGTAAAATATAGATAAACTAGCGACTCACCCTCGCTCCGCTCGGGTTCGTCCCTACTTACATTTTAAAGTTTAGTATAGATTTCTTAGAGATGAGATATTTCTCCGCAGTAAAAAGTATCCTATATGTTGACCCGGATAACCAGCTATCATCATACCAAATTTCATCAAAATCCCTCCAGTGGTTTTTCCGTGATGAGGTAACAGACAGACAGACAGACAGACAGACAGACAAAAATCCTAAAAACTATAGATTCGGTCTCTGTATCGATAATAATATCTATTTCAATAAGATTTTCCAAAAAATATTTAATGTACAGATTCGGCTTAGTTACAATTTTATTATATGTATAGATATTATACTCCTCAAGTAGTAGATAGATGTAACAGACATGATAATACCTACTTTGTGACTCACGATATAACATTACCTACTAGATTTCCCAACTAGGAACTGAGAATTTCTTGATAGAAAAAGGCAATAACAGTTTTCGTTGGTTTCTGGGCTGAAACCGAAGATCTTATGATCTAAAGCCGTATAAGCTGGTCGCTAGGCCTAAGAGGAATCGCTACTATGTGTATGTACTGAATTGTAAATTTAATAAAAATCTCTTTATTTTAATTGTCTTTAGAGATTTTTCTGTACTTCATCAATTTCTCTTGCTTTAAAGTACTCATAATATATAAGCTCATTACTTTCTAATATTAATATTCAAACTACTGTATAAAGGAATGAAAAAAAAAATACGGTAAAATATAAAAATTCTAAGTCAACAAAGTAACTTTCACACACGATTATCTCACGCCTCTTGGCTCGGTGCGTCCTAACGTTTTATAAGTCATAGGAGAGTTAGTGACGGTTACCACACATTGTTGACACATTTTCTTTTAAAACACTTTGAAAGTCTAGATAGCATATTAGCTAGAAATAATGCATAGAAGCGACTGCAAACTATTTTTCTAGTTAAAAAGTTTAAGATTTTATACGGAAGCTTAAGGATTTGAATGTAAATCAGAACTATAATAATTATTTCATACTAGCGACTTACCTTTGCTTTACTCGGGTTCGTCCCTATGTACGTTTTGACGGTAAGTATAGAATAGGATATATATACATACATATATGTACAATGTACATACATAGGTATAGAAAAGTAGTATTATAAAAAATAAAAAATATATATGACTTGAGAAATGTTCCACCCTCACTTTCACCCCCTCATATATGATGTATTTCCCGGGATGAAAACTATCTTATGTCATTCCCAAGGTTTCAAAATATTTCCATACCGAAATTCATCTAAATTGGTTCAGCGGATTAAGCATGAAAAAGTGACAGACAGACAGAGTTACTCTCGCATTTAATATTAGTATGGATGTATATATCGCTGGCTTTTTTAGTGGTGCAGGTCTATCATTATCGGCTTGGGCTGAACGTTGATAAGTCAGTCAGTGAGTCGCGACATTGCCTTTAATATATAAATAAAAAGTATTTGCGAATGTACCTTAAGAGATAGACATATACTACTGGGGACTTGTCTGTAGAACTTTTTAAGACCTACAACAATACATTGTTTTGATGTATCTCTTAAGGTTTAGTCAGCGTGAGTCATATAAATTTCTTAGGATGACTTGATAGAATCAGCTATTGTATTTTCCCGTAGGAATAAAAAAAAATCTTCAAGTAAAAGGTATCTTGAATGTTGACCCAAGTAATAATTTTTTATCAATACACAAAATTTAGTTAAAATCGGTTTAGTACTTTTTGCGTGAAACGCAAAACACACACACACAGATATACAGACAAACAGACAAAAATTTTAATAACTAGCGTTTTGGGGTCTATATTGTGTACATAATACGTTACAGTCATTGTTTTTAAAAAATATTTTATGTGCAGATTTCGCTAAGTCGTTGCTTTATAATAGTATAGATTAAGTCTGCAATTAGAATATAGTACCTGTGTGATCGAGTTTCGCTCGGGGTTTTTTTGTTTTCAGTACTTTTATGCCAGAAAAGACATATAGATAGTTCAATTTAAAAAGTAAAACCTTATCTAAATATTAAATTTGATCCTAATCGTTAGATTCGTTTCGGAGATACAAGAAATAAATTAATAGTACCTGGGCGACCGAGCTTGGCTCGGAGTTCTTTTTTGTTTTATCATATTTTTTAGATTTATAAAAAATGAAACTAAAAACTTTGTATCCAACCGGGATTCGAACCCGGACACCTGTGATAGAGAATCTTGTACCATGACTGCTTGACTACAATGCTTATGCCCGTGCGTAAGAAATTATTGACCATATTTTGCATGGGAGAATGTGAAAAAAACCCGCACAAAAACTCGATAACATGCATTTTCCCAGACAAGACTAATTTAGATCGATTTTTCGCCCCCGAAAAGCTCTACATATCAAATTTCAGAGAAATCGTTAGAGCCGTTTTCGAGATCGCCGGTGTAAATAAATAAATAAATATACAAGAATTGCTCGTTTAAATATATAGATTAGATGTACATGAATTACTCATTTAATATTATAAGATTTATTCAAGAGTAAATAAAGGATGCCACTAAAGTACGTTATATGGAAATAGTCCATTTTAAATGTTCATGACGTAAACTCTTTTTATTGAAATATAGAGAGTCACCGTGATTTTTAAATTGCATTTTAAACATGATATGTAGCTGCGTATGTCGCAGTCATAAGTTCATTGGAATTTCTATCAACGATGGTAGCATAGCTTCATAAGATTTCTCATATTCCTATGTTAGTGTAAATAATAACCACGGTTGCAGCGACTAACGGTTTAGCGTACTGTTACAATTGCGAAATGTTTGTGTGTTGATTTTTACTCTTTCACGCTGAAACTAAGGGATGGATTTGGATGAAATTTAGTAGGGGAAAAGTTTAACTACTTAAAAGGTGATTGCACAATAATACAAAGTTATTCAAAAATCTTTTTGCTGTGAGGATATTTTTAAAATAGTATGAAAGTCTTGAAAGGGACAACTAAATAGACTAAATTCGTCCCTTTCAAGAGACGAATTAGTAGTAGTTGAGGCAGGATTTAATCGCCCCATTATGACGGGGGAGGTTTTATTGGGTTTTAGTACTGGCTTTTCTAGCTGATGAGTCCAACATAACCACCTGTATGTATACAGGTGGTACGCCTAAATGCATTTCCCAACATTTAAACGCATCGACCAGATTATGATTAAGTATAGTATATTACAGGTACATTATTTATTGGAGGCGTATTAGTAAACGTATAAAAAACATAAAAGCTTGTATAATAATTGCTAAGAACTTGTTTTTAATATGTCCCTTTCATGACCATCAATGTCCCATTCAAGACCACGCCGTCATGAATGGGACATATCTTAAGAATTTTTAAATTTGAATTTAATCCTTGAATGTTTTGAAAAGATATTGTTTTTGGTTTATATTTTGAAAGATGAATGGACAAAGTTACTTTATATACAAAAGATTTTTTATAATACCTCTTTTATTGCTCAAAATCTTACACTAAAAAAAATGTCCCATTCATAGCACCTTTCCCATACACAGATGGACTATGACCTGGAGTAATGCACAGGCTACTGTTAAGTATATAGGAATACACCCGAGCGAAGCAGAAGTAAGTTGTTAGTGTTAAATATAAAACTACGCACTATACTACTAGCTCCCAGAGACTAAATTTGATTACAAGCATCGCATTACAGGTAACTGAACCCTCTTGAGCGGTTGGTCTCGAGACTCCGTACAAAACCTTAGAGGTTAAAATAGGAGGTTAAATTATATGCCTGTAGTTTAAACGTGCTTAGTTAGATAATTAGTATACATGTAAGTACATATTATACTCATAGTTGTGAAACCCATCAAACTCTTTATTCTGCAGATACCGGATCCTTGCAATATATACGTTTAGCTTCATTCCTTACTGATTATGGAAAGCAATGAAGAAACATTTCTTATCATTTGTCGAAGTTTAGTGTTATTCTCGTGTTAGTAATTTTTTTTTCGATATCTCCACTTGTTTTTGTTCATTTTAAAACAAATAACCTTTACTAGCGACTTATCTACACTTCGCTCGGGTAAGTTCCTAAATACCTAACAACAGCCTTTTCGATACTCCAGTTCATAGTCTATCTGTGTACTCATCCAAAACTTTCCAGCCGTTTAAGCGGGAAGTAGTAACAAACATACACACATACAGTCCGATTAAACGCCGCTGATATAACATTAAAGGAGTCTGCCCACTACCCCGTCTCATACCATGACCGTGCTAGGAGCGTGTCAGGCAAAAAAATATTCTTTGTATTGAAATGTATGAGACTCTGCCCACTAGACCGTTCCGTCACCGACCGGCACCGTCGCGTGCCGTGCACGGAACGTTAACAATTGTCATCGAGAATATTTTACCGGTGACGGTACGCTGCGTGCCTGGCACGCGACGTTACGGGACCGGTGCGCGTAGGCGGCGCAATGGTGAGCATACACAACACTAAAACCGTTATGTACGAGTATGATACGTTGCTGATACGTTCTAGTGGGCATAGTAGTCCGTGCCATGCTCGTTTCCGTGCCTGATACGTTCATAGCACGGTCATGGTATGAGACGGTGTAGTGGGCAGACTCCTTTATGTATCAAAAACCGGTCGTTTTGTCTCCTTTTCTTTTTTTGGCAATTCAATAATACGCTACCAGACCAACCCGGCGTTATCTTTGATACTGAATTAAAACAATCGCGTCGCTTTTTCATTTTCAGAGGAATAACATTTTTATTGAATTTATACAATTGATAGACAAAGAAAAAAAACTCAAAACAAATTTCGAAGCCTAAATAATACTTAGGATAAAATGTTGTTTATCTATCAGCAAATATTATAAGTATTTAAAATAATTCTTAAGTTTATAGTAACCTGGGTGACCGAGCTTCGCTCGGAGATCTTTTTTGTTATATCGTATTTTACAGATAAAAAAAAAATAAAAACTTTGTATCTGATCGAGATCCGAACTCGGACAACTGTGATTGTTAATCTTGCACCTTGGTCGCTTGGCCACGATGCTTATGCCGGAGTGTAAGAAATTATCGACCATATTCTACGTGGAATAATGCGAAAGAAAACTGCATGAAAACTCTAAAACACGCGTTTTCCCAGACATAAGACTAATCTAGATCGATTTTTCGCCCCCGAAAACCCTGGCATACCAAATATCAGCTAAATTGTTAGAGCCGTTTTCAAGATCGCCGGTATAGATAAATAAATAAATAAATATACAAGAATTGCTCGTTTAAATATATTAGATTTACATGGTGATACAAACAAGGTAATAGTACCTACTTTTAGTTGTCATGGTTTAGCGCTTGCCGAAATTACTAGCTTACTAACGGTATATTCATTTGAACATGCAGTCAGAGTTGAGTAAAATGTGGACATCCGAGGCTTAATTTGACTCTGAATATCCTTCTATATAGAGAAAGACTGAATACATGCTGCAGTCAAATTTCACAAGTAATGTCAAAGGATTTTAGTACTTATCTAATGATACTATGGTTTATTCTTATTTGAAACTTTTATTACTTGATAAATTACACATTTAAACATATATACGAGTCTACAAATTGTAACGTACAGTTAACCACTTTGCAAAAGTTAGATTTAATAAATTATAAGCATGTAATATAATAATATTTGAATGAAACATAAAAGTCTATTAAAAAAAGTTGATAATTTTACATTCGTCTGTTTCCTATATTTACTATTGAAATGCCTTCGCTTAGCTCAAGCCCTACATTCTAGCATCCCATCGTAGCTTTTATGATAATTAATATTCTGTTATTCCCGCAAGCTTTACAATTAAGATTTATAATTTAAATCAGTAGTAGTAGTAGTTTAAGAATCTGTTAATAGAAATTTTACTCAAATAAAACTTCCGGTTTTATTTCCGAATAAATACAATCCAATAGTCAAAGCTGCAATACTGAAAGCAAACACCAAATTGCTCGCTAACTTGAGATTACATGGCGCGTCGTTGAAACACCCTCCTCCCACATTGAGACCATTTATAGAATACGTCATTTGAGATATAGAAATGAACTAGCATTTCCCGCGGCTCCGCCCGCGTTCAGATGATCAAAAACCAAATTCTTAGGTTTCACACATTAGTATACTCTTACATATAACATTTCATTGCACACCGTATGCTTGGTAAATAATGGCAGTGATTGATAATGCCACAAAGGTTCCTCCGTTAATCTCATATTTGATTTAGTAATATTGCACTTTTTGTTTTAGCAATAACATTTATGTATGTCTATACTTCTGTTTTGTTTGTTTAGTTTTGGGCGATAAACTCTCAAACTACGGAATTAATTTGAATTATTTTTTACTTATAGATAGCTATTGATTAATTTAATATTTAGCTAATTATTTAAATTACATAATGATAACTTTTTTTAATGTTAATTTGTCGCAAAACGGGGATTGGTTAGCGCTAGTTAGTAATATTTTCCAAATCGATTTTCAAAAGAAAGTGTAATAAGTAAATAATTCTAAGCAAATGCTTTTTATTATTTCGTATGGCTCGGCTAATATGATTACAATCGTAAGAATTTTATTATGTCCTTTAAGCCTTTACCTTCCAAGAAATGGTGTCAAAAAAAACTGAAAAAGTTGAGGTATAACAGTTCCTAAAATACTTTTGCAAAGTTTTTGAGATATGGAATATTTTTAGCTACCCGCTTTGTCAGTTTAACAGCCATTAACTTGTTTTC
The DNA here is from genome assembly GCA_905404265.1 of Fabriciana adippe. Taxonomy (NCBI): domain Eukaryota; kingdom Metazoa; phylum Arthropoda; class Insecta; order Lepidoptera; family Nymphalidae; genus Fabriciana; species Fabriciana adippe. Next base: position 10,457,348 of record FR989991.1, read on the forward strand.
TACTTATTTTTACGGTTGATAAAATGAGTCGATATTGCGGAAACGTAAATATTATTCGTATTATATTATTTTAGTGTTAACCTAACAAAACCCAACGTAAGTAAGAAAAACAACACAGTATTTTGCTATACGAAACCTATAATGCGCTAGTTGGATTTGCATTTGCCTAATTTTTACATTAAAAGATAAAAAAATATATATTAACATTATTTACTAAACAATAAAAATTTACAAATATTTTCATTTGAAAATTGTTTCGGCCAACAAAATATTACTTATATGTTACTAAATTATAAAGCCAAAAAGTTTGTTTTATTGATAATTTGAATACTGGCGGGGCCGCGGGTAATTTAGTACCTAGTAATTCTAATAAAGTCATAGAAAGGTCATATCTGTACATTATTATTTTTTTGAATTAAAACTACGTATTTTAAAAATACATGGCGACATCTATTGTCAAATATCTAAATAACACATAAATAAATTTTCATCAAAATAACTATTTTAATGAATAAAATAGCGCTATTGATATTTCTTTTAAGATAAGATTTTTTTAATAGTTTTAACATATTAAGTTACCTTGCTAAAATGTTAATTGCATTGCTATGCATTGACCCGGATAACCTGCTATCACCGTACAAAATTTCATCTAAATCCCTCCATTGGTTTTGCTGTGATGCGGTTACGTACAGACAGACAGACAAAAATTCTAAAAACTATAGGTTCGGCCTCTATATCGCTAAATAATGAATATTTCAATAAGATTTTCCGAAAAATGTTGAATGTACGGATTCGGCTTAGTTACAATTTTATTATGTGTATAGTTACTCATTTATAAAATCAAAAGTTTGCTTTATTGATAATTTCAACACGGGCGGGGCCGCGGGTAATTTAGTAGTAGGTAATTCTACATACATTCATTTTTTTGGAATTAAAACTACGTATTTTAAAAACACATGGCGACATCTATTGTCGAGTATCTAAATACACATAAATAAATATTAATTAAAATAACTATTTTAATGGATAAAATAGCGCTATTGATAATTTGATTTTCAAGATAAGCTATTTTTAATAGTTTTTACCATATTTAGTAAGTTACCTTCCTAAACTCTTTACAAATAGTATCACCGTGGTTTTGTTCCAACCAGTTTTTGTATTTTTTCTCAGAAATGAGATATTTTCCCGCGGTAAAAAGTATCCTATATGTTGACCCGGATAACCAGCTATCATCATACCAAATTTCATCAAAATTCTTCCAGTGGTTTTTCTGTGATGCGGTAACAGACAGACAGACAGACAGACAGACAGACAAAAATTCTAAAAACTATAGATTTGGCATCTGCATCGATAATAATGTCTATTTCAATAAGATTTTCCAAAAAAATTTTAATGTACAGATTTGACTTAGTTAGAATTTTATAATATGTATAGATAACTATAATCTATTACCTAGTTTTAATCGCTATTACGAGTATTACTTATAATTAGTTGAATCTGACTGTTGTTTTATAATATCGGAATATTTTTTTTATTTATTGTAAACTAGCGGCTCACCCTCACTTTGCTCGAGTTCGTCCCTAGGTGCGTCCCGTACAAAATTTCGACCCCATTGTCACTTCCTTCATTTCCGGGATGAAAACTATACTATGTCCTTCCCAGGGTCTCAAACTATCTTCTTACCAAATTTCATCTAAATCGGTTTAGTAATTTCGAAGCTTATTCGGTACAAACAAATAAACAAACAAATCTTTCCTCTTGATAATATTAGCATAGATAGAATATTTATAACTTCTATATTATATTTTAATTTATGATTCCGAGGATTATATTTTTTCCTTTTTTATAATATGCATATCGTACTTTTAGCATTATACTACTATATGATAAACCAACATTAAGACTATCATGATAGTTTTATTTACTTCGAAAATGAAAATGCGAAGAGTTTAGAAAATCAGAATATTATATTATTACGTGACGTATAAAGAAGCTTTTAGATCACATTCTCATGTTACTAAAGCAGTGGAAAAACTAACGAAACTTGACCGTGCTGAACTGTTTTAGAGAGTTTCATCTTGATCTCGAGGACGAATGAAGTATGGATTTTTGTGACATTCGAAGGACTGTGCCGTCTTTTACACGTCTTATCAGGCAATGGGATTTTTAAAATACGACACTACTCGTATATGAGGTAAAATTGTGATATAAAATCGAAACGTGTCGTCAATATAGGAAAACAGTATAGATATTGTATGTGTAAAAGAATGTTTTAAAGACAACGGTGTTATTATTATATAATAACATTAAGTTATAAAAAATAAAGGAACAATTTCAAGTCCATTTATAGAAAATTTAATAACGTTTTCCGTTACGACATAATCGTGTTATTCAAGAAAGGAAGTCAATAAGCAATAAGCAATTCCTTGTAAATTGTGTTAAGGAGGAATTTAACTAGAGCGTTCGAGCCGAGGAGGAATGCACTTGGAAAATTTTTCAAGTAATTTGGATTCTATTCACAACAGGACCAGTGAACTTAGACATCAAAGTGATAGAAATGTCATATGCGGTATAGTCCAATCTTGTAGGTCTTGACTAACTATGAGTATATGTCACGAACAGTTATGAGTGTAAGTTATGAGTGAAGATGCCTTATTTTCTAATAATATACCTATTTTGTAGTTAATATTCATATTTCACTTCTAATTATTACTTATTCAATATTTAACTGCCTTATTGTGGTCTAGCAGCTAGTACGTACGGGTTCAAATCCTAGGTTGGGCCAAGTATAATTATGAAGTTTTCCTCTTAAGAAATTATCATTAACTGTCTGGAGTTGCGGTCTTTCATCCTCGTGCTTCAAAGAGCACCTAAGCCTTCAGTCCTGTGTTTGATCTTTTACCGGAGTATCTTCTGAGTTTCACGAAAGCTTGAGAGTAAAAAAAAAAAAATAGAAAGTACACTTATGTAAATATTATAGTGCACACGCTTATTTGTGCACTATAATAACTCCTGCGCAAATTTAGGTTGTGAGATTAGTCTCAGTGAGAGAGGTAATTTAAAATATACTTTTCTATCGTTTTGATAACCTAGATAGTCCAGGCTCATATTGATATCTCTTTGGACTGATTTTATTAAAAACTATTTCCTTCATAATATGTAAAAAAATCGCGTTGTTTAGTTTTTATACAAACCACGAGTATGTTGCACTATAGATGCTTCGGCAGTTGTTACTCATAGTCCCAAAGTCGAAAAATTAATAAGTACCTACAACAAAATGAAAAAACTATGAATAAACAAAATTTACCAAAATTGAATACTCCTGGGCATTTGTCCTTTGATAAGTTTCCTTTTTGTCTATTTATTAAAGACAAGTAAATAGCGATACATCATTTCACCTTTTGTCCAAACTATATAGTTCATTGAAATGTTACATTTTTTTGAGCTTAGCGTGCATTTGTCAGAGGACGCAATTTTATTTTTTAGATATCAAGGAGGGGTTAGTGTAAAGTTAAGCTAGGTCTTAAGCACAAGTAAAGGGAAAATTCTGAAAAATAAAAAAAAAGTTGAGAATTATTGTAAATGGTACTTACAAGTTTTCGCGAAAATCTAAATTTGCCCATATCTTTTTATTGTATTAACTCAGGACCTTGATTTTTATACACCTAATAGGGACTATAGACCTCAGTATCTGGTATAAATTTCAACTTGCTAGTTTCACCCGTTCCTGAGACACCACCACCATCCTTTCCTGACACACGGACAGACAGACGGACAAGAGAGTGATCTTATAAGGGTTCTTTTTTTACCTTTTGAGGTACGGAACCCTAAAAATAAAAAGATGATTGAAAATTATGGTAAATCATTAATATTTATGTACATATAGTTATGAATACTGAAGAATAGTATTTGTTTCGTAGCGCTGTAAAACCTTAATTAATGAATAAAATTTAAAAAGTTTATAATGAAAATTATTCCTTAAAAGGCCCTCTATAAAAATGGTCTAACATATTTTTTTTGTAAAATGATCAGAAAAAAAGTTATAACGGCCAATAGAAAATTTTTCCTCAAATTTTCATCGATTTTCACTTATAACTTCGTTATTTTTGGTTCTACGACTAAAAGTTACTTGACCAAAGTTATAGAGAATTTTATTTGCAACCAAAAATGGTTTAACATAATTTTTGTGAGACCTACAGTTTGTCAGATAAACCATAAAAACCATTTGTACCACTTTTTTCAAGATGGCGGCCGTGGGACAAGAGTTGCAACCCCAGAAATTTGGATTTAACTTTACACTAACCCCTCCTTGATATCTAACAAATAAAATTGCGTTCTCTGACAAATGCAACCCCAAATGTAACTTTTCAATGGACTATTAAAAAAAAGATTCAACTATGATGTATACCGTGCGGTTGTTTTCAAAGTTGCGATGTCAGTCAAAAACATGTTAAAATGTCGTCGTAATTGGTATAAAAAATCATTCCATTCAGTAGGAAAAGCCACTGCCACCGGCGTAATTGACGGCCATGAACATGTACATTGCGTTATGCCGCCCAACCTACGACCTACGTAACAAGAAAAATATTATTATACCATGCATAATAATATTTTTTTACTTTTTTAAATTTACGCAAATGTTTGACGTTTTGAATATAACTATATTTTTTTAGGAGTTTTTCGCTGTTTTTCGATGTTTCGAATGCTTTACAGCAATCAGCAGAGAAGAATCTCTCCCGTGACCATGATTGATATAGCATTCGAAAGGTCGAGAGCCAAAAATCAAAATAAATCAAAAAAGTCTGAAAAATAAGTTTTATTTATAATATTTTCTATTAAAATAATAAATAACTGAAGAGAAAAAGTTTCTTAAACCGTTTATCTAAATTTAATCTTTACTATAATAATATACTCGCAAAACTTATAAGTGAATGAAATGGAACTAAAAAAATATTCTTCTAAATAAAGATTATGTTATATAATGAGTAAATAGTTTTAACAAACATAATTAGGATAAATCTTATAAGAATATGATATGTAAAAGATTGTATATGAGAATTTTATCATAGATTTCGTAAAGATATACCTTTTCTACAGTTTTCTCTAGACTGGTGTTGAGCGAGACGTGCCAAATGAACCGGACGGTACTGCATTATGCCACGAATAAAGGTAGACATTCAGGGAGTACAAATTTGGACTGAAAAGATGTTTATTGGACGAAAAAGTAAACTTTTTAGCATGATTGAGAAGAAAATGGAATATCAGTAGGTTCCGTGAAAATTAATATAATATTTAACTTTTAGTATAGATTTTTCTGAGATGAGATATTTTTCCGCAGTAAAAAATATCCTATATATTGACTCGGATAACCAGCTATCAAATTTCATCAAAATCTGTCGAGTGATTTTTTCGTGATGCGCTCCTAGACAGACAGACAGATAGATTAAACTTCTAAAAACTATAAATTCGGCCTCTGTATCGATAATAATGACTATTTCAATAACACAATTTCCCAAAAAAAATAATAATGTATAGTTACGACTCAGAATTCTATTATATGTATAGATTAGTTAATAAAGTTAGTTTAAAATTACAAATTACAATACAATTACAATTTTCCCTGACTTTTAATGCTTAGTCAAGTATTAAAAAAATGCCCATTATATTGTATTTAAAAATCATGTATCTTTTTATGTTGGAACAAAATATTTGTTATTTACTTTATAAGTTATAAAATGCTTTTATTTTTGCATCAGAATAAAATTCGAATGTAGGGTATAGTCCATCGTAAACAACTATAAACAATCTATATGCAAATCACAAGGTTTTGCAAACGGGAGTTGTGGACTTGTAATCCACTGTGTATAGACTTTTAGCGAACATTTTCAATCCCTTAAGGCTTAGAACTAGTTTTTTCCGATATAAAATATTACTTAAATTTATAAATTATTATAAAATTGAATTCAAAATATTTAATCACTAGCGACTCACCCTCGCTTCGTTTCGGGTTCGTCCCTAGACAAAAACAAGTCTATCCCACGGGAAGCGTACATTTTTCCTATAGCCTATAGCCTTCCTTAGTTAACGGGCTATCTTTATCGATTAGTAGTTCCTGAGATTAGCGCGTTCAACCAAACAAACAAACAAACAAACAAACAAACAAACGAACTCTTCAGCTTTATAATATTAGTATAGATTAAAAAAAATAAAGTAACGCAGCTCATGATATGTATGAATTTTCTGCAAACTATATAATGACTTTGAACTTTTCATTTTTGCTTTTAGCGCTGAATCACTTGCTCCTCGTTAGACGGCGTCTGAAACTATAAAAATGTTCCACTGAGACCTATAAATTCGTACAACTGATCACCAAAGCTCAAGTTACTTTTATGTATGATGCTAATACTAAGTTAAATAAAAAATGTATTTAAAATATAAAATTTCAATATATTATAGAACCACTATATTTGCCTCTTGTATAGCTTTTATTTAAATTACGGTATTGTCATAAATATAAATGTGAAAATTATTACATTATTGTAAAAACATTAAGCTTATTTTAGGAAAGCCCTAGATACTTTCTTTATAGTAACTTTTTAGATAAAATAGGAAAAAATATTTGTATTAAAAGAATATTGTACAATGCCGGTGTGTACTTTACTATATCAGTCTTAGAGCAACGAATTGACGTATTTTTCTTTAAAGTATGACGCATAGCTAGCTATAAGCCGAAATATACATAAGCACAAAATATCTAATAATATACATTTTAGGAACCAAAAGTGGAATGGGTAAAAATTAATAAAAGTAATTAATTAAAATAAAGATTATTAAAACTAGCGTTTTACAATTGAATGATTATTTTATTTGAAATTAATTTTTGAAATTATAACAATATTAATAATTTAAAATCACAACTTTCAAAGAGAGCTTAGAAAATAATAAGCACTATACTAGTATCAATAAATCAGAAAAAATTAGCAGGAGTAATAACTATCAAGAAACAGCCTCACCCGTTCAGAAGTCTCGAGCAAAATGCCTAACTCACTCTGTACAAAGGTATACTTGACTTGATGAGGGTGTTTCGAATATATATCACGTTCCGTGTTTCCTAACAATATTAAAATTTCATATAATGATTTTTAATAATAAATAATTACATTCTAACAGAAAAGGGTACAATGACTTTAAATTCGCCCTAATGTATTAATATATTTTAAAATATTAGGCGACAAGTCGACCACTGGGCAAACACTAGTTATTATGATTAAAACCGCAATAAAAAATATATTTCGTTATTACAATGTATTAATTAAAACGCCTTTAACACACATCTGGAAATCACACCAAAAACGCTCAATCGACCGTCATATAACGTAATTTTCCAATTACAGTATGTCCACTATGCAAGTCAAAGATAATTTGGATCAGGGATTCATTTACATCTCAATTCGAAGTGATAGCGCAGGCTATGATTGAGTTTTATTAATTTGCCAGCGAATGCATTGCCTGCATAGTAAGCGTATAATTCGCAATGAGCAGCGTTATATTAAACTGTTTCAATATTTAACCAAAACCAGTATTTTATGTTTATTTTTAATAATTTAATCGCTTATTAAAGGCAAATTTTATTGTGAAAACTTCAGATTTAAAGTATCTTTGCTTTATTCTTGTATTAAAGTCGTTTTTTTTTTTATATTTGATTACTATAGTATGTATTATACAACATTTTTACATAAGTGGACCCACAAAACTGTTTGCACTGTTTGTCTGGGGGATCAGAGTCTTACCATAAACTTAGGTAATAATATTTAAGGCTTCTAGGTGAAGTATGTTTAATTATGTTAAACTGTCCATATAGTGTTTTTTTTTAATAATTTGGCAAATTTACTTTTATTTGGTTCATGTCTAATATGAGCGTGCACACTGTTCATAAGCTACGGTAGAGGTTTATCCAATGTTCGATCGCCATAATAATTATGCACCCTTGGAAAAATATATTTACCCGCTGATACTGACCTGGTACCTTGATCATGTGTCACCAACAAAGAGCGCTCCAGACTGCCATGGTTGTTTACTAGAAGTAAGAGTTTATGTTATTCAGTTAATTAGCGTACAGTTTGGATAATGTAAGCGTTAAATTAATTTTTAAAATGATGCTATTATAGTGTGCGCCCAATATTATAACGATGCTACAATATGTGGTAGTGGAATAAGAAAACTTGTGCTCTCTCGATCGGAAATGTTATCGGTAATGGCAAGTACACGTAAAAGTTTCGACATTGTAAGCCGCAATGTTTACTTTGAGTATATTAAAAATATAATAAGCGTGTATATTATTGTGTATAATGTATATTATATTGTATGTGTGTGTATAATTTATAATTTTTTTAAATAATAAAAATAACTGTTTTATTTAAAGTTCTCGTGAAATTATAATCTTCCAATTAAAAGATGTCTGAATATTTTTTTATAGCAAACATTTTTATTTATTTTACTCTCTTAGTCTGTTGGCAGTTGGACACGATCTTTGAGATCAGGCGTAGGATTGACGTGTTTATATGTGGCTGAATAAGACATGTTATTATGATAATATTCATCTTTCGTTTATTCATCCATCATAAATTAATCATTTAAATTAAATAAAAAATCGGTCAAGTGCGAGTCTAATCTGCACACGAACGGTTCCGTACCATCGTACATGTACTTTTTATTAATATGACTTTTACTCTACGTTTGTAGTATATTAACTTCGAAGATCGATTACGAATGTTAAAAAAATATTTCTTGTATTTTTTTTTATTTATTATTATTATTTATTGTTATAGAGGCAATAGAAATATGTACTCTGAGAAAATTTCAACTCTCTACCTATTATGGTTCATGAAATACAACCTTCTGAGTTCTGACAGACGGATGAACGGGCGGACGGATAACGGAGGCTTAGTAGTAGGATAATTGGCACCCTTTGATCATGGAACCCTAAAAAGGAACTTAGGCTAATAAAACTAATTTAATATTTTGCATATCCAAAGTCCGATAACAACAAGAATAAAACTAAATTGTAAGGGACATATTGATTGCTTTCAAATGAAACCAGCAATTAACACAGCTTGATAGGCAAATGAGTTTTGAGAGGGCCAAAAGGTTTCAAAATTAACTTTCTGGAAGAAAGTACTATAAACTTGAGAGAAATGTAAAGGGGCTTTAAGGAGATTTACATAAAACCAGTGAATCCGCCGCGAAACTGATATACCTATTCATTTTCAAGTTCTGAACTTTCATTATCGATACCTTTGGGCTGCTCTCCAAGTTTCTCTTTCAATTACCTCATACTGTATTCTACTACTATGTAGGCAAAGGTTTTTTATTGAAAAACTTTATGTAAGTTAACTCTATTCGAGAGTAATAAACTTCCTGTAAGTATCTACTTAATGTTGTAAGGGGGAAATTAAAATATTTTTGTAAAAATCTGACATTGTAGTATTTTTCATATTTTTATTATTATTTCGATTATTATATTAGTTTAAGTAACAGCGAGCTTTTACACAACAAAATCATGCGAATACATAAGCATACATTAATATTATAGTTGTGACTTTGTGACGTGTAAACTATTTAACGGATTTAGATAAAACTAAGCACATAAAGACCATATATTGAATTTAAATATACGATATTTTTTAATCTCAGTTTCCATGGTATTATTTTAAGAAGTAGTTCAGCACTTATATTATTCTAATTATGAACTTATCAGCGGGTGGGAGCAAGAGCTTTGAATTTTATATACCTATAGCTATCCGGGTAGTAAAAAGTTTCAGAGGATATAATAATTTTAAAATCGCGTAAAATCTGACATTTTTATTATAATAATAATTTTGGGATCCGCAAATATACTACCACCCGAAGCCATCTCGATAGACCTTTTTTTATTCCAAAAACTTTGCTGCTCCCAATGCTGTATGTTAATTTCAAGCTCGATATAACAATATTTTATTGTTCTTCTAATAAAAAAATATTATAACAAAGTCAAATAATATATTTTGTACTCCAGTTACATTTATACAGATGGCTTTCCGCTACCCTTATTTGCTAACAGTTAAAATGCATACTAAAACAGTATCGGACATTAATCTGCAGTTATATATTGCACTATTTTTGTAAAAATTGTAAAAACCTTCTTTTTCTTTCCATAAATGAAAAGTAGAATAGATTAATTAGTTTTAGATTTAGCGAAAAATTTCTCTCAAAACATACTCCTATAATCAATTAATATGTAGTATTAATAATTTTATATGATTACGATTGCATTTATATATTAGTTAATATCATTTTTTACTTAGCAGCATAGGGCTCGTTAAGAAGTTAAGTACAGTTAGAATGTAAATGGAATGTTTGCGGTTACTCGACACCTAACCGCATAGGAACGAAATCGTTTTGTCGTAGCCTATCGATGCATTAAGTTGTTCATTAAATAGTTTAAATTTCTCTTACAGACTAATATATTTAGTTAAAAAGTCATATGTACCAATACTATGAGAAAAATAAATATTATTTACCAATTTTCTTGTTACTGGCAGTCGAGCATTATTTACTCCCCCAATGTGACGTAAAATGGAAAAGACGCGATGGAGATTGATACACAAAATAGTATTATATTTATCAAATTAGTGTTTTTATTCAGATTTTTATTTTATTTAGTCTACTGCTATGAAAAGTTTTCCATTTCTTCTATTCTTTCATCCTGTCTTTTGTATTCAGCCCCTTTTTACGTTTCACTACTGGGTACGGGCCTCCCTTCAATGCAAGAGGGATCAGGCTATCCTGCTAACCAAGTGCGGGTTGAAGGACTTCACATGTCTTTCGAAAAATTGCTAAGTTCTCTCAGATATGCAGCTTTTCTTATGATGTTTCACCTTCACTGTAAGGTATGTGACAATCATGTTATAAATGATTTGCACATGAGCAATGTCAGAGGCGTAAGACCCGGGATCCGTTTCACTTGGTTTTTCAAGCAAACGTGTTACCACTCGATTACCACTGTCTATTCTGTCTTTTACATTATAGAAATTATGTATGTAGATATTTATCCTCAAAGACAAATATCTAAATGTGTTTCACGTAATACGAGAAATATAATTGAATCTGCGACCTTTGTGTCAAAACAATGACGGTTACGGGTCTTACTTCATCCCAATGGCCGCTTTTGTTCTTAAATAAAAAAAAAACCTGCAGGAAAAGGGACAGAAGTTTTATGAGTATTTTCATACGGGCTGTCATGAAAATCTTGCGACTTTTAAAGCGAGTGCTAATCGCTAATATTAACTAAAATATCCATAAAAATTAAAAATATCCCTTTTTATAACGCACAGATGCATTAAACCTTATCTTTTTACATAGAGTGACCACATTATCGAAGGTGGGTGGTTATATGGAAAAGCCTAATGAAGCCTGTTGCCTATCTAGGACGCGGCAGGACTTGAAGCTAATGAATGGAAAAATCCTGATCGTCCAACTGTGGTGACCTATTTAGCTACCCTTTACTTTGTTCATGCAATATAAATAGACTGATCAGCGATGGCTATTGTTATGTTACATATACTTTTATATTTCTATAATGTAAAATGTGAAAAGAAAAAAAAAGAAACCTAGTGATCTGCTCTTACTTATTAATAGAATGAAGCTGGAGAGTTTCTCTATTAGTTAGAACGTGCTAATTTCTGTAACTGATTCGATTTGAGTTTTATAGCCTATTTATTGAGAAAAGTTAAAATATCTCACTTCATACTACGATCTATGAAAGCGGAGGTATTATACAAAATTAAACGACGCGGGCGGAACCACGAGAGAACGTTAGCCTAAATATAATATGTTGTAATACAGACGTAACTAGTTAAATAAACATTTAACTTTTAAATTACCGCGGCTAGTACCAGGAAAGGTTGTTATTATTAATTACTTATAGATAATTATGTTCATTAAATAATGCCTTTTATTTGGTTAAAATTTAAAATAAGGATTAATTATTTTACTTTTTTTGGCTTTAGTAACGTAAATCAATATTTTATAATATCAGGATTATATAGAAATAAAATATTAATAATAATAATGAGGGGTCTATGGACCCCCAGTCGAAACAAAATTCCTTTCGCTTTTTAGTAGATGTTTGTTATACAGTCATTATAATTTATATTATAAAATATCAAGTTCAATTGAAAAATTTACGATAAAATATATTTATTATGTATAAAATAAATAATGACAAATTAAATACTGATTGATCTGGGATAATTAAGTTAATAACAAATAACAATTTAAAAACTGTACAAATCTTATTTAACTAATAATACTTTTTGAATTCTAAAAATAAGCATTAATTATTTATTATAAAAATATAAATAAAAGTTAGCCGAAGAGAAGAGAGCTGTCGAGTCTTTCGGCGCACGGGAGAGCTGTGTGCGGCTATGCATACACGGCTGTATCTATAACAAGAAATGTCGGAAAAAAGTCTTATTACACTTTTTTCGGCCTCGCTCCCATCCGCTCAAAGCGTGTAACGCGCGATAAGGAACTTCGTTCCAAAAACACTATCAATTAATATTTCAATAAAATGGAGAGAATTATAAAAGTGAACAGAAGTGAATTTTGAGGAGCTATTCAGCTCATAACGCCGAATATTCTCATCAGGTCTTTATCAATTTTTTATGAGACCAACTTAAAGTTACTACCTAAGAACCATCGAAATCTGATCTCAGAAGGTGGAGATATCCCCTCTTTGCCTCTTTTTCGAGGAAGTACCTTTCCAAAAAAAATCTCCGATGCCAAAAAAAAAACTATAAAGTCTTAAAACCTGTATCATGTGTATCTGTGGTCTTAATACCAGATCAGTTTTAAAATACGACCTGTAGAGGAGTAACAAATTGAAGCAGAAACGCTTCGCTCGCTTCACTCGCTCGGTCAATTATCTTATTTGCAAGTGGGGTCTATTGAGTATTACTTACATTTTAAACAAAAATGTCTTAAATAAAACCTACATATTTTATAATTTTATCAAAGCCTAGTCTCGAGCTTTATTAATATTCAACTATATTCTATTTTTAGATCAGTAGAAATGTAAGTTACATAAGAACTACTTGTATAATAACCACTTTAATTCTATAGTGTATAATATAATAGATAAAATAAATGGTGTAAATAATGGATGGATGTATACGCATAATATCATATACTTAATTTGAAAAAACCTATGTGTAAGACAAAACAGTTCAGTGCGGTTTTTTCATCGGATTATCAACCGATTTCCTTCTTGTTTTTTTTGTTAAGTAGCTATTAAATAACCTTATTGTTATCAATTAAAAATATGATAATTCTATTCATATATGTTTTTCCCAAATTTTTAATCATAATTATGATCTAGTTTCTACGATTAATCTTTAAAAATACTACTTTTATTTTAAATGATAACATATTGATCAATAAATTTAAAATAAGCATAAATTTTCTTTAAGTTTACACAAACTACGATATAGTAAAATCTCTTCAATTCTTTAGATGTAAATTTATGATAGCAGATTTTTTATTTGGAGAATAACGCAAAGAGATATTTAATTGCAAATTTGATGACTTATCGTATGTGAACCAATAGATGTATGTTTTTCCATATAACCAAACACTAGATGGTATAAAAGTATGCTCTATAACTTACCAGCGCGTAAAGTATCTCCACTAACAATTACTTCTCAGCGAAATAAGTATACCGCTTTTCAAGTAATTATAAAATACTTATCTGCTCTTAGAGACATTTTTTTTTATGTGGAACCCGTTATGTATAAATTATTGACATTGACAAATATATTGAACTAGCAGAACCTGCGGCTTCGCTTGCGATCAAACTACGAAAAATACGAAATTTCATGCAAATATGTCCAAGGAACAAAAAGTTTCATACAAATTTTTATCCCCTATTTTACCCCCTTGGGGGTTGAATTTTGAAAAGTCCTTTAGTGGTTGCCTACGTCATATAAGGAATACGTGTGCGAAAAATTTCCTAGCCTTAAGGGTTTGGTCAGTGCGTTGATACATCAGTCAATCACTTTTGCCTTTTATATATATAGATAACGTACTGACAAAAATCCTATATTCGAATTTAGTTACCTCTTGAGAGCTTTCGGTTACTTTTTTTCTGTAAAATATAATTAAAGTGCTATACTCGTATATATTAGTGCATATTTCAAAGTTTTATGAGAAATAGATTCGCAGAGGGAATTCCTTAATATTTTTATTAACTGAGCATTTTTAAAAAGAAAGCTCTTTAATTTTTGACATCAACAATTATAGAATATAAAATTACAAGTTTATTATTTTAACCGATATTATTACTATAGGCAGGATGAAGCAAGTAGAGACCGTACGAGTTTATTACTCACCTGCTATCAGTGAACGTACACTCTAACTTTACAACAGAACAGTTGCAAACTATCAGCAAATTGGTTCACAACTACGGAATATCCAGCAAATATCGATGTTGCAGAACTTCAGGCTTTACAGTTTTAATACTGCTTCATTGCTTTACTAACAGCATAGATTTGAATGTTATATATGTAGGTGAAAAGATAAGAATCTATGGTTTGGTCATTATATAAAAAAGAAATATAGTTTAATCGGCGATTTAGCTAGGTGTCTATCATATACATACATATATAATATTATATATAAGCAGTACCACCTTTATGCATATTGTATTACTAGTACAGTAGCCTATATATTACTCCAGGTCGTATTATATCTATGTAGTAAACTCTTTTCGGTTCGGGGTTCTTACGAGAACTACGAGTATTTATATATCCTCATTAAGTTTTCTTTCGCCGTATAAGCTATCCGCAATTAAAATGTTAGAAGTGCGACGCGACACCAGGATGGGATACTTGATTCACTTGATTTTTCAATTGAACATGCTATCAATGGGCTATCACATTTTAACCTGTGTTTGTTTACAATTATTTCCTATCTCGTGCTTTTTTAGTTTCTCGGGATAAAAGCACAATTCGTCTGCATCACACTTTGTGCTAAGCTCAATTGATATCGGTTATTACAAACTTATTTACGTATTTATAAATATTTATAATAATTAGATAAGTTAAGTATATAGAAATTATTAAACCTTTAGACAGAATTTTCAAAACTCATCTATCTTCTTCAGGTACTGTCAGTTGAACCAGAACGTTTATCAATGCAACTTGCTCTATTAAGTATACTCTATTGTTCTATGTAGAATAGTACTTTCCTACAATCAAATACTATATGAAAATTTAAAAATATAAATCTAACAAAAAGCATTTTTTTACATTTACTCATAAATAAACCATTCTTTGAATTCAATTTATAGTATATACACCATTGTCTGTATTTAAATGAAACAATAATTACCCTTTCGGAATAGTCGCTTTTGTAATAATTCGAATAGCGGAGCTGTAGCGTGCGGCCGATAATATGACGATTTATGGTTATGCCAATTTGGTATTTATAACATTTATAAATAGTTATACTGGAGAACAAAAATAATTAATATTAACTCGTTCCTACACCTTGTTAACATTTAAGGATAACTTCTATTCTTGAAAATTATCATAGAAAGGGAATTAAAATTACCCTTTTTAAAGTATAGATAAGTGTCAATAAATCACTACAAAATGGTGGCCATTTATAAAGATCTTCGTGAGAATTTAGATTTTTATTAATAGATAATTTATTTAGGTTAATATGACTTATATCCTACTATAGTTGTAAGCATTGTTCATCAATACCAACTACAGGGTTGATCATTATTACAAAATGCAAATTATCATAAAAATTATATAAGATCGCTTAAATAATTTACAGCTGTAATAAGAAGTTGAAATCCTCACAATTGATTAAATATTTGATGTTATATTTAATTTTATGATGAGTTTCTAATTTCAGCATGAGGCAATCACTATAATGTAAATATTTTAGCTATCATAATGTCCGGCAATTTTCCTGATGAGCGATATCGCTTCATTAGTCAAAAGCTTTCTATGCTTGTGATAGGCGAATAAAATTTGGCTAATTTTAAAATGTGTCATAAAAATATATAATAGCTCGATGAGCGAAACATAATAAAAAAGTGACATCATTGTAAATCCAATATGGCGGGCTCCCAAAGATGGCGTAGTTTCTTTTATCAAATGAAACGGCTTAATATAGTAAAAAGAAAGTAAAAAAAAAATAATAATAATAGATAAAATACAATAATAATAATAACAAGCCCGCAGGGTAGTTTGTGGCGAGCTGGTGGTGAGTGGCGACACAACGGACTTGAGACCTCCCGGGGTAAACAACATCTATCCCCGCCTCTGGCTTGCCTTCATTGACCGTACAGAACGGAGCGCAAGAGCTAAGTGTTCGAAAGGGTGGAAGTGCTCAATCTGTGTAATAACAGGGAAACCCGCTCATGAGCATTCTAACGATTGTGAGAACAGTGTACATCTCTCAACACCCTTAGCCGACCACGCCGATGTTACGTCCAAGGCACTATGCCGCTTTGTTGGGGATCATCTAGTGGGAGGCGAGTCACCGTCCGCCAAATATTCTTTCGAGACTGTTGAGCAGGTGGACCATAGCCCAGTTTTTAGTCCAAACTCCATTCTATAACCCTATTTAGTTTACCATATTTTCCATAGCCCCTACGCATTATCTGGAGACCACCCTTGGGTAAATCCCTATGGGTTACTTAGAGATGGATCCCGGCTGACGTCACATTAAACAAACTTGAATCTCTTAAGGAGCCTCTACGTGTTGGACCTGTGTCCCCACGCAAGCTTTTCAAAGAAATACAAATAATAATAATAATAAAACAAGCTATTATTTAAATAATCTAAAAAAAAAAACAAAAAAGTATGACTTCTTACGTGTGTACATTAGTACACACATACTTTTTTTAAATTCACATTTAATATAAATCATTGAACCTTTATTTATAGTTTTCAATATTTCGTGACACAGTATCATATAATTTTATTAATAATAAAATAAATCATAACAAAATATATTTATCACGGCGATAAAATTTTGATTACTTTTATTATTCTGAACCAATATCTCGTAGTTTAACGGATACGTGGCAGTGTGAGGTGTGAATCTGACTGACACTGTGTAATCTAAAAAGGGGCCATGGGTTTGTCCCAATAAAACTGCTTGAAAACTGAATTTTTATGGTCTTTTAGCTACATATGAAAAAGTTTTTAATGTAGTAATTATAATGTATACATATTACGAGTATATTATTTGTTGTATTAAACAAGTAATAAAAAAAAATGACAAACTGGCAAACGGGATAGAGGGCGTCCTCAGGCACGGTGGAGTGACGATATACGCAAGACGGCTGGCAGGAGCTGGATGCGAGAAGCCGAAGATAGAACGAAGTGGCGTGCATTTGGAGAGGCCTATGTCCAGCAGTGGACGGATAAAGGGTGATGATGATGATGATGATGAAAAAAAAAAATACATACAAAATGACGTGGATAAAGGTGGACTTATCTCTATAAGAGATCTCTTCCAGTTAACCCATGTATGTGGGAAATAGTGTTAAGTAGTGGGACAGAAAGAGAAAGTGCAAATAAACGATAAGAAAATATATAAGAGTCATCATCTCTCTGCCAATCACTTGGGGTCGTCGCAGTACATCTTTCATATTGCTGATAGGATTTGGCAAAAGTTTTACGACCGGGCGCCTGCCTGACATCGACCCTCCTTGGGAATGCTATTGTTATCGTACACGTCTTTTAATATGCACATTCGATATTGTTTTCTTTTCAAACATATTTTATACTATTACTCAAAGTTATAATATAATTTTCTGATATATTTTGAAATAAATTTTGAGCACACAATAAATTTTGTTTTGACGTTGTCGATGTCAAGTCAAGAAAGTATTTAAGAATAAGCATATGTAAAACAAGATAAATACAATATATAAACATATTAATATACTGGCAACTCACCCTCGCTCCGCTCGGGTTCGTCCCTAGTTACACTTTAACGTTTAGTTCAGAGATTAGATATTTTCCCGCACTAAAAAGTAACCGGATAACCAGCTATCATCATAACAAATTTCATCAAAATCTGTCCAGCGGTTTTGCCGTGACGCGGTAACAGACAGACAGACAGATAGACAAAAATTCTAAAAACTATAGATTCGGCCTCTGTATCGATAATATAGTCTATTTCAATAAGATTTTCCAAAAAATGTTTAATGTACAGATTCGACTCAGTTACAATTTAATTATATGTTTAGATTAACGATGTAAAAAATAAAAAAAAGAATAAATTATAGATATTTTTAAATATTTGTAGGCAATGACAGCGAATA
This sequence comes from Fabriciana adippe, assembly GCA_905404265.1. NCBI lineage: Eukaryota > Metazoa > Arthropoda > Insecta > Lepidoptera > Nymphalidae > Fabriciana > Fabriciana adippe. The sequence continues at coordinate 10,475,736 of FR989991.1, forward strand.
CATCAAATTTATTATACTAAAAATATTTACATACATTTTTCATTACAATTTTATAAATTAGTCTAAAAATAATTTGCCAAACGCAAAGGTTTGTTTGTTATAGAAATACAAATTGTTATTTTGTTATTTCAGCTTCCCTGAAAAGAGCGGGTTATTTTAGTATTCAAATGAGATATAATATAATATGATAAATTATTGCTATGCATTTAGATTTATTACGTTATACGTCTATCAATTGATCCAATAAATAATAAATATGTTGGGACATTAACACACAGCACCATCTAGTTCCATGGTAAGCTACGAGGCTTGTGTTATGGACACCAGACAGTTGATACACTACACATATATAACTTTAAATACATACATATTATAAATGTAAACATCTATGACTGGAGTACAAACATTTGTGCTCATCACACAAATGAATGCCCCCAGTGGGATTCGAACTCGCGACCGCTGGCACAGCAAGTAGGGTCACTACAAACTGAGTCAAACGTGTCGTCCAATGATCAGACTAATCAAGTATCATTTATTATATTCAATTATATAGGAATCTTATATAAGCATCATTTTATTGGAACGAAAATAATGTTTGTAATAATCCTTTTCAGTTCCAGAAAATTATAATTTTGAGATTAAAATTAACCTAATACTTTCCTAGATTTACATAAATATTTGACTTTTAAAATAAAACTGTCTTTATTATTGTTTAAAGTATTTGAAACGTCGGGCGGCGTCGTCTGCGTCGGGAACCAAAAGCCAAAATAAATGCGCAAAAAACTCGAAAACATTGTTTTAACTTAACCTACAATATATCAACTCTCTCCATAGTTTAATGATTGAGATGCTGGGCTGCAGATCCTGAAGTCCTAGGTTCGAATTCTAGGACTAGGTTGGTCCAAGTATTTTAATTGAGGTTTTCAATGAAGAAACTTTTACCGGAATTGAATAGTTGGTGATGTTCTTCGGTTAAAGTTTCTCAAGGAGCCCGCTCATCAGTTGGGGCGAATTGTCATCCCATCCAAGTTCGAGAGTGAAAGAAAGAGAAAGTGCACTTATGTTTGGCATAACCTCGTGCATTATCATATCTCTTGTGCAATTGGCTGGTCTCTGTGAGCTTGGACGCGTTCCTGAAATTCGGTCTAGAGTGTTTTATTATTATTACTAGCAGTGGAATTGTCAATTTAAAATTTGTATGTAAATAGTGACCCGCCTTCATTTTAAATAGGTGATTTTAACTATACTAGACTAATCTCTCATGACCAACTTGATGTACCCTGATAGGTGTGAAAGGACACAAAAATACCATAAAACAAACAAACGCACTGTCACATATAAAAGTATTGTTCTAATTGAGGACGCTGTATATATTTTCATTTAAAACTCCGTAAAATACTTTAGTTAGTGAAAACAAAAATATGATTTTATATAAAGATACAAATTAACATTGTTAATTAAACTCAGCGCACCGCCAAATGTTTTCGTTGAACCTTTTAATTACCATCAGTAAATACGAGGTAGAAGTGCGAATTTTACAAGCGGTGAAAATGGAACTAACGATGCAGTGAAAATATTGTTATTAAAATTGAATAAGCGGCATGAGTGGAGGGAAACAAAAATAACGTATCTAGGCCGCGCCCGAACTATACAGTTCCGACGTGTAGTCGCTATACGTGTCTGGCAAGATATTAATACTATTTGTGTACGCGAATGCAAATTCTGCAGTGAATTTTTAACGAAATTTCATGGTAAGGAGTGCGTAGTTGTGCGGTCAGCGAATAATTAATTAAGGGCTTTCCACGACGAATATGTTCAACCACACGAGCTCTTCATTTAAAGTTACTAGAACCAGTTATAAAGATTCAAAAACACCGAAATGTAAGTAATATCACGTGTTACTATTTTTTTTATATATAATTAAATAAAAGACCTCAAAAAGGTTTTGACCGAAAGAGGCTTTGTTTTGTTTGCTGAAATATTTTTTTAAAGGTGTTTTATATTTGGATATTGTGAATAGAAACTTTGTAGTGAGGCTCTTTGAGTGCAATTAGTTCACATTTTGTGAATGTTTAATAATTTTATACGACAGTGAAGCTTTTGTCCTGATATTATGTTTCTGTAAGTAATTACAATTTTAACAAATATATCCATTTCCACATAGTATTTTAAATAATTAAAGCTACTCAAAGTAAATTATTTATGTCACTACGTAACAAATTTTTATTATTTTTAATTTGGCACAGGAAATATTAAAATTAGAATTGAAATTTCTGACTATACCACATCTATTGACATAGTATATTAGCCCGTTTTAAAATTATAAACTTATACAATACACACTAAAATGTGTTGGTTAGTTTGTCCATGTAATTTATTACAAAGAGTTAATTTATGGGAAGGAAAGTGGAATAGGCTACTTTTGATTGCAGTAAACCATGAAGGGTACTTCGGAAAATTCCATATTTATCTGCGCGCTTACACAAAATAAAGGTTGATTAATTATTAGTAAACAAAAAATTATATTAAATAGTTTTTATCTTATTTATCGTTTTAAAATATGTAAGTAATAAAATAAAATGTGAGTATAAAATGTTTGTATCCATTACCCGGTACAAGTAAACACTTTGTTATATGTAAGAAAGCAAAGGAACATTAATTGCAATAGAAAGTTTATGCTAGATATCAAAATAATACTAACACTCACCTTAAAACTATTTCTGTTTATTTACCTTCGCTCATCAATCTAAAAAAAGCTTTGAATATAAACAATACTTTATAACGCATACTTACTTTGAACATTTTTGTAAACGAATATATTAAATTATCTCTTGAACTTTTTAAAGTTTTTTTATTTAAGTTTTTTAGGAAGAAGTTTAAAATTAGTTATCTTTTTTTATATTTTCTTCTTTTAATATCATATTAACAGGAAGAATAAAATGAATGAAAAGTAAATGGTGCCCAAACGGCACATCTAGAAGTCATTGAACATAATAATTGAATTTATAATAATATAATAATTATTATTATTTTATTGAAGTACTTTTACAAAGTTATATAATATTTAAAAAATAAATGACCAAGGACACAATACAATTTGGAACCTACCTGAACTAGGTTAACAACCTGTGTTTCAGGTTATGGTTTTACCATACATTTCTTACTGTGACAAAGGCTTAGAACAGAGCACATTTTGAAAATTACATATGAGCGTAGACTATGAATAAAATGATAAGTATTAAAACTTATATAACTAGCTAGACTTACATTAATTGAATTAAAATGAATGAAATTTTTACAATCATTTAGTGTTATACTATGCTTATAAATGCGAGTCATTCTATTTATAAAAAAATTAAATCTCATTCTATTTATAAAATCATTCATTCTATTTATAAAAAATTAAAACAATGAAGTAACAGTCGTGCACCTACTACATTTTTTACTACTTAAAAAGTGATCGATGAATTACTTCATACATTTACTCAGTTTTTAATGTTGAATTTACTAAAAGAATTAACAATAAGTTTTTTTATTCAATAATTATATCATTGCCTTTAAAATAAAAAAAATAAATGTAGTATAATGAAAATTTACGCTGAAAATACAAGCGATTTTTTTTATTAAACCAACATTCACACTGACCGGAGCGCAACTTTGTAATTTCGATGAGCTTTATGTGCTTTACGGTTATCGCGCCGATTTAAATTTTCATAACAACCAAACCATCTGATTAAAACTTGACAATAGCTTCGATATTTTAATAAGGGATTTCCGTGTGTAAAATATTTAAAATCTGATAACGTTATCTTTATTGTGAGATAGGGGAATAAAATTATATTTCAATACAATCAAACGCGTACCTACATATATTTTATCAATGCAGCATGAGCTTTAAATATTAAAAAGACCATTGTCTGGATATAATTCCTTATTATTTTTTGCCAAGCAGTTGATACATATTTTAATGAAATAATGAAATGAAATAAACTTTATTCAATTAGACTTATTACAAGTACTTTTGAATCGTCAATTTAACGTAAGCGTCAGTGTAGTCTGTCCATGAGGAACCTACCACCAGCTCGGAAAGCAGTTCTGCTGAGAAGAGCCGGCAAGAAACTCAACAGTTGCACTTTTAAATATCGATGTTACATTTATTTTATTAATATAACAATAGATAGCCCGCGATAGAAAAATATGAGTCAATAATACTCAACTCCATACCTTTTCATCAACAAGAAACTCTTGAACAGTGTAATACGCTTTGCTTAATGAAATATTTTTAATTTTATCTTTAAATTTTTCTAGGACATTTTGTGGATTATGTGTGTAATATACTAAACATATCGAAAACACTAATTACCATTAGTGGATTACTCTAATGAGTACGCAAATAAACGGTTTTACTTTATATTTATATATGTGAAGGTAACCTAATCTTTTTTGTTACATTTTCACGTTTAAATCAACGACTAAATATCACAACGACATTAAATATCATGAGGACGGACTTCCTTGTATCCCCCACCCGCTTACTACGCGAGCGAAGTCACGGCCAAAAACTAGTTGCCAATAAATATAAGGATCCTGTGAGCTGCAATATAATTAATGCCATATAATTCACTAATAGTATAAAAAAAGTATATTTATTATGAAAGTTTTTTTTTCTATGAGATTTACTTTTTAGCTAAAAACGTTACACTGACTTCAAAGTTACTTGAAAATAATGTTTAGGGGGTATTTTAGTTTATACAAACATTCTTCCACCCCTGTAGGGGTGAAAAATGTTTGTATAAATTAAAGTGATTCATCCTTAACATATATCACATTCTGAAACATACACAAAAAACAACCATGCTGAGTAACACCTCATTTTTTTATTCAATCAAAAACCAATTTGGTTCTTCTTTAAAGAAATTACCGACGCGTAATAAATGTCGTCATTACTGACTCAAACATTTAATTTCGTAAGAATTATATTTAGCTAAAAATTAGAACGATTCGACTTTGAAATCTTTTAAGATGAATTTACGAGTTGTCTAGACGTTTATTGCCTTGTATTGCGATTTTTTCTATCTGCTATAAAATTATACTAGTGATGTAATAGAATGTATACAAAATCGTTATCAGAAGCAAACATCAAACTATATGTGCGAGAACAGTTACATATTACAACTAGTGCTTATTTCGCTTCGTTCCACGCTTCGATCAACAGTAGTATTGTTGATCGAAGGCTCCACGTGTTTTTCACACGTGTGTTTAAGTTATTACCATTAAAATACACTAATACTAGTGTCTTAGTCTTGCTTTGTTCAGGGGTTACACTAAGTCCCCCTCCCAATACACGTTCATCGTATCGTAGTGAAAGGCTTATTAGCGTCCGGCAATCCAGCCGGGCGTTAAGCCAAGAGATTCACCTATATGTTTACCGGTGGTATGTGTAAATGCATTTCCCAACATAAAAAAAGGTGTGACAATAAGCGTCTGACAGTAGCGTTTCTGTTACTCCACATGTCATAGTTTATCTGTATACTAAATTTCATTAAAATCCAGCCGCTATATTATTAGTCCGATTCTAAGTAATAAGGAAACTCAATGAAAGCAAAGTCTATTAATGCAACAGTTTACGCGTGAGCTAAGTATCAAGATTGGTTGAGATATTAAGTGGTAAAATATAACATTTTCCTATTCATAGATCTGGAATGGATTCAAAGATTTGCACGAGGCTAGTTCCTTATCCATTTTATATAATAAATATTAAGATAATAATCAACATAAATAGTCAGAACTGTGTTTTAAAAAAGTCAAATAAACTTTTGAAATACAACTTCGATTTAAAATTTAACAAAAGCTACTATAAATTTCTTGATCTATGTTTATATATTTGCTATATAGCGCTCAAAGAATTTTTTTATATTTTGGAGTATTTATATTCTTTGTGATTTATTAAGGTTGCTATGCTATGCATGAAAGTATTCTTGAAAGTAAAAGAATTTACAAATTTAAAAGAGTATTAATATGAAAAACCGCTAACTCACGTTCTTATAATGTTTTATTCTCTTGAAATACTTATAGTTTTATAAAAAAGTAATAAATAATAATTAAAGTTAGAAAGTCAATTTAAGTTTAACAAAAAAATGTTAGGCAGTAGATACCTTCACAGATAAACATAATAGTGAGCAATGTGAGTAACATAATATTATTATACGCTTAAATATTTCAATGCGCAGTGCAAATATATTATCTTAAAAGCAGTTAGAAAAATTATCAAAGAATAATCTTGGTAGTGAAAACCTAGACAAAATAAAATATTAAGACGAGTTATGTACAGCATCTGCATTTAAATAATATTGCAGAATGAACTTTTGCTCCCATTTTCTCCATGGATGCGGGCGCCAGAAAATTATCGTCGAAGCGAGGAATTAAAGTAGCCGTGAACGGCATAAAATTAACTAAGTCTCTTCCAAGTTGCTGTGTTAAGGTCTTAAGGTGGCAGATTCGCATTTGTCTGCGGGTTAAAGCTCAGCTTCTATGAATTGTAAAAAATATCTAATTATATCATGAATCCTTATTATACTTGCGTAGGAATACAGATCCCAAAGGCCCTTTAAGATATTTAAATTTGTTTATTTGAATTTTTAATTAAGTAATAATAATTCCCTCCTGACTGATTTCTACTACGGTGGCCAAATACGCCTGTTCTTTCACTGTTACTATTCTTTTCCCTCTCAAACTCCGGTAGGTCGACAATTATAAACAATCTGTGAGAAATCAACCACAGGATCGACGACATTACATGTCCTGCGAGGCACGGACGGTAATATACCTCTAACTCCCCAACATCCAATATATAGCAAGGTTGCTTGACATAAAAACCCAGTAATAACTACACTCGGCTAATCCCGGGACTAACACTAAGGACGTATGATGACCTACGCATCTGTGGCCATACGTGCTATTTACTAGACTAACGAGACAGTTCTCACATAGTGATTCATTAAATAAAGATAGTTAGAAAGCATAGACTTACACTATTCTAATATATCAAGTACTTCGCATGGGAATTGTTGCAAAATGTCCTCTAAGGAAGTAACTCTATAAAGCTAGGGTGGGTCGTAAAATTTTTAGTATATACTAACAAGAGTATACTTGAAATTACTTCATTTTATCAGAGAGGCACTGGTAGCCCAGTGGTAACGCGCTCGCTTGGGAAACCGAGTGAAGCGGGTTCAAATCCTGGGTCTTGCACCAGTGATATTTACATGTGCGAATTATTTCCAACATGATTACCACTTGTCATACAGTGAAAGAAAATATCGAGAGAAAAAATGCATGTCTGAGAAAACCTAGCAAGTTTTAGAAAGACATGGGCAGTCCGCCAGCCTGTACTTGGTCAGTATGGCCTGATTTCCCTCGTATTGAAAGAAGGCCCGTGCTCAGCAGTGGAACGTTTAAAAGGGCTGAATACATACATCATAGAGAAATAAAGGGGAATATAAAATTAAGTCATTGTAAGATATGAACTTAATTTATGGTAATATTGAATGATATCTATCTGTAAATACCAGCTTCTTGCTTGCAATTGCAAGAAAAGCATTAAATACAGTGATATTTGATTGATAGCGCATTGATTCTTGATTTAAACATGTGAAACAGTAATAATCTGTATTGTTAATATTTTTCTATATACAAATGTTTTACATTTATGTTTATGAACCTTTGGGTTTGTATCCCAGGTTGGGTCAAATTTAGGCTTTCTGTTTAGAAATTCTCAGTAACAGCCTGGACTTGGAAAGTTAGCGGTATTTCATCCCCATGCATGAACTCGGCAGAGTGAAAGAAATAGAGAGTACTCCTGTGTCTTCGCGTACACTTGTACACTATAATCTCCTGTGTTTATGACTAGTCTCAGTGAGATTGGCCATCACCATCCACCACCGTGGCTGAAATTCAATCAGGAGGACAAATTTATGTGTTACTCCATGTTTTAGTTCTTCATCCAAATCCATCCAGCCGTTACATCGCGAAGAAGTAATTTATAATAGTAGTGGGATTTTGCTATATTCCAATACATACTGAGCCATAAATAACACCTTATATATCGTAAAAAAAGTATTAAAAATAAATACAAATTCAAAACACACTCGCGGTGAGAAGTATTGTAAAAGTTGCAAAGCAATAGCGCGATATAGAGAATACGACACTGTCAGCTGCCTCTTTTATTGTCCTTGTCTCAGTTCACTGATATTTGCAAAGGAACTTCATATGCGTAAAGCAGAAATATTGTTTGTGAATTGACCATTCTTGCTATATTTACTTTTAGGGTGAAGTTGAAAAATTTAACATCTGCATACATATTAAAATATTTGTGTCAAATTCTTTATCAAACGAGACTAATAAGTTTAGGTAATATAGAGTAATTAATAAGGTAAGTAATAACTAGCACTGAAGAGGCGTCGAATGAGTCATTGTATTATGTTTTTTTTTGCCAGTGACACACTCTTGTGAGTGTGTACTCTTATGATGGCCCTAACTATAATATAGTATACTAAATACTATATTAGTACTCACTCCCCAGCATACAACGTATCTCTATGCAAAAAAAGTACAATACAATGCTTGGTCGCTTTTTGAAAAGAAACCGATAATTACAATATCACCTTTATGATATCATTGAGTAATTCTATTTAATATTACAAAAGTTTGTGAAGATGGATGGATGAATTGATGTTTGTTAGGTACTTCTTTCACGCAAAATTTGATAAAATTTTATAGTAACATAGCTTATACATTAGAGTAAAGACTAGCTATAACTTTAAATCTTAAAAGAACCCAAAGACCTTACCTTTTAAGAAAAAATTATCTAGCTTACACAATATGTAGGTACAATAACAAAATGTTGATCCGAAGTCGAATCTTAAGAGTCACGCATAGCTTTGGCGAGGGATTCCTAAAAATTCCTGTAGATACTTGTGTTGTCTGTTCTGCCCATTCCCCTACATATATTAAATTCTACGGACCGCATTGTTTTCATTCTACTTTGGCCTGTAATATCGTTCTAAGATCGAGTTTTCATGTCTTCTCAACATTGATGTTATACAAATGAATTTCTAATAACGCATATTATCTTCACATTCCGGTTTATCCACAAAAATTTAATAAAGTAAGCAATTATGTTTCAAGTAACTTGAAAAAATTGGATATTTAGAGAATAATTATTTAATTTTCGTATTATTCTAAAGTTTCAATAAGTCCATCTGTTAGTAACGTATGCATCCCTTGATCTTTTCTGCTATTGCAACGAAACTCGTGAGTTATTGTGTGCAAGCCTACAAAGATTTCTAGTATAGCATATGCATTCAGTGTTTGATGTATTAGATAATTTGAAATTTATTTGTCTGAACAAAGTAAGGATGGGGCATAATTAAAACTAGTGCATTTTATACTGTCAAATTAAGTAATATTCATTTAAAACTAGAGTTTTTCAATGTATAAATGTATACACCCCCTTCTACCCCCCTTCTACCCTCCTTCTATTTTATAAATATGCTAAGTATCTTCTGTAAATTGTGACTATTATTAAGTGTCCAATTATTATTAGCAAAACCTTATCCTCACCCACCTGTTCATTCAATACTCTTTATTACATTGAAGTCGAGATACTTTGTATAAGATTTCCATTGTCTCGTAACCGTTAATGGGTGGTCCAATTCACGAGATTTAATTTTGTTTTAGATAAATATTATATTTATAAGTAAACTAGCAGACCCAATAGACTTGTTGCTGTGGGAAACATATGAAAATCGTTAATTTTGCAGTAAAAACAAGAAATAATCGGGATAAAAACTATCTTGTTTTAAGTTGGAACAAATCACACATTTAAAAATATACTTTAATATTAGATAAGTAGTTCGGAGTTCATCCCGGACCAACATGGTGACACGAAAATTTTATATAAGTAAATATTTTATTGTATATACAGTACCTATGACGTGCATTCTAAGGAAAAGTTTGCGTCCTAAATAGAAAAAAAAAACATTCCTGGAACAGACCCTGGTAGTAAACAAAAATCAAGAACATACACACACATATGTCTCTTCAGCTTTATAATATTAGTATAGATAAAATAAAGGCAGCGTAAAGTGAATTTTACTTTTAGTTTCTTATAAATCGCCATACACTTATTACTTTTACCACACTAAAAGGATTTATCATGAACGTGTTAAGGTGCGCTTGTTGTTACAGTTTGCTTGGTAGATAGAACTCAAGTCGTTAGTTGAGAGCGTTTGTAATCGACTAAAGGCCTTTGTCTTCAATAGATTATTTCCTTACAAATTCATTTTATTTACTCTAGGGTATTATAACAACCATAAAGTTCATTATTTAGGAAAATATAATAAAACAAGGTTTAAAATACAACTTTAAACAAACGTTTAAAGGAGATTTATTAGTAGTTGTTTTATGTTTTAAAATTACAAACAACTATTATCTGAAATCTCGAAATATATGATTTTATGTAAATATATGATATGATTTTATGTTTTTTATTTAAATTCAGTCTCATTTGAAAAGGTTAAGTATCTAGTAAAGGATTATGATTTATTAAAAATTAAAAATTCTGACTGCGTAAAAAAAGGAACTAAAAAAAACAAGTTATCGAAGGAATATGGTATTATCCATTAGGACACAAACATATCTACATGTTTTATTCTTGTTGTGAGTCTTAATACCTGTATGCATGTCACCGACTGCAACATACTTTTGTCTTTCAATAGCTTGTTCCTTTGTTTTTAGATCGTTTTGTACGCAGTAAAAATTTTTTATTTTTATAATTTATTGTTTATTTATATGGAGCCTTTTAGTTGTAGCCAATTAATTATACATTTAGAGTTTTATTTAACAAAATATTATTTTTATATTTTTGTAATCGCTTTTTAAAACTTTTTAATCTCATACCACACTTGATAGGTTCGGTAGAAAAAAAAATCAATACGCACATATTGGCGCCTGAAGTCGCCCATTTTAATTTTTAATAATATCCATACTATAGCCTATAGCACTCACGTTATCAAGACAAATCTAGAAACATATGAATTATTAAGATGCGCTATACCATTCGGTAATTACGAGGGAACAAAGGATCAGACATACATATATATTATGTACATACAGGTCAAAAACCTCCTTTGGGCTTCACCGCAGTACGATAATTATGTTTGATATTCTAATTAAAATAGTTATACAAAAAACAGTTACAATATTACTGGTTGGCATTGTCTTAACATAATGTCATAAGCGATACATAAGTTCTATTTCGTTCGTGGAAAACGTTGTACCGGCAATGCGGAGTAGAAACCACTCCGCCTTCCTTACACCACAGTATTGTTTTTAAACTGTAAGATAGCTGCAATTTATTGTTTGGAAAATTTAAATCCTGTTATGAATTCAATAGATATATTATACAAGATAAATATTGCAGTTATTCAATGTAAAAAACCTTATCGTTATATTATTAAAATAATAATTTTAGTTGTGACTAAGTTTAGGGAAGGTTAAGGTTTAATTAAATTTAGGAAGCTCGTCATAACGAATCAAGTGAACTGCAAACTCGAAGATTTCATTAGTAGCCATTAAAAATTTCTTATATCCACCTCATGTCTGTATCATCTGATTAACTCGATGATATTAAATAATTTTATTAGTATCGGCGATTTTACAAACTAATAAATTTTCAAATCGATAAAATAGAAGTAGAATAAAATTGATTTTTAAGATTTTTGTTAATTAGTAAGTTAAAAAGTTGGCAAATAAAACCGTATTAAAACAGTTTAAGTTTTTGCAAGGTTTGTGGAGTTTTACAGCCAGCTTCTGATTTCATCATCAGACCAAGTTCCTTGGTATCGTATTGATATAGCTTCAATGTAGTAATTCAAGTGTCAACTTTTATGTTAACTGAATACTAGCAAGTGCTGGAATAATAAATAGAATATTTTGAACAGAAAAACAGGCAGAGACCGGCAAAAGAATAAAACAACTAAAAAAAAACTTGTAAAAACGAAGCTTTACTAAAAACTTTGTTTTATTTTTTATTTTAGTTTTTTTAAGCTTATAAAGCTGTTATTTAAAATGAAAAGATGCAGCATGATATAGTCATTTATATCTTGAAATTACAGTACATGAATGTTGGAAAACTTCTACTAGCGTCTTTGTGCGGATAATTATACTCCAAGTGCCGACCTTTTACCTCGGGTTCCTTGCTCAAAAACTTTTCTAATATTATTTTTAGGGCTTTACATCTCGTTACTGAAGATATACAGATTTTGATATTTTGTAACTGTTTTAAAAGTATTAGGATAGGTAAAAAGAAGATAAAAGTATGTGATAAGTATAACATCGCAAGCTGTAATATGAATATATTTGTTTGGCGATAATATACAGTAATATATAGATTTCTCAGAGATGAGATATTTTCCCGCAGTAATGTAATTATCCTATATGTTGACCCGGATAACCAGCTATCATCATCAAAATCCGTGTGTCCGGTAATTTTCTCGTTATGTGTTTCGAGACAGACAGACAGACAAAAGTTCAAAAAAATATAGATTCGGCCTCTGTATTTATAATTGTGACTATTTCAATAAAATTTTACAAAAACTATTTAATGTACAGATTCGTGTCAGAATTTTATTAAATTATGTATAGAGTATAGATATTGAGAGACAAAACAGTTCTGTGTTTTTTTCTCCCCAATTAGTCAACCGATTTGCTTTATTTTTGTTAGTAGTTATTGACGAGTTTTAGTGTTATTAATAAATAATATGATTATGGTCGCATTTCGACCACTGGGCGAACTTTAGTAATAACAAGGAGTAGACGACTTCAAGAAGGAAAACGTGTTTTATATTACGCGATATCTTCACTAGTTAAACACGTATATATATATATATATATATATATATATATATATATATACGTGTTTAACTAGTGAAGATAGATATATATAAATTGTATGTCTTTTAGTGGGGGTTTTTGTATATTAGAATACTAGCGACTCACCCTCGCTTTGCATCGGGTTCGTCCCTAGAAAAAATAAATCTATCCCTTTGGAACCGTACATTTTTCCGGGATGATATATAATCTAAAGCCTTCCTCAGTTAACGGGCTGTCCAATGCAAAAAGAATTTTTCAAATTGGATTAGTAGTTCCTGAAATGAGCGCGTTCTACCAACCAAACAAACAAACAAACTCTTCAGCTTTATAATATTAGTATAGATAATAATTTACTAATGAATATAAATAATTGCTAATGAATCATATATAAATAAACAAATAATATATACATCATAAATGATTCAATATCACAGTAATTAGACTGACGTTGTGCAATGAAATGAAATTCTGATGCATGAAGGACTGAAACGAATAACAGTTCTAGAATGGAACTGCCCAACATAAAATTGAATGCTCTAAAAATGGTAATACTAGGTGACAGCAGAAACTACGTTAGTAAATCCATAAGTTTTGCAATTTTACGGTTTTTTTTTTCATTTTATGTACTAGGTTTGTCGCCCTATTTTATTCGCAATTTTATATAATTTGAGTTTCTATTAAATTGAAAGGTGTGATATGAAATTTTAGACTCTATTACTTCAGATTGTTTTATAAAATTTCAATTTTATATAGTCCAGGTATATAGAAATTATAAATATATAATTATATATTATACTCATGATACTCGTATCTATACTATAATATTATAAAGCTGAAGAGTTTGTTTGTGTGTTTGGTAGAACGCGCTAATCTCAAGAACTACCTACTAATCCGACATCAAAAATTCTTCTTGCATTAGATAGCCCGTTAACTGAGGAAGGCTATAGGCTATATATAATCCTGGAAAAATGTACGGTTCCCGTGGGATAGATTTGTTTTTATCTAGGGACTAGTGAGTCGATAGTATTTACATACATACATACCTAAGTTCTTCTCAGTCATATGATCTTGTAGTATAGCTAAGTTACGTTTCGCCTGCGGCTTCGCTTGCGTGGTACATCAACAAAAAAAATATTCATTTTCAATAATGAAGATGCATAATATTATGTAAAGTTTTAATATTTACATTTGTTGGATCATAAAAATGTCTTGGAATGTACTATTATATTTAAGTAAAAATAAAATTTTGAAGTTCATCTGATGGTAAAGATTATACGCGATTATTTGAACGTACTGAGACACTTTTAGTGGAAGATCCGATATCACGTAGAAAGCAAACACATTTAGTTTATACTGTGTTGGGATCAAGTTTTATTGCTTCGTAGTATTATCCTCATAGAAATCTTCAAAGAAAAATGTAGCGTAAAAGTGAATTTACAAAAGTCATATTCTATAAGTATATAAAATATATATTACACATGAAATATATTATTGCTTAGTTTAAGTTATTATATTTCTACATTATTTTAGTTAAATATCTTTTTTCTCTCTTTTTTACTATAAACAAACATACAGTCTATATTATATGAAGTAATATACTATTATGCATCAATAAATTTTAAACTCGTTATATCTATGTAGACAGAATCTATTCATAGGAGATAGACCAATTTCATCGCTTTGAATGTCCCATGGCAAACCTCCTGCGTCCTGTGTGCAGTTAAATGCCTTCCAGGACCATTTTCGGGGCCATTTCGTTATGCCATAGCCATTTCCATTATTGGACACTATCTAATGAACACAAATGACTTGGAAACTCTGTGCTAAATGATTCTCTTTTACGCTAACGACATTTACTAAAACAATTACGTAATCATATTATTTTATAAGAGATTTTTGTGAGTGAAATGCGTAATTTTTATTATTTTAATAATAAAATATTTTTTATTATATACTAGCTTTCATGTTCATCTCCACTTGTAATATTTGTTACTCATTACTAAAAAATCCGAAATTTAATCGTTTCAAAGATTAGAGTTTTTATAATAAAATAAACTTTATTCAAATAGACACATTAGAAAAACTTTCAAATCGTTAATTAAATTTAAAGAGTGCCAATGTAGTCTATCCGTGAGGAAACTACCACCGGCTCGGAAAGCAGTTCTGCTGAGAAGAGCCGGCGAGAAACTCAACAGTTGCTCTTTTAAATATCAAAGTTATATTTTATTAATTATACTTAACATAATATTATAGATAGTTCGCATATGAGTCAATATTTCGTTGTTCCACACATTACCATCAACAAGAAACACTTGAACAGAGTAATACGATTTGCTCAATAAATTATTTTTTAATTTTATCTTTAAATTGGTGAAAAGGGAAATCTAGGACTGTTTGTGGAATCTTATTGTATATGCGTATTCAGGCTCATGAAGGATTTATTCATCTTTTGGAGTCAACATTTGGACGTAACAAGCTTATTTTTTTTTTCGAGTGTTTATTGTGTGTCTACCATTGTTTTTTAAAATAATTATTTTAATTTTTACGAATGAACAGGTAATGTAATATATTACCTGCATATATTATATTGTGATGCAACTGTAAGAATATATTTTTTTTGAAAACATCTCGCAGAGAATCACGAGCTCTTAGATTTATAAACATAATACATTTTTAGACTTAGTATCGTTCAAATAACAATATTATGAGTTCGAGGGTAGCTACTATGAAATTGCACTTTACTGTATTTGCTTATTTGTATAGACCACAGTGTAGTATACTTTATATATCTTAACAAGTGAAAAGGTAAAATTGACAGCAAATACCTCGTCATCAGAATGTAGTAAAATAAGAATCTATCAACTAAAGGACCTAATCTCTTAATCCCGAGCATGAAAACCTTTAGTAAGTGACGATAAATTCGATATGCCCAAATTAGTACAGTTTATACACAAACAGTCGCACATTGTTTCGAATGAAATATATTACATGCCGTTCATTATTACGCTTTAAATTATTTATTATCATGGTATGGTTGAAATTTCTAGTTAAACCCATGTTTGATTAATATTTTGAATGCTAAAGTGTGTTTGCTGGTATGTTAATTTGAGCTCCTTATAAGTATCAATAGAGCAGTAGACTGATGTTTTGAACGTAAATGCGCGTTAAAGCACAATATAGCTAGTACAACCTAATACGTCGTATATTCAGGGTTCGATTTGCATTAGATAATATTCAAGTTCTAAGAATTATAAAAAATATTGATTAATGAAGTAGAAATCTTTAAGTTCGAATACTCACATTAATATATTTAATTATAACAGTATTTATATATGTATGTCATGATAAATTAATACTCCCATGTAATATTCAGACAAAAATGTGGAAAAATAATAATTTTAGAGCAATAGAAAACTTTAATACATATCAGGAAGACTAAAATAAATCCTGTTAATCAATGTTAACTGTTTTAAATGTATTCTGGATATTGATCACCATAAGTTAAATGATAATGTAGAAATAAATAACAGTAAAATTAGAATTGTTAATAACTATACGTTCAAATTTTAAAGGTATTAGAAAAAGTAAAATATGTTTGAGTGAACCCTTCTTAACTCCAGCCTTAAACAATATTTTGATTCAATAATAAAAACGTGTATCATTCACTTATATACAGACAGTATTAACATTCAAAATGAATCATTTTATCATTAAGCATCGTCAATATTGTAAATCGGTGTATTGGATCGGTTGCTGTGGGGAAGAGCCTTAACGATTCACTCATTTTCACAACCGCGAACATTCACGCGGAAAATTACGTCTAATAGACATCAGTTATTAGTATTCATAGCATGCTGATGATAAATATAAGCAAAATGCTACAATATTCAAATTATATCTTCTAGTAGTAATTAATACTATATTTTGTTCTAAAAAGTAAGATGTCATTATCTATTGAACTTCTCTTACATATATACGCAAAAGTTAATATGTATATATGTTTGTTGCTTTTTCACGGTAAAATGGCTCGACGGATTTGGATAAAATTTTGTACACAAAATAAATAAACAATGACTTGACATAACACAGCGAGCAAAGCAAGAGCAAGTCACCATTTTATTATAAGATAAAAATATATGTATACATTAAAAAGTTATATTTTCAGAAGATGTAACATCGTAAACCTGTACGTTATTTATCGAAACGTAACCTCAGAGCGTCACAGTTAACAGTAATCAATAATGGAAATCTCTTAAATACTTTCCCTCGAGATATCTTGACCGAAAAATCTTTAAAACAAAAAACTACACATTCCGCACATTTATTTGATATCAATCACGGTAGAGCCTCGGCTTGCGTCGGGCGTAGTCGTCGCGAGTCGGCTCGAGCCGTAGCAGTACTTCAGTGTGCCTAACTGGCTCCGGAAAACGCACGTGTGCTACGGCGTAGAGGCAGACGTCTGTATAAGTGGACACTAAGTGCGTCTACGAAAACTAGATGCGAAGTGAAAATATATTTTGTGTAGTGAATATGTATTAAGGATTGTGTGTTGAAAATTTTCTCGTTTGTTATATGGTAAGTGACTTTCATTTTTATATTTATTGTATTTTTATTGCTTATACATATAAAAGTTATATTTAATTTATTAAATACATTAAAACTACAGACTGTTGTTAAATTCAAAAAATATATAATTCCTTGATATAATTATAATATTCAAATTTAAATCATTTTCAACATTATACAACATAACATTCTCTGGCCAATAAATCGTTTTAAGGTTTTTGAAACTCGTGTTCAGCCACAAGCGACTATCGTATCCAAAAATTCTGCCTTAGAAATTGGAAACTTGAGTACAGTATTGCTTAAATTTAACAATGGCGTTTTTGAATACTTAAATTCTAGACATTTTGAAAAATTATAATTACTCATGATTAAATTTGCTATAGTACTACGATTTTACTCATGTTGATTACATTTTTATTATTTTTCTTCAATTCTTTTCTTTTTCGATTATATTTTTACTGGTAATAAGTGCTGAGGGGAAAAATAGACTTGAAAACGAAATGAAACCATATTATAATACAATATTTTTGCATAATATTATGGTAACACGAGTATTTTTATAAGAACCTATTGAAGTTAGAAATTTAACAAATATAAAATGGATCAGTCAATTTTGATATTAAAAAATTTTCAAGTTTTATAATGTTTGAAAATATAAAATTAATTTCTAATGTTTCCTTCAAAATACATTGTTCGTAGGTAATCCTAAACAAATATATCCTAAACATTAACTATAGTTTATAGGTAAGAAGATTATGCTAAAACAAAGGGTTCAAAATTATAGCTTAATTATTTGAACGAAATATTAAATAGGCTGACGAAGTGAAAGCTTACATGAATTAATTAAATTACTAATGTGTTTGCTGAACACTGCTAATGAAAAGTGATAAACTTTGTTATATAAATTAAATCAAATTTTACTCCAATTGTAAATAATATTATGTAGATAATTTCGAAGTTAGCAACAGAAATATTAACGATAAATATTTATTATGTCAGCATTGTGTGTATTATATTGTCTATATTGTGGATTAAAAAGTAATTATATATAACATCTAGCATAGATTTCTCAGAGATGAGATATTTTTTCGCAATAAAAAGTATCCTATATGTTGACCCGGATACCCAGCTATCATCATACCAAATTTCATCAAAATCCTTCCAGTGGATTTTCCGTGATGCGGTAACAGACAGACAGACAGACAAAAATTCTAAAAACTATAGATTCGGCCTCCGTTTCGATAATAATGTCTATTTATTTTGTCTATATTGAAATATTCCAACAAATATTTAATATACAGGTTCAGCTTAGTTACAATTTTATTACATGTATAGACTAGCATTGCCCGCGGCTCCGCCCGCGTTTAGATGATCAAAAATTAAATTCTAGGTTTTACACATTAGTATACTTTTACATACACCACTTTCATTGCGCACTGTATGATTGGTAAATAATGGCAGTGATTGACAATGCCACAAAGGTTCCTCCGTTAATCTCATAGTTGATTTAGTAATATTGCACTTTTTGTTTTAGCAATAACATTTATGTACGTGTATACTTCTGTTTTGTTTGTTTGTTTGTTTAGTTTTGGGCGATAAGCTCTCAAACTACGGAATTACTTTTAATATTTTTGATTAATTTAATATTTAGCTGATTATATAAATTACTTAATGGTAGCTTTTCTTAATGTTAATTTGTCGTGAAACAGAGGTTGGTTAGCGCTGGTTAGTAATATTTTCCAAAACGATGTTAAAAGAAAGTGTAATAAGTAAATAATTCTAAGCAAATACTTTTTATTATTTCATATGGCTCGGCTAATATGATTAAAGCCGTAAGCATTTTATTGTGTCGTTTAAGCCTTTATCTTCCAAGAAATGATGTCCAAAAAAAAAAAACAAAAAAAGTTGAGATATAACAGTTCCTAAAATACTTTTTCATAGTTTTTGAGATATTGAATATTTTTAGTTACCCGCTTTGTCAGTTTAACAGCCATAACCTTGTTTTCCATAAAATGTTATAAAAAATTATGAATCGAACTTATTTTTACGGTTGATAAAAAGAGTCGATATTGTGGAAACGTAAATGTTATTTGTATTTATTTTAGTGTTAACCTAACAAAACACGTAAGTAAGAAAAACAACACAGTATTTTGCTATACGAAACCTATAATGAGCGAGTTGGAGTTGCCCAATTTTTAGGTTAAAAGATTAAAAAATATTAACATTATTTACTAAAAAAATAAAAACTTACAAATATTTTCATTTGAAAATTGTTTCGACCAACAAAATATTACTAATATGTTACTAATTTATAAAGCTTGTTTGTCTTTATTTTATTGAAAATTTGAACACGGGCGGGGCCGCGGATAATTTAGTAGTAATTCTTATAAAGTCATAGAAAGGTCACATCTGTACATTTTTATTTTGATTAAAACTACACATTTTAAAAACACATGGCGACATCTGTTGTCAAATATCTAAATAACACATAAATAAATTTTCATTTAAACAACTATTTTAATGAATAAAATAGCGCTATTGATATTTCTTTTAAGATAAGCTTTTTTTAATAGTTTTAACATATACAAGTTACCTTGCTAAAATGTTAATAGTACCATCGTAATTTTATTTTAACCAGTTTTTGTATTTTTTCTCAGAAATAAAAGACTATCCTATATGTTGAGTCGGATAACATGCTATCACCATACCAAAATTCATCAAAATCCCTCCAGTGGTTTTTCTGTGATGCGATGCGACGTGATGTGGTCACATACAGACAAACAGACAAACATTCTAAAAACTATAGACTCGGCCTCTATATCGCTAATAATGAATATTTCAATAAGATTTTTCGAAAAATATTGAATTTACGGATTCGGATTCGTTACAATTTGATTATATGTGTAGTTACTAATTTATAATGCCAAAAAGTTTGCTTTATTGAAAATTTGAACACGGGCGGGGCCACGGGTAATTTAGTAGCAATTCTAATAAAATTGTAGAAAGGTCATATCTGTACATTCATATTTTTGGAATTAAAACTACGTATTTTAAAAACACATGGCGACATCTATTGTCGAATAGGTACCTAAATAACACATAAGTATATATTAATTAAAATAACTATTTTAATGGATAAAATAGCGCTATTGATAATTTGATTTTCAAGATAAGCTACTTTTAATAGTTTTTACCATATTTAGTAAGTTACCTTGCTAAACTGTTTACAGATAGTATCATCGTCGTTTGCTCCAACCAGTTTTTGTATTTTTTCTCAGAAATTAAATATTTTCCCGCGGTAAAAAGTATCCTATATGTTGACCCGGATCACCAGCTATCATCATACCAAATTTCATCAAAATCCCTCCAGTGGTTTTTCTGTGATGCGGTAACAGACAGACAGACAGACAGACAGACAGACAGACAGACAAAAATTTTAAAAACTATAGATTCGGCCTCTGCATCGATAATAATGTCTATTTCAATAAGATTTTCCCAAAAATATTTAATGTACAGATTCGGCTTAGTTAGAATTTTATAATATGTATAGATTATGAGTAGGTACTCATAATCTAGGAAATCAAAGGCGTTTATTTGAATTCCAATTTTACTTTATTATATTTATGTAAGAATTTATATTATATGCCTGGTTAATAGTTACTTGCAGTCAAAAGTTATATGTTTTATTTTCATTTAATAATATAGTTTTATATAATATTATAGAAGCTAAGTATACTATTGTTTTATTATCTACTTGCAGAACCCGCGGCTTCGCCCGCAATCAAATTACTTTATTATTTGCAAAAATAAGTTCATATAAGATTTTGTGTTCTTAAAGATATAAGGAACACAAATTTCATTTTAGCGATCGTAATTCAAAATATCCTGTATCTTAAAAGATGTTTAACATAGACAACACGATCTCTTCTTTATATCCACACAGTAAGTGTGCACCTACGGAGAACTTGACTTATATTCCTCTGTTTAAATATATGGGGTGAATTTCGGAAAAAATCTAATACACATATTTCTTATTTTCCATCTTAAAGCTAAATACTTTTCGTGCATTTCGCGTTTAGAATAACAGAGTTTCATACAATCTTTCAACCCCTATTTTACCCCCATAGGAGATAAATTTCAAAAAAACCTTTCTTAGCTGATGCCTACATTGTATAAGGAATATGTCCTCTAAATTTTACGTCTCTACGACCAGCAGTTTAGGCTGTGCGTTGATCGATCAGTCAGTCAGGACAAAGCATTTTATGTATATATAGATTACTTTGTTCGTTGGACGGATATAAATAAGATGTGACAAAAAATAATATTCGTCCTAGAGCTATAAATACGGAAAGCGTTTATTAAATATCATTGGTACAATTATTCCTAAGTTTAATTCGAAATTAAAATATTATATTGTGAGGAAACAAAGAATCCCGTGGGATAACGTACGAGTTCTTATTCATTTCTTAGACTCTATTACAAGGTAGTTATTACATTAATATGATGCGTAAATATATATAAATATCTACAGCTTACTATACATTAAGTTTCTTTCATTGAATATTTACAAAGCTCTTTATCACTCAATATAAAAGAGAAATCGAGGTACAAACCAGAATCCTAAGCCATTAACGCAAAGTCCTTTGAAATAAAATATCTTATAAAGTTTTAATGAATATGGAATATTTAAGTTCATTCCAATATATATTCAGTATATATGTACATCTATAATATAAGAGCTGTAATTCGAACTGAGTAGCAACGAAATATACATATAATATGTAGGACGTAGGTATATTAAAATATATATATACTAGCGACTCACCCTCGCTCCGCTCGGGTTCGTCGTCTCTAGTTACGTTTTAAGGTTTAGTATAGATTTCTCAGAGATGAGCTATTTTTTCGCAGTAAAAAGTATCCTTTATGTTGACCCGGATAACCAGCTATCATCATACTATCAAAATCCCTCCAGTGATTTTTTCGTGATGCGGTCACAGATAGACAGACAGACAGATACACAGACAGACAGACAAAAATTATAAAAACTATAGATTCGGCCTCTGTATCGATAATAATGTCTATTTCAATAAAAATTTCCAAAAAATAATTAATGTACAGATTCGGCTTAGTTACAATTTTATTATATCTTGTATTGTATTTGTTTTATTATACGTTAAGTTATGTAAACGCTAATAGTTATAGTATAATCAAAAAATTTTCCGGACAGACGGATGTAATCTCTTCCATAATCATGATTCTGGTAAAGCATTCTAAACCTCGGGAACCAAAAATCTAAATAATTCTGTAAAAATCAAAAGAGATATTTTATTAGAAATAATTCCTTAAATCTAAGGAACTGTTATGACTTATTTAAGCTATTTATAATTTATGGAACCTCCATATTTTTCATTTCAACTATTGTAAACGATTGTAGAATTTCGTTTTGCGTTAGCTTGTTGATATACATACATTTTTTTATCCTTTTAGATTAAAAACTCAAAATAATTATTATAGCTTAAAAGAAAAGCCTGGACTGAAATGGCCCTTTGACTTACTAGGAATTACTAGGGATACTCAATTCGGGTAAAAGGTTTTTGACGTGATATCTTTGTTTATGGAAAACCAATTTTTATGATTCTACATTTCAATCATGATCATTTGTTAATTAGTTAACTGAAATTAAGTACTTAACCGAATTGAATTGCTTTGGATAATAAAAAGCTTAATTAAATATCCGAATAAGACTCCAGTGAAGAAAATTTTCTTAAATGAAAAATAAAATTTTGCTTTCAGATAGATTTTAATACTATAGTATAACTCTACAATTTAAATAGATAATAATTTATATAAAACACACATTTACTACTTTACTTCACTAGTTTAAATCGAGTGAAGTATCCAATGAGAGGATTTTTTTTATTGTGGTTTAAATTCCAAAAATTTTGGCAAGAATAAAACTATCTTTTCGGATTTTTTCGCGGATTTATTTTGATTTTTGGTTCCCGACGTTTCGATTGCTTTACAGCAATCATGGTCACGGGAGAGACTGAGGTGTTAGATGTCTCAAAGGTATTATATAGTTGTTACAGACAGCCTACCCACAAATAACAAAATGAATTCAAAAAACTTGAAAATTGGCACCAAAGTACCTTACAATATTTGTTAATTTTAATTTTAAAACATTTTTAAAACATTTTTATAATTTTAATTACTTTTATATTATATAATTTTATATAATTTATTTAATTTTAGCTTTATTATTATAATTATTACAATTTTTTAGAAAATTTATTGATTAATAATCTATATTTAGTGTTGCCATTATTATATTTATAACTATAAAGGAAAAAATAAATTATTAATTATTTAAGCCACATTATTATTCTATGTGTAATTTAAAAATTTAAATTAATTAAGAATTACTATTTGCAAATGAAAATATTAATTTGAATACTAATTTAAATTACTGTTATTTTGATCCGCACAGTAAGAACTTACTACATCTAACTGTCTGTTTTGTTTAGATATATTATTTGATTTTATTATATTAATGACAGGATCCCATGACGATGGTAGTTCCCAGCCATCTTCCCTATTGAAATTTGGATGTTTTTTAATTTCTATGGCTTCCCGAATCATTCTAGGGCGATATCTGTTTTCTTTCGCGAGGATTTGGGGTCTATCGAAGCGAATATAATGGCTTGGGCGGTCCTGACTATGTTTGCAGACAGCAGATGTTGTATTACGACGGTGTTTCACATCAGCTATGTGTTCCTTGACCCGAGTTCTAATGGATCGCTTTGTTTGTCCGATGTAAGAGAGTCCACAATCACAATCAAGCTTGTAAACTCCTGCATCTTGTAGAGGGATGTGGCACTTGACAGGTGGTAAGAATTGACTTATTTTCTTTGGCGGCTTGAAGTAAGTTTTAATTGAAGCTCGCTTTAGGATGTAGCCAATCTTGTCAGTGACTCCTCTCATGTAAGGTAGGACTGCAGGGACGCGCTCGACTGTGGCTGGTTTCACTCGGTCCCTGTGACGTAGGCGCGGCACTTGCAGCTTGTTGTCTCGCAGAACTTGCTTGACATGTTGCAGCTCTCCGGCCAGGTGTTGCTCGTCACAGATCCCTTGTGCTCTCTGAAACAAAGATTTTCCCACGGTAGCTAACTGTGAAGGGTGGTGGTGAGATTCACCATTCAAGTACCTATCTGTATGGGTCTTCTTTCGATACACAGTATGACTCAAGGTGTTATCTGGGTTACGTATGACTAATACATCTAAGAAAGCTAAGGAATTATTAGACTCCAGTTCCATTGTAAATTGTATTTTAGGGTTTATGGAGTTAAGATGTTCTAAGAATACAGATATTTTATCAGATGGTAATATTGTGAAAGTGTCATCTACATACCGCTTGTAGAAACGAGGAGTCACGGGCGATGTGTTTAAGGCAGTCTCCTCGAAGGCCTCCATGAAGATGTCAGCGACAACGGGGGAGACAGGCGAACCCATGGCCACTCCATCCACTTGCTTGTAGAATTCATCATTCCACAATAGGTAGCCCGATGTAAGGCAGTGTTGTAAAAGTTCAGTGTATTCTTCTTGCATACTATTGTCCAGTAGCTTTCTTGATACTATTTTGACACAGTCTTCTACTGGTAGGCTGGTAAATAGAGACTGTACATCAAAACTAACCATCGTTTCATTGTCATTGAGTTGTAGATGTTTTATCTCATTAACAAAATGGTAAGAGTCTCTTGTGAACGCTGATGTTTTTCCTCTGAGTGTTGAGAGTACTTTCGCTACTAGTTGGGCCAATTTATAAGTCGGTGTGTCGATTTGACTCACAATTGGACGTAGCGGAGCGTTGGGTTTGTGTATCTTTGGAAGTCCATAAAGTTTAGGCGGCTTTGCACAAGATGGAATAAGGTTTTTAACATCAAGATTCAATGCATCGGAGTGTTTCTTAATTAATTTTTTAGTATTATTTAAAACAGAGGTGGTTGGGTCTGTTTTAACCTTTTTATATGTACTTTCATCCGACAAAAGTTGTTTAATTTTGCTATTGTAATCTGATGTATCCATCACGACGGTAGCATTTCCCTTGTCTGCGCGTAGTATGGTGATGTCTGACCTGCTGCGTAAGTTCTTCAACGCTAAATACTGTTGTTTACTGAGATTAGGTTTGGGCTTAGTACTTCGACGTAACAAAGATGAAACATCTTGACGTATCGCCTCCATATCCTCAGGTTTCATAATATTTTTGGCCAGGACGTCTTCAACCGCACAAATAATGTTCTCATAAGGGATGCGGGCCGGTGCTACAGCAAAATTTAAGCCTTTACTTAGTACTTGAATAGTAGGTTCGTCCAATGTTTGTTTTGACAGATTGACAACTGCTTGACGTACGCACGAATTTGAAATTGTGGTAGACGGGCGCGTTCCGTTATTGTTTATGACTTTCTTTTTGATGTTATATTTCTCAACTAGTTTTTGGTATTTTAATATATGTTTGTTTTTGCATTGGTTAAATTTAGATGTTTCGCGCTTATTTAAAGTATCAATGCAATCATTGTAATCACTTGGTGTCAATACTGTCTTTATATTAAGGGACGTTTGTTCTACATACCGGTTGTTACTGCGTAGATCACGGCGGGTTTGACGAATTACCGTCCGTAACAACTTAAAACTTGCCTGGTTAACGATCTTGGCGCTTCCCCGTATGTTCTTTTTGGAAGATAATTTCACACACGTAGGAATGAGATGATGATCCCGACATCTCTTCAAGAATGTTAAAGATGTTAATAATCTTGCGCGCTTTGTCTTCAGATCTTCTAACCGGCGTATTTGATTTGCAATTTCCAGTCCGTACTGGTTTACATAATACTT
Organism: Fabriciana adippe; assembly: GCA_905404265.1. Lineage (NCBI taxonomy): Eukaryota > Metazoa > Arthropoda > Insecta > Lepidoptera > Nymphalidae > Fabriciana > Fabriciana adippe. The sequence continues at coordinate 10,502,118 of FR989991.1, forward strand.
TCTTAGATTTACGCGAATGTTTGACATTTAAATAAAACTATCTTTTCGGATTTTTTCGCGGATTTATTTTGATTTTTGGTTCCCGACGTTTCGATTGCTTTACAGCAATCATGGTCACGGGAGAGACTGAGGTGTTAGATGTCTCAAAGGTATTATATAGTTGTTACAGACAGCCTACCCACAAATAACAAAATGAATTCAAAAAACTTGAAAATTGGCACCAAAGTACCTTACAATATTTGTTAATTTTAATTTTAAAACATTTTTAAAACATTTTTATAATTTTAATTACTTTTATATTATATAATTTTATATAATTTATTTAATTTTAGCTTTATTATTATAATTATTACAATTTTTTAGAAAATTTATTGATTAATAATCTATATTTAGTGTTGCCATTATTATATTTATAACTATAAAGGAAAAAATAAATTATTAATTATTTAAGCCACATTATTATTCTATGTGTAATTTAAAAATTTAAATTAATTAAGAATTACTATTTGCAAATGAAAATATTAATTTGAATACTAATTTAAATTACTGTTATTTTGATCCGCACAGTAAGAACTTACTACATCTAACTGTCTGTTTTGTTTAGATATATTATTTGATTTTATTATATTAATGACAGGATCCCATGACGATGGTAGTTCCCAGCCATCTTCCCTATTGAAATTTGGATGTTTTTTAATTTCTATGGCTTCCCGAATCATTCTAGGGCGATATCTGTTTTCTTTCGCGAGGATTTGGGGTCTATCGAAGCGAATATAATGGCTTGGGCGGTCCTGACTATGTTTGCAGACAGCAGATGTTGTATTACGACGGTGTTTCACATCAGCTATGTGTTCCTTGACCCGAGTTCTAATGGATCGCTTTGTTTGTCCGATGTAAGAGAGTCCACAATCACAATCAAGCTTGTAAACTCCTGCATCTTGTAGAGGGATGTGGCACTTGACAGGTGGTAAGAATTGACTTATTTTCTTTGGCGGCTTGAAGTAAGTTTTAATTGAAGCTCGCTTTAGGATGTAGCCAATCTTGTCAGTGACTCCTCTCATGTAAGGTAGGACTGCAGGGACGCGCTCGACTGTGGCTGGTTTCACTCGGTCCCTGTGACGTAGGCGCGGCACTTGCAGCTTGTTGTCTCGCAGAACTTGCTTGACATGTTGCAGCTCTCCGGCCAGGTGTTGCTCGTCACAGATCCCTTGTGCTCTCTGAAACAAAGATTTTCCCACGGTAGCTAACTGTGAAGGGTGGTGGTGAGATTCACCATTCAAGTACCTATCTGTATGGGTCTTCTTTCGATACACTTACTTACTTACGATTCTTCTTACATCGGACAAACAAAGCGATCCATTAGAACTCGGGTCAAGGAACACATAGCTGATGTGAAACACCGTCGTAATACAACATCTGCTGTCTGCAAACATAGTCAGGACCGCCCAAGCCATTATATTCGCTTCGATAGACCCCAAATCCTCGCGAAAGAAAACAGATATCGCCCTAGAATGATTCGGGAAGCCATAGAAATTAAAAAACATCCAAATTTCAATAGGGAAGATGGCTGGGAACTACCATCGTCATGGGATCCTGTCATTAATATAATAAAATCAAATAATATATCTAAACAAAACAGACAGTTAGATGTAGTAAGTTCTTACTGTGCGGATCAAAATAACAGTAATTTAAATTAGTATTCAAATTAATATTTTCATTTGCAAATAGTAATTCTTAATTAATTTAAATTTTTAAATTACACATAGAATAATAATGTGGCTTAAATAATTAATAATTTATTTTTTCCTTTATAGTTATAAATATAATAATGGCAACACTAAATATAGATTATTAATCAATAAATTTTCTAAAAAATTGTAATAATTATAATAATAAAGCTAAAATTAAATAAATTATATAAAATTATATAATATAAAAGTAATTAAAATTATAAAAATGTTTTAAAAATGTTTTAAAATTAAAATTAACAAATATTGTAAGGTACTTTGGTGCCAATTTTCAAGTTTTTTGAATTCATTTTGTTATTTGTGGGTAGGCTGTCTGTAACAACTATATAATACCTTTGAGACATCTAACACCTCAGTCTCTCCCGTGACCATGATTGCTGTAAAGCAATCGAAACGTCGGGAACCAAAAATCAAAATAAATCCGCGAAAAAATCCGAAAAGATAGTTTTATTTAAATGTCAAACATTCGCGTAAATCTAAGAAAGTATTTTGGCAAGAAGCCTAAAAAATGTGGGATAACGGAGCCAAATTGACAACTATCAGAATTGATATTGCAACATAACTGCTTACTGGATTTTAAATTATATTTATAAGTAATTTATTACTGGATTTATCTTGAGATAAATTATATGTATACGCACGGAATGTTATTAGCGAGTATCATTATAGACAGCACGAGTGGACGAATACTCGTAGTAGAGTGAAATGTTTACTAGTAGCATAAATAAAGCTTGGTTTTTTAATGTTTTTTAAGTAAGAAAATAGTTTAATTAAAGTAAAATATGGTTGTATATAAGTTACACTCGCGTGTGTAATTTCCAAAACATATGAATTATAAAAGAGTAATCTATACATATTATAAAATTGTAACTAAGCCGAATCTGTACATTAAATATTTTTTGGAAAATCTTATTGAAATAGACATTATTATCGATGCAGAGGCCGAATCTATAGTTTTTAGAATTTTTGTCTGTCTGTCTGTCTGTCTGTCTGTCTGTCTGTCTGTTACCGCATCACAGAAAAACCACTGGAGGGATTTTGATGAAATTTGGTATGATGATAGCTGGTTATCCGGGTCAACATATAGGATACTTTTTACCGCGAGAAAATATCTCATTTCTGAAAAAAAAAATACAAAAATTGGTAGGAACAAAACCGCGACGATACTATTTGTAAACAGTTTAGCAAGGTAACTTACAAAATATGGTAAAAACTATAAAAATAGGTTATCTTGAAAATCAAATTATCAAAAGTGCTATTTTATCCATTAAAATAGTTATTTCAATTAATATTTATTTATGTGTTATTTAGATATTCGACAATAGATGTCGCCATGTGTTTTTAAAATACGTAGTTTTAATCCCAAAAAAATTAATGTACAGATATGAACTTTTTTCGATTTTATTAGAATTACTACTAAATCACCCGCGGCTCCGCCCGTGTTTAAATTATCAGTAAAGCAAACTTTTTCGCTTCATAAATTAGTAACTATACATACAATAAAATTGTAACTAAGCCGAACCCTTAAACTCAATATTTTTTCGGAAAATCTTATTGAAATATTCATTAGTAGCGATTAGTTTTTAGAATTTTTTCTGTCTGTCTGTATGTGACAAACCATTAGAGGGATTTTTATGTAATTTGGTATGGTAATAGCAGGTTATTCGGGTCAACACAAAGGATTCTTTTTACCGCAGGAAAATATCTCATTTCTGAGAAAAAATACAAAAACTGGTTAAAGTAAAAGCACGATGATGCTATTCATATTTTAGCAAGGTAACTTACTTATATATTATGTTAAAACTATAAAAAAAACTTATCTTAAAAGAAATATTAACAGCGCTATTTTATTCATTAAAATAGTCATTTTAATGAAAATTTATTTATGTGTTATTTAGCTATTTGACAATAGATGTCGCCATGTGTTTTTAAAATACGTAGTTTTATCCAAAAAAAAAAATGTACAGATATAACCTTTCTATGAATTTACCATAATTACTACTAAATTACCCGCGGCCCTGCCCGTGCTTAAATTTTTAATAAAACAAACTTTTTGGCTTTATAAATTAGTAACATATTAGTAATATTTTGTTGGCCGAAACAATTTTCAAATGAGAATATTTGTAAATTTTTATTTTTTAGTAAATAATTTTAATGTATTTTAATCTTTTAATGTAAAAATTGGGCAAATGTAAATCCAACTCGCGCATTTTAGGTTTCGTATAGCAAAATGCTATGTTGTTTTTCTTACTTACGTGTTTTGTATGGTTAACACTAAAATAAATACGAATAATATTTACGTTTCCACAATACCTATTCATTTTTTGCACCGTAAAAATAAGTTCAATTTATATTATTTTATAACATTTTATGGAAAACAAGTTTATGGCTGTTAAACTGCCAAAGCGGGTAACTAAAAATATTTCATATCTCAAAAACTATGAAAAAGTATTTTAGGAACTGTTATACCTCAACTTTTTCACTTTTTCTTGACACCTTTTCTTGGAAGGTAAAGGCTTAAAGGACACAATAAAATGCTTACGACTTTAATCATATTAGCCGAGCCATATGAAATAAAAAAATGTATACGCTTAGAATTATTTACTTATTACACTTTCTTTTGAAAATCGTTTTGGAAAATATTACTAACTAGCGCTAATTAAGAAAAGTTATCATTATGTAATTTAAATAATCAGCTATATATTAAATTAATCTATAGCTGTCTATTAGTAGAAAATGATTAAAATTAATTCCGTAGTTTGAGAGTTTATCGTGAAAAACTAAAAAAACAAACAAAACAGAAGTATAGACATACATAAATGTTATTGCTAAAACAAAAAGTTCAATTTAACGGAGGAACCTTTGTGGCATTGTCAATCTCTGCCATTATTTACCAATCATGCGGTGTGCAATGAAAGTAATGTATAATGTAAGAGTATACTAATGTGTAAAACCTAAGAATTTGGTTTTTGATATCTGAACGCGGGCGGAGCCGCGGGAAATGCTAGTATTATATAATTATTTGTAAAATTTTCATATAAGTATGTAGGAAGATAAGATAATATGACCCTTCTTTTCTTTTTTTTAATATATCCGTCTTTCAACTCTACATAAATATTTACCACCTACGACCAGTGGACTGATTCTGATTCTGATTTGTCAACGATAAGCACGTTATAATAAAAGCCAATTTACTAGTATATTTTATTGATAAAAAGGTATAACAATAAAATTAGTCTTTCATATATGTTTCCTACATTTCAATATGGTTACAGCTTTGCCTGCTTTTCAACATAAAAGCGGGCAAAAGGCCTTTGATGATTTTTTAGCGCTTTGTGTCTAAATTCCGGTAGAGAACACATTCGATTGGATGAGTTCCTCTCATTGCTAGAATTTCATTGTGAATAAAAGGGAAGCTTAATCTAAAATGCCTTATTTGATTGTAATAAACTCGCAAACTATCGACATATGGATATATAAAATTACTTGATTTTTTAATAATGTAATAGAATTTTTTATCAAAGTGGAAAATAATCAAACAACGGCAAAGAATCATTTATCTCACCGGATATCGGTAGTTACTAAATGTATTAACGTAAATATTTCATGCATAGTATTTTTATATTTTAAGCTCCTAAAATATAGCGATTTTCATGTTTTATATGGAGCAGCTGAAATGATTATTGCGAAAAGAAAAAAGGACAGAAGGATAAGGTAGCTTATGAGACGTAAAGTATGATAAGTTTCTTTTTATTCTGATACTTAGAGTGATTTTATGAAATTCTTGAGAAGTAGTGAATTAGGTTAGAAAATGTGTTTCTTTTTTTTTATTATTTAGAATGAAAGACTTTTTCCCTTTTTTTAGTTTTGTAGTATCAATAAGTTATTTTATTTAGTATATAAAAATTTATGTCATATTTCTTAATTATTAGTATTCAGAAATCAATTCAGTACAAAGCATTTGAGGTTTCTACTTTTGATATACTTATTTTAATGAGTATTTCATGAAAAAAAAAAAATCAACAGATTTATTCATTACGGCGAACGAGAAATATCTAGAGATCTTATTTAAGTAATTTTCAGATTGTGTAATTCTAAAAAGGAGCTTACAATTGTGAAAACATTTAATTTTATAATATCCATTTAGTGATATGCCATATAATGTGGCAATTTCTTTTTTGTATCTGTCGTTGTTTTATATTTTACGGTCGCCATTTTGGTTTTATAAACAATCGTCGCATGGTTTCTATGGATCGATAGATATTTCATTTATCAAAATCCCTCCATCCGTTAGGATATTCCATGTTGTTAAGAATATCATACGTATATATCACAAACATAGGTATGTGTAACCCTACTACGAATATGCTGTAGCGTCGGTAAAAAAACACGTTAGAATCTTTTGCTTACTGATTATTTATTGTTTTCATAAGGTCTTTAAAACTAAGTGTCTAATTATGAGTTACTTAGAGAAAACTACCAATAGATTTGACTGCTCTTAGCTTTCTCTTTAGATCCTTGAACCCTAAAACCTTTACTATAACGCTATATATGAAATTCAAGCTCGGGGGCAGGTTCTTTGTAGGCATGAGTGAAGCGAGTTTATCTTAAAAAGTCACAACATAACATTTTATCATACATTGTTTAAACAAGAACTTAATTATTTTATGTCATTGTAATATACTCGAATGTAGAAAAAAATATAAAAGTTTTAAATATTAAGAACTTTTATATTTTTTTCTACATTTCTCTGTTTATGTTTCTCATATTGTAGGACCCGCCATTAAAATATCGAAGTATATTTACTTCGATATTATAATGAACTAAAATTTCTCGTGTGCCAGATTATTATACATTTTAGATCTACTATTATGTAATATTGTATCAGAAAAAAATATTTTTTATTAACTTTTCAATGTATTTAATTAATTTAATATATTAACTCATAATTAGACACTTACTTTTAAAGACCTTATAAAAACAATAAATAATCAGTAAGTAAAAGATTCTAACATGTTTTTTAACCGACGCTACAGCATATTCGTAGTAGGGTTACATACCTATGTTTGTGATATGTACATATGATATTCTTAACTACATGGCATATCCTAACAGATGGAGGGATTTTGATAAATGAAGTATCTATCGATTCATAGAAACCATGCGACGGTTGTTTATAAAACCAAAATGGCGACTGTAAAATATAAAACAACGATACATATAAAAAAGAAATTGGCATATTATACGGCATTTCATTTAATGGATATTATAAAATTTAATGTTTTCACAACTGTAAACTCCTTTTTAGAATTACACAACCTAAAAATTACTTAGCTCGTTCGTACATTTCTCGCTCGCCGTAATGAATAAATCCGTTATTTTTTTCATAAAATACTCATTGAAATAATTATATTTAAAGTTGCTCGACGTGAAACCTCAAATACTTAGTACTGAATTGATTTTTAAATACTTATAATTAACAAATATTACATAAATTTTCATATACTAAATAAAATAACTTATTGATATTACAAAACTAAAAAGAAGTGAAAAAGTCTTTCATTCTAAATAATAAAAAAACACACATTTTCTAACCTAATTCACTCCTCCTCAAGAATTTCATAAAATCACTCTAAGTATCGGGGTAAAAAGAAACTTATCATACTTTACGTCTCATAAGCTACCTTATCCTTCTGTTCTTCATTCTCTTTGCAATAAAATCATTTTAGCTGCTTCATATAAAACATAATAAAATCACTATATTTTAGGAGTTATATTTTTTGTTATGGAAATCAATAAGAGAACACTCTGCCATTCTTAAAAATTCTATATTTATTACATTTCTAAATAATATTTACCACCACTCAACTAGTGAAAATGGAAAATTAAGAAGTTTTCTAATGGGTAATGTTTACCAATCGGTATATTTTAATATTTTTTTTTGACAGAATAATTTCTTATATTTTCAATATTTTTCAACAAATGTCTTTTTCAACGATTAATGTTTAATACACAGACGGAAATCGATATTTTACCTGACTGCGGCGAAGTTTAAATAGGGTTATGTATTTGACTTGTATAGCATGTGTGTTTGTTATGTATGTCCGATCTTATGTTCCCTAATTATTAAAAAAATTCACGTAAGAAAATAGTATAATGCAGTCGAATACATACACTTAGCAAGTTGCAAGTAGGATAAAACATGTATGTATACGACTGCATAACATTATTTTCTTTTGTTAATTTGTTTCCTTCTTTTTGTTTCCTTGTTACGTAGTCGGGTTATTTTATTTTTATTCTTATTAATTCCTTAATATAAAAAAATATATTTGTAAGGTAACCAATGCAGATGAACCCATTATAAAGCGCATGGTTCAATTTTTTTTTTTAATTCCTCATTGCAACATCTATATGGGCAACCTTATAATATTATTATTTATCAATACTATGAGAATACAATTTAGATTTACATGGAATAGTAAAATAATATCATATTTCCACTTGGAGCCAAATACGAGTTAGCCAAGCGAGTGGTTTTTCATTGTTTGATGATTTGGTCAAATCACAGCATGTGGGGACTCCCGAGGGCGGGATAACGATTTGTGAAATTAGCTGATCGATAAACTGTTTAATACAGTAGTAAGGACTTTGGCAAATAATACCATCAGATACTTTGCCACGCTTATCTTTAATAAAGATGTTGTGCAGAAGCAAAATGGTTGAGTGTTTAAGAAAAAAAGTAAAATTTAAAAGGTCTAGAAAATGGTTCCATATATCCAATCCTTATAGGATACATTTTATTTATAGCAAAAATCTATAATTATAATACTTCGTGAATAGGGGTTTTCTGGATTTATGAACAAACCAAAGAAGCTAGACACCTTTTATTGTACCATATACATAATAAACAGAAAGCTGTCGGCCTTTATTTTCATTTTACTAACCGTCAATAAGTTTGATAGAAAGGTCACATTCAATGTATCTATGGTAATTGGGTACTATTCAAAGAGACATTTTTCTTTTGGATTTTCATGTTCTAACAGGGAATATGATGTAATATGATTCGCATAGATCGTATTTGTTGTTGCGTCGATATGCTATTGGTGATCATGATTTATAAGAGTGTCAGTAAAAACGGTACGGTACGGTAAAAAAATTATAATAACCGACTTCCAGGGACTAAAACGTAAATAAAATTCGGATAAGTGCGAGCCAGACTTGCCCACCGAGGGTTCCAGACAAATTTGTAAGAAATCTGTAAACAGATTTCCTACAAAATTGTACCTTACAAATTTGAACCTTTCATTTTCAACTTATCACCCCGCTCCATTTTAATATCACAAAATATTTCACAATGTATTGGCGCGAAAATGAGAAAACAATGAACAATCATATAAAAATGACAGGTTCCAAATTGAAATGTAATATTTTGTTTATTTTTAATTGTAACAGTATTTATGGCCAGATTATGTATATGTATTATTATTAAAAATACAAAAACTTACAAAAAAGTGCTCCTCGGTGCTATTTACTGTCCAAACGACAAGATTAATTATTTTAACATTTTAGAAGGTATTCTCGAGAGCCTTGTTCCTAGCTACGACCATGTCATCTGCATGGGCGACCTCAACACATGCTTACTCAAAAATGATGTAAGAGCACAATCGTTACAATCTTTAATCTCTTCTGTTAACATGCAAATTCTTCCTCTGTCTAATCCTACACACTATTTCCCAAACTGTAGGCCATCGCTTATTGACTTAATTTTTGTCTCTAACCCTGACCTTGCTATCTCACACGGTCAAATGACAGCCCCCTTTTCTCATCACGACCTAATATTTCTAGCTTATAAAGTGCGCCCTCCAAAGGTTAGAGGCAAAGTTGTTCTTAAGCGTAATTTTAAGCATATGGACCTTGAACGTTTGAGAGAGGATGTGAAAAAAATTAACTGGTCATCTATACTCGCAACAAACAATATTGACATAATGGTTGAATCTTTAACTGCTGAGCTGATTAAGTTATACGACATCCATGCACCTGTAAGACCTGTACGAATGAAACACGCTCCTGCTCCATGGCTAACACCTATTATTAAGAGGACTATGGTTAAACGCGATAGAGCTAAAACTAAAAATAAAAAACACCCGTCATTGGAAAATCTGAACACTTACAAAAAACTACGTAACATCTGCAACAGAATGTGTAGGGACGCTAAACGTCGCTTTATTCACTCCTCAATTCAGGATCTTTGCCAAGCGCAAGTCTGGAGATTCTTATGGTCACTAGGGGTAGGCAAAACCACGGAAACCTGTCAAGGTCCTGTGGATATCCAGGCTATGAATTATCATTTTACTAGTCCACCTATAACTTTAGATTCTCAAACCAAAACCGCAACTCTTTCGCTTTTATCTAATTATACCCCACCAGACCTCCCTCAATTCTCTTTTAATACAGTCTCGGATAATGATGTTAAGAAGTATGTCCGCTCAATATCCACTAAGGCCATAGGCAGTGATAACCTTAGCCTTGACATGATTCTTCCTGTGCTGGAAGACATTGCACCTGTGATCACTCACATCATTAACTTTTCACTTTCGTGTAATGTTTTTCCGGCATTATGGAAGCAAGCTCTTGTCTTACCATTACCTAAAACCTCAAATCCTACTAGTTTATCACAATATCGTCCAATATCCATTCTTCCCACACTATCCAAAGTCCTTGAATCCATTGTTCATAATCAACTCTATGCATATCTGACCTCCCACAAACTGCTTTGCCCCTTTCAATCAGGTTTTCGTCCATCCCATAGCACTGTTGGAGCACTTCTAAATGTAACGGAAGATGTTCGGTGTGCTATGGACAATACCAAGCTAACTGCGATCGTTCTGCTGGATTTCAGCAATGCCTTTAATTCTGTAGATTTTGACATACTTCTTGGCACACTTCGCGCGGTCAACATTTCTCCTCCCGTTATAGACTGGTTTCGCTCTTACCTCTTCGGGCGCCAGCAGTGCGTGAAATGCAATGATAATTCATCAGATTGGCTTGAACTTACAGCTGGCGTCCCTCAAGGCGGCGTACTATCACCATTACTTTTTTCTATCTTTATTAATAATATATCACGTGTAATTTTTTCTCCCTTCCATCTGTATGCAGACGACTTACAGCTATATCGACACTTTAAGCTGACTGAGTTACATGAGTCTATTCAGGCGCTAAATAGCGATCTTGCTGCTATTCAGCTATGGGCGGAGTCCTTCGGCCTTCTTGTTAATCCAGTCAAATCGCAGGCCATTATCATTGGAAGCCGCCGGCTGAGAAGCAGAGTTGAGTGGAATTTAATACCCAAAATTATTTACTCAGGGGTTTCAATTCCTTACTGTGAAAAGGTAAGGAACCTCGGTCTGATCATGGACTGCAATATGTCCTGGACAGCTCATGTTAACGAAGTCAGCAAACGAATTCATTACACTTTCCACGCTCTCAAACGTCTCCAAAGTTTTCTCCCTTTCAAAACCAAAATTATGCTTGCGCAATCCCTTCTTTTACCTATCCTCGACTATGCTGATGTTTGTTACTTGGATGTGACTGAGGAGCTTCTTAATAAACTGGAGCGCCTCCAAAATTTAGCCATACGCTTCATCTACAACTTGCGAAAGCATGATCACATCTCTGCGTTTCGCGCTCAACTTAAGTGGCTCCCAATTCGCCTTCGCCGTGATATGCACATCCTGTCCACCCTCTTTAATATCCTCCACGATCCTAATGCCCCTCCTTATCTTTGTTCCCGAATTACCTTACTTCCCACTTCCACACGCACTAAACGTTCTTGCGTCACTTCAATGCTCGACGTGCCAAAGTGTAATACCGGCTTTGGACTTAATTCGTTTTCGGTACGTGCTCCTCTACTATGGAACAAACTCCCTAAACTTATTCAAGAAAGTCCCTCCATTGCATCTTTTAAATATCGTCTAAAAGAACATTTTCTATCTGAAGTTACTTAGTAGTCATCAACATTATATATTAATAAGTATTTATATGTATTGTATGTATGTATATTGTATGGTGTAAAATATATGTATTATAAGTATTATTCTTATCTATGTATTTTATATACTTGTATGTTTGTATTATTTATTATACTAAGATTGCATATAATATGCTATTTTTATATATACTGTGTGTTTTTTTTTTTTACTTTATTTCCATATCACCTTGCACTTTTCTGCTCCGCTAAATGACAATCTTTCTCACCTCCTAGGTTGACTGGAAGAGATCTCTTTTAGAGATAAGTCCACCTTTGCCATTAATGTTTTCTAAATACTTTAAATTTTTATTTTTTAATGTGCAATAAAGAATATATAAACTTATGAGGTTTCAAGTCGACATGACAATTAGGAGTAGGTAAAAGAGACTAATACCTTAAATTTCATGGTTATTTTGATTTTCTCGAAATCGGTAAAGTCTGTGTTAAAAAAAAATACGAGACCACCTCAGTACCTACCTTAATAGAATACAGTTTAAAGTAGCAAAATCGGTCAAACCGACTCCGGGGAATTGGAACATCACTAAATATTATAAAAGAAAGTCCTCCGCCGCGTCTGTCTATCTGTCTGTTTGCGATGAACTCAAAAATTACTGCACCGATTTTCATGCTGTTTTCATCAACGGATAGAGTGGTTCTCGAGGAAGGTTTAAGTATATAATTTGTTAAGTTTTTGTATACATTGGCTAAAAAATAACGATATTTGTTGGAGGTGTCGGAAAAAAATAAGCCATCTGGGAGCTTTCAACGAAAACGCTGCCTAAACCCTTTGAGATATAACAAAATAATGTATGGCGGAATTGTGTATCCTATATAGGTCTACGGAAAAGTCCGCGATGGATATGTCTATCTCTTAAGGATAACATAATATATCCATTTTAATACTTTAAGAAATTGACAATTATAATGCGGTATGTAAAAGCTATCTACAAAAATACGGTATTAATTCTTATTATTTTATATAAGTTAGAGGCTTTAAGCATTTCATGCAAATTATTTTACTCTTTTACACCATATAATTTAAATGAATATCTTAGGAGTAATCGCAAAAAAATTACGGACGTGAGAATAAAATTCAAGCGCCTCGCTTCGCTTGATGCAATCGCCGACCCTCCTCCCCGCACTGTCTTGCCTACGGTTTAGCTAATTTTTGTATGTTTGTAATGAATTAATTCAAAAACTACTGGACTGATTTAGATGAAATTTAGTAAAAAGATAGTTTGACACACTGGGAAGGACATAGGATATTTTTTATTCTGGAAATCATCCCTTAAGGGGTTGAAAATGGGGATGAAAGTTTGTATGGGCAAACAAGTTAGGGACGAGCGAAGCGAGGGTGAGTCGCTAGTATATATAATAAAAACGTACATACAAACGAACATAGAACCTCCTCCTTTTTGAAAGTCGGTTAATAAAATTATATCAACAGTTATAAAAATTGGTCACAATCACAGCTTGCATACTTCTACATGGCTATTATAAAGAGAAAAGATTTTTGTATGTTTGTAACGATTGAACTCAAAAACTACTGGATTGATTTAGATAAAATTTCGTAAGAAGATAGTTTGAGACCCTGGGAAGTATGTAGGGAATCAACCTAGGGACGAACCCGAGCGAAGCGAGGGTTAGTCGCTAGTTATTAAATAAGATGTGTTTGTTATTAAGGATTTTATTATTTCTAGCAGAAGAATATATTGAATTTAAACAAATTTCATGACAATGAAAATAAATAAAAAAGTAAAGTTTTCATTAAAACAGTTGAATTAAGTAAAAAAGTTAAAATAATTTTGAATAAAATACATAATTTACTTAAACGCGATAAGATAACGATACAAAGTTAAATTAAAGCAGAAAATCTTTTCAAAGGTCCCAAATAATAACAGTGAAGGGAAACCACAAATCCCGACTAAGAAAAGCGAGATGTTTTTAGGTCAATGCTCGTTTGAGAAGATACGTTCTAGGAAAACACCTAATATGTTGGATGTATGAATATGTAGTATGAATACATTGGTATGAGTTTTGATGAATAAAATATCGTCTTTAAAACTATGCATCGCATAATTTAAATTTAGCTTTTTTAACACCTCGTGGATAATTTCTAAGAAATTAATTGTTAAATGACACGCCGGCGTACCCGCGATTCTCAACGGGTTATTATCTAAATATTTTCAAATATGGATATAAAAATAATATGAAAAATTCATTTATTTTCAACATGTATATTTAATATTAAAGGAGTATAATAAAACACTTATATGGCAATCAGTCCGGTCAATTTAGGCATTCGAAGCTACATAAATTCGCAACAAGCTGAAAATTGGTGAAATCGTTCAAAATATAATTATAAATAAAATTTGAAAGTTCCCCATCTTTCCCCTGTATGGAAAATTTTTTATTCAAGGTCAAAGGTAAAAAAAGTGAGTTTTTCGCAATTTTCAACAAAACAGTAAGTTTTATCATAAAAATACCTCAAACAAAAATCGTAGATCATAAAATTATCTATAAAAATGTATGAATACTTTTTTCCTACGAGCCACCGTTTCTGAGATATAATGATTCAAAAATTTGTAACATATATTACAACTCTGGAGATGTACGAGGCGTACTCATGCATATTATGACGACTAGCAGAACTCGCGGCTTCGCTCGCGATCAAATTACGAAAAATACGAAATTTCATGCAAATATGTCCAAGGAATAAAAAGTTTCATACCAACTTTTATCCCCTATTTCACCTCCTTGGGGGTTGAATTTTGAAAAATCCTTCCTTAGTCGATGCCTTCGTCATATGAGAAATACGTGTGCGAAATTTCAATTTGCTAGGTTTAAGGATTTAGTCTGTGCGTTGATACATCAGTCAATCACTTTTGCCTTTTATATAATAAGACTAGCATTTCCCGCGGCTCCGCCCGCGTTCAGATGATCAAAAACCAAATTCTTAGGTTTTACACATTAGTATACTCTTACATTATACATTACTTTCATTGCACACCGCATGATTGGTAAATAATGGCAGAGATTGACAATGCCACAAAGGTTCCTCCGTTAAATTGAACTTTTTGTTTTAGCAATAACATTTATGTATGTCTATACTTCTGTTTTGTTTGTTTTTTTAGTTTTTCACGATAAACTCTCAAACTACGGAATTAATTTTAATCATTTTTTACTAATAGACAGCTATAGATTAATTTAATATATAGCTGATTATTTAAATTACATAATGATAACTTTTCTTAATTAGCGCTAGTTAGTAATATTTTCCAAAACGATTTTCAAAAGAAAGTGTAATAAGTAAATAATTCTAAGCGTATACATTTTTTTATTTCATATGGCTCGGCTAATATGATTAAAGTCGTAAGCATTTTATTGTGTCCTTTAAGCCTTTACCTTCCAAGAAAAGGTGTCAAGAAAAAGTGAAAAAGTTGAGGTATAACAGTTCCTAAAATACTTTTTCATAGTTTTTGAAATATTTTTAGTTACCCGCTTTGGCAGTTTAACAGCCATAAACTTGTTTTCCATAAAATGTTATAAAATAATATAAATTGAACTTATTTTTACGGTGCAAAAAATGAGTAGGTATTGTGGAAACGTAAATAATATTCGTATTTATTTTAGTGTTAACCTAAGAAAACACGTAAGTAAGAAAAACAACATAGCATTTTGCTATACGAAACCTAAAATGCGCCAGTTGGATTTATATATGCCCAATTTTTACATTAAAAGATTAAAATACATTAAAATTATTTACTAAAAAATAAAAATTTACAAATATTCTCATTTGAAAATTGTTTCGGCCAACAAAATATTATTAATATGTTACTAATTTATAAAGCCAAAAAGTTTGTTTTATTAAAAATTTAAGCACGGGCAGGGCCGCGGGTAATTTAGTAGTAATTATAGTAAAGTCATAGAAAGGTTATATCTGTACATTTTTTTTGGATAAAACTACGTATTTTAAAAACACATGGCGACATCTATTGTCAAATAGCTAAATAACACATAAATAAATTTTCATTAAAATGACTATTTTAATGAATAAAATAGCGCTGTTAATATTTCTTTTAAGATAAGTTTTTTTTAATAGTTTTAACATAATATATAAGTAAGTTACCTTGCTAAAATATTAATAGCATCATCGTGCTTTTACTTTAACCAGTTTTTGTATTTTTTCTCAGAAATGAGATATTTTCCTGCGGTAAAAAGAATCCTTTGTGTTGACCCGGATAATCTGCTATTACCATACCAAATTTCATAAAAATCCCTCTAATGGTTTGTCACATACAGACAGACAGAAAAAATTCTAAAAACTATAGATTCGGGCTCTATATCGCTACTAATGAATATTTCAATATGATTTTCCGAAAAAAACTTGAGTTTACGGGTTCGGCTTAGTTACAATTTTATTGTATGTATAGTTACTAATTTATGAAGCGAAAAAGTTTGCTTTACTGATAATTTAAACACGGGCGGAGCCGCGGGTGATTTAGTAGTAATTCTAATAAAATCGAAAAAAGTTCATATCTGTACATTAATTTTTTTGGGATTAAAACTACGTATTTTAAAAACACATGGCGACATCTATTGTCGAATATCTAAATGACACATAAATAAATATTAATTAAAATAACTATTTTAATGGATAAAATAGCACTTTTGATAATTTGATTTTCAAGATAAGCTATTTTTATAGTTTTTACCATATTTTGTAAGTTACCTTGCTAAACTGTTTACAAATAGTATCGTCGCGGTTATGTTCCTACCAGTTTTTGTATTTTTTTTCAGAAATGAGATATTTTCTCGCGGTAAAAAGTATCCTATATGTTGACCCGGATAACCAGCTATCATCATACCAAATTTCATCAAAATCCCTCCAGTGGTTTTTCTGTGATGCGGTAACAGACAGACAGACAGACAGACAGACAGACAGACAGACAGACAGACAGACAAAAATTCTAAAAACTATAGATTCGGCCTCTGCATCGATAATAATGTCTATTTCAATAAGATTTTCCAAAAAATATTTAATGTACAGATTCGGCTTAGTTACAATTTTATAATATGTACTAGCATTTCCCGCGGCTCCGCCCGCGTTCAGATGATCAAAAACCAAATTCTTAGGTTTTACACAGTAGTATACTCTTACATTATACATTACTTTCATTGCGCACCGCATGATTGGTAAATAATGGCAGAGATTGACAATGCCACAAAGGTTCCTCCGTTAAATTGAACTTTTTGTTTTAGCAATAACATTTATGTATGTCTATACTTCTGTTTTGTATGTTTTTTTAGTTTTTCACGATAAACTCTCAAACTACGGAATTAATTTTAATCATTTTTTACTAATAGACAGCTATAGATTAATTTAATATATAGCTGATTATTTAAATTACATAATGATAACTTTTCTTAATTAGCGCTAGTTAGTAATATTTTCCAAAACGATTTTCAAAAGAAAGTGTAATAAGTAAATAATTCTAAGCGAATACATTTTTTTATTTCATATGGCTCGGCTAATATGATTAAAGTCGTAAGCATTTTTTTGTGTCCTTTAAGTCTTTACCTTCCAAGAAAAGGTGTCAAGAAAAAGTTGAGGTATAACAGTTCCTAAAATACTTTTGATAGTTTTTGAGATATGAAATATTTTTAGTTACCCGCTTTGGCAGTTTAACAGCCATAAACTTTTTTTCCATAAAATGTTATAAAATAATATAAATTGAACTTATTTTTACGGTGCAAAAAATGAGTAGGTATTGTGGAAACGTAAATATTATTCGTATTTATTTTAGTGTTAACCATACAAAACACGTAAGTAAGAAAAACAACATAGCATTTTGCTATACGAAACCTAAAATGCGCGAGTTGGATTTACATTTGCCCAATTTTTACATTAAAAGATTAAAAAACATTAACATTATTTACTAAACAATAAAAATTTACAAATATTCTCATTTGAAAATTGTTTCGGCCAACAAAATATTACTAATATGTTACCTACTAATTTATAAAGCCAAAAAGTTTGTTTTATTAAAAATTTAAACACGGGCAGGGCCGCGGGTAATTTAGTAGTAATTATAATAAAGTCATAGAAAGGTTATATCTGTACATTTTTTTTTTTTTTAATAAAACTACGTATTTTAAAAACACATGGCGACATCTATTGTCAAATAGCTAAATAACTTTTCATTAAAATGACTATTTTAATGAATAAAATAGCGCTGTTAATATTTCTTTTAAGATAAGTTTTTTTTAATAGTTTTAACATAATATATAAGTAAGTTACCTTGCTAAAATATTAATAGCATCATCGTGCTTTTACTTTAACCAGTTTTTGTATTTTTTCTCAGAAATGAGATATTTTCCTGCGGTAAAAAGAATCCTATGTGTTGACCCGGATAACCTGATATTACCATACCAAATTTCATAAAAATCCCTCCAGTGGTTTTTCTGTGATGCGGTCACATACAGACAGACAGAAAAAATTCTAAAAACTATAGATTCGAGCTCTATATCGCTAATAATGAATATTTCAATAAGATTTTCCGAAAAAATATTGAATTTAGGGGTTCGGCTTAGTTACAATTTTGTTGTATGTATAGTTACTAATTTATGAAGCGAAAAAGTTTGCTTTACTGATAATTTAAACACGGGCGGAGCCGCGGGTGATTTAGTAGTAATTCTAATAAAATCGAAAAAAGTTCATATCTGTACATGATTTTTTTTGGGATTAAAACTATGTATTTTAAAAACACATGGCGACATCTATTGTCGAATATCTAAATAACACATAAATAAATATTAATTAAAATAACTATTTTAATGGATAAAATAGCGCTTTTGATAATTTGATATTCAAGATAAGCTATTTTTATAGTTTTTACCATATTTTGTAAGTTACCTTGCTAAACTGTTTACAAATAGTATCGTCGTGGTATTATTCCTACCAGTTTTTGTATTTTTTCTCAGAAATGAGATATTTTCTCGCGGTAAAAAGTATCTTATATGTTGACCCGGATAACCAGCTATCATCATACCAAATTTCATCAAAATCCCTCCAGTGGTTTTTCTGTGATGCGGTAACAGACAGACAGACAGACAGACAGACAGACAGACAGACAGACAAAAATTCTAAAAACTATAGATTCGGCCTCTGCATCGATAATAATGTCTATTTCAATAAGATTTTCCAAAAAATATTTAATGTACAGATTCGGCTTAGTTAGAATTTTATAATATGTATAGATAGATTACAACTTTTACAAATTTTTGAATCGTTATATCTCAGAAACGGTGGCTCGTAGGAAAAAAAGTATTCATATATTTTTATAGATAATTTTATGATCTACGATTTTTGTCTGAGGTATTTTTATGATAAAACTTACTGTTTTGTTGAAAATTGCGAAAAACTCATTTTTTGACCTTTGACCTTGAATAAAAAAATTTCCATACAGGGGAAAGATGGGGAACTTTCAAATTTTATTTATAAGTATATTTTGAACGATTTCACCAATTTTTAGCTTGTTGTAAATTTATGTAGCTTCACTCTTATTTTTTAGTTTAATTTGACTGGACTAAATAAAATATTAGCATTCTATTGAAACTTTGTTTTTTTATTGGATGGTTTATTTATATGGAATTAAAAACAGTGACGTTGAAATTTTTTTTCAGCTTATCCGTTTATTCTATTTAAAACACCAAGTAAATAATGAACTGAGTTAATTAAAAAAAGAAGATGTTCTAAAGCCGATTCCACTGTAAGCTCTACACACGATATCTTTAAAATAAAACTACGTATCAGTCCATAGGATAAACAAAAAGTATAAGAGCCCTGTCACACTTTATAAACAAGACGTATACTATAAAGAGTTTCAGAGTAAAAATGAAACTGGGAATTTAGCCAATAAAGGGGAGAGACAGAGCTTTTGAAATACGTATTATGTAATACTTCACGTGTACGTACGTGTTCGCACCCCCACGTATAATTCACGCATTAACTTACGGCAGATTTAGGGAATAATATTTTTTACTGTACAGAATACATATTTCGAAAATGTAGATACCAAAATTTATATTCACATGTGACATACATATATGGAATATATTATATAACGTCATTCGTAACCTCTTGTTACCCGACTGCGCGACGCAAAGAGGGTAAGGTTTTTATCAGTCTATATATGTATGTTTGTTCCCATGTGGCATCTTAGAGACCAAACACGTGGGTCGATTTGGATGATTCACACGTCGTTAGATTCAATCAAGTGTTATAGACTATTAAAAAAATAGTTAAAAATTAAAATGGTGAATTTCAGGCGCCAATTGTGTCTTTAAAAAAAATCTTACAAACTGATTGAGTGGGGTATTAAAACAAAGGTTTTTAAGAGGCGATCACAAAAATATATATAACTTATATGTTTAAAAGTAATTTAGGATAAAAAATTGCTAAATATTACTTCAAATGTCTAATTGGTAAAAATTAAAAAGCTGTAAATAAAAAAAATATATTATAAAATAAAAAAAAACCCGACTGCATAAAAGCTAAGTAAAAAAATGAAAACAAATTGACGAAGGAATATTGTATTACTCGTATGCAGTCGGAGACATACACATGTACCTACGAGTACACCTCGCGTCAAGGATGAAACGTGTATGTCTCCGACTGGATATTACTATATTCCTTCGTCAACTTGTTTTCATCTTTTTATTAATTACCTAACTTTTACGCAGTCGGGTTTTTTATTGTTTAATTTTTTCATTGTTATGCTATCCTTACTTTAAAAAAAATACATACGATATTAAATATTTAATTAAACGTATTACAAATTATTTTATTTAACTAGCTTTTTACTGCGGCTCCGCTTCAATCTTTTATTTGTTTATAATAATATTTTTTTATACAAGAAGCAATGAGTGCATTCACACTATCAGAACAAAACGAGTTCCGGTCGAGTCACACTCCAGCAACGTTTTTTGTATAAAAATACTTTACTAGACTTAGATGAGACCAAGAACGGACTGTGATCGGCACTACATGTAGTGTGGATTGGCCTTAAATTTTTGCTGCACAGTGTCGTAACATATTTTATAATAATCTTCATTTTAAAACAGGCTATTAAGTGCAAAAAATATTACCAATCGGACTGGTATTTCTAGACATTAACGCGTTTATACAAATATTATTATTTTTAATATGTCAGCATAAATATTATTTTATTTTTAACGTATTATTTAGAGCATCATATTCGTTTCTGTAAAATGTAATGTTATGAATAAATGTTATTTTAATGCAACTAAAGGCTTCAGTTGAAAGCCACATTTAGTAAACTATTTGTGTAATATTTTTGCAGTCTAGATGAATTGTACACAATTTCTCATCAAAGTTTCCAAGCCGTCTGTTTACTTACTCCATCTTATTATTTTAACTCGTACGTTCGCTCCAGCTTTATAGAGTTATTTCAAACTGTTTGCTTGATGCGATATCCTGTTCCAACTCTACTTTTTTCTAGTTTCGTATAAAAATTTTGATCGTAAGCCGAAAGTAGCTTATCAAATAATCTGCTATATTTTATTGTATAAGTTATACTTTCGTCATATTTTCATTTAATATCGTATGTACACAATTGTGGTTTCACATTGGCTTATAATATATGTATTTAGTTTTAGCCAACGAATGTGAAGAATTTGACCACACGTTTGGCTCAGTTTGTAGTGATCCTACTTGCTGTGCCAGTGGTCGAGGGTTCGAGTCCCGCTGGCATTCATTTGTGTGATAAGTACAAATGTTTGTACTTCATTCATGGGTGTTTATATTTATAATACGCATGTATTTAAAGTTATATATGTGTAGTGTATCAACTATCTGGTATCCATAACAGAAGCCTCGTAGCTTACCATGAAACTAGATGGTGCTATGTATTAATGTCTCAATGTATTTATTAGAAATTAAAAATATAGGGTCTGAATACGTGGCCAGTTATATTATTTATTTTACCCCCGATGATGATGATAATGATGTCAAAGATCTTAGATACATATATTTAATCATATTTTGTATTTATTTTTAGAGTTACCACTATGTTTGTTTGATGCTTCTTCTTTTGTATAAAAAGTAGAATCTCAGTCCTCTTAATTATTAACTTATTTTAAACGAGATTTCTTTATATAAAATTCACTATTTCAATAAATTTAGCATCTATTCTGAAAATTTTGAAATGAATATTTCTACAATAGAAACATTAACAGCATTCACTAAATTTCTAAAATATTTGCAAAAAGTATTCAAACAAACTGAATAAATATTAATGTACACATAAATTTGACTTATTAAAGTTAACGAGTGTTGAAATTTATTTTCCTAGCATCAGCATCTCTGATACAAACTTTAGAATATTACGAGAAAATATTGCCAATATTTGAAGCAAGTTTCGTGTTTTACTGCTGTCCCATATTCTTGTAAATGACTGAACATCCAATGGAGAGGCATGAAAGTTTTATGTTAATCCTCACTTCAGACATATTTTTTATTTGTGGCAATATTATTACAATGTATTGATGACACATATAGTTAATTATTATTGATGATACGATTTTTTAATTTTTTTTTCACAAAATGCGAATTTGCATGCTCGTTTGGCTTGTTGAGGCAGTGGTAGCTAAGTGGTAACGCGCTCGCTTGGGAAACCGAGTGAAGCGGGTTCAAATCCCGGGTCTCGCACCTCTGATATTTTCATGTACGACTCATTTCTAACATGCTTACCACTTGCCTAACGGTGAAGAAAAACATCGTGAGAAAACCTAGTAAGTTTTCGAAAGACATGTGAAGCCCGCCAACCCGCACTTGGCCAGCGTGGTGGACTATGGCCTAATCCCCCTCGTATTGAAGGGAGGCTCGTGCCCAGCAGTGGGACATTAAAAAGGTCTGAATGCATGCATGCTCGTTTAAGATGTGTTATGTGCATTGTAGTTAAAATTTATTCGCGGTATCCATTTATACGTAAGATACTAAAATACCTATTAGTTAACATCTTAGTTAATGTTGTAAGTGAAAGGTGTTTATGATATTATTATTAGCCATTCTCATATTTGATTTTATAGTTAAAGATATTTATGATGAAATTTAGCTTATCTATGGAAGCTGATTAAAATTTGTAATAATATTTTATTTACGAACTTAATAAATTGGTATATTTTGTAAATAATTATCAATTTATTTTTATAGTCTCGCCAGATGACAGCTCGTCATTTTACTACGAAAGAGTATTGAAAAAAAGCTTGTCACATCAATCTATTTCTATAATAAATTAAAAATTATTTTATTACCAAGTTTCTTGTCAGCAAAAAGAAAATAATCAGATTGATATATGTAGATGTTGTTATGAACTTTGCGTTATTCGATTATGAAAGTATTGTTCTTTTTTATATTTTCAAGGGAACAAATGTGATACTTATGAAAAATATTATATATATTTTTTTTTAATTTTATAAAAAATCTACATAGTTAGCTTCCGGTTCTACTTCCACGTGTACCTATACATAAGACGTGAGTTCTATCATAAATATTGTTACAGTTTTTCTTGAATAATCATAGTAACCGTAAATATATCAGCTAAATAACCTTTCATTTCATTTATTATAATTTTGACTGAATTTTCCTGTATAGTTTGATATAAAATTAATTTAGTTTTGATTATACACATAGAATTTTGGCTACTACTCGTAGATGCTGAATAAATTCTACGAGCCGATATTACCTTGCACCGATTGTACCATGTCAATGCTGCTATCTTCCGCATAATTTTTATGAAAATATTTAAGGTACAAATTTGGGTCGAGATCCTACATCATTATTTAAAATATTAACATAAATATGTATAGAGGATTTCTATTACTACTGTAGATAGGTATATTGGTACACAGCTTTAGTCTATATGTAAAATCTGTATATTTTCGATAAGAATTATACATATATTATCGCTAAGCGCCTTTTGTGTATTTTTTTTATCTCGGCTTCGTGTTTTTTACTTGGAAAAACAATGGAACCTTTTAACCACAGCAAGAGTGTGCCGCTTGAGGCGTATATTCTTTCTACTTTTGAAGAGAAAAATTTTACTTTGACATTCATTCGTTTTATTGGAAACTTGTTAAGATGTTATAACAAAAATTTCGAACATATGCGAATATAATAAGTGCTTTAAAATAAGTTAAATTTTCATTGAAATTACTCTAGTTGTTTTTAGATTATGAAACATTAAATAGACTGATGATAATATAATAATAACAAGTTAGCGTCCCACTGCTGGGCTTCTCAGTAATGCAAGGGGCTATACACTATAGTTCAATATTCTATATGACGTATTTAATTTATTTCGTTTCGTATATAACATATTTCGAAAAATGGTTAAGTTTCTTACATAAGCATGTTTCCACGCGATGTTTTGCTTCTCCGTGTTATACAAGTGATAATCTTGTTGAAAATGAGATCAGCATATCAAATCTCAGAGGAGCGAGACTCGGAATTTGAACACTTTTCAAATAAAAAAAGAATAAACTAACACATTACAACTTAAATATTCCTATAATAAATTAAAAAAAAGTCTATTTCAAATAGATTCCGTTTTATGATTATTACATTTATTTATTTAGCTATTATTTTTCTGTGTACATACACCTATATATACATTTTTTGTACATATGAGAATTTATATAGATTACAAATGATATAAATTACATACCACCCTTATGTAATTATTACAAAAAATGTGGGAAAATTGTCGATGTTCACATAATTTATAAAAATAATCACGGTCTTCTATAGAATTTCCCTGGTGTAAAAATATTACGTCCTCTGGGTCGAGTAATTAAAAAAAATTAAGCCTATTACACTCTCCGGCCTGAATTATCTTTGCAAAAATCATATCGATACGTTCTGTTCAAGCATATAAAACAAATGCAAAAAGACAATGTTTTGGAATTTATTATATTTTAAGGGTGTTTTCATACACTTCTGTTACATCTTATGAAAGCTCAATAAAATAAAAATATTCTACATTCGAGGTAATACGTCTATACACATACATAATACATCCACATACATACATAATACATACATATATTATATCGCTTGCTTTCTATCCCAGCAAGGGCAAAGTAAACGCCTTTACGGAATACACAAATATTTACACTGAGTAGAAATTGAACTCTTGAATTTGAACCGAACCTGGAGCAGTCAGTATGACTTTTTAGGTAAATATCAAAATATTTTGTTTCATAACATGTTTTATTTTAATATCGTAACATCAAAATTTCCTACACGAAGTAATTTCGTGGATGAAATAGATCTAAGCCTGAAGTAACCAGTCCCTATTGTTCTCTAGAATGTCAACAAAGGCCTTTTAGCTTATGTGAAATAATACGAGTATACAAAGTTTTACCAAAGTAATACTCTGCCTTTATACCAAAATTTGTTGAGGTCAACAAAATGTCAGCATTTGCTAATTAAATTTGATGACTATACTGGCTAATAGGTGGGGCATATGCCTAACCAACGTGTCAGATCGTTTTTTTATAGATTTTTCCTTTGTTTTGTATTGTTGCAAAAAACTTTAATATTTAGAAAATATTAATTCATTTGTCTTCCTTTTGAATCAAAGTCCTTTGAATTCTCTTGAGGTCGTTCTATTCACTTCGGCTTTGACAAGTTAGTTGATGCCCGGCAGCTAAAATTCAGCCTCCACATTTTATAATATTTAACTAGGATGGTTGTGGACTAAAGTTAACCTTGCGCGTAGGATTATTGTAATTTCAAATGTTCTAACTAACAATTGTAACAAACAATACTAAAGTTTCTTGAGAAAATATAGTGATGTTAATTTTCCTTATCCTTTATTTAAATTGGAGCCCCAAATCAACTGTATAATAAGCAAATATCAAAACAGAAAGTTGACCAAGTTTGTGCTATGAATACCCTTTTGTTCTTTATATTAAGAGATTTTTTGCTTATGTTAAGATTTTTTGTAAATATTAATTTACACTGACTTATCTATATTAATATTATAAAGAGGCAAAGTTTGTGAGTTTGTGAGGTTGCAGGGGATAATCTCTGGATCTACTAAACCGATTTAGATGAAATTTGGTAAGAAGATAGTTTGAGACTCTGGGAAAGACATACTTTTTATCCTGGAAATCATCGTTTAAGGGGTGAAAATGGGGATGAAAGTTTGTATTGGGAAGCAAGCTAGGGACGAACCCGAGCTAAGCGAAGGTGAGTCGCTAGTAAACAATAATATTAAGTTTCAGTTCAAACCATAATTATCTGGTAGAATATAAGTGTTTATTTTTACCAAAATTTCTACAAATATTTTTTTTTAATTTGGTCATAACTTCAATGATTTCTGTGATTTAATTTATTCGTGTTTCATATTTTTCTATTTTTATCCGCGGCGGCCACGGAGACTGTATATGCGTTTGGGATAAGAGGTGTGTGTCTGTTTTTTTTCTCAGAAACGGCTAGGCTGATTTTGAAACGGTTTTTGTTTACTAATTCTATAGAAAATAAATTCATGGACAGCTTATATTAATCATACATTTTTAATTTTGGTACGATTTTATTTAATATACATTTTTTAATTATAAAGGTAACTTAAAATGTAATTCCACTCTTAGTGATGGACTATTTTCTTTCTAAGTTCTAAAAATCAGTTTAAAGCTACACACTATTTAAAAATTAACAGAGTGGGCTCATATTTGAAGAAAATATCGAATATATTTCACTAGTATACAAACATACAGCCTAGATAGTAGTTACCTCTTCCGGGCAAAATATATTAGATCAATATAGCTAAAATTTCTACGTCTCAGCTGCAATTGACAGTACTTGCTTCTATCTAATATATTTAAACGAGCAATTCTTGTATATTTATTTATATATTTATTTATTTATACCGGCGATCTCGGAAACAGCTCTAAGGATTTCGCAGAAATTTGGTATGTGGGGGTTTTCGGGAGCGAAAACGCGATCTAGATTAGTCTTATGTCTGGGAAAACGCGTGTTTTCGAGTTTTCATGCGGTTTTCTTTCGCATTATTCCACGCAGTATGTTTGATAATTTCTTACACTCGGGTATAAGCAAAGTGGTCAAATAACCAAGATGCAAGATTAACAACACAGGTGTCCGTTTTCAAATCTCGACCGGATACAAAGTTTTTACTTTTGTTTATTTTTATATTTATTCAAGTTTTTAGTTTTTTTTTTTATTTAAAAAATACGATATAACAGAAAAGAAGCTCGGTCGCCCGGGTACTAGGGTTTATAAAGGCCAATTCCTCATTTTAAAACTTTCATGAGCGTTTTATTATACAGCTTTTAATCGTAACCACTTTCCACGACTTACTTTGGAAAGAAAAAGGAATAGTAATATATTAATTCGGTATTTGAACTTCGATTAAATAAAGGATGTGAGCCTTTTCTTTGCACCTTACATATTTTCATTACATTACACTACAATACTAAAATACCCTTTCCTTAGTTCCTCCAAAAGTTTTATATTTATAATACATATATTGTAATATGCGATGCACTACTTATGGCATTACTAACAGTAGCCTAGATGTACTTAATTTAATCCAAATCAGCTCAGACGCTTCAATGTAAAGGAGTAACATGTATAAACTTTTGTATCTCTGACCATGATTGCTGTAAAGTATTCGTGAAACGTCGGAAACCAGAAATCCAAATAAATCCGAAGAGATAGTTTTACATAAAATGTCAAATGTTTGCGTAAATCTAAGAAAGTATTATTGAAATTTTACTTTATTAATTTATTTATTGGAGAAGTGGAAATATTTTTTTTATATTCACCACAATTCAAAGAAAAAGGAAAGTGGTTCTTGGAAAATTAGTTTCCTCTTTGATAATTCAACAGGAAACTAACCTAGCTCTTTTCATCAATGCTTAAGTGCAACCCTAAAGGATCAAATAAAAGGGAATATGCTCATTGCTCAATAACAAGTGGCGAGGATATCGCCACGTCACTTCGTGTTCAAAATGCACGGAGAATAGTCCATATTTCATTTCCATCCGCCCCTTGAATAATAATGAGTGAAGCACCATGAATACTAAGTAGAAAACAGTTTATTTCGTTAATCGTGCAAACAAGAACTTTCAGTTTATATTGTCTTATCTGTCAAAGGAAACTTAAGACTATGAAATATTATACTACGTCTTCTAGGTAGACTAATTTGTCGCAGAGAGAGAGAGTTAAAGTGCTCTAAATATGCATGAAATATATCCATATATGTATATTTTTAATCATAGTATATATAATTTAAAGTAATATGTAATAACTTAAAATAATTTTAATATTACAGGTATGCAAATGAAACAACTCTTTTATAAGTTGTATAAGTTTACATGTGCAAATTTATAAATAACAAAAAAGTGGGTCAGACTAGCATTTTCCTATAATAAAAAGAATGTAAAAAGAGGTTAAACTATTTGTAATGACAAAACTATTTCAATGTATCCTACGAGAAGAAATTCTTGAGTCGAGTTCTGTACACATTCTCTTGGTAAATAACACAGTGTATGGATACAGCTAGAGCAAAGTGTGTTTGAAGTAAAAAAAACTTATTTTGCTCAATAATAATAAGAACTGTTCCCGTAACTATGTAAAAGCTGATAATGCTAAGAGTTTGTTTTAACTAAAGCCCTTGTGAAAGTAACTTGTTAATTAAATGAACTTGTATCTTTATAAACAAATACTTACAACTTTGGGTAGAGAGTTGTTTCGAGTTTATTATTTTTCCTCACAGCAAATTTTGATGAGGTACCCATTTTGTATTTCTTTTGTTTCGTAAAACCATTAACTTCTAAAGCAATATTATTATTCTTATAAAAAATGGTAAAAGAAAAAAATGTACGCCTTTCTTAAACAATTTGAATTGCGAAACATAATTAATACTTTACATATTTATAATGAAATATTTACATTGATACTCTCTGTAACTCTCTGGAACTTAGAAAATAAAACTATCTTTAATTAGCCCTTTATATTGCACAGGTCATTATCTAAATCAAAGTCTGAGCTAAGTTCCCCTTCAATTGGCAAAGTATATTAAAATATATATTCTTACGAGCTAGAAAGGCATAAAATAAAGCGGGAGCTGTAACTTTTAATTGTTGGCTAAATTAAAATGCATAATTATGCTAAAGTAAAGCTGCAGTCGTTACCTAGTAAAAAATCCTATATTAATCCATTACGTTTATATTTCTAACAAAACTGTATAAATTTTGGCAAATCCTCATTCAAAAATAACATTTCAATTTAATTAGTACATTAAATTTTCATCATTCGTTTAACACCGTGTGTTATAGCTTCATTTTATCGCACCCTTACAAGTGGAAAGATAATAATAAGTATTGCTAAACTCGTTAAGAGGCATTTGAAAGCGTCTGAGCATTGTGAATATTTCCAGCCCCAAACGAACCGAAATTAACTCAAAGAAGAACCCATTAGGCTCAAGCCTCTCAATTTAACACAGCGACAATGACAAAACACATAGCGTTCCGTTATTAGAGTGGCAGTAACTCGCATTATCTGCGCATTTATAACACGCGTGTTATCCCTTGATATTTTTGAAACTTAGAGAGTTTTCTCTTCATGGTTATTGCTTGAGTTTCAGCATCAGACTTGATTGATGAGAAGGCTTTTTTCTAATACGACATAAAAAATTCTGTAATTCTCGTCCAATCGCTTGATTATAGCTGTTAATCTTCAGTAGGATGCCTTAAGCTGCCTTTTATCGTCCTTGTTTTATTTTGCCTCACCAAATTGTAGGCAATCGTGACTACTTTACTAAATTAAAAAGAGGACGCTTTATTGATTCGTTAATAAGTAAGTAGTATTATTTATGTGATGGGTCTTCTAATGCTTTAAGCTTAAAGAGATGAATTTGAACTAAATAATTAAATAACATTAGGCGTTATTATCATACATTTATCTATGTGGTGATTCAAATAATTTCTCTGAGGTTCTCAATTCGATTGATTTTTTTTATGTACCTATGTACACCGACTAGGTTGAGATTTATGATCCGATTTACGTGATTCTTCTTTAGTTTGATGTGGAATAGTTGCCATTTGCTCCCATAAAAATTTAACATAGTTTGGCCCAGTAGTTTTCAATTTGTTTGATTTGACAAACCCAATACGTTAGAATCGGATTTTAGAGCCAAAATTTTTAGTGTAACTAATAAAAGCGAATTTTAGTTTGTCAGTCTTCATACTTTGCTACTTCTATTATGTCTACACTAAAAAGTAAAAAATAACTGATTGGTAGTTTTCATTTACTATAGATACCTAATCAGATATTTTCGAAGTCGGTGTCAGCCGATACAAATCAAAGCACACAAAAAGTGTTTATATGCTAGAAACCGAAATAATTTAATACTTAGATAGTGATTTATAAACGAAGAATAATTTATAAAAACCAGATAAGAGTGACCTTTATATATTCATATACGGAAAAAACAAAAATATTATAGTTAAAATAATAAAATATAGTTATAAATGAAATTTATTTTACCTGGACATTATTGCTGGGAAGCGAACATCAATCAATTAGCACTGGCTGACTTTTCCGCGGTCTTTCTCATTTCCACCCCGAAACTTTCAGAATAATTTAATATAAAGAGAGCAAGTTTATGTTCCGGAAAAGTTAATCTCACAGGCGATTACTGCAACGTGAATAAGGTCTTCGTTTTACCGAGATTGAAGATTTTTTAAGCCAATTGTGTTATTTTACAACATTTTTTTCTTTTCTGATATTATGTCGGATTCGAAAACTTGTTTCCACATTTTGTTTCATTTCAAATTTATTTGAAATTGGTACTTATCGTATATTCAATTATATTAATATGTACAATGTACATGTTATTGCGAATTATAACACTGAATGGCCTCTTAACTGACTAAACACGAAATCTCAAAAATTACTTAACTTATAAATGCATCTGGTAGATCCGTAGTTTATAGGTAGGAAATGTCAGGTAAGAACGAGTTTTGTGATAGGGCAAAATTAAAAAAGGCTATCGATAGTTTATATTCTTCCTACTAGAGACATAATATGAGCATATATAGAGCATACATATGAGCTATGCTGGATCCATCTAAATTAGCTTCGCGGATGAAACTGCGGACATCAATAGTAATATTACCAATTAGCGACTCCTTATGTTTTCACGTTTAGTATAGATTTCTCAGAGATGAGATATTTTCCCGCAGTAAAAAGTATTCTATATTATGTTGACCCGGATAGCCAGCTAACATTACATCAAATTTCATCAAAATCTCTCCAGTGGTTTTTCCGTGATGCGGTAACAGACAGACAGACAGACAAAAATTCTAAAAACTATATATGCGGCCTCTGTATCGATAATAATGTCTATTTCAATAGGATTTTCCAAAAAATATTTAATGTACAGATTCGTATAAATTACAATTTTATTATATGTATAGATATCGATATTATTTATGCAAACGACATTTCTGATGCTTATTTACATATGTCAATTTTTTTCATTGACATCCTTAGTTGCTTACTGATATCAAAATGCCAAAGTATGTTTATTTGTTTATTCTGAGATCTGTCACATGTTGCTAGTAAAGATATAAAAAGTCATACATTAGCTCATATATAGCCTTTGATCTTCAAGGAAATTCCGACAACGTCTAGACAGTTGTTTTTAAGCCAGTGTTGAGAAAAGTAAGCAATATTTATTCATAATTTTCTACAATAGATCAACATTAATACAGATTTATTATAAATGTGTGTGCGTGTGTATCATAACAATTTCCACGTCATCTTATTATGTAAAAAATATTTTTACTCAATGATACAAAAATTAAGGAAAAGTATCAGAGTTAAAATATTAAAATAAAAAGAAAGAGTTTCCATAAGAGCAGTGAAAAAAAATTTAACGATTTTACTTGATAGTCTAAGACTAAAAATATTAGGATTAAAAGGGAACATAAGATGAGACTATAGATGCTAAAAGAGCCTTAAATTTGATCTAGTATAGTAACATAGCTCACATAAAATGCAGATCACTTAAAAAGTACACTGGCAGTTTATAACACGTGTAGTGTGAATTCGAGCAAATGGCATCATCGATCAAAGTCTATTTCATACGTTATCCAGCTATCGGTTAAGGGCATTTTCCTTACGTGTAATATTTAATCCCAGAGTAGATTGCATCATAATGGCTGAAAGATGATTGAGCATTACTTAGGCAAGTATGCTATGATTTATGTGTTTCAAATTAAAGGTCATACTGTGGTAAATTTTTACATGTATTATAAATCATTCTCGATTTTTAAGCTTAAATCTATACATTTAATACACTGAGTCAAATCTGTACATTAAATATTTTTTGGAAAATCTTATTGAAATAGTCATTATTATCGATACAGAGGCCGAATCTATAGTTTTTAGAATTTTTGTCTGTCTGTCAGTCTGTCTGTGACCGCATCGCAAAAAAATCACTGGAGGGATTTTGATGAAATTTGGTATGATGATAGCTTGTTTTCCTGGTCAACGTATCCGGTCCGGGTATAGGATACTTTTTACTGCGGGATAATATTTCATCTCTGAGAAATCTATACTAAATGTTAAAATGTACTCGTAAGTAGGGACGAATTCGAGCGGAGCAAGAGTGAGTCACTAGCAGTCTATATTTCAACAGTAGAATACGAAAATAAAATTTTCTTTTATTATGCTGGGGAAAACCCATCTTTGGGCACCTGAAGATTTTTATTGGGTAGGAAATTTTAATACTTATGCACTAAAACCATCAATGACACGATATTGTCACCATGTTAGGACTTTGCATGATTACTTACAATGAAAAGAAGAATAATGTCCCTGTGTGGGCAAATAAATCTCAATCCGATCTCTTGTATTCGAATTTTTTTTAAAATTTGGTACTCATATCATCATTAAAAGAAATATGGCGTCAAAATTTAGAAACTTAAATTCAAGTGATTTGATTAATTTTTACAGATCCATAATGCCCAGCGTCATGAATCAGTGATACAAAGTAACGACAAATTGCTTAAAATATGCCCCGTCTATATTTATTACATTTTTGACAAATAGTATGAGAGTGCCAGGTATAGGGAGTGCATTTTTATTTGCGCTTATACTTGTGCACTACACTCCTGTTTATTCTTAGTGAAACTGGTCAATATCGGTCAGAAGTACATCTATACTAATACTATAAAGAGAAAGAAATTGATTTTTTTTTTATATGTTTGTTTATAATGAATAAACTAAAAATCCGCTGAACTGATTTAGATGAGGTATGAAGATAGATGGAAGGACATAGAATACATTTTATTCCGAACATCATCCCTTAAGGAGGTGAAAAGGGGGATGAAAGTTTATATGAGGAATTAATCATTTGTCATCAGTAAGGGATATAAAACTCATCATACCTATCTATATATGTATATACCAATATATATTATTCTACCTATTCCGTATTAACCGTTAAAATGTACCTAGAGACGAACCCGAGCGAAGCAAGGGTGAGTCGCTAGTATAATATTAAAAATATATACGTAGAATAATTATAATATTTAATTTAAGGGAAATTACCTATGGATTTAATTAATTAACTAAAAATCAATATAGTATTTGTAATATTATTTTTAAGCAGAGACCAAATATTATATTAAGAAGCTATTCAGAGAAAGCTTTCTACCATTACTTTTGAAACAAATTCTTTGTTTTAACACGGTTTGTTGGAATATAGGGCTCACTTATTGTTCATCTACACATTGTTCTCTTTCTATACGAACAAAACTTTCGTAGTTGTTTGTTATACACCAGTTACAATTCTATAAATGTACTAAGACTTACAAAAAGGATGCAAAAGTAAGTTTTGGCACGAATGTTGTTTTTTCCACTCGATCGCGTAACAATGAGTGGTTCGGTAATCCGGAATCCTTAGAAAACGTTTGACGATATTTTATTAAGCAGGCACCAATAAATTATGCGATGCTACAAGTTATAACGTAAAACTTGTTCATGGCTGTGAAACAAACTTTTTCAAGATAAACGACAGTATCGATACCGTATACATTTTATTATATCACAAACAAAAGTTTTATAGTTATGGATACGGCCTATTTATTACTTGTTCGAAAAATTTTACATTTTGATTTATTAACAACTGAACTTTCTAAGTAGAAAGTGTCTTATGGCATTTTTGTGCAAGGAAGTGAATGGAAAAATTTACGACACTTCTTTGCCCCGTACCTACCTAGTATAATAGTAATCAGCTTTTAAAACTTCTGACTGCTGGACACGAGCTTCTCATCAATATGAGAAGGATTAGGGCATAGGGCGCAGCTTTATACAGTGTATATTCCCCTTTTAGGACTAGAGAAGACATTTTCCTATTAAAATACTAACTGACATCTGTTTAATACACCAGAAGATGCCGATTTTGGATTTAATGGTTTCCATAATTTCACCAAGTTTTGAAATAGCTCAGAGAAATAGTAATTTAGATAATTTGCACTAATTCAAAAAAGTGCAACAAATGCTTACTGTACCTACTATCTTTTGTAGACGAGGTTTCAATTTAAAAGGACGCATTAAAATTGCAACATTTCATTGAAAATCGAAAATTGTAAAATATCTTGAAGTAATTCAAAAACTAATATCACCTTTTTATTTTCCCTTAAATAAAAATTGATATGTGCGTAGTTCAACATAGTCGTAGCCCTATCTCTTAGTAGGTTGTGTTAGTCTCCCACTACACGTACCTATTACATGGATTTCATTTTTTTTAAATTACTCGTATATTATGTAATATGCAGTACCTATATAGTATGTATTTTATATACTTAAAAAGAAAAAAGATATGAATAAACATTGGTTTTATCTATTTTCTTTAATTTAGTCGTGAACCCTTATCGCCATCATCCTATCTCACATTCCTTTTACATCAGGAACTAGTAAGAAAATTTGAAATTTATGAAACAAAATTGATATTTTGTGTTCCATCATAAAAGTGTATGTTCATAGAATATGATGAAAGAATAAAATTTTTGTTCCATAAGCGTTCCGGGTAAGTCGCTAAGCTCTGTCACTTAATAAAAGATCTCCCTTGAGAAGTGAAGCAAACGACTTCATAAGATGAGGATAGTATTATCATCTGGAGTAAAAAAAAGACATAAAACGTGGGTGAGCCACATTAAATAAATTGCAGGCGCCTACCGCCCGCCGTCTCGCTGCCGATCCTCTAACTACACCCCTCAAGCCATATTCCGCTCAAAGTATCTTAGCGCTATTAATTAATTATTAGAATATTTCATTCAATTATACGTAACTAGCAACTCACCCTCGCTTCGCTCGGGTTCGTCCCTAGTTATGTTTTAACGTTTAGCTCACAGATGAGATATATTCCCGCAGTAAAAAGTATCCTATATGTTGACCCGGGTAACCAGTTATCATCAAACCAAGTTTCATCAAAATCCGTCTAGTGGTTTTCCCGTGATGCGGTAACAGACAGACAGACAGATAGACAGACAGACAGACAGACAAAAATTCTAAAAACTATAGATTCGGCCTCTGTATCGATAATAAAGTCTATTTCAATAAGATTTTCCAAAAAATATTTAATGTACAGATTCGGCTTAGTTACAATTTTATTATATGTATAGATAATTACCATTCGCTACACTTGTTTGTGGTTACTTCGTACTATTTTGGTTGTATATGGCACATTAATATATTGTAGAAAGCTTATTAATGAGTGATACTTTAGTTAACCTTGCTTAATGCTATTTACTTTCACGAATGTTAAAATCTAATTTCGACATATTTGGATTACAAACGATTTAATA
This sequence comes from Fabriciana adippe, assembly GCA_905404265.1. Taxonomy (NCBI): domain Eukaryota; kingdom Metazoa; phylum Arthropoda; class Insecta; order Lepidoptera; family Nymphalidae; genus Fabriciana; species Fabriciana adippe. The sequence continues at coordinate 10,537,821 of FR989991.1, forward strand.
ATTTAATAAAAAGCGATACGTACAAACAATTTAATAAAAAACCTCGTAATAAGAAAGAACGCTATACATTTTACCTTAAGTGAATACCGTTTCCATATTCGCAGAGTATGAATATTGAAGCAAAAAAGGATTCCTCTAACGCGGCTTTGTTCGTCGCCGCCCAAATGAGTTTTACAAGTTCTGTAAGAGACCTCGATAAGACAACTTTAGCCTGTCCTTAAGCGTCTCGACCCACGTAATTATGTTTCATGGGAGCGTTTATCGCTGTCATTACTATTACAAATTTGCTATCGGTTATTCTCTGGAAAATTATTTTATAATGTGTTAGTGATTGATCTATTTAGTTTCAAAGTATTCGTGTAGCATGTTCTCTCGAATATCGTAGCATACGATAAGCATGTACGTAAATTGTACACTCACTGTCAAATATTCACATACCTACTGTAGAGATAGAATTTGACAGACGTTCTATTGAAGTTGCATAAAATATGTACTTATTGCAATAAAAAACGGTATTAATTTTTATAAAATGTTATTCGATAGTAAACAAAAATATGTATTTACTAATACTTTTTTAGATTTACATGAATGTTTAACATTTAAAAAAAATATCCTTTAGATTTTTTTCTAGATTTATTTTGATTTTTGGTTTTCGACGTTTCGAATGCTTTACAGCAATCATGGTCACGGGAGAGAATAAGATTATTTGTGTCTCAAAAGTTATTATATATGTATGTAGTTGTTACAGACGGCGTCTACCTCCATAATTACCTATATATAATGTATATCTAAAATAGGTACATATGTATCCACTCTTTAATTATGACTCAACGTTTATACTTTATCGTTGTTAGTTACAATATTGTAAGTCAATAAAAATATATAAATCAGCCAATATTCATATTTCAAATAAAATAAACGTCGTAACACCAATGTGGCATGCATCAGAAGTAGAATCTACGTCGAACACTGCGTAAAATACTCGTATTATAGGTTCTCTGCTCTTAGTTGATTGGTTTAAATGGTGCATTCTTTCTGTTTTTGTAATATCGACTATATAATCTGTAATTTAAAGTTCAAACTGGCATATTTACAAAAAGAGTTCGCTATGAGTTCGTTTTGAGTTTTATTGTACATATAAATTGTCGCCGTTGTTTGACGAAGAAGACTTGTCATAGATAAAATAAAGAAGTACTGTACTCAAGGGAAATACAGTGAAGCTATAAATAACTAGACTTTGAATGAATTATCTTTATATTCTATCAACAATACATATTATATTTTCCTTTTATTGAAAATAAACTTATTATTCCTACAACAATGTACATCATTACTTAGCAAGCAATTAGTTATCTATTATGGATGACCTCGCTTAGACAAATGATCTGTCATCTTGATATATTGACATCTTGCCTTAGGAGGCCTTTCGACCACAATCCGGGTTGATTTGATTTATCTCACATATCGTATGACGCAACTCTAATGTAATAAATACATGTATTAATTATACAAGAGGAAATTATTATTAAAATATTTTCTAGGTTTAGTGTATTTTGTTCTATTTTAGTATGAAATCTTTATCAAAACTTACTCTCTTTTTGTTGCTTAGATAGACATTATAGAGCACATTTGAAATATTGCGTTCTCGCTGGAGGTCTTAATCAAACCGTGATAATCTGAGCGGTCTAAAGAGACATTTAACCCTTGAGGCTATGGGTCGAACGTGACCTCTGATATAATAAGTAGTCCAGTCATATACTCAGGTCTATTTCTTTTTCAGTTGGTGTGTATAAAGATAGTTGCATAGTGTACAACAATAGAACTCAATCTTCACAGTGACGTTTGTAACACAAAAGATGCTAGCCATGCGAAACGTTCGTGCAAAGTGCCTACTTTCTTTATATCTAGTTTTTGTTTTTTTAACGTTTGAGGCATTGGAAGTCCTTCTTTTCTATATTAATTTAATTTATATATATTAATAAATATGAATAAATTTTCGTAGTATAACTATATTAATCACTTAACTTAAATATCAACAGACTAAAAATGAAACGCAAATATTACATTTGTTACTTTGGATAGAAGCTATGTATAATACATATTCATTTTATACTAAAAAATTTAACATTTTTATATATATTTTAAAAAAGTCAGTGAGGCCATTTTCATGCTAGCAGTATGATATTTTCATTGTTCACATTGTCCAGGCTTATAACATGATAAAAAATAAAAAATTATATTCATGAGTTTTTACGAACATTTTCACTTCCACTCCAAATAAAAAATCATTTAAAACTCATATTAAATTTAAATAATCTGCAGTCTAAGTTGAAAATAAAGCATAATCAGAAAACTATATTGGCAATAAGTAATAATTATTATAATTAGTATTATGCTTTTATAAGCTCATTTCTTTAAGTAAATCTACATTTTTATGAACTAATGGAATTCGTACGGATATACAATCTCTTCATTCACAACTTCATATATTTTTTAAAGAGGAAAACGTGGAAAAATTATAAAAACTTTTTAGTACTCTACTCACACTTAAAGTCAAAAATAATTAAAAAAAATACATACTTTAAAATGAATAATGAATTCATTTACATACAAGATTTTTTTTAAAAAAACTAACTTGCTATGACTTTCTGTTTACCCTAAACTCTCGTTTTTAATATGTTACCTTTAATTTATTTATATATAAACAAATTTTTTGGACATCCTGATCACTGTATGGACGCCCTGGGGAATAAAATGTTAATACACAATGTTAATACAAAAAGTTATCCTGTATAAAACTTTCATATACTCGTAATATTATCATGTACAGGACGGAAATGTATACGGAAATGTTTAGGTAGCATAATCTAATAAATTTAGTTTATAAAAAAATCTACTTTTTGAGATATCAAGGACATATTATACAACTTTATGTTAAAAGTGTTTATTATAAATTGCAAGAGTTGCGTTATTTTATTATGTATGAAGTATAATGGTAATAAATATAAACATTGTTGGGGGAAAAATATGTCATTCGCAAAATATATATGAACTTAGTATAATATAATACAGTTAATAATAAAAAAATCTAAATAATGTAGCAATAATATATTTTTATCGTTAAAAACTTGCCAAAACGTAAAGCTTCCTGACAAAATAGATTTTTTAGGCATACATATTATAAGGATGTAACATCTTGCCGATTACAGAGACGAATGATCGTTCTATAATACGTGACAACGATCTTACTAAGGGATATTTTAAGATTAGATATAGGATTAGATATAGTTAGTTATACAGGCGATTTACAATTTTGTAGTAGTAGTAGGAGGCATTAAGTATAAATTGATGTATATAGAAGTATAGGTAGACCGAGGGTGGTATAAATAGACTACGAGAAAAAGGATACGTGTGGTTTAATAAAGGATAGACGAAGTATGGGATGAGAACAAGAAGTAGAAAAAAATGTTAAATGAAAAAATAATGCTGTTTTATTAGCTCCTTACTTCAATATTTCGTCTTTATCGTTTCAGTTACGACTAATATTTGACTACATCGTTTTCGTCGTGGGGGCTCTAGTAACTGGGCTAGCAGATAGCTTATATGTGTTCACCGTGTCATGGTAGGGGAGCTCATTAGAATCCGGCAATCCAGCCGGGCGTGAGGCAAACTAGGAGAAAAACCACCTTTTTGGGCGGTGGTGGGGGTTGTATCTTACAGGTTACTCTCTGATAGCAGAGGGGACCGTAGAAACAACCCCTTGGTTGTTGTGGTCAAGCTTAACGGACCAGCCATCGGAATATCGTACCTGACTGCGATCTTTCGATGCTCCATTAAGACGGAGAGACTCGTTTGGTTTTTGTATGTAGTAGATAATGGCTTTTTAGCCGGTGAGCCCCATACACCTGTATGAATGCAGGTGGTATGCGTAAATGCATTTCTCAACGTTAAAAAAGAAGTTAGTAAGTACAGCTGCAAATCTGGAAGCTCGAGTCCTGGGTCGGGTCAAGCATCGTTATTGAACTTTTCTTTTGACAAATTCTTAATAACAGCTCGAAGTTAGGACGGCATAAGTGAAGAATATATGTATGTATACTAATATAAATTAAATAATAAAAGTAATTAGTGATTGCCTTTGAAAATATTGCACTGAAGTCGAAAATGTGCATAGTTTAAGTCTAATGTCTTTTTGCAAGTTTCAACATAATTATATCCCAGTTCGTAGGAAGAACCTTAAAGACGATCGTAAAGTGTCAAGTCGCAAGACTCCCCGTCTTTACGTCCGACGTTCCCTTGGCGAAGCTGTAAAACCCATTACACCCAACGCTTAATAAAATTGTGTTTAATAAAATATTATAACGTAGTTAATTAAATTATAAAAGTAATTAATGGTGTAATGGTATTAAAATTTAAAATCTTCACTTACATCTATTCTATTTTTTCTTTCTATATATATATATATATATATATATATATATATATATGACCCCTAAAGCAAGAAAATTAAAATTTCGTACACGGATTCCTCATATAACAAAGGCATCCACTAAGGAAGGATTTTTCAAAAATCAACCCCCCAGGGGGTGAAATAGGGAATAAAAGTTTGTATGAAACTTTTTATTCCTTCGACATATTTCCATGAATTTTCGTATGAATTGAGTACAACAAAAATAAGAGTAAGAGTTACGTATTTCAGCGTTTTCTAAAATTCAACCCCTAAAAGGGCAAAATAGGGGATGAAAGTTTTAAATAAAAACACAGGCCAAACTCTTAGGGCTAGAAACATCGTATTTCACGAGAAGATTTTTGCTAGAAGAAAAAAATTTCGTATTTTTTGTAGTTTGATCGCGAGCGAAGCCGTGGGTTCTGCTAGTTATTAATATTGTTAATGGTAAAGTGTCCTTGCTACTAGTAATCATCTTATACGTAAAGATTTTTCAATAAAATTCGATGAATTATCGCGCCTATACCATTAAAAGATTTAAAGTATAGTCAGGTTACGAGTATATATCGTACCACGTAGCAAAAAATTGGACAAGCTTATGCCCAACGGTGAGCAACTCCTTGGTGTTTTTATAAAACTTCATGTTCTTTTTAGAAGAAGAGCAAGAAGTTTGCTGGTAATATTTGCTTCGTAAGGGTTACCCGAATCCTAAAGCAGTGCTAGAAAGCTCACGACGGTAGTTAAAATCAATACGTACTCTTTACTTATATAGTAATGTTACGCGATGTAAAAAGCACAGTATTTTAGTTATGAATATCTATTACAAATCACTTAAGTTATCATAAAGCTTTATACGTATATATTATAATGCTAAAACAAATGCGATATTCGAACTTTGAAGCCTTGGAAATTCTGAATTTGTTGTAAAACACTGAAAACTTCTATGGCATAATATAACAATAAAATGGAAATATTTTCGCAAATTTGTACGCTGATAAGGATAAAGAAAATCCTAATAGCCGTGCGCATTATCTTTTATGCTTTTAATCTGGTCTTTGTATTACTACGGAAGTCGATGCGCACGGCTGGAACTAACATTCGCATTAACCTAGTTGCCTTCAATCCTGGTTATTTCGGTCCTTTTATAAAATAATCGCAGTTCTTAACATGTAAATGGAATAAATATGCTCGTAGTTAAAGTTATTGTAAATTCTACAGTTACGTGTGACAGTAAAAATTCATTATCTGTTACTATAGTTTCCAAACTAACTTTATGTAGCTGGATGACGGTGGATCCCTATAATTTATCTTTCTGTAGTTTTTCTTACTATCGAAAAATCGAAAAGAAATACATAAATATAAATCGTATCAAACTTATTTCAAATTTCTACCTCTAGTAAGGAAAACTTCAGACAGATAGTTTATTGAGAACCACTGCAATAAGATAGGCAATGATCTATCTATATGTAAACGTCGCGTCTATTCATCGAGACATTGTTATTAATTTATTAAAGTTTGAAATAAAACTATCTTTTCGGACTTTTTCGCAGATTTATTTTGATTTTTGGTTCCCGACGTTTCGAATACTTTACGTTAATCTTTGTCACGGGAGAGACTAAGATTTTAAACTTCTTAATAGTTCCACGAATGGTATAAAACATTAGATATGACCAAACAATATTACCATTCAAAAATTCGAAAAAAAAAAATGAAATACGAAACTTATTTAACAAATTAACTAGGAATAATCTATAGCAAGATCATTTTACGTCTTGTTACAAATACCTATAACTTATATTTAAATTTTACAAGTACAAAAATTATATTAAATTACAATTCATCTTATCTTTGTGACATTATTGAGGTAATTAATTACTAATTTTGATAAATTTTGTAGGAAATCATGAAGTAAAAACATAACATAATCTATTGCGATCAACTTAAATCTGTTTTACATAAAAATAAACTCATGTTATTAAGTAAGTTAATTATAAATTATAAATCAAATTTTATTACCCTAATTTACTCACTATTTTTAAAATGAGATGTCATTTAGTGATCATAAAATGTTGATATAATTTGTTACCAATACTTTTATTTATAATACCATTACTTTTACTAGAAGGTAGTATAATCTCATACCCATATTATACCCAAATCTTAATTATTGACACAATTTCTCACAGACCCAAGTCTAACCTATTCTAATTGGCTAACGTCATTCAATGTCTGTTTTGTTTGTAATTAACCATTAATTGGCATAGAGAATATCACACAAGTGGTCGCATGGGGTCTCTGATAACCCCAAATAAAAATAGAAAATTTGAAAAGTTTTTTTGTGTTCTTTAGGAGAGCTCGCGAAGTTTTCTACCTAGTAATTTTGAAGGCATTTTTTCGAGAATTAACTTTTAATGTATGGATTATTAATATGGGCTTCTGTAAATTATAATTCATACGACAAATCGTTTTTATTCATACATCATGAGGAATTTAAAATATTCATTATTAGAAACTTTACTACGGGCAGTTAACGTGAGTCTTCGTGGCATTTTGATGAAATTTCCGACATTTATTCATCAAGTTATGTTCCATTCATACTATAAAAATATTTTTTTAGTTTTCTTACAGATGGCGTTAGTAATACAATAAAAATCTAATTAATGAAAATCGTAATATCTTCTATCTTTTTTTAAATGTGGATAAAATAATATTTTTATGATCGATAACACATCTAGACATGAATAGAAAATACTATGCCAAAGTACAAACCTAAAAGTGTGATAGATTCTCAGTAAAGTGTACCACAAAAATGCATAGATTGTGGGATAGTGTAGTGTAAATAAATAAATAAATATGTTGGGACATTAACACACAGCACCATCTAGTTTCATGGTAAGCTACAAGGCTTGTGCTATGGATACCATGACTGGAGTACAAACATTTGTGTTCATCACACAAATGAATGCTCCCAGCGGGACTCAAACCTGCAACTCGTACCAGCGGTACAGCAAGTAGGGTCTCTACAAACGGGGCCAAACGTGTCGTCCAGGTTAGTCATTAATTGACATCAAATGAAATAGGTGTTTGAATATAATATTTTAGTATAATTAAATATAAAGCAACAAAGATCGCCTTTTTCTTAAAAGATTAAAAAAAAAAAAACAAATATCAAATGAACCTCTAATAAAAAGCAATTATATATGTATATGACTGAGGTCAATAAACGAAAGGAAAATATTCCGATAGATCAGATGACTCGACTCATTTTTTGTGTTAGTGTAATAAATGCTGCAGTGTTGGGTGCATATAAATTTTGAACACTTAGTGCATTTGGTCATTATGCTTTTTTCGCTCTTCTTATGACTTGACGAACAGCAACCACTTTTTGCTGGCGACTGAGCAAAATTTTTTTTGTCCGTTTATTTAGTGGTCTCGTCTATAGTTGGTTTTTTTTATTACTTAGGGACAGCTCGTTATTCACTATAACGTTTTTAAAGTTCTACAACCAACTCTACAGCAAGTTTGTTAAAAAATATGCATCATGTATGAGGACAACTTTGTCTGTATTTACCCTATGCACCACTATTGTGTAACAGCCATCTTTTGGTTTTTCTCCCAGTATAATAACTAGCACAGAGGTGGTCATTACAGTTTATTTCTACTTTAGTAGCATTGTAGTATGTATTAATTTTTATATTTTGTGCCGTACCGGTAGCTACATTTATTGCCCCATTATTATATATCTATATGGACCACAGCTCCTTCTTCTAGGTCAAAACCTAATGTCTATTTTTACATCAAATTCTTACTCTAGATACAAAGCTATCTGCCTTTCAAACAAAAACAAACAATCAAATGATTTATTTAACATTTGCTATGTAAATAAAAGATAAGTTTTAATTATTCCGTTCTAATCAAGTCGAGAAAGAGCAATTGTAAAGAAATAGGTATAAATTAAGTTCTTTTATCTGCAATTACTTCGCACTGGTGTCCCGTAATCTACCGTTACACAAAACCTTCTCGTAAATTAAGCTACGTAGAATTTGTTCCTATAAAATAATTTACTCGATTTCTACATCAATGAAGGAAAATTGTATTTAAAAATTTATTTTTGATCGACTAATGAAACTGTTCTAAATTCTTATAGTGTTGAAGAGTATTTATGTTACGAGGTACTTTTGTTAACTGTAAACATATTTTTTACCTTTCTTTTTATTAATAAATACTCTTATCTCAAATATTAATAATATTTAAACTAATCAACGAGCTATAAATTTATATTTACCTGATACTCTTGAAATAACTTTGTGAAATTTTGTTATTTTTACATTATTGAAAGTATTTTACATGAATTATTTATCATACGTATAATATATCGATAAAAATTAAAATATAAACATTAACTTAGTTGGAGAAGTAGTGAGAATATTTAAAATGAGTAAAATAAGGAAGTAGTGTATATCATGTTTCAGTAGTATAACCATTATATCGCCCATAAACACGTAAGTGTAGATGTACGCTAAAAATATAAAGTATGAAAATATGACTTTCATACTCTTCCTTGAAAGCTTTAACGTCTTTGTTGCTTGAACAAAAACTAGGAAAAACGATAAGAAATTCCCATGTTGTGTCAAAAGCAGGAAAATGTTTTGGAATAAATCATATATTTACATGTCATAGATATTATTCTTGCCATTTTAATTCGAATCAATAATTTTGTTGACTTCCACAACTCTTTTTAAGAATTTGAAGTAAAATGCTAATTTTAGCTTGTTTGTGCAACTTGTTTCAAACCGACATAATTGTAAGAAAAGTTGAAGACATCTACGTTTTATCTACTTCTCCATAATAATAATATAAATGTAAAAGTAATTCTATCTGTTTGTTACCTATTCATGTTTAAACCGCTAAATAATTGTTGATGAAATTTAACAAAGACATATGTTAAATTTTACCATGCGAACAAAGCTGCCAGCAAAAACTATTATAGAATGTATAAACACAGTATTTTGTTAAATAAAACCCTAACCTACAGATTTTGTAAAATAAAACCCTACTAATATGATAATTGTGGATCTAAGATGCGAAAATGCGTTGTTGTTTAACCCTTATTTCAAGCAACAACGAAGCTACAAATGAGGGTTATCGTTTCTAGGGGCACCATTTAGTGCCACTGGTGAGTAAGGTCCTATCGCTGTCATTAAAAAAGTATTTGTTAGTGCGGCAGAGCCATAGATTTAATATAATAATAATAATTGTTAACGTGGCACCAGTTTATATAAATAAATAGTTAATATATAATAACCAAAAAAATAAAATATTGACTTTTTCTTAGCTCTTCTTTTAAAGCAATAACTATAAATAATATCTGTTGAGCCATATCGTGTCTGCCATAATTAATCAGGAATGGCACAATGTTTACAGTAATCATTAATATATAATTAGTGAAGATGTAGTAAGTAGAAAAGTTGGCAGATGTAGTGTGTAGAAAAGCTGGCAAAGAGTAAACATTAAGAGTCATTCTAGTGAGGTGTAGAGTGCTACACTAGCGCCCCTAGTGGCAAATTTAAGCGTGGTAGCCCTCATTGACATCATTTATTGCATACTAGTGGCTCAAATGAAAATTAATCTATCCCATGGCAACCGTACATTTTTCCGGAATTAAAAGTAGCCCCTATGTGCTATTCCAGACTATAAACTATCTCCTTGTCAAATTCCATCCAGATCTGTTAAGCCGTTCTAGCATGATTGAGTAACAAACATCCATCTAAACTTTCACATTTATTATATTAAGGTAGTATTTATAGTATTATATAGTAAAGTAGACAATTTATGAGCTGAAAAAAGCATAGACTACAATAGTAGAATATTATGAATACATAATAGCTCGTTTCAAAAAAAAATATATTTAGAGTTACTAGCATTAATAATTATAATTTATATTTACTTAAATCGTATTAATTCAAATTTTATATTGTAATTTTGTAATATGTTATTTGTAGTGCTTCTTACTAGAGATAGCAATTTTGGTTATTAACTAAGGATTTATTTCCTTAGCATTGGGATATTCTGAATATTGTTCTCCATTTTTCTATTTTTCTCTCTGATGTATATACTACCAATCAAAACAATAAAATAGCAAAAACCTTTTCCTAATTGTTCTTATACTATTCAATATGATAAAATTGAAATGGAAATCCATACAGTGATATTATATTCTCTTACTAGCGACTCACCCTCGCTTCGCTTCGGATTCGTCCCTACAAAAAACAAATCTATCCCACAGGAACCGTACATTTTTCCGGAATGATATATAGCCTATAGCCTTCCTTAGTTAACGGGCTATCTAATGCAAAAAGAATTTTAAAATCGGATTAGTAGTTCCTAAGATCAACGCGTTCAACCAAACAAACAAACAAACAAACTGTTAAGCTTTATAATATTATATTACTATAGATTTAGATGTTAAAAAGTAACCAAAAATTGGCCAATGAGGAATTGTCGAGGTATAATATAATAATCTTATTATTTTAGAATGCAAAGCTAACCTCTCTTGCGTGATTTTCTTGTTTGTGTTTATTTGTTTATTTCAAACTAGTGACTTACTCTCGCTTCGCTCGGGAGCGTCCTTATCTGTCTTTTTGCCATAATTTTTATTGCTATATTTTAAACTGTTTATGCACACGTCGATAAAGTAAATTAACGGCTAGTATTTTTCCAACTTTTTACAGTAAACACCTTTTATCGGAATAAGCAATAGCCTTGGCGGTAACGTAGATTCCTGTCAGTAAGTGAATTATCATAATCGGCTCAAAAGTGTCAAAGACTATAATTAACACGAACTTTCCCTTCATCGTTATTGAAATAGTCATTACTATCGATACAGAGGCCGAATCTATAGTTTATAGAATTTTTATCTGTCTGTCTGTTATCGCATCACGAAAAAACCACTGGACAGATTTTGATGGAATTTGGTATGATGATAACTGGTTATCCGAGTTAACTTAATATAGGATACTTTTTACTGCGGGAAAATATCTCATCTCTGAGCTCGACGTTAAAACGTAACAAGAGACAAACCCGAGCCTAGCGAGGGTGAGTCGCTAGTATAATATAAGAGTAGATTTTATCTTCTATTTAATATCATCATTTATAATATGTATATCTCATAGAAACCATAAAATTTCCATGTTTCTTTAAAATATCTATAGGCTTCCTATACGTGCAAATATAACAAATCAATACGAAACTTTAATATCATCACGTACTGGATATCTGTGAGTGTACAAAAATATCCATGACAAGATGCAACGGCAAAATAATTCACATAAATATCACCGATTATTAAAACAAATAGCATAGTATAAACTATAACTCCGTACAAAAATACTACAAGAATAGTATTATTGTAGTGTAAATCTAAAAATAAAAGTATTACATAGCATAATAAGGAAACAAGAATAATATTTAGAGGTTATATAATTCAAAATATCACCTCTTCTTAGAATGAAGAGAACCATTCTTAGAACGCCACAAGCTGTTACATGGAGCCCTTTTTAAGTACTTGTCTTGGTTAATTTTTCTTTGTACATTTTTTTATTTTTTTATAAATAACATGTGATCAAGACACTCGGTAGTGTGTCCAGCCAAGTTCAAGCCGAAACAACTGACGACGCAGCACCTTGTGGTATTTTACACGAACCATTTGGAGCCACTTTTGATGTTTTTACATACAAGCTATCTTATATTTGGCTGATTATTTATATCTTCTTAATGCTATACGCAAGTTACTGTTTTTATATTGTAAGGCCAACATGTCTTCGTCTTCTAAAAATTTGGTTTACTGGCCCAGTCAAATCTTGAGCTTCAATTTATCCTAAGTTATCTACTTTGTGCAAATGATTCGAGTGTTCAAATTTAAGAAGTCCTATTTTTAAATAGCAAACACTGTTGTAGCAGAAAAAAACAAGAGATTGTGTTCTAAATTTATTTTAGAATGTTATTATAAATAAATTTCAGGATTATCTACGGAACTTAGCACCCATTTAGATCTCAATCTTTTTGTCAGCAAAGTCGACAACCACGCATATTCTTAAAATTGAACTTGGCTCCCAATTTCACATTTATGTTTTTGATGGAATAACAATTAAGTTAAATAAGGACACAATACCTACCCTTTCACAAAACATTGACTTCTTAATAAGTTAGTTAATTAAACTAGCTCGTACTGTTGATTTTTCACTATGTATTTTAATTTAGAAGCGACTTTGTATGGAATAGCATAGAATAGAAAAAGCTTTACATGACACAGATTCATTACAAACAACATTAAATCAAAGAACAAAGAAGTTAAAGACAAACAAAGAAAAAAGTAACAACATCAACACACCAGTACTATCTCGAAAATGATATCTTAGCCTGTGCTGGAAACCCAGAAAATGTATACGATCGCTCCCAAAGTTTATTTTAAGTGACTGTCAGGAAGGGTAGCTTGTTAAAAGTGGCAGTTTTAAATATAATAAACTAGCAACTTCCCCGTCGCTTCGCTCGGTTTCGTTCGTAGGTACGTTTTAACAGTTAGTATGGAATGATAGACTATATATTATAATATATACATAGATACAAAATAAATAGTTCTAAACCTTACGATTTTCTAGATGTTTATTTTTTTGGATTTTTCCTATTTCCTTAAACCACCCCTGACTTATCCTCCACAAAATAAAAAAATAATAATATTCAAATTGCTTTGGCCGTTTTTGAGTTTTAGCGAGACTATGATATATATATATATATATATATATATATATATATATATATATATATATATATATATATATATATATATATATATATATTAATGTAAACATCCTGCTAATATTATAAACGTGAGAGTTTTTGAGGACGTATATTTTATGTAATTACAGAACGGATTTTAAAGAAACTTTACAGTAATATAGCGTATAAAATAACACGTAGGCTAAAGTTAAAAATAATAATAGTAATCATTATTTCAAAGTAATAGAAAAATAAAAAATGGATCCACTTGTTACCCAGAACCCCCAAACAAATATAGAAGTGACACTTATGTATGATATACGAGGGCGGCGAGTCGCTCTGAGTAAAATGGTAAACTATAGTAGCGTTTATTTAAAAATAACGCCTGATAAAAGTAAACAGCAAGCTCAATATGACAGATTTTTTACGATCCGGCGAATTTGTTTCTTATTTAAAAGATTTCTCATATTACATTACTACTAATACTATTAATAATTAATCATGCATTATGAGTTTAATTACTAGAAAGAGAAAAAATAAGTTAAAAAAATGCAACCGGTCCATGTAAAAGGTTACCTATTTAACCCATGTCTTAATTTGAATAAAAAATCATTATTCAAGGCACGATGTACTACACATAATTGAACAAAGATTAAATCACGAGGAAATCATAAATTTGGAGTTTCGACGGTCACCAGCTCCCTTGAGATAGCAATATGTCGTTTATCTTAGCCCGCACCAAGTACAAACTAAGAATAACAAATATCATAGAAAGGGCATCAAATATTTAATTTTATTTAATAATTTTAGTTTAATTAAAACATAACATATAATATGTTTGCTTTATTATTTTAGCATTTGTCTTATCTCCATTGTATTCATCTTAATCAATGTTAGTTATGGCAACAACTTTTGATAAATACGGAAGTATATTTTTCGTGACTTTAATATCATAGATTATATTATAAATTATAATATATTATAGTATATTAGCTACTTTAATCGTAGTACTAGAACCAGCCAGCCCCAGACTAAAGGAAAGAGATATTATATCGCAAATAGCCCAGAGATTTAAGTGAAGTCGGTGGCTAAGTAATAAATTCGGGCAATAACTAATATCATTTCTACTTTACCTCCATTCTCTTGAGAAGAACAAAACGTGTCATTTTCTCGGAAGTTCCAAAGTGAGCTGTGGGAACGAAATGTATTTTGGTAAATAGGAACAATTCATTGGCTAAATTGTGTGGACATGGTACACTTTTGTTCTAAATGAACTGAATTTTGTCCAAGCAATTTGATGTTGATTAATCGACTTATTTCTCTAAAAATAAACATTTTCCTTAATAAAATTCATTTGAACAAAACTCTAGGACGAACAAAGACTGTTAAAATTAATAATACGTTAAACAAACTTTATGAAATTGTGCTATGAAAAGTGTGTTTGCGAGGCACAGATTGATATTAATTAATAATTTCATATTAATTTCTACATCAAAGGAAAATATACTTTATTCTAATAAGTTTTAAGAATCATTTTTGAATTATCTCATTTGATTGAATGTCAGTCTTGTAAGTCCGATAGCTAGCACCGAAGAGACCCTTTTTGAAATAGAAAGGACTGAAAGGGTTACAAAATTTCAAATGGACAATAGCATATTTCCGAAAATGTCAAATTTAAAACAGTAACTGGTGAAATCAGAATAGGTCAGTAGTGGTCAGTGCATATTTATTTTGTATTCGGCTTTTTGTTTTTTGTTTTAAACGTCAACGGCACGGGTTTCGATTTAAGGAAATCAACGTCTTGACGATGTTTTCCTTCATCGTAAGGCAAGTGGTCATCAATAAACATGTTAAAAATGTTTCGTACATGAGAGTATCAGAGATGCAAGACCAGAGATTTGAATCCGCTTTACTCGGGAACCAAAAATCAAAATAAATCCTCGAAATAATCCGAAACATAGTTTTATTTAAAACGTCAAATATATTCGCATAAATCTGAGAAAGTATTACGCTTTACTTCGTTTCTAAAGAGGGCGTGTTACCACTGAGCTACCACTGGCTACAATATTATTTTATGTATTTTTGTTTCTTTTATTTACAAAAAAACAAAAATATTATTTATTACATAAAACAAAGTACGTACTAAATGAATTTGTATAATATTGAACAAAATACAAATTAATTAATTTAAATATAAGTATTAGCCCGTAACGTGAATGCAATCTCTTACGATCTCTGACGTCGGAGGCTGTACACAAGTACTATTATTACAATATAGGTACATCCTATCTATCCTTTTATGATCCAACTTACACTATTTTAGCAAATTTCTGTTCTTTGCCAATATTCAAAAGCATATAGGAATATTTATTACGGTGGAAAATCCATATTCATATAAATTTAAATATTAATAGGGTAGATATGAGAAACAAACGTGTTTCTTGTCAAAGAAGGTTGGATATTATGGTTGTTAAAATATTAATATTATTCACAAAGCAATGTAGTATTTGTGTTACTTTATGTTCGTATAAATTATATTAGTATGTACGAAATGAGCTCATTTATACTGTAAACTAAATTCTATATGGCTAATGTGAAGAAATTCCCCATTTTTTGATCAAAAGCATGATGATTATTTAATCCCATTATACCTTCTAAATATGATTAAAAAATTAAAGTAACTTTAGCAATTTAAATCTCAAAAGTACTTTAGTAGTTTTCTATGCTAATTTCTTTAAGTTTGAAGAACTTTGACGAAAGCGACTACAGTAGCGTTAGTTTAAGTAAAGTCGTCCTTCAAGACATTCTACTATATTACTTTTATTAAATCTGCTTTATTATTTTTATTTCTCACAAAGGATTGAATGTATAAAAATATATAAAAATATTTCAAATTACATCGCTGTGGATTTTCAGTGAAGCGGAGGGAAGGCATGTGGGGCGGCGGCGCGCAATGCGTGCATGCGTCGCTCCCGCGTGGTGCGCGTGCGCAGCCCGCTCCTACGCTCAGTGGCGCCATCGCTAGCCGCCGCCCGCCCAGGTATACGATTAATTATTACTAAATATATAGCTTTAGCAATGCACACAGACTAAGAAAATGTTTTTAAATACAATTCAATTCAATTTTTTTGTTAATGGCTTCAAAGAATTCTCGAATACAATTATATTATGTATATAATTACAAAAAGTACATATTTATAAACAAAAATAAATATTTGTTTTAAAAAGTAGTCAAAAAGGAGGAGGTTCTATATTCATCTGTATGTATGTAAAAAAAATACAACCGAATTGAGAACTTCCTCTTTTTTTAAGTCGGTTGAAAAGAAGAATGTTCTCAATTCGGTTGTATGGTTTATGTTTATTATCTCAGAACTCCATGTAGTCCCACTTAAATTTGAAACAAAAATGCCACCCCTAAGGGTGAAAAAATAGCTATTGAAAATTTAACTTACTTCTAATTGCCATATTGATTTGAAACTGCAAGTAAAGTTTGTATTTCCTATGATACTACATTGATTCGGTAGGTATTGTCGAGATGATCTGATGGCGAGGCCAGAAGGTGGGTAGTGGAACCCTTCAAAGGCCACTAACAGATATTTTGAGTTTGAGCTTATTTGGTTTGATTTCACAAGCCCAATACTTTAGAATTGTATTTTAGAGCCTGATTTTTAGTGTTACTAGTAAAAGCTAATTTTAGTTTATTAGTCTTCATATAAAAATTGGTATCACCTAAATGACTTAAGCGAATATTTTATGAAATAAAATACTTTCTTCTTTCAAATTTGCTACTTCTACGCCTACACTAAAAATGGAAAAAAAAAGAATTAAAAAAAGACCGACTTACAGACACTTAAAAGTAAAAAATAACTAAACGGGAGATTTAATTTACTATACATACCTACCTAATCAGATATTTTCGAATTCGATGCCAGCCCACAATGCTTTTAGATACATGTAATGTATACTTAATAGGTAAATATAACAAGGTATGAACTTTAATTATAGTTAAAATATTATACATCAATTTATGATATATTTATACATATATATATCGACTGGCAAAATGTAAAAAAAAAAATGATACACAGTCTATGTCCCATTCTATACCATACCATAGTATACGTAAGTGTCATTTCATAATCATTACTTCTAATGAGTTACGAGGTAATAATTCCCAATATTTTACCCATTACAGACCTACACCGCCCTCACCGACTGTCGTAGCACAGATTGACTCATCAGTAGCTTGTTTATGGTTGCTGACCCCATTGTCCGCCGGCACAGCTGTAGCCGCTATTATTATAGCAGTGACGACCAACAACTGGTTGCACACACAGGAAAATATGCTGAGTCCATCTTTTAATGGAACCGGGAAGTACGAGTTGGTCGCCAAACACACCGTCTCAGGGCTTTGGCGAATATGTCACACAGAGCGTAAGTATAACAAACAACTACTGTAATACTAGTTTTGTATTTATTTTTGTTATTTCATCACAAATCGATCAATAAAATGAAAATTACCGATTTTTGGATATTTCTTTTTAACTTTCATACTTTCCGGAATATATTCTTAAATATGTGAATTTAGTCTGTGTCCGATTAGTCTGGTAGATATAAGTAAGTTTTCAAATGGTGACATAATATTAAAACTTATAACTTTATGAGTAGATGTGCCTTCATTTTAGGTCGTATTAAATGATTGTCCTTTAGTTGGCTTATGTAAAAATGAAACAAAAGTAAGAGTTGACAAAGGCAAGCGCAACTTCCGGCTGTCATGTGACCACAATACGTTTACTTCCAGCGACGGGAGGCCCATTGTGCCGCCGCGCTCTCCACACATTATATTCATAAGTGCCATAGATACACTATATACATAATGAATATAATATACTCGTACATAAGTACTATGATGCTTCCGTAGTTGTCGCAACGTTAGTGACTGGCCCATTTCCCTCATTAAAAATTGCTTTGTGTTTACGTATAACTGTTAAATGGGTCATATTTTTCATAAATTTTATTGTATCTCTAAGTTTCAATCACGATTTTATATAAATAATGTTTAAAAGTTTCATTTATGGAAATAGAAGTCCTCTAAAATTTATCATTTGGTTAGTCTACGAGGACAAAACAGCCTACATTACTGAATTATTTCTGTCAGAAAAAATGTTTAGTGTCGGAATCCATCCAACTTATGAGATATATAATATACCCTGAATGATATTATGAATAACTAACGGTCGCAGGTTCGAATACCAGACGGATCCAATGTCTGTATGGAAACAGATTTTAGTCTTGGTCGAAGCTGTTGAATGGATATTAATATTTATTTTATGTATAAATTAAAACCAAAGTTCCTCTTTATTTCAATTCTTCAAGAATTTTACATTTAAGCTACCACACTATGTGTCTAGATAATAAGCTTTCACGATGTAGTCTTTGATGTTCGAGATAATTTATTTATATATTAAATATAATTATAAATATATACATTAAACATATCTTGCATTGATTATAATATTTAATTCTTCAGCTGGCCGTACAGTATATCGATGCCTGGATATACCGTATTTTCCACTGTCACAATATTCGCCTGACCTCAGCGACTCAACAAATGCAATACCATGTAAGTTATTCATATTTATAACTTTCTTTTTCTCTATGTACAATGATAATATTATTTACAATACAAAAGGAGAATATTTTATACAGCGTTAAGAATTGCACGACCTTCTTTACAATAATTTTGTCTCTCAAACTAAGTAATTGGCTTTTAAATACATAATATGATTAAAATGTAATATGCCTAGTTTAGGTTAGATTTGTTAGTAAATAAAATAACACATAAAATAATTCAAGTCTATTTTAAAATACAGTTGCTGGTATTGCATGGTAGCATGTATGAATTATTATGACTCATCAACTTCGAATTCCGGCTAAGATTTTTTTCATGAATATTTTATTGGAGTTTTAATTTTGATTACAATTTTAATCGGTGTCACTCGGATTATTTTTAATTTTAACCCAACAGTTACATCTATATTCGTTTTTAAAAGGACCTTTAATTTAATAATTTTAGTATTGTAATACGTAGTTATTAGGATTTCCGTCGTCATTATAGGTAAAAATATTTATTATCCATCCTAAGCAATGTGTGGACTGTGAGCCTACCGATATAAATTTAGCTTTTTACAACACCCGTTTAATTATAATTATTAAAAATGGGGGGAAAAAGGTTAATTGTGTTTATTTTTTCGAATAACGTTCTCTTATCCACCGCGGTCCCGCTAATATAAATCTATATTGAATATTTTTTGTTATTTCCTATACTTTCGGATTTCGCAAACTTCACTGACTTTTTGTTCCATTGAAACGCATTACCAGGATGAAAAGTATTTTATATGCCAGTCCAAAAAATATCACAAATCGTTAATGTATGTTTATATAATATTAACGAATTCATATTAATTGCAATATTAATAATAAAATAACGGACTACAAGTATAAATACGAAAGTTTGTATTGGGTGTATATATGTTTCTTACTTCTTCACACTTAAATGACTGGACGGACTTTGATAAAATTTAGTTAACGGATAGATTATGACGTTATGTAACATATTGGTTACATCGTTAGTTTCTATATAAAAATAGTAATAATAAAATTACATGATGTGAGTTTTTGTTATTAAATTTTCAGATGTGGTGACTAGATCAGCCGCACCGCTGTTGTTAGCGGTTATCACGCAGGCCGTGGGTGCGTTATGTTGTGTCCTAGGACATTGCGTTAAAGGACGAAGACTTTGTACATTTATAGCTGGTGTCCTTTTTATTATATCTGGTAAGTAAATTTTTTTTTTTAAATACCAGTATTTAATTTATTCTAACGACAAAATATTTTTCTTTAATTTATTCTAGTGACTTACCCTAGCTTCGCTCAGTCTTATCTATACTAATATTATAAAGCTGAAGAGTTTGTTTGATTGTTTGTTTGTTTGGTTGAACGCGATAATCTCAGGAACTACTGGTTGGAATTGAAAAGTTCTTTTTGTGTTGGATAGTCCATTTATCGAGGAAGGCTTTAGGCTATATAACATCACGCTACGACCAATAGGAGCAGAGTATAAATGAAAAATGTTGCAAAAACGGGAAAAAATGATTCCTTTTAAGAGCTTCCGTTGCGTGCGCTGCGTAAACGGTTAAAGTTACGCAAAAATTGTGTATGACGGAATTGTTCCCCTTTAAAAGTTCTAAAAAAAAGTCCGCAACAGTATATATTTATCTTTTAAGATTGACTCAATATAACCCTTTTTATGGTAATCAAAGTTCTAAAATAATGCATAACTTCCGAAGATGTTTTTATAAACATGATATAAATCCTTATCCAAATAAATACGTTATTCATCACAAGAATTTAATTTTGAACAAAATTTCCCTTGACATCTTTTGATTTCAATAAATATCTTAGGAGATATCATAGTTTTAAAATATACATATTTAACTTTACGCGGACGCTCTCAGCCCGCTCTCATTCCGTGTGGAATAGTGACTTTGCTCTGCAGCAAAGTCACTATTCCACGCGGACGAAGTCGCGGGCAAAAGCTAGTGTATTTATAATATTACATACATACATAAAGATAGCGCCACCTATTGGTAAATTTTATCACTAAGAGCCTATGTGTTACTCTAGATTAACCTACCTGTGTATCCAAATCCGTATGCGTATTTTCTTTTTGTTATCGATTCCTGATTTTGACGGCCGCTGAGTATTATACATATGCTAACTTATTGAGTTATATTTTTATTTCCAGGTCTCATCATGCTAACTGGCATCGTCATGTACATATCTGTGTTCAAATCTCAAGTGGGTCACAAACTTCGTTATATGACATTTTTTGATACGCCTCGGATGTCGTACAGCTATGGTTACTCATTTGGATTTTATATAAGCGGTTTCGTAGCAGCGGAATTAGCGGGTACATCGGCTATATTCCTTTTTTTACAATGGTACCAAAAAGACTGGATTACGGAATTAACAGAGAAAGCCAAAGCAGATTGTCGCGCGTGGGATCGTGAATTTGCGTTTTCAGATTTTAGAGAAAGAGACTCTACTCTATTAGAAAGACGTATGATGAAAAGGGACACCTATCCTCCCTCTGGGTCATCAGCGGCGACTCCAAGAGAACGAAGACGATTTGTATTTGATGGAGATGAAATGCCTCATTGCTCAATACACAAAAATCGTAGAATAAATTTAAGCTCGGCGTCGCTTAAGGATCTATCATCGTCAACGCTTTATGGATTTCCAGCAGCGCCAAGACCAACGGCATGTGACAATTATTTTGAAGAGTTCAAAGAAGTTCCTCAAAGTGCGAATACACTAAGTGGTCTTAGGAGTGCATCTATATTTCAATCTCAGGCTTCAGTGGCTAGCGGGAGATTTTTAGATACATCAGCAGTCGAGCCACCGCCATCACGGGAAGAGGAAATGGTGACATTTGGTGCTGGTGTAAGGACGGTTATAGAAGATAAGCCACCACGGCATGATCGTGCTGTAGGCACAGACCCCTATAGAAGGACTACACCCGTTTGATTCATAAGAACATGGACCCCCCTGAAGCATATCGTTAAGTGATAACAACGTCGCATTATTTGACATTGAGGTATTTGAGATTGTTATTGCAAATAATGCAAAATAGTCGTGAAAGAACAAAGGTCGAGAAGTGATTTTCGAATTTATGAACTTATGTGACTTTATTTGTCATGGAAATTTTTGACTGTTACATTTCCTTAAATAAATACTGCCATTTGTGTAATTTGTTTCTCATTTATAGTTATTTTGTGAATATACATAATTATAATATAACATCAATATTTACCAATAAGTAAAGTCCTAAGCTGATCATGTGCCATACATATAATATAGCAACTGTTTAAAAAAAATTAGAACAAAGTTCCTTATCGCATTACACGCGTTGAGCGGATGGTGGCTAGACCGAAAAAGTGTTATAAAACTTCTTTCCGACACTTTTTACCGCGCGCCGAAAGACTCGACGGTTCTTTTCTCTTCGGTTTTCTTCGGTTACACTCAGCTAGTAGCTTCTCCTCGCACCGCGCGCCGTCTGCACAACACTTAGCGCAGATCATTCAGTGTTTAATTTATGTACATACTGATTTGCATTGAATTTGAACAATTCAAACCTTTTAATTTTTGGACTTCAAACTTTTAAGACTTCAAATTTTTAAGACGACGAAAACCCTACAAAACTTTGACAAGCTTAAGAACTGAACCTACAGAACTGAGTACTGACATCTCTGACCCGACCTAAGAACGTTAGTATTGGAGCTTAAATCAGTAAGCATCGTAATGCTTGCGCGATGTAGGATACTACTAACGCCATCTATTGTTGAATTAATCAACCTCGTAAATAACCCAATTTATCATTATTTATTTTTTACATAATAAATATATTTTATGTAAATTTTTCAATTAAACTCTATCGACTTAATACTTTATAATATAAATGATATTATAAAATATCAAGTAATAATGACTGTATAGAAAACGTCTCTACCAAAAAGCGAAAGGAACTTCGTTCCGACCGGGGGTCTATAGACCCCTCACGTTTTTTTTTAATTTAATATTTGAAAATGCATAAAATAATAGTTTCTTTTTCATCTGAATATCAACTCATCAGCTATAATTCTTTTTATATTTAACCTCATTTATCAAACTAAAACCTCGTTTCCATTTTTAAATTTGTAATAATCAACAAGACAAAAGTCAATGTGACATTATTTGTATTATAACGTCAGGGGAAGATGGGGTCGTAAGTACTTTTATACTTGAATATTTTTATTATGATATATGTAGATGGTATATTTATTTATGTTACTTGTTTTATATAATTATACTATACAAGATAAAGCAGAAAAAGTTCGGCAGGGAAAGTTAGTATGATAACTTTTTAGTGATTATTATTCAGACGTAATTACAACGACGACGACTTATATAGTATGCTATATATATAAAATACATAAAAACTATACTTTCTATTTATGAGATATAGTATATTAAACATTTTATAAAAAAAAACAGGATTTAAGACTTTAAAAAAATTAAGATAAGTTGAAAATAGTATGTTTTGATAGAATTCGATGAACGAATAGGTTTAGTTCTTAGTTATTACTAGTTTTTTTTTTCAAATTTCTTTCTCATATATGATAACAAGAGCCTTTATCAACTTTAATTCGCCTTTACATGTTTTTAACTCATTATTTTTCTTCAATGAATAATTAACATTTAATTATTTCAGGATACTGTCGTGGTAGTAAGTATACTTTACGTTTTATTTTACTTCATGTGGCAATAAATTTAAATTTACAATTTATCATGTACTTTGGTGTACACAGACTCGTGATGACTTAATGACGAGTCTCCCTAAAAGATTGAACTACCAAAACAAACTTGGTTTATTTAATATTAATACTAAACTACTCATTAAATATGCAGTAACATGAAAAAAACTTTTTTGATCGGTCTATAAATAATACAATTTTCATGATGTGTCAAAAACATCGTACATATTCAAAAATATATTTTTCTCTTGTTAATCACTTATATGATAAAATAACATTTTCACTTATAACAAAATGTAATAGTTATTATATAAAACTAATCTTAACGTTAATTTAGTAAAAAGGATCCACGTACACCGGTAGAGGGTTTAGGTCCAAGGCTTAAAAATATTGCCGTAACACATTTTAGAGGACTTTTGGGAGTCATAGTACCTATTGCAGCTTTATCATGGCAACCCAAGAAAGATAAAGTAAGTTTTTATTTAGTACTAGCGACTCACCCTTACATTTTAACGTTTAGTGTAGCTTTCTTAGAGATGAGATATTTTCCCGCAGTATAAAGTATCCTATATGTTGACCTGGGTAACCAGCTCTCATTATACGAAATTTTATCAAAATCTGTCCAGTGGTTTTTTCGTGATGCGATCACAGACAGACAGACAGACAGTCAAAAATTATAAAAACTATAGGTTCGGCCTCTGTATCGATAATAATGACTATTTCAATAAGATTTTCCAAAAAATATTTAATGTACAAATTCGACTCAGAATTTTATTACATGTATAGATTAAGCATACAATTTATTGAATTTCTTTAGATCCCTGTTTGCAACATTCAGGTCCTGACTAAGATGTTTCAATTTTAATTTTCTCTATTTAACAGTCGTTTGTAATAAGTATATTTTATATTGTGGAGACTACTTAAAGCACTAGTCTGAGAATAATAGGTATATTTTATTGTTATAAAATATTAATTTGTGTATCAAACAGAAACAGATAATGCAAATAGATCGTGTAGGGTATTATCCCATTAGGGCGGTCCCTCACCGGGAGCATTCGCCTGTAATGTAGTTCAGATTCGACCATTATGTAAGTGAGGGAGAAGAACTAAGCAATAATATTAGTAATGCTCAGCTCGAATCTGAACTACAATTACAAGCGAACGCTCCCGGTAAGGAACCGAGTTGTTAAGATATGCCGTAAATAGTTTTCGAGATTAAAATTGATTGTGTTAGAATTTATTTTTTAATATTTAAAACAAAATTTAATTTTTAGAGCTACATCACTGTAAGATGTCTCTGGATGTGGATGTTTTGGTTCTTTTTGATACAACCAGTAAATATTCCGGTGACAGGATTCATACCGATGTTTCTTCTGCCTATGACAGGTGTCATGGCCACCAACGACGTTTGTAAATGTTACTTTAATGTATGTATTTGCTATGAAATATGTATATAATAATTTGTGGTAGGTATATATTTTAATATTATATCTAATTATTTTTACAGGATAACATAGGGTTACATATTTTAGCTGGTATGATACAATTACTGATAAATGGATGCGGTGTTGATCGTCGTATCATCTTATGGTTTTTGTGTTCGGGTCGAGATAGTAGTCAATTTTCTGTTAAAAGGTATATAATTGAAACTTAATATATTATGTTGACAAACGTGTGGGTACTATATAATTTCATTAAGATAAGATTTATGGTATTCAACTATTGGTATTGGTTTGCAGACTGATTTTGAAAGCAAGTACTGCTGCGTTCTTTCTATCTATGATCTCAAATAGACTTATTGTGACTTCAACTATAACACAATTTTTGACTCCAGCTTTCATGAGCTTACAGGTATGTATATAAAGCTCTTATAGTTATAAAAGAAAAAATATTGAGCTTATAGTGCTATAAATATAAGATCTATTCGGAACCCTACTTTGGTTTGTAGTCTGTTGAGAGTCTAATCCCGTCTAACCACTCCTGATGCTGTAAAGCATTCGAAACTTTGGCAACCAAAAATTAAAATAAATCCGCGGAAAAATCCGAAAAGATAGTTTTATTTAAAATATCAAATATTCGTGTAAATCCAAGAAAGTATAAAGGTGTGTGTGTCAAATTTTATGTTATTTTTTTTAAATATTTTCATTTTTAGAGTAGCACCGCCAGATACAGGAAAACTGAGCCGGACTATGATGTAATGCGGTATGTTGTTTTAAACGCGGTGCAAACTGCATCAGCTATTGGTAAGATTTCAACATAAATTATTTAATATATTTTTTCTATTATATTTAACGCATAACTAACATGTGAGTTAATGATTGTTTGATATGATACAATTAAAATATTACTTTATTTAGATAGAAATGTATAAGGAAGCGTATTATTATAAGTTTAATAAAAATTACATATGTCAAGTCATTTAGCTAGAAAAAAGCGTGTGTGTATTTATGTACGCACGTAAGAAGTTATACATCTTTGGTTACGCCAAAACAAAAATAGCTAAAGATTTCATCCCGTACGTCACCACTCTGTTTGTAAGAGGAATTCAGCTAACTTCATCATGTTGATTTCAGCTAACTTAATCATGTCGCTTTTTAGCTGTCGGTGTGCGCTTGCTTCGTAAAAATTTTACTGTCATAATTTTTTTCAAACGTGCCAAAAAAAGTATTACTTCAAAAATGTCTTGTCCTGAAAATACAAATATATAACTTATATTTAAATATATAAGTTAAACCATGAAATCTTGAGCTTGCATATTAATATGAAATGGCTTTTTACCTCGTCGTAACTTAACCTCGCCTATCGATAATGACAGAATGTGAGAGTTCTTCACACCGGTAATCGGCAACCTCTGTATAAAACTCATACAAATTTAATAAAAATTTAATAAGTTGAGAACTCGTACAAGGTACTAGGAGTCTATACAAAATATTTTTCAGTATAAACAATTGCAGCATCAAAATCAGTATAAGCAATAATAAATAATGCTATTGCGAATATCGTTAGATGTAATTGAAACTGAGATGATAGATGTGGTTAGCTTATTGCTAATTAATTTGAAAATACCGCCTCTTTCTATTAATAATCCAATAGATTTTTTTTATTTTGCTAGATATATTAATTAAATATCGTATTGTAATTTATTTCTTTTGCACAGGAAGCGTGGCCATTGCCCATGCAGCTTTGACGACTTTAGCAATGCGTGCTATTTGGTGCTCGTATGTATTTTTTATAAAAATTAAAAAGAGCGGTACCTTCAGTTAGATAAGACGAGATTTTACAATGATTATCGCTAATTAGACTAAAAAATGTTTGGTAATGTTTTATCTAAATATTACATCAAGTTATCAAAATATACCATTTCCATATATCTTTTCGTTTTCTAATAACGATATCGATTGTCTAAGGGTCCCAATTTTTCAATAAGAAAAAATGTGTCACAGTATAGAAAA
Organism: Fabriciana adippe; assembly: GCA_905404265.1. Classification (NCBI taxonomy): domain Eukaryota; kingdom Metazoa; phylum Arthropoda; class Insecta; order Lepidoptera; family Nymphalidae; genus Fabriciana; species Fabriciana adippe. The sequence goes on from FR989991.1 coordinate 10,564,847, forward strand.
GGGATTTTGAAGTGAAACTTCTTTAGAATCGTTGTAATTTGAAACTCCATGAAATGGAAATGCAACACTAAAAAGAGACAAACACGTAAATATATAGAATTAAGCCGACGAGAGAATGAGATAGAAAACATTGCCATGTTGCCATGGTAACCGTTGTTATTGTCTGACAAATATATAATATTGATTTTTTTCCTTATATATATGATTATTGTAATGTGCCTTATTTAATTATTTGAGATAGAATACATTACACAGGAAGTGAAAAATAATAAAATTAATTACTGAATAATATGTAATGTATATTTACGTCAAATAAAATGTAAAATAACTTTTGAACTTGGTAAAAATAAAAAAATAGACCTATTAATTATCCTACTCCTAACTAATACTCTATATTCATCTCATTCTCTCGTAGGCTAGTTTTCTAAAGTTTCACTTATACCATGTGAAATTTTATTTATCCAAATGTTATTATAAATTTGTTTATGTCGTATTTCATTACATAAATGACTTTGTTATGAATTATGATTGAAAAATCGGCTTTAAAAGTATGTATTTTTGAATACATATATATATTTTTTTATTATGTATTGAATGAATGTATAAAAACAATTTTTAGGAATAGAAATGCAATGAACAACAACAAGAAAATAATGGTTTGTTTTTTTCTAACAGGCATCCGGGCGTTGGTGTTGAGTTTGCGGATATATTTAATTATTTACAATACACATGTTTTGCATTCCCGGTGGCTCTTGCGATGTTCATTGTCAATATAATTTATCACACTTTAGTTATAAAAAGGTAAGTATTGATTTATTATAATATTATAAATTTATACAGAAAATATTAAACTTTATACGAAATACGAACTTTATAAGAAATTTATAAAACTGTATACAGAAATTTATAAGTGGTAAACACATGTGCTCAACATGTGTTTACCACTTCTTTGGAATAAAAAAGCCTTAGTCCTGAGAAGAATAGGCAAAAGAAAGAAGAAGATTAAAATTATTTTTTTATCTTTTTTAAAATAATGTTATAATTTTAAACATTCTTTAACATTGAAATAATCTGGAGGTAAACACATCATTCAATAAAGCAATGTTTATGTTACACTGACTCATATTTGTTATCAGCCAATGAAGGACCCATTTAAATTATTTTAATCAATCGTTCTTCTGCTATTCTTAATGGCACTGAAGATTTTTTTTCCTTTTCTGTCATTTCCTTTTATTCTCGACCGGCCACGTAAAGTGGTTTAATCACGCTAGAATCAGACACTTATGCATCCTGTACAGACAGACAAAAAATATTAATTTAAATTATATTTTCTAACAACATTATTACAAAGTATTCAATTTGAACTTAAAATGATGAAATTGTACCAAACTATACAGTGATCTAAAGAATATCTAAGATAGGGCAATTGTGTTGGGCGTGTGGGGGAAATGTAGGTGAGGCGCTGACCGAGTGCACGAGATGGCACTATATCGCCTTAACTTCGAAACCGTCATGCAAATTTGGATTTTTGACAACCCTTGAATTTGAAAGATTTCTATTAAAATCAAAAACGATTGCCTAGTAGTACTAGATTTATTTTAAGGCCTAATTACAATGTTGTGCTTTGGAAGTTTCAACATGATCCTTAATAAACAGCTTTTTGAGCTTAAGTTGAACCTAGAGATTGATGATAAATGGAAACTATAACCAAATATATACATATATATTCATAATGCATATAATTTTAAAGTAAAAATATATTAAAACAAATTTCAGGGCCATTGGTAAGGTGCAAATGAGCGCAAGTAGTATGACCGTGATGAGAAATACGTTATTACAACATAAAAATGCATTACAACCTGCAAAAACGCATGAAAAGGTAGACTTAAGAAGTTTAAAACTTTGAAGTAAATAGAATAGAGAGTGTACTTGTGCTAGCGCATGTTTGCTTTGTATGTTGCGCACGTGTTTGATTTAAGTTCCATCTAACCAAATGTTTATTATTGTCTCCATAACCCTATATTTGCTATGACTAGACAATAGGCCCACTGCGCCTTAGCACATTAGGTAAAAATATACCAATGTGCCATGAGAATTGAGAGTACTATTTAATCGATAATTTAATTAATAAAATATTTTATAACTTTGTTTCCTACGTTTTGAATACTTTACAGCAAACATCACGGGGTCACAGGAGAATCTCTCCCGAAAATATAGTTTCATTTAATTTGTCAAATATTCGTGTAAATCTAACAAAGTATTATAATAATTTAAATAATTACAGCTCTGCATATTTTTCTACGTTGCATACTTGGTTTGTTGTTTCTTGCGATGGAGTGATTGGTTAAAATCGATTAACAAGGGATGGTCCGCTTTCAGATCCGTGGGGTCACAAATACCACTGTAAGGCTTTATATTTGTATTGAAATATATTTTTTAACTTCTTTCTTCTACTTTTAACTTCAAAACCTCAAAGTATTTTTTAGTAATTAAGAGTAAATTTTTGCTTTAAATTAATAATAAGGGCTATTTTCTACAAATTTATAAATTCACAAAGTATTAAATTAATAAAAAAAATCTGTTTAAATTTGCGTAAATCTATTCTATAAGATATCTAAAAGATATAGCCTAATTTAGTACCAACTCGTTTTTGGAAACCGATCAAAAAAAAACTTTCCCAGTAACTCTTTATATGTTTTTCAGAATTAAAGATGCTACGGTTGCAGCGATATTTGTAGTTGCGTTACACGTTTTACCGAGGTCACTCTCCCTTAAAAAATATTTTGTTGCTAAAAGCAAGTATATTATTTTAATATTACGCTATTTTAAAGCTTCATGTCCTGCAATTTTATAAAAACATTATTAAATGAAATTCAATCTATACTAAAATATATTAAGAAAAATTCTAGTTTAATAATAATTAGGTATATTAATTATACTTAACCCAGCGTCAGCCAGTTAGCCCAGTGGTAACGCGTTCGCTTGGAAAACAGAGTGAAGCGGGCTCAAATCCCGGGTCTCGCACCTCTGATATTTTTATATGCGAATCATTTCTAACATGATTACCACTTGTCTTAGGGTGAAGGAAAACATCGTCAGAAAACCTGCATGTCTGAGAGAACCTAACAAGTTTTCGAAAGACATGTGAAGTCTACCAATCCGCACTTGGCCAGCGTGGTGGACTATGGCCTGTATTGAAGGAAGGCCCGTGCCCAGCTGTGGGACATTAAAAAAGGCTGAATAGATAGATAGATATTATCCTTTTCCTATAATATATTATTATAGTAATAGTAATCTTTATAAATCGTTTGTTATTTCTTGCGAATATATGAATATATTATTGAGTAAAAATTGTAAGCTGTGTATATTTCATTACAGACAAATCGGAGCTTGGAGTTTTAAAACCAGAGTCAAGCATTATGTGGTGGCGCTTTGTAGATAAAAATACTAACTATGGATATATTATTTTAATGGGTATGGTACTAGATCATATTATTTCCTTTAAAAAATATTACAAAATATTGCACTTTGGCCGCGGCTCTATTCGCGTATTTAGTTATGGTAAATAATTTTCTTCAATAAAGCTTTACTAATATTAAAAAGTTAAAGGGTTTGTTTATTTCTTTGTTTGTTTGTTTATTTACTTATTTGTTTGTTTGTTTGTTTGATTGTTTGTTTGGTTGAACGCGCTAATCTCAGGAACTACTGGATGGAATTAAAAGATTCTTTTTGTATTGGATAGTCCATTTATCGAGGAAGGCTTTAGGCTATATATCATCTTGGAAAAATGTACGGTTCCCGTGGGATAAAGTTGTTTTTGTCTAGAGATGAACCCGAAGTGAAGCGAGGGTGAATCGCTAGTAGATTTATAAAATGTAAAGAGAATTTTTACAATTTTCACTGGTGGTTCCTGAGATTGGCGAATTAAAATTGAAGGTAACAAAAAATTATATAGATGAACGACTTAACGTAAGATATTCAATTAAATTTTCTTGTTAATGGTTTTAAAACATACCACTTGAGTACAGTTTATTTCGCTAATATCACGTAGAATGCAGAAGATACGAAGGAGATTGGGAAAGTTATTTGACACAATATAAAATCTAACTATATGTATATTAGTTATGTTTGGTTGTCATAAGAGATCACTGATAACATGTTTATAATTGAGAAAAAGCCGTGGGCCAAAACGTATGAGGCCTAAGAAGTGCGCTTTCGAGTCTGCGAAATGTCAATACTTTCATTTAACTTGAACATAAGTATTGGGCATAATCATTTTTAAAACGTGGTTTTAAATCCTGCAATAAGCAAAATGTTTGACAAAGTTTTATTTCAATTTGAATCTAACTTTACGAAAACTTTATAATTAAGTAAAATTATATTTATTCACGCAATCATACAATATCCATACATTAAAAAAAATATAGGTGGTGGTATAGCTTTAAATGCAGCAATACGTGGAACTGGGCTTAGCACATTGGTAACTGAAAATTACGCAAAAAAACTCACCGATTTGCCTTGGCATCCATCAATTTTTATTGTTTGCCTAATATCAGTTCTACTCGCAAATATAATGTCTGGAGTCGCTGCCTGCTGCGTGTTCCTACCTTTTGTTCTCAATATGGTAATTATACAAAGTAATTATAACGTTTTCTTATAAAGTAATGTTAAAAATATCTCTTATTTAATTTAATTACTCAGTCACACCATTATTCAATCAGTCAATCTCTCTATCACTTAATCTCACTCCATTACCCTATTTTCATTTGTATCTAGACAATGTTAAATGCGTTTTGAGTGGCAGTTGATAAAAGCCGAAACGTGTATCACGCCCTATATCATAGATATATCATCCAGATTATGACAGTCACCTGTATGATAATTGTATGATCAAACATTTGTCTTGTTTTTTAATTAATCCCTAGTAATACAGATAGTAATTTTTATTAATCATACTAGTTAGCTATAAATATTATAATATCCAAAGGATGCCCAGTTTTTGCTTTAGATTGATGAATAAAATTAACAAGTGATTCCATACTGTCACATAGCGCATTGTATCAAATATAATCGGTGTGTCGGATAATCTACCTTTTTCAGACATATCCGGGGGTAGCAGCACACTGGATAAAAAGAACATATTTAGGTGCAGTGGCTGTAGGCATTGGTACTTCGATGGGTTTTGCATCGCCATTTTTGTTTACTCCTGCTTATTTTTGCCATTACACAGGCAAAGTTCCAAAAATTAAAATGGTTTGTACACTTTATAATTCGAATATTTTCTATTATAGATCTTTGAAGTTATCCGACATATTATAATGTTTTTAAATACCTTCCTATGCACTACATATTATAGTGATCTCATTAATTAATTAATTAATTATTAGTTCACGTATTGCATTTTTTCCTTACAGGCAAAGTATTCAATCGGCAGTATAATTATTTGTACTGTTATACTGTGGCTGGCTCTTTGTTATTGGGGCCCTTTTATATGGGATCCTCAAAATGTTGGTATCGGAATCTATGGTGTATCCGATTCTGGTTTACCACCTCCACCGGGTGGTGGCGAGGGTGGCGGCGGTGGTGGTGGCGAGGGTGGTGGTGGCGGTGGTGAAGGCGGCGGGGGTGGTGGAGAAGGCCTATAATTCTCATATTTAGTTCAATTAAAATTCTGTAAAACTATATAAATATGTTATAATCCGTTATATTATAAGCATTTTAAGCATATTGAAGTAAAGAAGAATTCTATTTTATTTATAGATTTTTTTTTTATTATAGAAGAATAATTAATTGAAGATTGTTTTTAAAATATATACTTCAAAAAATATGTTTTAGGTGTATTTAAACGTGTTCTTTTAATGAGAAATAAAGATATTTATGTTACTTTATTTTTTTATTATTTTTGTTTTTATTTAAAAAAATATTTTACTCATATCCTAAAATCATGAGCTCATTTTTTATCCATTGTCAAAGTGATCAACAAACAAAACAAAAAGTACACTACTTTAATGTTAATATGTAAACATAGCAATTATGCAGAATCACGTAGATTTTTTAAGGACACCAAAGTCTATTTAGGTATAGTTTAAATTATCCAAAAATATTGTTACACGATGCTAGTTCAGTCGAAGACATCAAGCGCCTTCGTACAACCTCTGTGGTGTTCGTCTACGCAGGTGCCAGGCAGGCAGGAAAAGTATGACGACGAATATATTTGACGTTTGGGCGGGATGTATGATTTTCTGCAGTTGTGTATGTATATATTTTATTAATTACTGTCAATATAATGATTAAAACAGGAAAAGTGTTTCATTCTTTTACAGTATTGTTCTCTAAGAGGTCAAAATTTGGTTATTATCATTTTTTATTGATAAAGCTCGTCAATAGATACTAAACAAAAAAAAAAAAACAAAATCGGTTGACAAACAAAGGAGAAAAAGATATTGAAATGTTATGTCTTTGTTCATTTAATATAGATCTTGTTAAATACTGGTGCATTCCTAAAAGTCTTAAGGTAGCCTATATATTAGTTTAGTCCATTGTAGTATATCTGTGTACTCATCCAAAACCGTCAAGTGGTTTCAACGCTACAGTGTAACAAACGTACACATACAAACTTACATATTTGTAATAGTGGTCTAATGATTCTGTAATAAAAGACTTATCATATTTTAAACGTTTTTTTTTAATCACATTGACTTAATCAATAGTATTCATTTTCTTTTATTCTATCCACTCAGGTAAACTCTTTAAGTCTGGCCAGATAACAGGTGCCCAAAAACATATAGCTAACCAGGTTATAATAATTGTTGAAATCGTAGGACCAATACCAGCTTTTATCTTAAATATAGAAAAAATATTTGTAATAATGTAATAATATGTGTAATATTTTTTGTCAATTACGTTCTCCAGAATTGATTTTGGTAACTCGCAAAACTAACTCTGGCCTGTCTACAGTAAAAGTATATATCAAATATATATTAACACACGAAGTATTGTATGTTAATAAACTTTTGTTAGAAAAAAAGTACAGTAAACCACAGTCATTAGTTTCGAATATGGTAGGAGAGCTGGTGAACATTTTAGGGTAAGTTTTTGAGACACTTCAGAAAATTTTGTAATTATCCTTGAAAGACCCCTAAATAATATAATTGAGGTATGGCTGACAGGTAGCGACACCTAAGCAACCTTTGAATATTTTTTAAGAGAAATTTCTTTATAAAAAAAATTGAGGCGTTTTGAAATTTTATTTAATTTTATATCCTTAAGTTAGATATTTAAGGATTTAAAAATTAAAAAAGCCAGACCAATAGTCGGGTCTAAATGATAACCCACTGTTGCAAACTGGTTTTTTAAACAAATGAAAAAAATGTTCTTGAGGCAGTTTGTTATTTTTTGAGAGCAATGTAGGTACTTAAAGACAAATATAATCCCAAAAAGTCAGATTAATTTATTACATTTTTTTATCTGCTAGATGAAACAAAATTCAAGGGTTGCTATCGTCAGCCATACCTCGACTATCTTATTTAGGGGTCATTTAAGGACAATCACAAAATTTTTTGTTGTGCCTCAATAACCTACCCTAAAATGTTCACCAACTCTCGGACTTATATAACCACTAGAGAAATACCCTCAGGAATATATTCTTATTGTTAGTAGTAGTACGTTATATCTGTTTATGAACTGTCTAGAACTGTCTGGAATGGAATATCTTTATGCACAACCATATAAGAATACGGTGACCTAAAGTTATATATAGGTAATTGAACAAATAGAAAGTCAGAAAAAAAAATATAAAAAAAAAAGAAATAACAACAGTAAGACAAAAAGTACGAATTTGAAATTTATTTTTAGTATAAACTAGTTTCATCCGCGGCTCTCTTCGCGTAATTTACTAATGTATAACTATTATTAAAAATTATTTTAACCTACATAAATAAATGCAAAATAATTTAAACTAATCTCATTGTTTCAGTTTAGTAATACTAATATCGATTCTGACATTCTGCCTATTGTTTAGAGAATTTTGTCTTACCATTTTCGATGTGGGTATATTGGCTGCGCCTTGAACAACTAAATTTCCAGGGGTACCAACTGGTAAACATAGAGCATAGGAGGATGAGAAACCAGTTGCTATATTGTACCATAATGGATTTTGATTAATCTCTTTTGCCTGTAAAACATAGGAAAATAATGCCTTTATTACCATCACTATACATACAATACGAGTAGGTATACAATAGATAAACTTGGCAATGAAAAATTATTTTAATACTTCAATTTTGTTTTTTTATATTTTACCATAAAAATATTAGGAATATAATCTTTTTAAGTTTTGTTATAAACAAATATGAAGTATTTGTGATTTCAAAATGGTTACGCCTTATTGGTTCACATATTTGTAATATGTTTTTATTCTTATTTATTTAAAATACTTCATTGAACTGATCGTTATTTTCTCGATATCGAAGTCTAAATAACAATTAAAAACTATCTTTTATATCTTATAGAAAGTAACGATAATATTTCAATTCAGTTCAATTCAATTTTATTGTTAATGGCTTCAAAGCGTGCCACTTGAGCAAGATAATATTTACCAACTGCATAGCAATAGGTGCAATGACGTTACAAACAGCAACATTTGACGCGAAATTTGTGGTAAAAACAGTAAATATAATGATGAGAAGAATAATAAATAAATTTGGTAAATTTTTAAGATTTCTTAAGAGAATCCCTATTTTTTCGTTCAAATCGGTGTATTCTTTTTTGGCTGCATTGGAGAGGGCAAATCCTCCACCTGTAAAAAAATTAGTTTATTTGTGCGCTGAAATCAAATATACATATGCTTTTCCAGTAGTGTTAGCTAATCTAAGAGTAAATCTTCATTTAAAAAAATCCTCCTAAAATTAATCTAGTAATATAGTATAATACTTGTAAACCACCGTAGCTTCGATCAGGCTTGTAGCTATACATTATACCTGTCCAAAAAATATACCAAATTCGAAAATATACATCAGTTTTGTGCAGTATATAATGGACATCCAATATATTTTTTCAGTTATAAAATCAATAGTATTCCTAGCTTTCAATATTTTCAAATCTAATGATCTAAATAAAAGATCACTTTAAGTAAAATCGAATCTGTTACCCCAGTACTTTAATACTGGTCAAATTCTGCTATATTTAGTACCGATTTCGGCCGCGGCGGCTAATTTCACTGAGACTAGCCAGATGCGCAGGAACTATTATAATGCAGCGCGTATACGCGCAAACACAAGAGCACTCTCTATTCCCGTCACTCTCATACTCCGGTGGGACGACCCGAGACACGATCGGTGAGAGTTAAGGCGTAGGACCGATAGCTTTACGTGCTCTCCGAGTCACAGGGGTGAAACTGCCAACGTCCCAACACCGGTTTGTTACTTAGATTTACTAAATAGAAAGATTCAATAACCAAACTAGGCCCGATCCGGGAATCAAACCCAGGACCTCCGGATGTGCAGCCCGTATATGCTAGCAACTACACCACCAAGGCATTTTACTTAACCTTTACAGTGGTACCACTGTGGTATTAATACTCAACGTTTAACAATTACCGTAGTTATAATTACCTAAAAGAAACATAAAACTGTAGGGCATCATTTCGTTCATTTTTTCCCAAATTAAAACTGTCTTTATGCTTTTATCAGGTAAATCACCATAATCTGAAACCATAATATTTAACATACTTGTAATCTATGAATATTGGACTTAATTTTTTTAAACAATTTTGCTAATTTAATAATTTTTTTCTAAACGGTAATCAAAATTCAAACTTATTACAAAAAATAAGCCATACTTACACTTAGCGGTGAAATTATCAAAAAAAAATAGCGATGAAGGTATTAGTAGCATTAAAAATACAACCAATGTTGCTGCAGAAGAGTCTTGTACGCTGCATGCGAATAAAAAAAATCATTATATTGTAATCAATATCAAGGAAATTAAGTACTTTAAAATATTACATACAATTTTTTATTATCAATATTATAATATTCAGGGATTGCATCGCCCCATCCTAGAAATATTTGCGGAGAGCGGCAAAAGAACATCAAAATAGCTCCAGTAAAAAGAATGATCACGAGCTGAAATAAACAAACAAGAAATCTCTATAATAGAATAAGTTATACATGTAAAACCTAAACGATATAATCAGTTTTTAACCGTCTTCCAAAAAGGAAGAGGTTCCATGTTCGTTTCTTTGTATTTTGTTTTATGTATGTTCACCGATTTCTCGGAGTTGACTTGACTTTTATACTGTATTCTAATAAAGTAGATTCCAAAATGGCCCTATAAAATTTTCTTCGACATTTTGAAGTACATTAACAGATTTAATTAGACTTTTTAATGTGAAAGTAACTCTGTCCGTTACCTCTTCACGCTTAAGGCACTGAGCTGAAATTGATAAAATTTGGCAAGGACATAGATTGTATCCTGGGATCTTACATAAGCTACTTTTGATCCCCGCCCTGCCTAACACGCGAACGAAGCCGCGGGTAAAAACTAGTCTATAATATTTCCTCAATATCAAAAAAAAATATTTATAGTTACATGTTACGCTTGCGTTGACGAGGCAGTGGAAACAACAATAACTCGTTCACGTACAACATTTTTCACTTTACGTAGAATTAACAAAGCCTGCCTGCCGAGTGCGGCTTTCACTCAGGGCTACCAGTGTATACTTGTATTATAAGTAGGAAGAACTTTGTCTCATATCTCGTAAATTCGAAAGCTCGTAATTGCAGTGACACATAATTATATAAATATCTATATGACTGTCTGTTTGTCTGTTTAGAATAGCATAAGGAAGGCTATATTATTAATTAGTTGTAGTGGAATAAATAAAAATACATACAATAATTTTGAAGTCTCAGGTAATTTCTACTAATCTAATCTTCTTCATTTGACATTTTAAATAAGACTTTTTTTCTGATTTATTCGCGAAAAAATAGTCTTATTTAAAATGTCAAACATTCGCGTAAATCTAAGAAAATATTAAAAATAACATTTATTAATAAAATAATAATTTAAATACTTTAATTAACATACTATTTCCCAAAGTGTTATCGATCCTAATTTTTCTATATTCTCATTAACTGCTTTTTTTGCTGCCTCAATTCCTGATGATGGTATTTTTGCTCTTTTAGCTGTTTCACTCTTCGGCCTGTTACAAATATTTTTGTGTCAATTTACATTCTGTGAAACCTTAGCACAAAACTAATGTGCAATAACTATGTTATGTACATATATATAATATTTATCTTTAAGAGGCTATAAGTAAGTATAAAATTAGTAAGAGTCTAGTCTATTTACGAAGTTGCACGGAAACAAAAATATTTTTTATTGTTTTCTTGAATTAAAATAGTTTGTATTTGCTTACTTAATTAGTATTCTAATAATTACAGAAAAAAATTAGATAAAATTAAGATTAATAATTTCTATATAAACATATTATGACGACACGTTTGGCTCAGTTTGTAATAACCCTACTTGCTGTGCCAGCGGTCGCGGGTTCGAGTCCCGCTGGGGACATTCATTTGTGTGATGAGCATGAATGTTTGTACTCCAGTCATGGGTGTTTATATTTATGATATGTATGTATTTAAAGTTATATATGTGTAGTGTATCAGCTATCTGGTATCCGTAACACAAGCCTCGTAGCTTACCATGGAACTAGATGGTGCTGTGTGTTAATGTCCCAACATATTTATTTATTTATTTATTTATATTATGAAATTTTAAATCATCATACCTCAGATAACCTAGATATACTATAACAAGATAAATGTACACGAATATTTCCATTAACAGCATATAAGGAATTGCAAATGCGGAAAATTTTGGGAAGGATAGATATTCAGGGGCTTTAGGATACATTCTGAAAAGTTATAAAAAAACTAGAATAAATAACAAACTAAACAAATAATTTACAACTTATTATAAATTAAAAAAAATCGTACTTAGAAAATAATCCTTTAAATACTAGATTTGTGGCTGTACCCACCAAAGAACCAATACCACCTGAAATTACATTTAACTGAAAATAACGCCTGCTCCTTTGAAAACTTACTTTTTTACTCTGGCTAAGTAATAATATACATAGGGTGTCATAATTACACATGACGCCAAACAATAATATTTTAAAATAATATGTAACGTTTTCAAACAATATACAAATGAATAGAATATTCAATACTATGATAAATAAATAAATGCTGATAAATAACAATAGTTAACGGATTTTATTATAATAAAAAATATATTAAATAAGCTAATCAATCTCTCTTCTAAGGAGGAGATAACTAACGCTTATAAAATACAAATATATCATATATCAAATTTCCCTTATTCTTTAAATAATCTGTGTAATTTGCACCTAGTAATAGACTCATACGAAATAAGAATAAGTCGTTAGTATTATCATTATATAAATAAAGTATATAAAATACCAATAGTAGCCGAAAAGGTTGCCGCACAAAAATAACAAGTAGTTATATCCGAAGCAATTTTTACACCATCATTTCCTGTGTCATATATTTGAAGTAAGTCGAACTGAAAGCCGTTATTAAAAATCTCAATCAAAATTAAACTTACCTATTTTTTTTTTAAATTAAACAGTTTTGAAAATAAAACTTTTTTTAAGTAAAAAAAATCATAAATTGTACATATGTTTTAGTAAATTCTAATATTTATTGTCAATAAAATTATCAAAAATATCGGAATCCTATCCTTTACGCTGTTTCGTCTGGATAGATAGACAGATAGGCACTCAGAGACGCAGCCGAGTGAAGCTAGGGTAAATCACTAATGTTATTAATTATTATGTAACTTTGACTTCATTATGATTTATTACATGTACAGATATTATTTCAGCATTTTAATATAGATATATCTTTATAATAAATAATAAGTCTTTACTTCTTCAAATACTTGTAACAAGGCAAAATTAATAGGAACCATCATCGTTGTGGCCGCAGTATTCGTAATCCACATTGAAATAAACATGGTAGTAAAACACATTGCAAATAATAACCTGAAAAATATAATAACTAGAAAATTCATAATTTTTATTTATTTCTTTTAAGCATTTGCATTAAAATACCAAATTTTCCAAATTAATGTCACAATATACTTGTATGTCACTGAATTATAGTCAGGTTTTTTATTATAAACACTGTTCTATTAAAAATTTTAGGTAAATAACAATAATAATTCGTTAATAATTAATTATTCAGTATTTCGCTCTAATAAATTCAATCAAAATTAACATTTATATTGAATAGTAAAGTTAAGAAACCTATTAAATAATTTATTTCTTTAATTTTTTAAGTAACTAACCTATAATGAGAATAGCCAACTATCCGAATAGCATGCAGGGCCAGTCTCATGTGAAGCCCAGATTGTTCAACAGCGTATGCTAACCACATACTGCCTAAAAACATCATGATGGTATCCTGAAAGATAGACGATCTTGTAGAAAGATAAAAAAAAGATATATAAAGGCAAAAAGTTTTGTTTTATTGTTTTATTTTACTTATACATATGTCACACATGAATGAATGCGAAAACTTTTCTCGTTACGCTTAACACTTTTCCGCTGATTTAGAAAAGGACCAATAACTTTACATATCCGAGGATATATTCAACTCAGTGCTGCTCAGAAGAATTTTATGATACAAAAGTATACTATATATTGTTGGCTAAATATTGATCAAGAAAAAGTTTGTTGTAGAAAATAAAACCACAAAGTTAGAAGCGCAAAAACGCATATTTGAAAACATTTCATATAACATCATCGTGAAATTTTTAATACTATCTTCTTACATATTTTTCTTCCAGATTCCCAGAGATGAACATTTAGTATGGAAGTACGTCATCTGTAAAGCTACAAATATGGAAATTGATATGCGTCTGTTTATTTTAGCGATGGGAAATCCCAAAGAGCTCACTCACTGCTTATATTAATATGAATTTTATACAATATTTCAAGATTTACAGATACACGTTCAAAGAAAGTGTGTAACGAGAACTCGAAAGAACGATAAGCTCTCGCTTTCAAATAGTAATATTGTATTCGTTTATTCACTACAAGCAATAGAACATTGAATTCGCTTGATGCGAAAATATATTTTAAAGTATAAAGTAGTTTTACTCATGCACAAAGAGGTAGGTATTTGTAGAGAAACTTATTTTTAAGAATTTTCTTGTAATATCAAGAAAAACGTATTATTTATCCTTAAACCCGTCCCACTAGGAAAAAATGATTTTTAAGGTCTCTTTTCCTTAAAATAGTCTATAGAGGATAATGCTTAGATAATTCAAAGTATTGTTTTGAAATCTCCCGACGTATTTGAAATCTATTCTTGTCTTACATTTTATACTTTATAAGAGATCGTATAAAAGTTTGAATTTCAATTTTCGATTTAAAATATATTACCTAGAGATCTCTTAGGACTTAATATTTAGTATATCTCGAGAGGGCATGTAAATCTCAGAAACTACGTCGTATTTATGTATGTTCATGAAACCATGAACTATGTTGGGTGGCGGTTTAAAACGCTGAAGTTTCTAGAGTTATTAAGCGTCATACAGATCTTAAACAGGTGCCTTCTGATTCCATAAATAATCAAATACAAAATAAAATAATATGTTGATTTCTCTCTCTCTCACACACACACACACATACACACTCTCACACTCTGTTTCTTATTACTATAAACATTTAAATTAAACAAAATCGTACAATTACGTTGTGACTTACGCACTGAGGTTTTAAAATTACCAAACGTCATGTTATCTTCTAAATTTTGTAATATGTTAAATAAAAAATTAAACCTAACCACAATGTTCATTTTATAGATAGTGATTTTTTTTTAACTTAAACGTATTTGTCTTAAGCATCTAATTACGCGCTAGATTGTGTTAAAGTCATGGAAAATATACTTACATTCATATAACATAAATATGTTTCGCTAGTACTCATAATACCGGTCAAAGGAAATATAAATATTGGCAAAAATGAAGTTACAGCTAGTGGAATGCATTCTGTTACCCAAAATATAGCCATCAAGACTAGAGTATAAGCGCACCATTGATATTTCTAAAAATAACACATACAAATATCATAATTTACTTTTAATTTTTTCTATGTTACCATGAAGAATTCAGTTAATGTGCACTTTAACTAGTTAAAGTAAAAATTCGTCCTTAACTAGACAATCTACCGAGTAATAAGCAGACTAACGAGTAACAACTTTAACGGTAACATGTACATTAAAAAGATAAATCATTAACTAATACGAAAACATGTTTACGTAGGTCTGTTACTCTTGTGATGAGAAGCTTATCTTAACCTACGAATAAATAAAATATATTTATTCGTAGATCTTATCTTATACAATGATAATATTGAAACGTTTGAAAAATTCTTTGTAGAAAAAAATTAAAATACCCCTAATTTCTTCGTAGATGTTATTGTAATTTATATAATACATATGTATATACTAAAAATATTTTTGTCGGTTCGTTTTTTGGGTTTCTCTTTGACCAATTATTATTGAAGCAAATAATTATTTTGCACAGAGGGTTTAACAAGCGGAGAATAGCATAGATCTAATCTTACGGCATCTCTTTAATACGAGAAGACCAGGCCATAGTCCATATAAGTATACCTTTCTATAATTTCAAATCAGTTATTACTAGATTGAGCTTATATGTACATATTGGGGTGATGTATTTGTTTACTTTTAAGTGACACTTTGAAAAAAATTTTAGTTAAAAAAATTACAAGAACAAAAATATATAATATGTCCTGTTCTTAATAAAAAATTGCATTGTACAAAATATAAATGATGAAATACTTAATCATTACCTCTGGTGGAAATGAGAGATGTATGGGTAATAAAATCAAAGGCATTGTTAAGCATATTACTCCTCGCCAATGAGTACTGAAAAATAAAACTATCCTTTCCTTGTTTGTTAGTGTTGCTATATCACTGTAAAAAATACAAATATTGTATTTAAAATAAATATTATTCTCCTCCTCGACTCTCCTGATACAGTGCTGATAAAATGGCTATTAAATAATTTTACATACGAAAAAAAAATTAACTTTATGGTATGGTAATTAAGTTCAAATTGACTTTTAAGTATTATTACGAATCTTTTGTATGGGAATATAAAAAAGTGTTGTTTTTAGACTTTTTCAGGCAATTTTTTAAATTTTTCTCTCCGTAAGAACCATCATCGTACTTCAAGGAATATTATAAAAAAAGAATTAGCGAAACCGGTTCAACTGCTCTCGAGATTTGCGCTTAGCAAAACATTCAGCTATTCATTTTTATATTATAGATAATGAATATAAATATGAATGAAAATAGATAGTAAATACTAACGATGTATCAGCGTCTTCTTCTACACTTAATGGAGAAAATTCAGTACCATCATTTATATTATCCTGATCAGAAGTATTGTCCATTTTGTCTTTTAGATAATTGATATTTGAGTAATAAAACAAATGTTATAAGGATAAATCTAATAGGCCATGGAAAAGTAATAACATGGACATAGATATTATAATTTTATGTGAAATTGACAATCAAAATTTTACTTATCTTTCTCATCATCATCACGTATTAATATATAATTAATAATAATTGTGCCCTTAGCGTCCCATTATTGGGTATGGACCTCCTCTAAATATGAAAGGGGTTTAGGCTATGGCCCTTATTCACCATGATGGCCAAGCACAGTAAAACAGGTGTGTTTACACTCCCAGACCGTCTAGTGGTTTTGCAGTGGTCCATGATGCGGTAACAGTGTGTATGTACGTGCGTGTGTGCGTGCGTGTGCGCGTCTATGTGTGTGTGTGTGTGCATGTGCGTTTGCGTGCGTGTATGTGTGTGAATAAGTAAATTACAAATAATTATTGGTTGTTTTATGCGCAAACAATAAGATATAATTCTAACTAATATAAATAAAACCAAAATTAATATTAGGCATTTATTTACTTTTATACTGTCCAACCGAATTACAATGTGTTGTAATATAATACAACAGTATATAAAATTTTAGGACTTATCTAGACTTCACGTTACTAATACTTCTTTCTTTTTAAGTCAGCTAACGGTATATTTAATGCTAAGAGCTACTGTGAGAAATTAAACAAAAAAGTTATCAAGAAACAAAAGGTTATTGAAATGAGTTTTTATCATTTGGCCCAATCTGGCATGTTGTGAAGTTCCGGCCAAATGATTGGGGCGTAAAGATACACAGCCAGCCACGTTATAATTATAGTCGTAATTGTAGGCCCGAATCCTGCTTTTATCTGTAAATAAACGTAATATTATTTACAAAGGCCTTGAAATCTCAAAGATTCTAAGAAAGTATGTGTACTGTGTAGGCGTGATATTAATGAAGCTGTTAATTAGTATAGATAAAAACATATTTAATATTTTAAGAAGACATCCTTACAAAAGTTTATTACAAAACATCTTGTTTCATTAAGTTTTATATTTAAAACTAGAGACTCACCCTCGCTTCGCTTCGGGTTCGTCTCTAGACAAAAACAACTCTATCCCACGCGTACCGTACATTTTTCCAAGATGATATATAGCCTAAAGCCTTCCTCGATAAATGGACTATCCAACACAAAAATAATTTTTCAATTCCATCTAGTAGTTCCCGAGATTAGCGCGTTCAAGCAAACAAACAAACAAACAAACACACAATCAAACAAACAAACTCTTCAGCTTTATAATATTAGTATAGATAAAAACATATTTAATATTTTAAGAAGACATCCTTGTAAAAGTTTATTACAAAACATCTTGTTTCATTAAGTTTTATATTTAAAAAAATATGTAATAATTACTTTTACTTAGTTAATTGTAATATAATATTCAATTTAAAGTTCTTTATTTCAAAAACACCCATATCCTATGAAAATGATGAGAAAATATTATAGATAATATATAAAAAAATATATAAGTTAGCAAAGCTCATTATATTCCGTCACAGAACACTTCGCAGATATAGTGTGTAGGACTCATTACTAATTGGGATGTCACGTATTATAAGTAGATAAATATTATTTGCAATATTTTAAAAGAAGAACTATCGAGTTTCTCGCTTGTTTTTCTCAATAGAATTGCCTTTAATCCTATGGTATATTCCCCGTGAACTTACGCATTTCTTTCCGAGCTGGTAGTAGACTCATGACGTTCAGTAAAAAAAATGTAATAATTTAATGCTGAATAAAATATTTTGAATAGTATTCATAAACCCAAACTGAATGTATAAAAATTAATGTACTTTTTTCAATGTCTTTCCAACGTATATAATATATTATGATTATAAAAATTACCATTTTTCGAGTAGGAATTTTTGCAGCACTTTGTACGACGAGATTACCAGGTGTTCCAACAGGTAACATAAAACAATACGATGAAGAAAACCCAGACGCAATCACATACCATAGAGGATTCTTCCCAACTTCTTTAGCCTGGAAAAATGATCGTAGAATTATAAATATGTACCTATATATACAATCACTCCATTTGGTTAGAGGCAGTGGCAGCCTACAAGTATCAAGCTTGCTTGAGAAACCAAGTGAAGCGAGTTCATACCCTGGGTCACACTTCTGATATATCCTACGGTGAAGGAAAACATCGTGCGGAAACCTGCATGTCCAAGAAAAGCTTTATAAAAGATATGTGAAATCCGTCAACGTGTAATTGACAATAGCCTGATCTCCCTTGTATTGAAGAGAGGCTCATCCTCAGCAGTGGGAACGTTATTATAGAATGTATACAATACATATGTACATATGTAGTATTCCATATGTAGATAAAAATATTATGGCTTATACAAAAAAAATGTTACTTCTTTAAAAATGCTATTATACTACTCATATTAATATTATTGCTATTTAGTATATAGAACAGTCAACTAAGTATTTTTGAGCTCAAACTAAAAGATCTACAACAAAAGAATGTCTTAAAAAATTATGATTTTCTTAATATTTCAGCCTCAAGAAATCTTGATCTTAAAGTACCATTCGATCCATTCGATTATAATCGAAGTACTATCAGATCGTTTATTTAAGCTACAATTAAAATACAACGTTTGCTTGTTACTTCTTTGATTAGCTCTAAGTGAAACTTAAATAAATCACAGCTCATGGATATGGATCCAATATGTAGCTCAGTCAGTAAAAAATGTCTAACAAAAACAACTATAGTTTGTATTAAAAATTATAGAGTACAAAATATAATTTTATTTTTTCTTACCAATTGCATAGATATCGGCGCTAATACATTACAAACGGCAACATTCGACGCAATATTCGTTATCAAGACGACAAACGTTATAAGTATCAAAAGAATGGCGATATTAGGTAAAGTTTTTAAATTCCGGAGAAATTCACCTATTTTTACATTGAGACCAGTTTGTCTGGCTGCATCAGATAAAGCGAATCCACCTCCTGAAAATTAGATGCATTATCATAATACTGAGTATATTCTCAGTTTATTACATACTTGCTAAGTATGAAAGCTGATAATATGATCGACATAGAACACATAAAAGCATGGTCTACTCTACATAGGGCATGCATAGTGCATAATGGATAATAGTTATTAGCTTTACTACTTGTATATACACGTAAAGTATTTTTATATTCTTCCATTTTAAGCTAATCACAAACGAAAAACATTGAATTGCCATGTTCTTTTCAAAAAGTTTGACATTTAGATTTACATATATAAATTGATTTAAATTTATATACCATTTACTACTTATGTACTTATATTTTATATTATAGATAAGAAAACTAACCGAGGAGGAAAGTAAAACTATATGGTAATTCATTTATTAAAGATGTCCAATTGAGTACAGATTCAATTCGCTCTTTTGGTAAGTCTTCATGAACTGAAAATTATAGTTAAAATAAAAAAAATAAATATTATTAAATTTACAGTACAAGAAACACTTGAACAAATATAACACATTTTTCCTATTTGTTTTGTATGAATGCATTTCAAATTCTATAAGCTGTTATTTCAGCTTTTACTTCATTCCTCTAGGTACAAGAAAAGTAACAAAATACGCATATTACCTACTCAATATGCAAAGCGAAAATGAAGGATATTAAAATAATATTTTTATTGTATAGTCTTATTATTACCTATTTCCTACCTTTTACTGTTATTTGTAAGGTGATTTGTTAACCTATCGAGAGGCGCGGGCACATTAGTGTGCCAGTTAACAATTAATTTCTTAGAAATTAACCAGGAGGTGTTAAATATAGAAATGAAAATATAGAAATGTGTAACATTATAAGTATCTTTTCTATTAAGGAGATTTTCTTAAAATGGGACAGACACATGTAAGTTTAGCTCTTAAAAAGATCGTTACGCAACCCTTTATACCCAACAATCATAAAATAAGATTATTGTAACTATTTACATTTTGCTTTACAATTTTTGAAGAAAATCAAATTTGATGGTAGCAGAAACATTAGAAACGCTACAAACGAAGCCAGAGACGAGTCGCGAACGCTGAAAAAAAGAGTTTAAATGTAATGTACTAAATGCTATAAACTTATGATATATTTTTAGGTTGTAAAGATACGAGGAAGTGTTGACATATAATATTATCTTAAGAAGTGCACCTTTTCTATTTCATAAAAGTCTGTTTTTCACACAAAGTTAGCAGCTACATACATAACATTTTACTCAAATAACGCTGTTTTTCTGTTATTAGAATAAAAATATAAATTAAAATCACTTGTGATCGGTGATAATAGTGAGAGAGCTTTTTGTTATTTTATTAAGTCTTATTTTTTTTTTAGTTAATTAACATACACATCATCAATTTAGTATAAATTATGAATATGTATTATAAAATATTATTTATTTTTATATATAATTATTGTAAATTATATTTATAGAAATATACACACAATTTATCACTCTGTAAATTAAAATAATCAGTAATGACGTCACCCCATCCTTTAAATAGTTGTGGGGATCGACAAAAGAATCCCACCATCGCACCACCAAATAGAATTATAACCATCTGTAATAAAAAATGAAATATTTTAATATGAAAAACGACAATGTATCTATATAATAACTATACTATACTATACCAGCCGTGGTCACGGGCTGGTGCAACCGACCAACGGGAACGTGAAACGTCGGAACAAGGTATAAAGCCAATTATTCACGCGTTAAGTCCCGTAGTATAGTTATTATACAAATATGGAACGCGATAATTTAAAAAGTGACAATGTCTGTATCAAAATTCAATTAATATGGTTAAAAAACTTATCGTAGCTGGTTTGACTCACTATAAAGGAATAAGCAGCATGTTACTAAACAGTAGAGTTGCAGTAGGCAAAGTATGGGAGGGGGAGGGAGGGGGGGGGGGGTGGACGGGGGTCTAACATCCGATGACCATGTCTCTTTTCTTCAATAATAATTTAATAGGTTTATAGATGGTTTATAATTAATAGATTATTGCCCGTGATTCTAATCGCGCGGTACATATACGTCGACAATATGTAACCACTACAATCTATATTAGTCCAGTATATAAAACTATGTCCATTTTAAATTTCACTCAAATCTGGTGAGCCTTACACACAATTTTTTCCGCATTTGTAATGCTGTTATGATAATTGTATAATCATTTAGTAGAAAAATTGAATCTGGGAGTAAGAAGTAAATAGCCTATAGTATTATAATAATTATGATGTTAAGGGAATTTACAGACTCCCCTTTGCTGGCTGCCTATAGCAGGTTGCTTAAAAGAATGAATAATCAATAAACTAAGTAAATACCATATTTTCGCATATTTAACTAAAGTAAAAAATTATGTCATGAAAAATTATAATATGGCAAGTAAATTATTTAATAAGTAATTGTGAATCTTACTGTTTCCCAGAAAGTAAGTTTTCCTAGGTTAGCATAATCCGCATCGACAGTTTTTTTTGCAGCCGCTATACCTTCCGGTGATATTTTTGCTTGCTTAGCTGTTTCACTATTTGGTCTAATAAAATACAATAAAAATAATTTCCTAAACAAGTTATAATTAAAATCAAACTTAAAACAAAATTAAAAATAATATTTTTTTCAATGATAAAATTACAAATATATTCAATTATTATCGTAAAAACATTTATATTAGTTTACATATAAATAAATAAATATGTTGGGACGTTGACACACAGCACTATCTAGTTCCATGATAAGTTACGAGGCCTGTGTTATGGATACCAGATTGTTGATACACTACACATATATAACTTTAAATATAGGTATATTATAAATATAAACGCCCATGACTGGAGTTCATTCGTGTTCATCACACAAATGAATGCCCCCAGCGGACTTCGAACCCGCGACCACTGGCACAGCAAGTAGGATCACTACAAACTGAGCCAAACGTGTCGTCAATCATATAATATAACACTATGATTAAATTTACCTCATTACTCCAACATATACAATTAACATATACATAAGCATGAATATATCCAATAATATCATATATGGAACACCAAAAGCCGAAAACTTTGGAAACGACAGTAGTTCTGGAGCATTGGGAAATTGTCTGCAAGATATAGTTTAAAATTATATGACATTTGTATCTTTATCGCAATAACAAATAGGGTTTCTAAAATAATTATTCATCAAGCATTCTAATTGACTTACGTCATAAAAAGTCCTTTGAATACTAAATTCGTGGCAGTTCCAACGAGAGTTCCGATGCCACCTGAAAATGTTAAAGTGTATGTACATATATTATGTTAGTAATACTTCAACTTCTCTTGACTGTTAATTATTATGATATTTTAAAGTACTATATAATTATTTTTTTATCTTTTCGTACAAAATATTATAATCAATAAAGAACAAACCTATCGTCGCGGAAAAGGTGGCGGTGCAAAAATAACATGTTGTTATATCTGATGCTATTTTCTCTCCATCTATGGTGGTGTCATATATTTTAAGGAGTTTTTGCTGAAAATTATAAAGTCTTCTTGTACATCAAAGTACTATGAAATAATTAATATTTTATAATCAACTACCTTAACTAGGGTAAGTAAGTGGGAGGAAAGGTGGAGGGGAAGGCCTATTCATCTATCATCTTTTCTTGCAAATTTGGAATGAATTTGCAAAAAAAAGCTTGCAAATACACAATTTTTCCTTCCTCAAAAGAAAAACAAACCATACTTTTAAACGGTTAAAGAAGATAAATGTATGTGGGTTGGGTACCTAATGCAGTAAGTGATATTATATTAGCGTAGTACACATTTAAATTGTGATAAACCACATAGGAAGCCGCGGGTACGATCAAAAATTTAGGTTCTTCACTAGAAATTCTCAGTAGCTTCCCCTAGTTAAGAAGTTGGTATTATTAAGCATATGCCACACCGTAAAGCTTTACGTTGCATTATTAAGTCTGATTGTCAAAATGCCATACTAAGAAATTATTTCCTATAAACATGGCTAAGATTAGCTCCTAAATCCAAAATTTAATCGAGATTTCCTAAATACTTTCCAATAGTTATAAGCCCTATTTAATGACGTTCACTATTATACTATAATTATTAAAAAATCTCACGTCTTCAAACACTTTCAAAACAGCAAAATTAATGGGGACCATCATTGTTGTTGCAGCAGTATTGGTTATCCACATAGAAACAAAAGTAGTAACTATGCACATTGCAACAAGTAATCTAAAATTATTATTAGACGAATATAAATAAAAATCACATACTATTATAATAAAAAAAGGCAGTGGTAGCCCAGTGGTAACACGCTCGCTTGGGAAATCGAGTGAAGCGGGTTCAAATCCCGGGTCTCATACCTCTGATATTTTCATGTGCGAATCATTTCTAACATGATTACCACTTGCCTTACGGTGAAGGAAAACATCGTGAGGAAATCTGCATGTCTGAGAGAACCTAGCAAATTTTCGAAAGACATGTGAAATCCGCCAATCCGCACTTGGCCAGCGTGGTGGACTATGGCCTGATTCCCCTAATATTGAAAGGAGACCCGTGCCCAGCAGTGGGACGTTAAAAAGGGGCTGAATTCATACTATTATAATATACTAGTAATCTAAATTCAACGATAACCATTATTGAAAATTTGAGGAAAATATATAAGAATAGAATTTACTTAACCAATCCAATAATTAACCATTTTTTTTTTTCGATAACTCTAAAGCTCGTCTAAAGCTACTCAACAAAAAAAGAGAATCAGTTGACAATTAACGCAAAACAAAAATGTACTAAACAGTTTTGTCTTTGTGTAACAATATAAAGATTTATAGACAACAACTTGAACTGTAATTTCCCGCACAAAATATAGATAACTTCTATTAAGTATTTTTTCCCATGCGGTACTTAAAAGCTTTTATCATAGTATTAATCAGAAATTCAGTAAGTCAGTTACTTTAATAAATTGAGTATATTTTACTTGACATGTGAATATCCAATAGCACGAATGGCACAATAAGCTAGGCGTTTGTGAAGACCCGATTGCTCCACTGAGTAGGCTAATATCAAGCTTCCCAAAAACATAAACATTGAATCCTGTAAAATAAAACAAATAGATAATATATTGTATTTAAATTGTTACAGCTATATGTTAAACGGTGAAATAAATCACTAAGCTTACTAAGCACCTAAAAAATATAACTATTCTACATTCCAATGGAGATTTTATTCGTAGGTTTAACAGTATTATCAGTAAGAGTTGTATTTTAACCTTTGAAATTAACCGCTATTTAAAATGTAAATATTATGTACTTAAATGTATATTATCATTTATCACTCAACATGCAACTCAATATTATATTATGCTTCCTTATTATCCCTAGACTTTTTGCAGTCGAAAAATATTTTAGGGGCTCTCTTTAGATCTTCCATACATATGGTACACCAATAAACTATCTCTAACGTAATGTAAAAAAAAAAAAAACAATTTTTTTATGTAATTGGATGTAGTAAAGATTCAATTGATTTTCTTAAAATAAAATCAAATTAAAAAACGTGACGTTTTCATTAACATAATATCTAAACTTACATTGACATACGCCATGCAAACATCCACAGTACTCGAAACTCCGGCAAGCGGAAATATTACGATTGGTATAAATGAAGTAACCGGTAGAGGTATGCACTCCGTCACCCAGAATATAGCCATTACAATAAGGCAATAGGCTGTCCATTGGTGTGGCTAAAAAATTAAAAAATAACATAACATAGTTGATGTCGCCCTTCGGCTCATAAAGTAAGGCAATGCTGCAAATTAAGCACACTTTCGTATTTAATATATAGGTACATACTATCTTCTATCTTTCGCATTGAACGTATGCGTATCCAAGTATACATATATATTTTAAAATGGAACAAAAAACAAAACTCATCGCCATTATATAACTGCCTCGGTGGTCTAGTGACTGGCTTGTACGGCTGCAGATGAGGAGGCCAAAGGTGTTTCAAGTCCTGAGTCGGGTTAAGTTTAGTTGTTGAATTTTTCTGTCAAGAAATTCCCAATAGCATTTGGCGGTTTTTCACCCCCTTACCTAGAAGAACAAGTAAAGCCAACGGTTCTGCGCCGCTCCTCACTGGCCTGATCTCTCATCGGTCATATCGAATTGTCATCCCACCGGAGTGTGAGAGTATATTAGTGCACTATATTATCTCCTGGGCACATGGCTAATCTCAGTTAGATTGGCCGCCGTGGCCGAAATCGATGAGGACATCATATACAACAGTATCATATGGGAGACCGTCTGTCGTATTTATACATTTATTTACACTTTCTTGTACACCACAGTAATAATAAAAATATGAAAAAACGAAGTATAAAGAACGTGCATAAAAGGCGGCCTTATCGCTAATAAGCGATTTCTTCCAGACAAAATTTGGGTTAAGAGATATGGAAGACTTTACAAGATGAGTCGTATTTTTGTCATATCTAATTGATTGTTACGAAATTCATTTAGATTTTAAACAAAATATAAGCTTTAACATTTATTAAACAATTGGAAGACTAGCAATTTATAGATATTGTATTATCGAGCAAATGTACACTGAACGATGCTAGATACTACGCCGAAAAGAAAATTTTGAAATGTTGTTTTGGTTTAGACTCATACTATTTTACACTTAAACTCAATATAATATAATTTAATATTATCGGCAATATTGTGTACATAAAAAATTCGCTAAAATGGCTGTGGTGCATTTATTCATTTATTCGTCTGAAAATCACTAAATATAACGTTTACGTTATAGTGCGAATAAATTAATCAATTAGAGAATGTATTAAATTAAAAAAAAAAGTATGAAATATGTTAAAACCCAAAGGTTCACCATATTACTAACTAATAATTTTTGATTTTAGAGTTAGCAGGTACCTAATAAAATTGAAGATAATCCAGATATTAAATATCAAAAAAATTGTAACAAAATATTTTAGTACAGTGAATGTTACCTGTGGTGGAAATGGGTGCAACACAGCTAAAGCAATCAAAGGCACCAGGATGCACATGATTCCTCGCCAATGTATTACTAGTAAATATTTTAATCTATCCTTAAGAAGTAAGGGCGGTTCTTCCTTTCCTCTAAGGACACTATAATTTCATGAGTTATTTTAAATTGTTTATCATGTGGTACTCAATATATTCTCAATATACTTATTATGTATTTTTATGATAAAATAGCTATTTATGAAAAAGAAAATAATTATCAAATACCTTAGCATTTTGAAGTAAATATAACATAAATTAGCTAAACGCTTTACCAACTAAGAATAGACGATGTCATTAAAACTGACAGGCGTTTACAAAGAAGAATTTTGAATTTAGAATACTTTCCATTCATACTGTAACCTCTTTATTAAAATTTTATAAAATTACGTACGGGATTAATAATTTAAGTGACAATAGGTGAAGATAAATTATCTGATCATTTTATTTCATTTTAGGTGGCACGATGTCCTGAAAAATATTTATCATTGTTTTATTTTTTGTCTCAAACGATAGGTAATTAAAGTCACTGCTACCACAGGACCAAAATAAAGTGCAATAAAAATAAAGCTTCAGTAATGAACTCTTAACGTACAACAATTATAAAAAAAAACAAACTGTTAGTTAAGCAAATAAGACCATCTCGTCTAAAAACTATTTTAAAATACTGAGAATATTACTTTTAAAAGTTAGGGTTTAATCATGAATATGAACGTATGGAATAGGTAATAAATTATTAATCTTTTTTCATTTTATATACAAAATAATATTATTAGGAATAAACTTTATATATAAACTCTTTATTTTTTTATCAATTACTCAAACTTACAATCCCACGGAACTTTTTAATATTTAAAACCTGTTATCATTTCTCGTGTCGGCAAATGCAGTGCGAAAGGGATAGAAATACCCATGAAACTGAACTTCGATTAAAATAGAGCAAGACGCAAGAAATAGGTGTGGGATTGTAGATGTAACCCGGTAACAGACGCGCGCAGCCCCGAACAAATTTGTATAGAAAGCCACGTGGTATTCTTTCCCGCCTGAGAACAGTTGGTTCCGTTAGTTGGGCGCCTCTACCGCCCTGGACGCACGTCTTTTTTCCTATAAACGCGTTTTACGTCCGAAACGATTTCCATCTAAAACTTTGAAGTGCTATTGATAATACTCAAATATGTAAGACAGTGGATTTTTCGTGTAATAAATATAATATAACGTAAAATGCCTGGGATAAATAAATATTCGTGATACGAGTGCCCAGATATTTCAGCGCTCAGCTAAATCAACAGGTCAGACTCTCGTCGTTTATATTGTCTTAATGGATTGAAATTTCTAACTCACGGGCTTTTGTTTAAGCATTGTTTGCTACTTCTGTGAGATAATTATAAGTTTATATTACTTTGTTGTTTTTTATTTTTATTTCAGAGCTATGTTTAAAGTTGGTAAAGTATTTTAAAATGTTATATTTGTACAATGATAAAGTATAAGTAATTCAGCTTTTATAAGTCTAATAAGGTATTTGAATATTGAAGCTAATTAACACGTAGTCATGTAGTAATATGACGAATTTTATAATATTAGGTAATCGACAATACCACTTTTTATCGTTTTCATATTTACTGGCGTGAAAGTCAATCTTTATTGTTCTTTTGTTTTCACATTTTGTAATGTTTAATATTTCCTTTTATTTTCAACAAATTGTATTTTTTGGATATCCGTCCAACTATCCTTGGTTATGGCTTATAATACAATATAAACTTCAATCTAATTAATCTCAACAAAAAATATAAAGACAAATAACAAATTACAGATAAAAAATATTTTATATGCTGTACATAACTATATCATATAAAGAAGTTTTATGAACCTACTTATTATGAATTTTATACGTATAAGTTATATTCTATATATATATTTATTTTAATTGAATTTAATAATTTGCCATATTGCATAGGGCATAGTCAAGGTAATTAAAAAAAATGTGAAATATATATACGATAAATATTTCAATGTGCTGAATTACTAAAAAGGTTTTTACATACAGCAGCACTTATACTTAATTATAATGTCAATATACAGGATTAACATTCATAGTGATACTTGTACAAATAACAACAAAAAGTTTGTAGGAAAATTTAGATAACTACTAATAGATTTCTACGAATACAATAAATGATAGCAAATATTTAAAGTAAATTAAAAAAAAAAACTTACTAATATTATTAATGTGCAAGTTTAGATGTTTGGATTTTTGGATGGATGTTTGTTATACAATCACGCCAGAACAGCTGAACGGATCTGGATGAAATTTAGCACAAAGATAGATTATTGTCTGGAATAGCACAGAGGCTACTTTTTATCATTTATATTTTATTTATATTTTACAGAAAAATGTACGGTTCCCCTGGAATAGATTTGTTTTCGTTTTTCGCTAGTACAGAATATAATATCATAATATAATTAATGTAACTTAATCTTTTCCTATATAAAGGTTATAAGAATATAGCAATAATTAATTATTAATTGTGGAAAGTGCAATGTTCTTTAATCGCTTCAGAGAATTTTACTCGTTGATTAGCACATAGTATGTCATTTGGCGAGTACTCTCTCATAAATTAACTAGGCTTGACACATCTGAAGATGAAAGTGAGTGAGGTTTAATGTATTTTTTTTATTATGAAGCCACTAAAATCGAAACTATAATGGTAGTCTAGTATATCAAAAATTATAGATTTGATTATTATGTGTTTTCTGTCACAGTCTAGATTTATAAGTTGGGTTACCCAGTATTCTGTGAAACTCGACGCTAAATGTTACAGTGCGCCAAGCAAAAAATAACGAGCGCGAGTATCAACGTGTACACGCGCAAGAATTGAAACTTCTGTAGTGTAGTAGTTATGTTTTAAATAATTAAGGTACTAAAAAATATTTTTTTATCGATTTAGAAAGGAAAAGAACAATTTATTATTATTCACATTGATAGTGCTAAAATAAATATTTCACTAAATCATTACAATGATTCAATAAATTATATACTTTAATAAAATAAATAACAATACAGGGATGCAAATTTTTTAGCCAGAAAAAATATATTTTAAATGTATAAAAATTATTTAATATAAATACTTAGCAATTTTAAAACAATATCCATTTGATATGATTCCATCGCTCATTTAAAAATAAATGAAAGAAGTATTTTTTATAAATATCTATTTTTATTTCATTTATTCCTTGAAATATTCATATAATTTTTAAAATAATTTTTAATTTACTATTTATTCACTTCCGTAACACCCAGGGCACGTTTCCGTTACAAAAACCGAAACGCCAATCCCTTCTCTCATGGCGCGCTTAAAGAAGTTTCACTTCAAAAATTATAGAAAAAAATTATGAAATGCTTTATCAATGCTTATAAAAAGATTTAGCACTCATTATTATACCTAATATTTCTTTAGAAGTTCGTGAACTTGTATATTTTTTCATGTTGACAAGTAAACCTTAGAATGGATTTGAATAAAATATGAAATTTATTGAAGTAAAACTTCTTTACGCACGCTTGACTTGGAGAGTAAGCTGGTGAATGCGTTACGAAAAGTGTAGCGTTACGGGTGAGGCGAACGTTTGTTGCCATGGTAACCATTGTTACTTTCTGACAAATGATATAATATAATACTATATGCTCTTTGATTGTATTCCTTTCTTAAATGATGTTCTATAAATATATGATTGTAATATGCCTAATATGCGTTATTTTTAGTATTTCTCCTATTCTTATTATTTTAAACATAAATTGAATTTCATAAAGAGTTCCGATAACCTACAGAAGTTTTACTTCTTGCACGTGTACACATTCATACACGCACCCTTTAATTTTTTTAGATTTTAAGTTCTGGGCTACTACTCTTATGCGAAATTTTGTGTGTTAGTATACACAGGTAATACAGGCAGAGTAATACATTAGCTACTGTTAGGTACCTAGGGCATGAACCCGAAGCGAGATTAAGTCAATCTCACGGGTAAGTCAATGATTGAAACTATCAAATGTTAGTACGCTTATATCATATTGAAGAATAAATATGCTATATATCGCACACTATGTCTTGGTTCTTATTAAGCCAAGTCATAATTGCCTATCCGCAGCTTGCTGAAGGCTGTTTGATGCAATATAATTACTCCCAACTCTCGTAGCGCTCATTAGTGCTCTATATTTGATATAGAGTATAGAATAATGAATTTTCGAATAAAGTAGCAATCTCTATAAGTAAAAATAAATATCTGAAAGATTATTATAATAATTAGTAAATTATTAACTTGTACTTTTTTACTATTTAAAATATGACTTATTTTACTAATAGACTGACGAACCATAGTTACATTTAAAAGCACGTAAGTTTATCGTACTTGAGTCACCTTCATATGAAGCCAGGTATTACAGTACTTTCTTATACATTAAATATTTTTGAACAATCTTATTGAAAAAGACATTATTATCGATAGAGAGGCCGAATTATAGTTTTAAGATTTTTTGTCTGTTTGGGAACACATCACGAGAATACCACTGGACAGATTTTGATAAAATTTGGTACGATTATAGTTAGTTATCCGGGTCAACATATATGATACCTTTTACTGCGCAAAAATATGTTATCTCTAAGAAATCTAAACAAAAGCTTAAAACGTAACTAAGAACGAACCCGAACGGAACGAGGGTGAGTCTCGAGTAACATATAAAAATAAAGAGACTTAAAAAACCTTAACAGAATGTTAGAAAATGATAGCGCATATTCTGCTAATTTATGATTAAAATTGTTAATTAAAACGTTACCTTATTTGCAAAAGCTAATTAAGATGTATAGGTATATATTACCCAAATAATATTTGTTATAATGGCAGTGGTAGCCCAATGATAGCGCGCTCGCTTGGGAAACGGAATGAAGCGGGTTCAAATCCGATCTCCCACCTCTGATATTCTCATGTGCGATTCATTTCCAACATAATTACCACCTTTCTTACGGTGAAAGAAAACAGCGTGAGGAAAATTGCCAATCTGAGAGAACCTAGCATGTTTTCGAAAGACATGTGAAGTGCGCCAGCCCGCACTTGGCCAGCGTGGTGGACAATGGCCTGATCCCCTTTGAATTGACGTGAGGCCCGTGCTCAGCAGTGGGATGTTAAAAAGGACTGCATTCATAATATTTGTTAATTATATCTGTATAATATGTTGCCAATTAAATTATGTTTTTATTGTGATTTATTACTTTATCTCAATTTCTCCTATTATATGTAATGACTAGATTATTTGATTAATTCTGCTCCATCAATCACTTTGTCTAAATTGAGTAGATATTAAATATAATGGCTAGGTATTATAAATAATATGTAGATTAATCAATGTATATTATACTATACATATAATAAAACTGTAGAATTCGAATGTAAGTACATAGAAAAAAAATATGCTAAAAACCGAGTCAGAGGGGGATGTAAGAAGAGAAATAAAACAAATTCAGATTTTTTTTCAAATTTTTTGTTTCTTTGTCTGTTTGTCTGTTGATCTGTTTGTACGGGCTAATCTACGATATTGTTGGACCAATTTAAATGAAATTTTACTTGGTACCTTATATCCCCGGTCAACATTTTAGATACTTTTCATCCCGGAATTAAAGAGTTCCCGTGGGATAGTTAAAAAACTATAGTAACTTATACAGCTTAGTACACAAAAACTACTGATTGGATTTTAATGAAACTTTACAATAATATAATTCATACATCACAATAATAAACAGGGTATTTTTTATTCAGGAAAAACATACGGTTCCCGTGGGATAATTCGTTATTTTGTCCAGAGGTGAACCCGAGCAAAGCGAGGTTGATTCGCTAGTATTATATATTATACTTCACAATATTTTCAATATCAAAATTGTGAACAAGATGAAATGCTAAGATGTCTCTGACTCAATCAAGCGTTATTCGTTTGACAGATTCAGATGGTACTTGTTACTCAAATAGACGATGTTATGGACCAAATAAAATTCTTTTTCTCGCTAATACTCGAAGGTCGTGTGACAATTTAGTTACTTTTATGATTTTTTGTTCGGAGATCATAAATACATCGCGATACTGAAGAAATGTACCTACTATACGAAAAATTTGATATGTAATTTTTGTTCTTTTAACCAAATTAATCAAAAAGTGAATAGATATGTACTTTATGTAAATTAGTGAATACCAGTTATTTATTTTCTTGATTGCTTTATTATATTATTTATTGTAATATATTTTCATCGATTAATTATTTTTGCCAAAATATAGTCTACATATATTGGAGTTTAACATTTAAACTCAAAAATAAGTGTCACCCCGAATTGTGATATTTTATTTGATTTTTAGGTTTCCTTAGCAAAAAGGTACTTGGAATATCTCAAAGGCATTTTAAGAATCAAAGATTATTGAAATTACATAGCTGAAAATTGGACGGTTTGTTTTGTTTGTAAAAAAAACATCAGGGTGACTTTATTGAGTTGAGGGTAAAAAAGCATATTGGGTTATGAAAAATCTTTAAAATAAGAGATATGCTTCTAAATGTCTTTTTTATTTAACTTAATGGTTGTTGAATTATGCATTTGTAAAGTCGTAAACATTACATAAACCATCTCGTTCGACCTTTTTGCTTGTTCCGCTCGTTCCGCTTCCCGTACTGATTTTTAAAGAATGGGACGGAAAATTTTGAAAAAAAGATAATAGAAATAAAAAAAAATACTTTTAACAAAAGTTCTTTGTACTATACGCTAAGTAGCTTTTAAAATAGAATTTGCTTTGTTACTCGTAGCATGTAGGTCGAATGCTTATTATGTTTTTCATGGGATCAAAAAAGTTATTGTATGTACGTTAAAATATGATTTAATTATAACTTTAAACATACCTAAGTGAATACATAACACAAAGAAATTAACGTATATACATATATATGTACAATATGAAACCTTCGGCACACGAGTTTCTCCACTTACGCAATTTTTAATTTTCCACTTATATTTCCTTCATTTAAATGCTGCCGTCCTCAAGATTATGCCTTTGAAAATTATTTAAAACACTTTAAGCTTTTACCTTGAAACTTAGATAAGAAATCTTTTCCGTTTTAGTATTCAGAATTGGATTCCTGATGTTACGCGAACTGCATGTAAATTGTTGGAATGAAATATTTTAATTCAAATTAGAGCAAATTTACATTTTTTTAACTTCTTCATCTTCTCATACTTTTTCTTGGAGAGTAAGAAGAAAGAATATATTTATAACACAGTTAAAACTGCGAGCTTACTCGTGTAGTAGCTACGAAGACGTGTTTGCGTTGCATAAGGTTCTCCATTAGCTAGCCAATATCCGTCACAAATCGGGTTCGAATCAAATAATTGCACATACATAAGCGACATGATGAAGTTAGCTGCATTCCTTTTAAAACAGAGAGTTGTGACATACGGGATGAAATCTTTAATGACATACGGGATGAAAATTTAGCTACTTTTGTTCTTTTACGCCAAAGAAATACCTATAACTTCTTACGTGTGTACATAAGTACAAACACGTTTTTTTAATATTTCATGTACAGATTTCGCTTTGTTACTATTTTACTATGTATATAAATACTATTATTATAGGTTTTTTGTGCAAAAAACATTGAGTAAATTATTGCAGTACATACGAGTATATTTGATACTTTAATAGATATGTCAATTATCAATATATAGTTAAAAATATTTTACAACTTCTCATACTGACTATATTACATATTGTATACGACGTTTAAATTTAAGATAAGCCCGTCCCTAATTTGCCTAATCTAAATGAGCTTAGATAGTTTAATGTATGCCAAGGCTTTAGCTTATAATCTATGTATAAATAAGCAACGACAAAACAGTTTAGTAGCATTTTCTCCTTTGTGTGTCAAGTGTTTATATTCTTTTTCTGTTTAGAACAAAGAAATGAAATAAACTTTATACAATTAGACTTATTACAAGTGCTTTTGAATCGTCAATTTAATGTAAGCGTCAGTGTAGTCTGTCCGTGAGGAAGCTACCACCGGCTCGGAAAGCAGTTCTGCTGAGAAGAGCCGACAAGAAACTCAACAGTTGCTCTTTTAAATATCAAAGTTACATTTATTTTATTAACAATACAATACAGAATTAATAATTTAAGTGAAACATGAAGAACAAGATGTAAGAAAATAAAATAATTTTAAGAAAAGCTAATCGTCCTCTATTTCTCAATATTGCTATGAAATCTCCTTACAATACAGTACATGGAAATTGGCATACATAAACCTCCCCTTAGAACTACGAGTGAATAATAAGAATGTCGGTTTTAATTATTAAGTTAAGCCAACTTGATATATGACTACTGCAGTGCTGCTACTAATACGATTAACATTAATTATGCCAGGGACATACATGAGCTTACTTTGTTTAGGCGGGTACCCTTATTTTTTATTACATACGAGTGTATTTGAACGGTAGAATTATTCACGTGGAACACTTGTACTGGAATAAAAATATTCTATTTTACTCTTTTGCTCAAAAGCTGTATCTACATAATATGCAAAAAAAAAACATCCTAAGTAGATGCGTTGCATCGTTTCTGCGTAACCAATATAATACAAACTATCTAACACAATTTTCTATTTATAATAAACAATGTAAATTATAAAGCTGCGAGTTTATTTTTCTTTTTTTTTATGGTCAGGGTACAGAGATTTTGGAATAATTGTTGCTCAAATATATGAAAAATTGTGAACATATAAACTTGGAAGTTGTTTAAAAAAATATCATGCGTATCTTGGGAAGCAAGAATCTTTCATAAAAGTTCTTGTAGCAAAAAATTACTTCTTACTGGACGATACTTCTTTGAATTTCAATTAAAGACAAAAATATTGTTATTATTTATTTATTTACACAAAAAAAAAACATTTCAAAAACAAAAATTTACTATTACTTGTATTTTGTAAGGGTGGC
The DNA here is from genome assembly GCA_905404265.1 of Fabriciana adippe. Lineage (NCBI taxonomy): Eukaryota > Metazoa > Arthropoda > Insecta > Lepidoptera > Nymphalidae > Fabriciana > Fabriciana adippe. Next base: position 10,600,441 of record FR989991.1, read on the forward strand.
ATTATCACTTAAACTGATCTCTTCATGTTAACCTACATACATATATTAGAAAGGAACTAGTAGGGTTGCATGATATAGTACAAAATCACGCGATAATCTTGGTTTCTGATAAAATAGCCTACTAGCGACTCACCCTCGCTTCGCTCGGGTTCGTCCCTCGGTTGATTCCCCATACAACTTTTATCCCCATTTTCACCCCCTTAAGGGATGATTTCCGAGATAAAAAGTATTCTATGTCCTTTCCAGGGTCTCAACCTATCTTCCTACAAAATTTCATCTAAATCGGTTCAGTAGATCCAAAGATTACCCCCTACAACCTCACAAACTCACAAACTTTACCTCTTTATATTATTAGTATTTTATTGAAGAAGGTTATAGGCCATGTAACATCATAATGCAATCCTTCTCAGCCGAAAAATTATATATAACTAAACTGATGAGCTAGATATATTTAATTGGTGGAATTATGAAACACGTAAATATCTTAACTTCATTGCGATTTTTTTGTGGAATTTTTCGATTGAAGTTATAATTTATTCCTTAACATCCTCGATTGATTAGTCTCTGCAGCTTTGCTTGAGTATTTCTACTTAGCCCACAACTATTAAATGTAAAGACTAAGTAAAATTGAACTCAAACTCTAATTAGAAATCAACTAGTATTGTTAATACGTTACTAATAAATATACCTATATATGTTCATTTATGTTACGATTGTAGATACAGAAAAAATCTCTAATCCTACATGTTGGATTTTTTTGTTCTGTTAGTGATAATTGTAACCATATGTTACTATTGCAATTATTTTTCATTGCCCACAATCCAGTTTCTTATTAGTTCTTGGAACAAATATGTAGTATACATATTAGTATAGATATCTACAAGCGCTATATATAAATTCGCTTAAAACGAAAACCAATAAAGCGACTTCCTGCTAAAAGGACAGGAATTCCGCTAGTAAAATAAAGGTTTGTTCCTCTATCTGAATTTAAATAAAACTCCCTCGTGGCTCAGTGAACTATATATTGACCATAGAAATTCGTGTTCCGGTGTAGTTTAGGTTAAATATTTACATTTTTTAACCAATATAAACAAAAGAAAAAGTATTCAATTCGAATGCATCTTTTTGTGTATTTAACTATATTATATGCTAAAATATGAAAGTAGGTATATATGTTACAGTCAGAACTCTTTCGTGGTCAAAACTACTTTTGACTGACAAAAACAGTTAAAAGTAGTTTTGACTGCAGGCCTTGGTCAATAGCAATTTTGACTGGCATATCGGTCAAAACTCTTAAAATGATGGCACTCGCCGGCCGCTACCGCGGCACGCTCGCTTTGCTCGCTCGGTTCGTGCGCTGTGGTCATTGTTCTAACCTAACCTAACCTAGAAAGAAAGAAAGGGTTCTTCCGAGTAACCTTCAACCTACTTACCTTCTTAACTTTTTAACCATACCATTTCCATGCCGACAAATAGAAAAATTCCCATTCTTTTTATCAATGCTGCAAAAGAAACAGAAAAAATATGCAAGTAATCTCAATCAATAGATCAGCAATTACTAGGCTTATTCCGCCTAACTCTTAGATGTGCAAATGTTCTTAGAACTCTTAAATCTTTCATTAGCTCGAGCCACACATACTTTTGTGTTTACATTATATACATAGTTTGGAAGAGTGCCCTAACCTATACCGTTGCCTAAAGACAAGAGGTAGTGCTTTATTTTATTTATAGCAGGTACTAGCGACTTACCCTTATTTCGCTCGGGTATGTCCCTAAGTGCCTAACAGTAGTCTACTTTCTATCTGTGTACTGAATTTTATCCAAATTGATACAGCCGTTTCAGGGTAATGAGTAACACATACTAATTTTCGCATTTATTATTAGCACCTATTCAAATTAAACGAACGTTTATAATATACTAGCGACTCACTCTCGCTTCGCTCGGGTTCGTCCCTAGCTTGATTCCCAATATAAACTTCCACCCCCCTTTTCACCCCCTTAGGGATGATTTCCGAGATAAAAACTATCCTATATCCTTTTCAGGATCTCAAACTATCTCCATACCAAATTTCATCTAAATCAGTTCAACGGACAGACAGACAGAGTTACTTTCCCATTTATAATATTAGTATGGATTAATTATAATTTATTTTAATTTTAAAATGTTCGTTTAAAAATTACTCACATTATAACAACATTTTCATTTATCTATCTATACACATAATGAAATTCTGAGTCGAATCTGTACATTTAATATTTTGTGGAAAATCTTATTGATCTAGCCATTATTATCGATACAGCGACCGAATCTATAGTTTCACGAGAAAACCACTGGAGAGATTTTGTTGAACTTTGGTATGATAACAGCTGGTTATCCGGGTCAACTAATTCACTATTTTGTAAAGTAACTATGTGCTTAACCCTTTAATAAATATAATAACTAAAATGTTTATCATATAGACACTCATTTTAGTAGAAAAAATATTTTATCCAATCAAAAATAATTCTACGTGCATTTCGCTGCAAAAATAACACATCTGTCAAACACAATACTGATTTATAAAAACAAATTATAACTCAATTAGTGGCAATTTCCTACATTATATCACATTTAATGTTAATGTGTTACGATTGCGAATAAGAAAATCAGAAACGTTGCCAATTTTCACAGTTAGACAGTCAATATCATCAATTAAATTTAGCACTTATCGTTATAATTTTACAAAATGTCGTAACGTAAATAAATAAATGGCTAACTGAGCTTTAAGTGTTACAATTTTATTTTTATAAAATTACGCCATGTTGAAAAAGTTTAATTAAAATTCGCATTGAGTATCACAATGAAAAGTATCTTTTACTTTAAAAACTACTATAATATGAAAAAATAAAAAAAAATAGCCACCCGTTTTTGCTTTGGCTAGTCCTAACTCGCGCGCCATTTGCTGACATTTGTAAAACATAAATATTATAATATCCCAATATACTCTACTTAATGTATTATCTTATAGCCGATTAACTGACTATATAGCACAAAAAAAAAACAAATTAATGAATAATATACCAATAATATGAAATGAAAATACAATATATAATCGAATGTGTGTAATGTAAACCGGTTCTTTAGATGTTATGGGTTCTTTCTAGTAATGTGCGTTGAGGAGACTTAAAATAACACTAATCTATTATGAGGAAAGCTTAAAATATCTCAAGCACTACAGTATCTACATACTTTTATTGCAGACAAAAGCATCATCTCACACATCTCTAATATCATCATTCTTTGTGATATTATATATTGTGCATAATGGGATACACATAATATGTATATGTTTTACTCCTCTTTTATAATTATAAGGATATATGTTTGTTTGTGTGTTGGGGATAATCTGTGGGATTTTAACTAGTTGTCTTTTTTTTTGTAATAATAAATATATTTTTAAGATGTTCCACCAAAACATAGGTTACCATGCGAGTCAAACTTATGCATCAACGTCCCATAAAACCACATAATGTTACATTATTAAATACCGTCCTCTATGTGCGTCCTCTCTTTTTCACCAAACTACGGCCAAGCCGAGGAAAGGTTAATGTATACATATAATAAAACTGTAGAGGTCGAATGTCTGCACATAGAAAAAAAAATGCAAAAAATCAAGTCAGGGGAATGTAAGAAGAGAAATAGAACAAATCCAGATTTTTTTCTAATTTTTGTTTCTGTCTGTTTGTCTGTTTGTACGGGTTAATCTTCGAAATTGTTGGACCGATTTAAATGAAATTTTGTTTGGTGATACCTTATATCCTCTGTCAACATTTTAGATACTTTTGATCTCGGAAAATTAAAGAGTTCCCGTAGGATAGTTAAAAAAAGTATAGTAAATTATACAGCTTAGTACACAAAAACTACTGATTGGATTTTAATGACACTTTACAATAATATAGTTCATACATCAGAATAACATATAGGTTACTTTTTATCCCGGAAAAATGTACAGTTCCCGTGGAATAAATTTTTGTTTGAGGTACTATCATAAAGCTTAAAACAAGAAACAAAAATCTTAACCTTGTTATTTTAGTCACATTCGTTATTGTTAGTTTTTTCGTACATAATATTGTAAATAAATATTGTATTAGAAAAGCTGGTAAATACAGTATGAGTAAGCATTCGGTGTTTTTGTTATGATAACTAAAATCTGTCATACTTTTATTAATATTACTTACATATAAGCCTACAATTGAGGCATATCAGTTTAGATTTGAGGAACGATATGATAACATGAAAATAGTAGTGACCCTTATCAACTTTTATATCAGCTGTTCCACTCCTATTTAAGCAATACCTACATAATATGCCGAATAAATTACTATGGTACTAATATTATTATTATAGTCTCGAATACTTTCATTATTTCATTACAATAAAACAAAAAAATATTTAATTGTCAAGATTAATATATGTATATGCAAATATATATATATATATATATATATATATATATATATATATATATATATATATATATATATATATATATATATATATATTTGCATACAATAAATAATTACTTAATTGATAGTAATTAACTAAAAACTTGTAGCTATTCTTTGGTTAAGTAAAAAGTTTTGTGTGGTTTAGAAAGTTATTTATACTATTAAACAGTTTTATGTAAAGTTATAGTTACTTATATATTATTTCATAGTTGAGGCTCATTATTATATACTAGCGGCTAAACCTCGCTTCGCTCGAGTTCGCCTCTAGACAAGCAAAAACAAATCTATCCCACGGGAACCGTACATTTTTCCGGGATAAAAAGTAGCCTATTTATTCTGGAATATGAACTATATTATTGTAACGTTTCATTAAAATCCAATCAGTAGTTCTTGTATAAAACACTATAGTTTTTTAACTATCCCACGGGAACTCTTCAATTTTCCGGGATAAAAAGTATCTAAAATGTTGACCGGGAATATAAGATGCTACCATGCAAAATTTCATTTAAATCGGTTCAACAGTTTCGGAGATTAGCCCGTACAAACAGACAAACAGACAGAGAAACAAAAAATTTGAAAAAAATCTGGATTTGTTCTATTTCTCTTCTTCTCCGGTCTGAGGCTGCTTCTTTCCGAACTGGTGGTAGACTCATGATGTTCAGTAAAAAATTGTAATAATTTAATGCTGAATAAAATATTTTGAATTTGAATTTGAATTTACACTCCCCTGACTCGATTTTAAGCATTTTTTTTTCTTTGTACAGACATTCGACCTCTATAGTTTATTATATGTATAGATAAGGAAAAAAATGGTAAACTTCTTTCAAACAGTTTTTAGTAGAACCAGTAAAAGAAACAAAAAAGATACTAAACACAACAATACAAACTAAAAATACAGCATTCAAATATTAAATAATAGTACCTGGGCGACCGAGCGTCGCTCTGAGTTTTTGGTCAAAGGTACAATTTTCTTTTTAGTTTGGCTTAAAAACAAAAAAATAAAATAAAAACTTGATTAAATACGAAAAAAAAAGTAAAAACTTTGCATCCGACCGAGATTCGAACCCGGACACCTGTGATAGTCAATCTTGTGCCTTGGCCGCTTGGCCACGATGCTTATAGCGTAAGAAATTATCGACCATATTTCGCGTGTAATAATGCGAAAGAAAACCGCATGATAACTCGAAAACACGCGTTTTCCCAGACATAGGACTAATCTAGATCGATTTTTTGCCCCGAAAAACGCCCCCCACATACCAAATTTCAGTGAATTCGTTAGAGCCGTTTCCGAGATCGCCAGAATAAATAAATAAATATACAATAATTGCTCGTTTAAATATATTAGATAGATATATATTTATTATTTCATCATGTTCATAAACATGGCTTAAGAGAGATGTTAGTCATGTCATAAAGGAATAAGATTAATGATGTCAACCACTGGGTAAATGATATCGCTGGACTTTCTAAGCTCCGTCCTTAAACTACGCGTTGTTGTGTTAAAATAGAATTGACGACCATCATGGCATAATGGTATGCACAAATTAATGCTGTATCTGGAGCTGACTCAACTACTCTCCTAAAGTTTAGGGAAAGCAATAGTATACATACATAGGTATAGACTACAGTAATCTATAGGTAGTGCAGTTCAAATCTTTTTTCTGATGGTACAATATATCTTAATACTTAGTAAATAAAATTAAAGCTTGTAAAAGAAGAAAAATGTAGTTTTAAATGCTATATTACAAAATACATATGTATTTGCTGACGACACGTTTGGCTGAGTTTGTAGTGACCCTACTTACTGTGCCAGCAGTCTCGGGTTCGCGTCCCACCGGAGGCACTCAGTGTTTATAAATTTAAAATATGTATGTATTTAAAGTTTATTAATTTTATTTGTAGCATATCAACTATCTGGTATCAATAACACAAGCCTCGTAGCTTACCCTAGAACTAGGTGGTTCTGTGTGTTAATGTCCTAACATATTTATTATTTAAATTATTATTTATTATTATTTTATAAACGATTTTATTATTTTTATTTAAGTAAACATAACATGAAATAGTACCCTGTTCGTAATGAATTTGATGGATTCAGTTCTGACTGACATGACTGTGGTGGAATATTGCTTACTATAACACATAAATTAGTACTTAGTACCATACTTATTATTAGCTTTTTATCAATATTATTATATTATTTAAATAGAATATTGTAGTACTAAAATTCTAGCACCTAATACTAAAATACAGTGAGGCTATACGATAGAAAATGAAAATCAATCATTATGTTTACCACAACGCGGCCCGAAGTTTTACGAGACCACTTGTCTATACAAATTCATTGTGTCCGTTCAATTTAATAGGTTTAGTTATTTTAGTACGCAGCCTAGCATCGTTCTAGAGCAAAATAGTATTTATAGATTGATTAAATTATAAATACACAGAGTTTAGGAGGTGCGTACAAATGTTTCATAAATAAACACATCTTATAAGGTTTTTACAGGGTGTTATTTTATAAATAACGTTATTTATATTTTAGTTTTAATACTTACGTTTGCAAAGTTTTTTATATAAACATTATAAAATAGAATTCAAGGAGATATGTTTTAAATCAATCTTATTATTTCCATATTAGTGTCTCTTTCATGTAGAAGAGTAGGTATAAGTTATGTCCACAGTGTATTGTGTGTATTAGGATATTTGCTATTTTATATCACTCTACAATTTTATGTTATGAAACAAGTGCATTAGTTCGTTCTATATACGTAATCGTATTCTCATTCAAAACAGTTAATCTATACTAATATCATTAAGAGGCAGAGTTTGTTTGTTTGTTTGAACGCGCTAATCTCAGGAACTACTTATCCGATTTAAAAATTCTTTTAGCATTAGATAGCCTGTTTATTGACGAAGGCTATAGGCTATCATATAGTATATAGTCTATCTATTCCATAGCAACCATTAAAACGTACCTAGGGACGAACCCGAGCGAAGAGAGAGTGAGCGCTAGTATAGTCATAAAATAATTGTGGGAAAACCAAATACTTCTAATCTAAACATTAATATAAATCATTCGTTGAGACTAAAAATATGCAAAAGAAAATTATTATATTCGATAGTTCTTATCTATATAATAATAGTTTAGAGAAGGATGACATATGAGCTCGTGAAAGAAATATGTATAAGTCATTTGCCAAGTGTCCTTAGCCTTCACATTCAGAATATCTACATACAAATATTCTATAAGTTTTATTTTAAAGCTTACTATAAAAATTAATAGATTAGTGGCTTACTCTCGGTTCGCCCAGTTGCGTCCATAAGTGCTTAATATTTGGATACATGTACATTGTACATATGTTACTGCAGGTCTTGCCTTTGTATATCATCCAAATACGTCAAGCTGTTTCAGTGTGAAATAGTATCAAACATACATACATTATACTTGAATTGCATTATATAGCCCGATTAAAAAAAAACTTCAAGTTCAATATAATATAACAATGTAATATCACAATGAGTTCTCATTATTTTCAGGTAACTTGCCGCAACTAATTAATTTTTCATACTTATTTAGTTAACACATTGGGATAGAAATTATAATAGAAGGATTCTGAGACCAAAACATTATTTTTTTTTATCAAAAATTACTTCATTCCGTTCTACCAGCAGAGGTATAAACTCAGTCCCTCAGAATAAAACTACAAAAAAGAACAAACTATAAAGCTTTTGTCGCTCTTTGGCTTAAAAACTAAGTCATTCCCAAATTATATATCGATCCATTGCTATATTTACTGTATAAAATATAAACTAACATACCTACACTTTTCATCATTTATACATAAGTGATAAATATTATTGTTTTGTTTTTATGCCTTTTATAGATATAATGGGTACATATTTGCAATATTGCGTAATTATTAAGTTCAAAGCTGACTTAACAAGTATTCTTGAATAAACATTTAACTTGTGCGGGAAATTCACTCTAGGGCTGTCTGTTATTAACTGCAAACGTTATTATTGAAACTAGTGCTTCTACTGCACTTTCACAACCATTTACGAAAGCTAGTTTTACATAGTATATAACATAAAAATAAATGAAATATATTTTTGTTGCTTTAGGTTCCGTTATTTTACCAGGAAATCAATATCCAATGCCAATACCTTGAATTTTTGATTTCTATATGTATAGATGAATGTATGTATTTTTGATTTCTATATGTATGATAGTATGTACTAGTATAGTAAAAATAAAACTGATCCAAATCTGTATATTAAATATTTTGTAGAAAATCTTACTGAAAAACTCATTATGATTGACAAAGAGGTCCAATCTACAGTTTTCAAAATTTTCGTCTATCTGTTACGCGGTATCACGAAAAAACTACATGGCGGATTTTAAGGAACTTTAGTATGGTAATAGGTTATTACCCAGGTCAACATAGAGGTACAGAAAAAAATACTATGTCAATAGACGTAATTTTTTCGTTAAAGTGACTCCAAAAATATCTATTAATATGTCATTTATAAAAACATCAATAGTTGTCGCTGTATGCTTTTAGAACACATGATTTATATTCCAAAAAAAAACATATGTACAGATATGACCTTTCTATCATTTTATGGCTGCAGTTTAGTATATGAGGCGCGGCCTTTGGAGGAGTGGGTGGTATTTTTAGATAGGGGAGGCGATAGGGAGTTCAAATATATAAAATTTATTTCGATTAAACGAAAATGTCAAAAGTTATTGAGACTTACAGTTACAACATTTCCATACATTATTTTGACATTACTGCCATTTTGTCACTTGGAAATGTCAAAATATCACTTCCAAGTGTCAAAATCATCTTCAAATAACGAGTCAGATCTATCACTGAATTTTAAATTAAGATAAAGCACTTATGATAGCAGGGGTTCTGGGTTTGAAATAAAAAAACCTAACGAGAAGGCTAAGGCGGGAGCTACGCTACGCTTCGCTCCCGCCTTAGCTTTATCAAGATACTTAGCTTTATCCAAGTCGGACTGGCACTTAATCAAAAATTAAAAATTGAAAATAAATAATACACTTACACTAAACAAATAGTCTACTTACGTTTATAATAATAATGTCCTCCTGACCGATTCCGGCCACGGCGGCCAATCTCATTGAGACTAGCCAACTGCGCAGGAGATATTATAGTGCACAAATGTACGCGCAGACACAAGTGCACTCTCTATTCCTGTCACTCTCATACTCCGGTGGGACGACTACTCGACACGACCGGTGAGAGTTAAGGCGCAGGACCGACGGCTTTACGTGCTCTCCGAGGCACGGGGGTGAAACACCGCCAACTTCCGGGCTGTTACTGAGGCTTACTATACAGAAAGACTCAATAACTAAACTTGGCCCACCCGGGACTCGAACCCAGGACCTCAGGATGTGCAGCCGTACATGCTAGCCACTACACCACTACTTACGTTTATAAACTGCATGAGTACACTTAAAACACTAAGAACATTTAAAACTATAGTAATACTATGTATTAAAACAAAAAACTAGAAATAAATGTATGCGAAAATTAACAAAAACTAATAACTACTGGAAAACAATATGAGAAAAATAACTATGAAAAAGAGAAAAAAATATGAAAACCTAAACGCGTCTAATGAGTACAGATTGTATTCACATAAATAAACTATCGAACTTCGCGGTATTTTGTGGCTACCCGCCAAAAATACTGAAAAGTATTTACAGATAATAAAATCAAATAATGGTTTGTATTCAGCCCTTTTTAATGTCCCACTGCTGGGCACGGGTCTCCCTTCAATACGAGGAGGATCAGGCCATAGTCCACCACGCTGGTCAAGTGCGGGTTGGCGGACTTCACACGTCTTTCGAAAACTTGCTAGGTTTTCACAGACATGCAGGTTTCCTCACGATGTTTTCCTTCACCGTAAGGCAAGTGGTAATCATGTTAGAAATGATTCGCACATGAAAATATCAGAGGTGCAAGACCCGGGATTTGAACCCACTTCACTCGGTTTCCCAAGCGAGCGCGTTACCACTGGGCTAAAACGCTAAATGTAAATTAATTATATAACTCAATATTTTACATAAATCAAATAAAAACTCGTTATTGCATGCAGGAATTGAAAATAACATATTTCTATTTTAAAATCTAAGTAATTTGATGAAAATTTTTACTTTTAATATGCATAACTCTTAACTAATTATTATTAAGCGATAATCAGTTGTGTCCTGAAAGCGGCATATAAAACAGAAATTGACAGTTTTCAGTTTTGCCAAAGATTATTTTGTTTAGATTATTGTTTTTAGTGAAATTATCAAAATATTAATACAATAGAGCCTTAATTGTTATGAAAATATGGATTTTGCACGAAAAATAATGTTTAATATTGGTTAAAGGTATGTTTATCTTTTGCAATGAATTATTTAGGTATAGAAATGTATGGAAATGTTCTAACTTTAAGTCTCCTTAACTTTTGACTCCTTCAATTCCTCAAAATATTTTTTATATATTTAAACTACCTATAACCTTCCCTATCCAAAAAAATCACCCACTTCGCCAGGGGTCGCGTTCCCTATACTAAACTTGTGTCCATTTTATAAGAAAATGTCAGAGGTGCAAGACCCAGGATTTGTTTCCGCTTTATTCGTTTTCCCAAGCGTGCGCGTTACCACTAGGCTATCACTGCCTATGTATACTCTGGCCCAATAAACTAAAAAAAGGATATAAACAAAAATTTGTTCGATAAAGTACATACACTTTTCCATAGAATTTACAAACTTTAACTCATTTTTTTGTTAGTTTAGGATTTCAACTTTCGATATTTAAAGCACTTCACAGTATTTTAATCACACAAAAATATACGATCGAAAATTTCAACCATTTTGACGAACCTGTCAAAAAGTTTTATCTATACATATAATAAAATTGTAACTAAGCCGAATCTGTACATTAAATATTTTTAATTGACATTATTATCGATACAGAGGCCGAATCTTTAGTTTTTAGAATTTTTGTCTGTCTGTCTGTCTGTCTGTTATCGCATCACAGAAAAACCACTGGAGGGATTTTGATGAAATTTGGTATGGTTATAGCTGGTTATCTGGGTCAACATATAGGATACTTTTTACCGCGGGATAATATCTCATCACTGAGAAATCTATACTAAGCGTGAAAACGTAAGTAGGGACGAATCCGAGCGGAGCGAGGGTGAGTCGCTAGTCTTTTAAATATGATTTTCCTCTGTCAAAGTTAGAAGATGTGCTGCGTTGTGTAGCTTATATGTATTTGATATAATTAGATAGATAACGATTGACTAAATAATATTTAGCTGCCAGGGTGGGTCACTAGTTAGTACCTAATACAAATATTTTGCTACCCAAAAATATTTTGAAATGAAAATCTTTGTAAATTTTTCCTTTGATAAATTATTAATGGAATATAAAAATTAGTGATCGTTTTAGGAGTAGAACAGGTAAATTCTAAGCATTTATTGGGCTGGCTTATATGGGCTTATAGTATAGCCCTTTTGGGCTCCCTAAATACTTCTAATGAAAATTTCGTTGCATTACATAGATACATTTCGTAGTTTTTGAGATATGGAATATTTTCAGTCACCCGCTTTGTCAGTTTGCCAACCGTAAACTTTATTTTCCATATGTTAAAAAATGCTATGAAACACGAACTTTGCGGTTGATAAAATGTGTCGATATTGTGGAAACGTAAATATTCGTATTTTATTTCAGTTCTAACGTAAAAGAATATGAAAGATAATGGAACATCCCATACACTCATACTTTTAACACATAATTATTTATCATCATACGGAATTTCATTAAAATCCGTTCAGTGGTTTTCCCATGATGCAGTTACAGACAGACAAAAATTTAAAAAACTGTAGATTTCGCCTCTATATGGATAATAATGGCTATTTCAATAAGATTTTCCAAAAAATATCTAATGTACAGATTCTCAGTTAGAATTTATTATATTATGTATATATGTAGATTAGCACTATCCGCGGCAAAAACTAACTATTCATCATTTTTGATGGCAGAAATAATTTTAAAATGAAAATATTTGTAAATTTTTGTTTTACAAACATTAGTAAATAATGTTAATAAATAAATCTTTAAATATAAATATCCGGCAAGTGCGAGTCCATCTCCCGCATCGAGGGTGCCGTACAAGTTGCACGGTACAACTCAATACTGTGTTATTTTTACTTAGGTGTTTCGCTAAGCTAACTTTAAAATACAATACGAATATTTACGTTTTCACAATATTAAAACGTTATATCGATCGGAAAAGTACATTTGTGTTGCATATAATTTTTTTAATATAATATTATCGATAACAAAGTTTATTTTGCAAAGCGGATAACTGAAAATATTCCATATCTCAAAAACATGTATACTAATGTATTGTATTTTACAAAGTGATTTTCGTTGAGAGTATTTTGGCAGCTTGTTTTTCATTTTTAGATTGTAAACAGTACTTTTAAAAGTTATAGGATGAGCACAATACAATGTTTACGACTTTAGAATCATAAGAGTATAACTCGTCTAATATGGGCTCTAATAAAAAATTGCTTAGAAACATTTACCTTATTTATAAAGACTATCTTAAGTGCACCCGAAACTCTCAGTTGCCCGATTTTTATATTTGAAGATCAAAGCAATCTTTAGATTTTATTACTTAATTATTTTTTTCATAGACTAATAATTGTCTAAATGTGACAAATAACTACTATGATGTGTTATGTCATTTATGTACATATTTTGAGACTTTTCATACATAAATTCACACTTTAATACTGTATAATCCGAGGGCTTTAAGATGACATTTTAAAATCGTTTACGTTAAAAAAAAACACAAATTGTGTAGAAATAACATATTTAAACGTTATGTCAAATAATCATAATGCGTCGTTTATAATTTTTAATTTTTCATTAACCTAAACGACTGTAGAGTGACACCTTGTCTAAGTCTCGGTTTATCCTTGTCAGTATAATATTTTGTAACACATTTTGTATTTTAGAATTTCGTATATTCACATGAAAATATTCATATGTTTATCTTCTACTTACCGCCAACCACAGTTTATTTTACAGTGGATATTGGACAGAAAATATCAAAATTTGACTTAACAATCTTGCTAACATTATAAATGTGAAAGTTTAGACGGATGTTTGGATGTTTGTTACTCCATCACGCCAGAAAGGCTGTACGGATTTGATGAAATTTGGCACAGAGATAGATTATAGTCTGAAATAGTATATAGGCTACTTTATATCCCGGTAAAAATGTACGGTTACCGTGGGACAGATTGTTTTTGTTTTTCTTGAGGAGAACCCGAGTGAAGTGAGGGTGAGCCGCTAGTTACATATATGACTTATAAATGTATAATTATAGTGTAAATTCCAGTTAACTTTAGAAAATTAAAAAGAGCTTTAGCCAAATACATCATATGACGGTATATAAAAATAAAGGATACATCATGTGGGATCAAAAAATATTAAAAATATAGAATATACGACCCTTCTTCGAGTAAAACTACATTTAACTAATTTTCTATACGTATTTAAGTTCAAAAGAAAGTTTCATCCTTAAATAAAGTAAAACATTGACTAAATTACGATTGCTCTCTAAACATCGTTTATTTCCTCCGACATATAAAGAGCGGTATTGAAAAGAGTGGAATGCTTAATATTGAAGTAAGTCTAGTGTAAATATTGCGTGACGTCACCGGAGACGTCCGGCGTCTCGACGCCTGAGCATTTAAGGGGTGGGGGAATAAATAAATAAAATTTATAACTTTAAATTCGCTTATTAAATTAAATACTTTATTGATAAAACGATAAAAATAAAGAAGTTCAAAACAAATTACAACTTTGTCCTAATTTTGACCGGTTTTTTTTTTAAATGAGAGACTGCTTAATCGCCGAATGGAGGACAAGAAGGGTCCAAAAATTTTTTATGTTATATTTTAGGGGCTATATTGCCAAAAATAAACATTATCAAGAAGAAATAATAAAAAAAAATATGAATCTTCTTAAAACAATAAGCAATTTAAAATTTAAGTAAATAAAATGACCAGTAATCATTACTCATCTGCTAATATTAAAAAAGATGAAATATTTAGGCCAAATAAATGCTGTCTTGTATGGAGAAATGGTGGCGTCATTGAGGACGTCGCCGGGCATCCCGACGCCTGTTTTCTGAAGCACCGATTGAATAAATAATCAATGGATAATAATCTTAAAATCATCTTAAGTAGTATGTTCTTATAAAATTTCATTACTATATTAAAATTTCATTACTATATTATATGTATGGAAGTGCATATACTTTGTAATAAGTCAAAAAGTCTATACTAGTAATTCGTTTTTGCTTCGCTCAGGCTCTATAAGTATTCTAGGAACTACATACATACATAGATATATACTATACGCTTTTTGGGTATTTATTTCATTTCCTAGGTTAAAAAGTAGCTATATTATTTTTTGAACCCTAACCTATATGTCATAAAATGCTACGTGAAATTAATTTACACACTTTGACACGTTTGGCTCAGTTTGTAGTGACCTGTACTTGCTGTGCTAGCGGTCGCGGGTTCGAGTTCGCTGGAGGCATTCATTTGTGTGACGAGCACGAACGTTTTTACTCCAGTCATGGTTGTTTATATTTATAATATGTATGTATTTAATGTTATATATGTGTAGTGTATCAACTATCTGGTATCTATAACATAAGCCTCACAGCTTACCATGGAACTAAATGGTGTTGGTGTGGTAATGTCCCAACAACAACGACAACACTTTCGCATTTATTGTATTAGTAAGAATAAATAGATACGTTATTTAAACTAAGTTATATAAAACTTTGTATTTGTGTATATTATGCGATTTCACCTTCGCCCAGTGTTAGTTATTTTGGTACACATGATTTTTTTTTATAAAATTATTGAAATTAAGCTTTTATATGCCATATATATTTCAAAAAATCCAACCTTTTCCGAATGCAATAATAACTTTGAAATTTACAATTTTAATTAAATTATTCTTAATCAGTTTTTTTTTGGCACCGGCTGTAGCCTCTCCATTCTGCGCTATATTTAAACAAACAATATTAAAAAGTAAGCATTATTAAATATGTAAAAAGTCTTACTTTATTTTTGTGTTGTTACACATTATTCTATCTAATTTAAACTTCGTTCTTTTTTACAACTAAAGCCTTTTTTATAAATTTTAAAAATATTTAACTTTTTAGATTCAAAGGATGTTTACTTCATTATTTATTCTCATTATCATCTTCCTATAATGATTCTACTATACTTATATATATCTATGTATAGTATAATTATTACATGAATTACATCTGTAAGTTTATTTAGTTATATAAGTTTCATACTTGTCGTTTTATATGTAAATCTACGTTTATAACATGTAAGTTTAAAAATTTGGCCTTTTCTAAACCTTTATCACAGTGAGAAATGCATGGTAAAATTATAGACTACACTACTACAACACAGAGTGTTAACCTGGTTCAGGTTGGTTCCAAATTATATTTTGTAAGTAAATGACAACGGAAAACCTTGTAAAAGTATTTGAATAAAATATTATTATTATTATTACTTAATTATTTATATGAAAATAAAAAGTATTAGCTGTACTTTTTATAAAGCTGAAGAATTTGTTTGTTTGTTTGGTTGAACGCGCTTATCTCAGGAACTACTAAACCGTAATCTTTTTGCATTAGATAGCCCGTTAACTGAGGAAGGCTATAGGCTAAAATGTACGATTCCCGTGTGATACATTTGTTTTCGTCTAGGGACGAACCCGAAGCGAAGCGAGAGTGAGTCGCTAGTTAGGTTATAAATATAGAGTAGCGTAGTAAAAAAGATAGCGGTCATTGGATTTCTTTAGTTTTACTCTCATATATTTTCACGAAAATAAGCGACTTCTTATCTGCAGTCTGTAGTCTATACCTAACGTAGGTGTCGGCTTAGATCTTCAGGCCGCTCAGTAAATATTTGTGCTATGCATATTTCGAACCCATTTACATAGAAACAATAGTCGAACCCATACAACTAGTATACAGAATAGTTGTAAGTCTGTTATTACAAAACCTTATTATCCCTTAACTAGCGACATACCCTCGCTTCGCTCGAGTTCGTCCCTAGGTTGCTTCCCAAAACAAAGTTAATTAATTAATTTGGTTTTAATTTTTTTTCGTGGGACTCTTCTTTTTCTAAAATAAAAGTAGCCTAAGTTACTCCCGTCCCGTCCCGTCAAAATCAGTCTAACCGTTTCGTAGATTAGCCGGAACAAACAGACAGACAGACAGACAAAAATTGTAAAAAATGTTGTTTTGGTATATGTACCGTGTATACATCCATATGCATTTAGTAAAAAGCGATTATTTTAATATTACAAACAGACACTCCAATTTTATTTATCTGTATAGATAATTGATAAATGTGATCGTCATATATTATATGACGATCACATTTATCATCATATACATATATTATATATATATAATTTGTTAGCTTAAAAGTATTTTTGTATATATTAGTATTATGATATTCAATATTATATATTCAATATAATGTTAATGAAAAGCAAACACATGCTTACAAAATTTTACTAACGGCACAAATTCCATTAAATATAATCGCATCGTAACCAGCATTCTATTTTACTACAGTGAGCTTTATTGTTTATATACGTGGCGTTTTCGTCATTTTACTGTTTCCTGCCTTCATGGAAATCCAATTTACACCAACTGCTTACTTTTTAATTATGAACTGCGCATAATAATGTTTTTAGTAAATGCTATATTACACACTTTATTTTAAAACTAGCGATTCACCCTCGCTTCGCTTCGGGTTCGTCCCTAAACAAAAACAAATCTATCCCACGGGAAACGTACATTTTTCCGGGATGATATATAGCCTAAAGCCTTCCTTAGTTAACGGGCAATCTAATGCAAAAAGAATTTTCCAAATTGGATAAGTAGTTTCTGAGATTAGCGCGTTCAACCAGACAAACAAACAAACAAACTCTTCAGCTTTATAATATTAGTATAGATATATCATATTCTAAATATACGTATGTATGTTAAAGATCTTGGTAATAAAGGCGAGTACTAAAACTTAAGTCTTATTTAATGAACAATAAACCCCAGTTCTAAAATAAATGGAAAACATGTTTAAAACATAATTATTATATATTTAATGGATTACTATTTATATATTTAATAGAGTAATTCTAATTAAAAAAAGAGCACTTTCTGTAAATCTTTGTCTTTTATTTTAAAAGCTAAAATTTTCAGTTTATTTATGTAATTACATACATATTTCTTCTTGAAACGACTACTTTACTTTCTTTTTGAAATTTCATTACAGTATTGTAATAATTACTCAGCCCTTTTTAACGTTCCGCTGCTAGACACGGCCTTTATTGCTAAGGGGATTTACCATAGTCCATCACGCTGCCCAGAGCGGCTTGATGGACTTTACATGTCTTTCGAAAACTAATTAAGTTCTCTGAAACATACAAGTTTCCTTACAGTGGTTTCCTTCAGTAAAGTGCTATGTACTTGCATTTTAGTAAAAGATTACTTTTTCAAACTTATCATCTTGTCTTAAAATGATTCGCGCCTAAAAATAAATATCAAAAGTGAAAAACCTCGCGGGTTTACACTCGTATCACGTCGTTTTCCAAGTGAACGTGTTACTACTGGGCTAGTTAGCACTCCACTATATAATTATACTAATACTATTACGTTTAATTTAAATTAAGTATTAAATAATAACTTGGGTAACAAACAGAATATTGAAGAAAGACGTTATCAACTATATATACTTGCATTAAACTTTAATACTGTTATCTCGCTTTTCAAAAAATTATTCTTATAATATAAATTGTCTAAGAGATAAACAGAATGTTGGATGAGTAAAAGCTGTAAGCTTAGGTCGTAAAGTTTGCAATTCAATTTCCTTTGACTACCATACAAAGGGTGCTATGTGGTAACCCTCATTTAGTGATAAAATATTAACATCATACATATATAACATCACATACATATATAACATCATACATATCTTATTAGCCTGAGCTCATAAATGTCTTGCAACGTTATTCTATAAGAATTCCTGAAATGGCTTAAAACTTACATTACCTTGAATATTAAAACCCACTCGTATAGTTGCCACACACTGTTACCGTTTGCGGTCGATATTGTTGCGACCATACAGCAAACTAGGTCTAATACATTATTTCGAAAAGGTATAGGTATTATTGATATTCTATTGATATTTTTTCGTTTTTAATCCTTAGTAATGATGTAAATACAAAAGCATGCTAGTTTTCATTAACATAATTTGATTTAAATTAACATGGTTTTTGCATGTATGTATGTATTCAGCCCTTTTTAACGTCCCACTGCTGGGCACGGGCCTCCCTTCAATAAGCGGTTTTTTAGGGGTAAGCGGGTAGATTATTTACTGGAAAGTAACGAAGGTACTTGCGCATTATATAAGTGGGTTAAAAAAGAAACTTGGAACGCAAAAGTTAATGCGCTAAACAAAAGCGTGTCTACTGTCTATATTAAGCAATGTCGGGAAAACTAATAGTGCACATATGATTATTCGGGCATGAATATCCATTTCTCTATAAGTGTTTAATTCTAAGACGAATATGATTTTAAAATTAATTTACTCAGTATTTTAATAAAAATTTTCCACCTTTACAGAGCCATGGAGACGGACAAGATGTCGACCGCGTCTTCGGTAGGCGCCGAGCGTCGACCACTAATGCAAGCGCTTTTAATTGAACGACGAATTCTTTTCGCTTGCACTGTACTAGTTGGGCTTAGTACATTTATATGGATCACGGCTATTTGTACAAATAAATGGGTTCACATTGAAGGTGGCAGTGGTGAGTCTTCTTCCTCTATATATACATATATAAAAATCAAATATCACTCATTCACTGATCGCTCAATCACGGAATCTCAAAAAGTATAAAATTAATACTGGGTAAAAGCTTGCCTCGGAAAGGACCGTGGGAGCAACCCCTTGGTTGTGCGGTTTACTTTGGCTGGCCTGTCGTTATTACAACATCACCGTGTCGTAGTTGAGTGCGTAAGCGATCTTGCAAGGCCCCGGGAGGAGTAAGACGGGGGAAGTAGTAGGTAGTGGGTCTTCTAGCTAGTGAGTCCCACATAACCACCTGAATGTATAATGTATGAAGATGATGTTTAGCCCGGACTTTTTCTAACGAAACCCTTTATTTAACCGAAGTTTAGTTTGTTTCTTTTCGACTTTCGATCAATTTCTCTATCCGCCAATGAACTTCCCGCTAGCGATGCAAAGCAAAGCAATTTGTAATGTATAAATATATTGCAAATATAATATGTATAATATTTTAACTACAATTATTAAAATTCATATTTATCTATCACATATTCATATCTTAAAGCATTTTTTTATTTGACTTTTGATTAATTAGTTATCTATAGTAAATGAAAACCTCCGTCGGTTTTTATTTATTTTTTTAAATCTTTATATTTCTTAGGGTCTGTAAACCGGTTTTTTTTTAGTTTTTATTTTCCCATTTTTAGTGTAGACGTAGTAATGGTAAATTTTTTATAAGATATTCGTTTAAGCCATTTAAGTTAAACTTGGAAGAATACCCCATATTTCTCAAATAAAAAATGGAATTTCCTAATCGGTTAATCGGTGTTATGAGCTAACTAGCATAAAAAAATACAACCGAATTGAAAACCTCCTTCTTTTTTTGAAGTCGGTTAACGACCTTAGCATCTATAATTGTTATTATTTTCACATGTTGTTTCATACGACAAAAATAGTACTTAAAATGTTTAAGTACGCAAATCTAATAACAGTCTCATTTTTATTATTATTGCTACACAAATTGAATCTTAAGATAATAATTTCGTCCTCGTCTGCGTTTAAGCATTTGGAAACGATCATATTAATATAAATAGAACAGAATAATATAACATTTGGTAACATTTTACTCATGTTATGACTGCAAGTAATTAATAATTTTCTAGAAATAAAGTAAACACAGTCTCAGACTATGCATGACTCGTTTGCAATTTCATATAAATTACATTTCTAAATCGAAAGGTATAGTTATTTAAACTACCAATCAGGAACCATCCATTACAAGTCGATTAAGATTGAGACACGCTGACGCCGTTTGTAGATCAAAATCAAAATGAAATGCGTTTACATTTATTATTAACTAGTAACTCACCCTCGTTCCGCTCGGGTTTATCCCTAGTTACGTTTTAACGTTTATTTCAGAAATGAGATATTTTCCCGAAATATAAAGTATTCTATATGATAACCCGGATAACCAGCTATCATCATATCAAATTTCATCAAAATCTATCCAGTGGTTTTTTCGTGATGCGGTAACAGACAGATAGACAGACAGACAGACGGACAAAAATTCTAAAAACTAAAGATTCAGCCTTTGTTTCGATCATAATGACTATTTTAATAAGATTTTTCAAAAAATATTTAATGTACAAATTCGACTCAGTTAGAATTTTATTATATGTATAGATTATGAGCGTATGGCACTCGGGTCGATGTCCGAAGATCTATTTCTGTTTCCATACGTTGCGCGTTATATATAGGCATATATTTGACACTTAGCTTCGGAAATCGTGTAAAACATACTATACTAGTCGTGTACCTTTAAGATATGCAAATATCTAATATATTATTTTATTTAAATGAAAGAGTGCGTGTACTTATGTACGCACATAAGAAGTTTTACTTCTTTGTTTTTTTAGAGCATTAAAATAAAAGATTGATTTTTGGAACGAAGTTCCTTATCGCGCGTTACACGCTCTGAGTGGATGGGAGCGAGACCGAAAAATTGTAATAAGACTTTTTTCGACACTTCTTGCTATAGTTACAGCCGTGTATGAACTATATACATTGTCGCACACAGCTAACCCCGCGCGCCGAAAAGCTCGACGGTTCTCTACTCTTAGGTTTTTTTTTAACTTTTATTAAAAATTTTATAGTAAATAATTAATGTTTATTTTTTTAATTAAAAAAGTATTATTACTAAAA
This sequence comes from Fabriciana adippe, assembly GCA_905404265.1. Lineage (NCBI taxonomy): Eukaryota > Metazoa > Arthropoda > Insecta > Lepidoptera > Nymphalidae > Fabriciana > Fabriciana adippe. The sequence continues at coordinate 10,622,062 of FR989991.1, forward strand.
TAAGATTTATACAGCTCGTAAATTTTTATTTGTTATCAACTTAATTATCCCAGATCATTCAGATTTTAATTTATCATTATTTATTTTATACATAATAAATATATTTCATCGTAAACTTTTCAATTGAACTCTATCAACTTGATATTTTACAATATAAATTATGATGACTGTATAGCAAACGTCTACCAAAAAGCTAAAGAAACTTCGTTCCGATCGGGGGTTTATAGACCCCTCGTAGTTATTCGTATTCTTCATAGCAAACCCTTTCATTTGATATCCACATCATGGGGTTGTATAAAAAAACATAGTCCGATATCTTTGAGAGTCCGCCATATTGGATTTACAATGACGTCACTTTACTTATAATTTTTTTTCCGCTTAAATTCATCAAGCCCTTTCATTTAATGCCCCTATCATAAGAGTCACTATGAAAATGATAAATCGCCATTTTGTAACGTCCGCCACGTTAGATTAAAAATGGCGGCATTTAAGTAATCCTGTAGTCACGAGAACCAAATGTGTGTGCCAAATTTTAGCTCAATCAGACATTGGGAAGTGGGTAAAATTTAGTATGCAAGATTTGATTACAGACAGTGGAACGGGTGACATTAAATAAAAGCTTGTAATAAGTTTTATTTTTATCGATATAAAACACATGTTGTGTAGGTATATAGAAATACCAGTATTAATGTCTTGAATATAGATATTACTTCACACTATAAAAAAGGGAGATGTAATGACTAACTTCACACTGTAGTCCAAATTTCATAAATATAAAATTTCATAAGTATAAATTCACTCATCATTTTTCCCCTAACGCGCCAAAAGAAGTATAACTTCAAAGAATATTTAAATATTTTATTGTGTCTTTAAATACAAGTTAATTATCAATTTAAACGCGTTAATCTCTAGAAATACTAATCAGATATAAATAATTATTTTAGCATTTCATGGCATATTTATTGGAAAAGGTAATAGGATATTTAAATTCACGCTAAGATCCTCGCAAGAATAGTAATTATAGGTACATGTATAAAATACGCGAGTGGAGATTTATATATTAATACGTGAAACAAAAACTTTGTACCCCTTTTTACGAAAATTGCACAGGCGGAGTACGAAATTTCCCACACTTATAGTTCATACTCGTATAGAGAAGGAGTGCATAATGCAATTTTTTTTTAATTATGCATAAAAAATACGTTAAATCAATAAAAAAAAAACATTACACACACTACCATGTATTTGACACACACACGCACTCTCTTGTTTATTGTTAAAGTCTGTGGTCAAATTGAGAATAGATTAATATTGTAATATACGCAAGACAATAAATATATAACTTAATGAGTTATGGTTGATTTTCAACAACGCGGCGATCACTAGTATGGGTAAATGCTTGTTAGTAATAACTCGCATCATTTTCTAGTATATAATAGTAAATTATCTCCACAGTCTATAAACATAAATAATTATAGTCAGAAGGTAAACAACGTGAATAGTATCGCTATCAACTAAACTAACGCATTGCCCTAATGTAACAACAAATAACCTATTAATTACTATGTCCATAGTGTACGGTGAAAATAAATACTCCTCACGATCCATTTACTTAGAATCTATACGTTTTGTCTATGTATATTGTACAATCATTTATGTTCGCAGGAATTTCAAATACTTTATTGATTAAAGTGTTAGTGTAAATAGCTATAAAGCCCTTCAGGGGATATAAAGCTCATTTTATATCGCAATATTGGATGTTGCTCCTTTTGTGCTTTACTAGCAAGTCACCCTCGCTCGGGTTTGTCATTGTTCATTTCTAGTGAAAAACAAAATCAAATCTATCCCGCGGGAACCGTATATTTTTCCGGAATAAAAAGTAACCTATATTCTATTCCAGACTATAATCTATCTCTGTGCCAAACATTCAATCCGTTCAGCCGTTCTGGCGTGATTGAGTAACATCCATCCATCCATCCAAACTTTTGTATTTATGACATTTATGGGATTATGGGATTTCACGAAAATTGTTTTTCCTTCAAGCTAATATTATTACATACTAATATTATTAATTCGAATGTAACTCTATCTGTTAGTTTGATATCTTTTCACGATTTGAACACTGAACAGATTTAGATAAAAGGCGAGGATTTGGATTCCATCATGTAGACATACAAAGGTTGGCTATTATCTCCGACCCTATTAGCTATGAAGCTTAGTGCGTTAAATGGGTCACATTATTCTTAAGATTAGTTCGTACAAAACAGATTTTTTTAATCATGTTATGTATATAATAATATAGGGTGCTAGCTACTTGGAAATTATACAGAGATACGTCATTTTCATTTAGAAGCATTGAAGAAGAAGAATGAGGGTTATGCCACAAGTCACAATTCTTTGATCGAGATTAATTAAAAACCAAATTTCTTTAATGTTCAACTCATATTTTGAAAGGAGCAGAAAACAAAGACTACAACTCAAACGTGTTTTTGAGATAAATATGCTGTTTTGCTAGTACATTTAATGAAAACCTATATTTTCTCAGATCAATACTATTTGTTTGCGAGACATATTCGGAATTCTATATCTGACGTAGACCTGACCAAAACATCTTATCATTCAAAATCGAAAAAAGATACCATACAAAACTTATTTATCAACTCAACAAAGATATCTATCAATAGCAAGATAATTTAATATCTCCTTACAAATATACCTTATATTTAAAGGACAAAAGGCGGTTTCATTCCCAGAGTGTATCAAGTTGTGATACATTATGTTATTTTAAAGATCATAATAATAGAGTTATTTTATTGTATGACAGCAAAAGTGAAACACGTGCCACAATGATTCTTTCATACAAACCAATTAAAGGCCGGACAATTATCAACACAATGACAAAAAAAAACTATCAAATCGATCGAGCCGTTCTTAAGTGCTTCATCATACACGTGATTCAAGTTTGAATTGATAATACAATTTGTTACCAATACCTTAATTAGATTGCAGCATAATTGCGCTGCCCATCCATACTTAATACTATACTAGTATTATAAATGTGAAAGTGTGTTTGTTTGTTTTTCCTTTTTTCACGTCGAAACAGAGTGACGGATTGGCGTGATTTTATGATATGTGGAGATAGTTGGTGTGCTGTAGAGTGACATTCGGTACTTTTTATCGCGGGAGAGTATTTCATTTCCACGGAAAAACACGTTCTAATACAACCCACTACAACTCAATATAGGTACCTAAGTATACATATTGTATCTATTCTATATTAACCGTTACAACGTACCTAAGGACAAACCCGAGCGAAGCGAGAGTGACGCTAGGATAACATATTGTATACCATCTTTATACCTTTATCGTCACGCATTTTTTATTGCGGTGTACGTCGAGAGAGAGGTCTCTTGAATTATATTATACCTATAATCATTTATATAATTTACACTTACGCTTCATAAGTAAATACGTACAAACTTGGTGATTTCATAGAAAATGCACTGAAAGATTTTCACTGTTTCATATTGGGTTGGGTTAATACAGTGAAGTTTTATTACTGAGCCTACGCTAAAAGACCTTATAAATCAGTCATTAGAAAAATTATAATGCGTGTTATAATGGCTAATAAATAATAAATATTAAAAATTAATCTTTAGCACCTCGAGGACCGCGAGCACACCGGTGTGCTAGATAACAATTGAATTCTCGGAAATTCGCACGGATTTCTTAGAATTTGTCCGGGAGGGACTAAAAAGTAAGTACTGATTCTTAAATTAAAAAATTAAAAATCTCCCAAAACCTATTCATTGAGACCATTTTAATGAGAAGTAATTGAATTCAAGTTTCGAATAGATTCTGTGGAAGTTTCAAGTTACTCATATTCTTTTACCGCCTAGAAAAGAGCTGATAACCTGTAACTAGATTTATAGCTAAGAACACTTTCGATCGAATCACCTTTCTAATAAAAAAAACTAAATTAAAATTGGATCATCCGTTTGGGCGCTACGATCCCACAAACACATACACAGATACACACACACACACACACACACACACACACACACATATATATATATATATATATATATATATATATATATATATATATATATATATATATACACCTTATAACTCCTTTTTTTGCGTCTGGGGTTACAAACAGTGTTATTTACAAGCTTCAAACTTGGTGTACTTATAATACAACCCTTAAGTTGGATAAGAAAATGTAATAAAAACTGGCTTAACAGCCAGATTTTACTGATAAAGAAGTAGTACAAATATAATATTATGGTGGTGCAAAACCTTGGTGAATTATTTTCGAGTAATTTTTCATTTGAACGTGCAACATTTTAACTACAAGACAGTTTGACAGTTTGTTACAAAGCTAATTTGTTTCAGAATTTTAAATGGATACAAAGTAAAAGTAAGATTTCGTAGGTACCTACTACACGACATTCATGCGTGTTAAGTAAGACTCAATTACCTATTCATAAATACACACATACATACTTTTGCTTGTATACATTTAAATGTATATTTATTACTCTAAACCAATATAAAATTCCATAATTTCCCCATAGATTTATCGATGTCAATAATTGGCTCAAAATAACATTATGATTCATATCAATATATTATGTATATGTTTCTATTTTAAAGTGGATAGGGAGCATCTACTCTTATTATAACTAAGTAGTTTGTGTGTCACTTACAAGACGCAGTAAATCAATCCAATCAATTTTAATACGTATTTAGAAGGAATAAAGTTAGTTTTTGTGTAATACATGTGTACAAATATCTGGCGCCAGTGCAAATGGATCATTAACGCTGACTTAGGTGCGAATAACATTATCTGGCTAATTTACAATTCCATGGCTGTTAGTTAAAATAGATATAATAATATGTAAATAAATAATAAATATGTTGGGACATTAACACACAGCGCGATCTAGTTCCATGGTAAGCTACGAAGCTTGTGTTATGGATACCAGATAGTTGACACACTACACATTTATAACTTTAAATACATACATATTATAAATATAAACACCCATCACTGGATTACAAGCATTCGTGCTCATCACACAAATAAATGCCTCCAACGGGACTCGAACCCGCGACCGCTGGCACAGCAAGTAGGGTGGCTACAAACTGAGCCAAACGTGTCGTCACCAGTCACAGTATACCTAATAATAATTATTTTTATGAACGACTAGTTCTACAGTGAAAACATAGTAATAAATCTGAATTGTCATATCGGAATATAAGTAGTACAGTGTAACGGTCGTCTTCACCAACAATGACCATTACTTACTAAAGTATTTTCTAAGATAAGTACCTAACAACATAATACAAAACAATTTAACGTTCTATAAAGCGTTCTAACAATTAATATTTTATCAGAAGTTGCTTAGCGTTAGCCGCACTTCGAGAACTATAGTTAACCAATAGTGACAGAAGCCGTTAACCGAATAATTTATTTACCTCGGCGAAGGAACGCAAGTCTGCAATAATTGATATTAATATTCTTTAAGGCATTTGCAATACTGTATATATATATATATATATATATATATATATATATATATATATATATATATATATATATATTATATATTAATATTATAAAGCTGAAGAGTTTGTTTGTTTGGTTGAACGCGCTATGCTCAGGAACTACTGGTCGGAATTTGGAATTGAAAAATTCTTTTTGTGTTGGATCGTCCATTTATCGAGGAAGGCTTTAGGTTATATATCATCCCGGAAAAATGTACGGTTCCCGTGGGGAAGATTTGTTTTTTGTCTAGGGACGAACCCGAAGCGAAGTGAGGGTGAGTCGCTAGTATAATATATTTTTTAAAAGTTTACATTTTAGCTAAACAACTAGAGGGCTTCACTAACACAAGTAAAACTGTGTTAGTGATATTTAAAATTTATTACAGGTATATTTAAAACTTATGAATATACAAAACATAACTTTGTATGGTCTATATAGAATATCTATGTAGAATATATGATAATGTTGTAACTAAGATAGAAATTATCGATGAGAAATAATTGCAGCAATCGTTGTATTTAGAATTGTCAATGGCTATTTCGCTTTATCACTATTTAAAAATTGTTCCGCCAAAAATCACTTCATCTAATATATAAAATTCTCGTGTCACAGTTTTCGTTGCCATACTCCTCCGAAACGGCTTGACCGATTTTGATGAAATTTTTTGTGCTTATCCGGTATCTATGAGAATCGGCCAACATCTATTTTTCATCCCCCTAAATGTTAGGGGTAGTCCACCCCAAAAATTTTTTTTTTATTTTTTAGACAAAATTTTTAATTTCTATTTTTTTATGATACAACATACAAAAATACATACAATCCTCAATTTTCACCCTTCTACGATCAACCCTTATTTTTTAATAGCCATTTTAGTAATAGGAAATTATTTATATGGCAAAACAACGTTTGCCGGGTCAGCTAGTCTTACTATATAATTGAACGACTTCGTACTGAGGTAAGAAGGAGTTCGATGTTCGACGCGTATATTTTACAAATCTATATATAATAATAACTTATCTTAATACTTTTAAATATAGATGCCTAATATTTTCAATATTATCAAAAATATAAGCTTTTGTTTTTAAATTAATTGTTCGTTTTTGTTCTGCCCTACGTGAGCTGACATGGACTCCAATTAATTTAAATAGAAGACATCATTAATTTATTCCTTTTTTTTATGTGTCATTCGGATGGAATTGCGTATTTTTTAAGTTTTTATGTATTCAGCCCTTTTTAGCGTCAGGATCAGGCCATAATCCATCAGACAGTTTTTATAATGTAATTAAACTAGTAAGTCACTTAAATCGGACGATAAAGGCTCTATTATAAAATTATTTTTAAATTCTATTCATTCCTTATCGCACACAAATATACCTACATTTTTTTTTAATTTCTAGTGTATCTTAATCATACTGACAAAGTGAATACAAAACAAATGTACATCGCAATTATACCGTATTATTAAAAGAGCCTTTAAATATTTTAGAACTATATGTATCATTTCTATTTCAGGTATATTTCTGCCAACCAGGGGAGGCTATTTCATGTACAGCGACTCAGGCGTATGGGAGGTTTGTCGATATGTATTCCACCCAACTGACAATTCAGTCCTACAATACAATGCGACGCATATGGCGTCTTTGAATCCATTCGATAAGAGCGGATTGAAAGGAGAATATTTTACTAGTAAGTAGAAATTCTAATACTTTTTTAGTATAATAAAATTTATTATAATAATAAGTAATTCATTCATTTTACAATTATATGACAAAATTTTAATAATAAATAATGTGGTTGATTTGTGTCATACGTTTACACGTTTACTATAGCGCTTATGAGAAAGGCGTGCGTCATAAACGCTCATATTCTGCTTTAGGGCCTATTCACATCACGTTTTATAAACGCGCCGACGATGCTAGTATGATAAACATAAGTCGTTACCTATAAATTCTGCGTTATAAAAAATGCAGATTTTCGCAAAGTCAAACGCTTGACAAGACCTTTACTGTGCGTCGAACGCGCGTCGCGAACGCGTTAAAAAGTCTTCGTGTGCGCAGGCCCTAAGACCCATAATACAAGTGACATTTCTATAAACTACTGTCAATTATCATCTACTTGCAAACCTGAGGTAAAAACTAGGTTACTTTTATGCCACCTAAGTATAACATGAACTTTAGAAATAGATGTTCCAGTATTTATTTAGATCAAAATTAAACTTAATGTGACTTTTGTAAGGAATTTTGAAGCGCAAATGTTAGATTTAAATTAAATGTCAGTATTGGAAGTCCTTTAGGCAGTAATAACAGGCTCGGGAGTCATTGCTTAGAAGAGCGGAAAACTTTACATTTTCTTCACAAAAAATACTAGTTTTAACTTATCCTTCTTGACTTTAAACTTATTGTTAGACTAAAAGTAGTATGACACTTATATAAGAATAGTAATTCATGATGAAATAATATGATTGTGGTTGAAAATCAACCATAATTCATTAAGTTGTATATTTATTGTCTTGTGTATATGACAATATTAATCTATTCTCAATTTGACCACAGACATTAATAATAGACAAAAGACTATAAATGCGTGTGCGTGTCAAATATATGGTAGTGTGTGTTATGTTTTTTTATTGATTTAATGTATATTTTATGCATAATTAAAAAAAAATAGCATTCTGCACTGCTCTATATAAACTATAAGTATGGGAAATTTCATACTCCTCCGTCCGCGCAATTTTCGTAAAAAGGAGTACAAAGTTTTTGCTTCACGTATTAATTATAGATGCTTTGCATAATAGCGTATTTTTAATTTAAGATTTAAGAAGCGAGATTAATATTGGCTATAGAATTTTATTATACATGCGTACACTTTGTCCTATAAAAGACCTATTCATCTTTTGAAGACAAAAGCTTGTCGTTATCAGTTTGCCCTTATTTCCAGTATATTGCCGTATTCTTACCGTTTTCATATACCACTAGCGATTCACCCTCGCTTCGCTTTGGGTTCGTCTCTAAAAAAAACAAATCTATCCCACGGGAACCGTACATTTTTCCTGGGTGATATATAGCCTATAGCCTTCCTCAGTTAACGGGCTATCCAATGCAAAAAGAATTCTTCAAATCAGATTAGTAGTTCCTGAGATTAGCGCGTTCAACCAAACAAACAAACAAACTCTTCAGCTTTATAATATTAGTATAGATTTGAAAGTTACCTAAAAATAAAGTTAGGGCGAAATAATAAAGTTGAATATAATTTAGAATATTTCATCTATACATATAATAAAATTGTAACTGATCGCTGTCTGTACATGGAAGATATTTGAGAAAAACTATTATTGGGTATCTTTATTAAAGCAATAGGACCCAAAACAATAATTTTTAGTTTTTTTGTCTGTTTGTCGGTTTGTCTGTGCGTTTGTGCGCGCTAACCTTAGAAACGGCTAAACCGATTTGGGTGTGGTTTTCACTGATGTATTGTGGTAAGGTCCACTTAATATTTAGTATTTGTTTTATTTCAATCGGTTCCTAAGTAAAAAAGTTATGTCAACTTAAAGAATCATCGTTAGTTATACATATAAATATTCCATTATTATATTTGTATGAGCAATACAAATATCTTCCCTGGTCTAGATAAAACAAAAATGTGTCGCTAATAATAATCGACACTATACATTGTATCGACAAGATCGACAAGAATTGAAATATGATTGTACAAAAGTGGATTATGCGTTGTAATGCTTATACCGGCAAAAAATGTAGCCTAATGTTTTATTAAATTATTTTGCTGCCGTGATAAAAGCGTACTCTATGGTTTTCTTTGGTGTAGTATACTATCAGCCTGCAGAGATATAATAAGTAATAATTTATCTATATATATATAAATATGAATCCCTATTTCCCTTGGTCACGCCATCACGCGTGAACGGCTGGACCGATTTCACTAATTCTTTCTTTGTTGTGTTTGTTATTGTTAGTAGAAGGTTCTTACATTAAAAAATAAATAAGAAAATTGCGCAGGAACTTAGAACATGGGGATGAAAGTTTGTATTGACAAGCGAGCTAGAGACGAACCCGAGCGAAGCGAGGGTGAGTCGCTAGTTCTATCTATAATTTTCGCACTATTCTTCTTAAATATATTATTAAATCAACGATGCCTGCCGTACATTTATTCTTTGTGCATAATTTTAGTTATATTTGTTTTATAAGGTGTAGGTACAATAAAGAGTATTATTAAAACACGTCTCTTTTTTAAATTCAATATTCAAACTATGTAAGTACTTGTCGTTCAGTTACTAGTTTTCTGAGACATAAATCTATAATAACATCGTTCAAAGTCTAATGGCTATTTCTGAAACTACAAATAAAAGGCATTCAAGAAATTTACATTCCAATTCCATTCCAATATCTACAACTTTTTGTTAGAAATACGTTTATACCATTAAAATATTTCTTAATTTGTTAAAAAGTAAACACTAATAAAAACTCTTAACTAATCTTTGAAACTCAACGTAATTGGCGTAAAAAACACGTCTTTCGTCGTGTCGATAAGTCACACTACTAATATATAAGAAAGTTTGTATGTGTGTGTATGTACATATATTTCTTCACGCTAATATATCCTTCACTCCTACCAAACGGCTTGGATAAAATTTTGTACACATTAAAATTTGCCAAAAGGTGGCACTTCCTGTAAATCTATACCTACATATAATACAATTCTAACTGAATTCAATCTGTACATTAAACATTTTTTTGGAAAATCTTATTGGAATAGTCATTATTATCGATACAAAGGCCAAATCTATAGTTCTTAGAATTTTTGTCTGTTTGTCTGTCTGGGAACGCGTCGCGAGAAAACCACTGGACAGATTTTGATGAAATTTTGTATGATGATAGCTGGTTATCTGGGTCAACATAACTATACTATACTTTACTTTTTACCGTGGGAAAATATCTCATCTCTAAGAAATCTATAGTAAACGTTAAAACATAAATAGGGACGAACCCGAGCGGAGCGAGGATGAGTTGCTAGCAATATAATAAATACAAAAGGCACCTACGGGTGTAACTGAACGAAACGAAAGTAACTAATAAATCCAAAAAAATCAAACAAATAAGCTCAGTAATTATACTTCAGCACAAATACTTTAAGCACAATACCTACATCCAAATACATTCAAATTAAACAACATTGAAAGAAAAAGTTCAAACAATTACGTTTGTCAATAAATTTAATTATAAGATTAAAGAACTTAACGTCGATGTTTTTATTCTCTCTTTATATTATTTATGATATGAAGTTATTATAAACATCATTATTTTTAACTAAGAACACAGAAATATCTATACATATAATAAAATTGTAACTAAGCCGAATCTGACATTAAATATTTTTTGGAAAATCTTATTGAAATAGACATTATTATCGATGCAGAGGCCGAATCTATAGTTTTTAGAATTTTCGTCTGTTTGTCGTCTGTCTGTCTGTTACCACATCACGGAAAAACCACTAAAGGTATTTCGATGAAATTTAGTATGATGATAGCTGGTTATCAGGGTAACATATAGCATACTTCTTACTGCGAGAAAATATCTCATCTCTGAGAAATCTATACTAAACTTTAAAACGTATGTAGAGACGAACCAGAGCGGAGCGAGGGTGAGTTGCTAGTAGTTAATAAATGATAAACTAAAATAAACCTATCGCCTTTCATTATACCAACTGTCCAATTAGCTTTAGTTCGCGTGGTTAATGCTTGTTTCTAGTTAATATTATATTGTTGTTCTTGTTGTTTGTTGTTGTTGTTTATATTGTTATTGTTATGCACTATATTTAAAAATAATGGGAACAATCATTTATATAAAGTTATTTTCTTTTTATAGAAGAAAATTGAGATCGATTATTTTTTTCCTCTTTCCTCTTCCTTCCTCTGTCGTAATAAAACAGTGTTAGTTTACGCTATATTTTTCAACACTACTAAAAACTGATTATATCACATAATATATTGTAATTTAAAATATTTATTTATTGGAGATATCTTGATTTCTATATTAATATATTAAGCTGAAGATTTTGTTTGTTTGTTCTATTTGAATTTTATAGCCTTTTAATTGAAGGAGTTCATAGGCTATCTTATATTACACTATAACCTACGCGAAGTAATTCTACAAAATTAAGCGACGCGGGCCGCGAGAAAATGCTAGTGTTACCTATATAGATACAATAAGAACAATATACAGTTAATACACTAAAATAACGATATAAAATTTGGTGTTATTTTTATATTGTACTAGCTACTCACCCTCGCTTCGCTTCGGGTGCGTCTCTAGACAAAAACAAATCTATCCCACAGGAACCGTACATTTTTCCGGGATGATATATATTCCGGGATGATATAGAGATGATATATAGCCTTCCTTAGTTAACAGGCTATCTAATGCAAAAAGAATTTTTCAAAACGGATTAGTGGTTTCTGAGATTAACACGATCAATCAAACAAACTCTTTAGCTTTATAATATTAGTATAGATTCTGTATTATAGGTAGATCCAGTTCGTATAATATCGTATACGTAATTAAGGAAATCATTAAGGCCTGAATAAACTAAAAGGGCAGGTCGCGGAAGTCTTAGACGCGAGCGCCTTTTCTTTGAAGTGAGATGACGTTAATCTGTTTATATTATGATAATGAATTATCTGCACAGCACACATTTCTTATACATAAGTAGGTGTGTTAATTGACTAATATACTGCAAAACAACGTTGTACAATGTAAGTTTATTTTTCCCCGGACCGCCTTCTGTTTTAGCTCACTCAGTAACTCCATTAGCTCCCGCTGGTTTACTTTTTCTATCAAAGCTATTTCTTTTACCATAGAAAAAATAGAAATCCAAATAAACCACGTCTATCTTTCAGCGGTTAGCGTGTATTTCTTGATTTATTTTTGTGAATTGCTAACGCAACGATGAGTTGACTCGTCTATGCATATTGTATAACTGGTATCCCATTACACATACACGTATTTCTCTTATATGTTTTGTTTCTAAAGCATTAGAATTAATATTATGAATACGGGTAGAAAATATTTACCCGCGCGACTGCGCGACGCAAAGGAGGGTAATGCGTTTATCAGTCAGCCAATATGTATGTATGTACATATGTATGTGTGTATGTTTGTCCCCGATTTTGATGGTTCATACATACGTCGTTAGATTCGTCTTGATAACGATAGGCTTTATAAAAATTACTTCCAAACCGATAATCGAGTGGGGTATCAAAATAAAGGTTTTTAAAAGGCTATCACAAAAATATATACAATTTATATGTTTAAAAGTAATTTGGAATAAAGAATTGCTAAATATAATTTCAAATGTTTAATTTGCAAAAACTAAAAAGCTGTAAATAAAAAAATAATTACAAAAATAAAAAACCTGACCTTATAAAAGCTAACTAAAAAGATGAAAACAAGTTGTATCTAAAATTACTGTTTAGAACAATAGTACTTATGATGACGCATTTTTACTTTTTGTCAAGAATTTCCTAATGGTTTGTAGTTTCTTAAGGATTTAAAATAATTGAATTTAGTTAATATATTTTATGGAAAGTAAAAAGATGAAGCAAAGTGGATTAAATACAATTTGTATGCTACTAACTTAACCTCTTTCTATCTCTAGTAAAGAAAACTTTTGATAGAAACGTTGTTGAGATCAACCGTTAAAAGCATTTTCTTGACTGCGTTAGATAAAATTACAATAAGCCCTATTAATTTCATCGCTAAAATTTCAGTTTGATTCTTGTTTACTAATTAACTAAACAAGCTGTTTACACTTTGACCTTATCTTTGGTTAAAATTGACATCTAAGATAAGATCAAGTACTGTGAAGTATTAAAAAGTATTTGACTTTAGTACATCTTACTTCACTTTTTGACATTTTCATTAAAACTATCTTTTCGATTTTTTTCGCGGATTTATTTTGATTTTTGGTTCCCGACGCGACGTTTCGAATGCTTTACAACAACCATGATCACGAGAAAGACTAAAGTTTTAGACGTCGCAAAGGTCATTATATGGTTGTTACAGACAGCATCTACATGGGTCGTCTACATATGTAGCTGTTGATGTGATAAGAATATCCCTTGAAGCATTTGACTTACGATATTTATAATAAGAAAAACAAAGGTGTATCCTTAAAATTTCAGTTGTGAAATACTCTATAGGTATAAAACGTCTTCATAAATTGCAGCGAGCAGAACAGACGTGCGCAATTAATCCGACTTGTGTGTTTACCTATTATCATAATACTAACAGTTCTGTCGCTATTTCTAAACCTCAGGTCGGCTTTTATAAGCTTGGAGCGGACGCATTGTTAAATATTTGTAGATGTACATAACATGAGTAAGACTTTTAGAAGTGTATGAGGAATAAAAGTTAGAGGGTATGATGATAGATTATCCGGGTCAACATATAGGATACTTTTTACTGCGGGAGAATATCTCATATCTGAGATAACCTTTAAAATGTCACTAGGGACGAACCCGAGCGGAGCGAGAGTGAGTTGCTAGTATGGTCTAAAATTTTACCGATCGGCAAGAAGCATTATAAAAAACATATATATTTTAGTAGAACAGATTGCTTAAAAACAATATTTCACAATGTTTTGGCGTCTGACTAAGATATATAATAAACATTTATAACACGTAGCACGTTGTCATATCAAGCTAATAATTCAAATACTCCGTTATATATTAAGGTAAGATCACACTAAGTACTTTTCTGTGAAGCATTTTTGTGAAGAAATTGGCAGCCTCGTATTGGTAACTGGTGATGTTTCATTGCCTCAGAGTATGGAACTATGGCACTATCGCGCATCGAATATATAAAAATAAAAAAATGTTCGTTTGTATGCCTCCTAAAACACACGCATACGCACGCACACGCACGCACACAAACAAAGTTTTCGCACATATAATATAGGGTATTCCGATATACATATGTCAATTTATACCTGCTAACTAAGTACCAAGTTAATCAACTTTTTAAATACCGTACCGCGTACTGTACCGCATAGTTCGGTGCCGCCAATATTGTAATGCCGCCGTAATATAATTAATGACTTGATTGATGACAATGCATATCATTCAAATTCATATCATAACTCTCTTAGCATCCTATATACAACTGTTTACTTTGTACTAACTGAAAAAAAAATCTTATAAGAAATTCTAAAGTTTATTTGAAATCTCTTCAGGGATGTTTTGAATTCGCAGGGTATCCTTTTTTATTTCGCATCGTTAATTCAAAGTTTTATGTATGCACCTATATTATACTTTGCCTGCTCCTTACATAATATTTTTTACTTTCACATTTCAAGGAAATTGTATGCTACTATATTTTTATCCATCTAACTTGAAGGACTAACGCTTGAATTTTGCTACTTGTTGTCACGCCGCTACCATTAGAGTAAGGTGTAATAAATTATAATTAAATAATCTGTCCCTTCTTTACTGTACGAAGATTGCTACGTCCTTTCCTAAATTTCAACAAGTTCAAGTTTATGCATTAAAATCTAACAAACTTAAAGATTTACTACCTCATTTCTATTATATACATATTTGTCAGAATCATAAAATTTAATATATACTAAATTATAAAGAGGAAGATTTGATTGTTTGTTTGTTCGTTTGCACCGAATAGGCTCCGAAACTACTAAACCGATTAAGATGAAATTTGGTAAGAAGATAGTTTGAGACCCTGGGAAGGATATAGGATAGTTGGATAGTTTTTATCCTGGAAATCATCCCTTAAGGGAGTGAAAATGGGGATGAAAGTTTGTATGGGAATCAACCTATGGACGAAACCGAGCGAAGCGAGGGTGAGTCGCTAGTGATAAATAATTTTAAATACTACACATAAATTGTGACTTTGTATTTATTATATTATATAGAGTATTATTACTAATTGTCTAATGAAAACAAACATGACTCAACTCTTATATGATTATATGAGCAATGCATCTTTGTCTCGACATCTACGGTGCTTTATTTTATTAGCGAATTGGCGCTGAAATAATTGTTGTTCATGCCAAATTCACTGGTTGATCACTGATGGGATTATTAGATGCAATTAATTTGAATGATTAGTAATGTATGCAGTACATATATTATTCTACGTGTTGGAAATTTATGGTATGTTACTATTATGAATTTAAAATAATGTACATAAATATTCACCTATATATCGTATATTTTTATACAAAATTAATTAAACAAATATTTTATAATGTTAATATGTTAATCAAAATCTAAAATATCCTTTTATTACCTTACTTTGCTCTTAGAATATAATAAAATAGGAATGATAACAAAAATATACGATTTTTGAAATATACATATATCTTTTAAATATTTCTTGCACTCGCGTAAATAAGACAAGTTCCTTTAATTCTGTAAGCTGGAGAAATATTTTTACTTCACTACATAGTATAAAACAAAGTCACTTCCCGCTGTCTGTCACTATATAAGCTTAGATCTTTAAAACTACGCAACATAATACATGCATAATATACTTGAGAAAAACTGATAATTTTAGAGGTTTCTAATGTGCTGTTGTAAATAAACACATTTTTTTGCGCTTAAGACCAAAATAATGTACCTACTACAGTATTGTACACCTTAAAAAGATCTACAAAAAAGTCCACGATGGCATATATCTATCTCTTAAGGATAACATGCTATATATATTTTACTATATCGAAGCTAGGGACGAACCCGAGCGAAGCGAGGGTGAGTCGCTAGTATTATATAATCTGCAAGTTTAGAGGTCGTACATGGGCGTGCTTCAATAATAAACAACAAATCGCAATCTTTATTGGGTGTCGTATAAACGTTTTTTTACGGATTCATACAAAAAATAAACAAAAGTCATATATCTGCCAATTACTGTCAGCTAAAAATGATAATGATGTAAAATAATAAATATGAAAATCTAGTATTTACGGTTTTATTAAGAAATTGATCATTTTCAAATATGTTGTAATACAGATATTTAGTATCTTCGGTAAATAAATTTACAGTTATTTAGTGTACAAGCACAGATCATATAATACTATACTAGTATAAGATACACAACGATACTTAATTTTGTTTCCGCTATCCCGCAATGTAGAGCAAAAAGATATTTGTATTAAAACTGGCAGTAAATGTTGAACATATGTAAATTTGTCATGTCATACATATTAATTTAATAGACCAAACCTACTCGTAGGAGTCTAATCTTATAGAACATGATATCTATACATATAATAAAACTGTAACTAAGCCGAATCTGTTAATTAAATATGTTTTGGAAAATCTTATTGAAATAGACATTATTATCGATACAAAGGCTGAATTTATAGTTTTGAGAATTTTTGTCTGTCTCTTTGTCTGTTACCGCATCACGAAAAACCACTGGACGGATTTCGATGAAATTTAGTTTAATGATAGCTGGTTATCCGGACATATACGACAATTTTTACTGCGGGAAAATATCTCATCTCTGAAAAAATTATACTAAACGTTAATATGTAAGTAGGGATGAACCCGAGCGGAGCGAACTAATTTTATTAATATTATTTTCTTAAATATTTTCAAACTATTTGTAACTTGAACAAGTCACAAAATATCATCGTTTACGAATAGAAATATGTAATGTGATATACACAAAATAATAATATGAAATTACCATCTATTTTAGATTTCTATTCTTCAATGCTTGTAGAGTGACGTCTTGTCTAAACCCTATATACTATTACATAAAATTTAGTATACCTATTACTTAGTAAAACAACATGAATATATTACTTACCAGTGCTTTAGGTGTATTTAGGCGCTGTATTACTCCAGATCTAGTCTACCTACATACTAAATGTTATCCAAATCCGTCCAGTCGTTTAGGCATGAAGAAATATCATACATATAACACACCTTTGTGTGTTATGTGTATGGATGTACACATACAAACTTTCAAATTTTTATATTAATATCTGGTATTCTTTGCAGAGCTTAAACACTATAATGTAAATTGTATCACAATAGAACACGTAAAATTTACAATCAAAATCCATTTATGGAGTAAAAAGATATTGGTTTTACCACTGTATCGTTAAATAAATTAAATCATGGCCTGCAAATACCACTGACATTTATAGCTTTTAATTTCCTTTCATCACAAAAAAACATTTACACACAAAACGTCAAGAATTGGTTATAAAAATTCGTGAACCCACTTCTAATCATTAATCAAGATAATATTATATAAGACTGGCGACTCACCCTCACTCCGCTCGGGATCATCACTAGTTACATTTTAACGTTTAGTGTAGATTTTTCAGAGACGAGATATTTTTCCGTAGTAAAAAGTATCCTTTATGTTGACCCGGATAAACAGCTATCATCACAAAATCCCTCCAGTGGTTTTTTCGTGATGCGGTCACAGACAGACAGAGAGACAGATAGACACACAGACAGACAGAAATTATAAAAACTATATATTCGGCTTCTGTATTGATTATATATTTTCCAAAAAATATTTAATGTACAGATTCGACTCAGTTAGAATTTTAATAATATGTATAGATAGAATTTTACATTTTTCTATAATCTATTCTAATGACTCTAAGACTTAAGAGTCACTCATGGTTCCTTAATTATTGCTATGTCGATTTATTTTTTTTTACTGTTTTGCTTCGTTTCGTTATAATATTACGCTTACGCAAATTCCAGCGCAGTAAATGAAACACCTGCTTGCTACTTTGACAAGGTTTTTACAAATACATTTTATATTACTGAAGCGAATTTGCTTGTTGGTTTGAATTTCTTTTTACATAGTGATGGATAAATGTAATTTTTGCATAGCATTTGTTCATTAGCCGAAGAGACATAGGTTACTTATCATTTCAACACATTATCTTCTTCCATGTACTTAGAATTACCAGTACAATTAGATATACGTGGTGTTAATTTAACGAATTCCTTACAGATAAAGGATTATAATTAGTAACTAACTCGCTTTACTTGGATGTATCCCTAGGTGCCTAACAGTAGCCTATGTACGAGTATTACTCCAGGTTCTGTGCGCTGAATTTCATCAAAAATCGTTCAGTCGTTTCAGTGCGAAAGTGTTACATACAATTTCGCATTTATAACGTTCGTAGTCCTATTTCTAATGTTTAAAAGTCTAAATAAATGAACCTACACACAACATATTACTCTAAACCTACGAATGGTGAAAAGGAACGCGATTATTGAAGGAATGAGATGAATTCCAACAAAAAACGATCTGTTCAGCCCACACAATAAGATTTATAGTCACCGATAAAAATACCGCGTTGGTTTTATCAAGTCGTCGCCTTTCGCTATAGTGTAGATAGCGCGTAGTATGTAATATGTAGGATAGGAACGTACGAGTAAGTAAATAAACAATGGTGCACTGTGCGCAGTTAACGCAACCAAATCGGTATAACGACATATAAATAGACGTTTGTGATGTTATTACTGAGACGCTATACAAAAAAATTACGTGAATTATAAAACTAACTAAGGAAATGTTCAACTTAATTTTTTCGTTGCGCTAAATTCAAAATTATTCGAAATTATGTACGTAAATAAATATATATTTATTGCAAGCAATAAAAACACAGAGAAGAAAACTATATGCACACTGCCTATTCTTGAATTATATAAATATTAAAACTCTCATTTTTTAATATGTACGTTGAAATATATTTTCAAGACTTCCTAGTCAACCTTAGGAATGCTAGCATTATTAGAACATTAAGGAGTCAACTTGATAAACGGCTACTGCAGTGCCGCTATCAATACGATTAACATTAATTTATGCTATCACTCGTGTTTTCGCCTCGCTCAAGCAACAGATTCTGAAAATGCTAAAATTACATCCATCTGTTCTATCTGTTGTTGATTTAAAGACAACATATTCATATGATACTTTAGTTTTTATAATATTAGAAGACTTTTATCTCCTTCAGGAAGAATTTCGAAATATAATTCTTAGTGAACTTCGAGATATTGTTAACCTTGACTGTACTTGACGACACGTTTGGCTTAGTTTGTAGTGACCCTACTTGCTGTGCCAGCGGTTCGAGTCCCGCTGGGGGCATTCAATTAAGTGTGATGAGCACGAACATTTGTACTCCAGTCATGGGTGTTTATATTTATAATATGTATGTATTTAAAGTTATATATATGTAGTGTATCAACTATCTGGTATCCATAGCACAGGCCTCGTAGTTTACCATAGAACCAGATGGCGCTGTGTGTTTATGTCTTAGCATATTTACTACCTTATTTTTAGGAAGATTCTACTTTCGAAGAGCTGGATCCTGCAAATAAATTAATTGTTTTTTTTTGTATAGATACAAATATTATTAAAGATGATGAGCGTATGCTTTGTATAGATATAATTCATGGATTACTATCTATACTATAATAAAGCAGTAACTTAGCGAAATCTGTACATTTTGTATAGTGATAGCTTATCACTCGGGTCAACATTTAGGATACCTTTTTACTACAGGCACATTTTTCGTTCCCGCGGGAAAACGCAATGACTCTTTCTATCGAGTCGTCCTTACAAATTTATATGGCTAACGCTGGCTGAACCTTAAGAGATACATCAAAACAACGTACTAGAAAATTGTAGGTCTTAAAAAGTTATACGGGCAAGTTCGCAATATCATATGTCTATCACCTAAGGTACATTCGCAATTACTATTTTTATTCACTACTCGCGACTCACTGACTGACTTATCAACGTTCAGCTCAGTTTAGCAATAAAACGTACCTAGGGACGAACCCGAGCGAAGCGAGAGTGAGTCGCTAGTATGAAATAAAATCCTTTTTACCTTTTATTAGTATTGGAACAATCATTTTAGCAGTTGCTGCTACTGCAGTAGTTTCATAGAACACAACTAAACTAATATGCGAGTTACAGAAGTAAGTTAAGTCACATGCTTTCGTTTCTTATTTCGAATCTATTCGAATAATGAGTGGACTTTCCTTCTTCCTTTCATTAGATTTTTCGTTATACAGGGTTTATCTCTAAGGTCTTAATCGATAGAGCAGACTTTAAGAAAACTTAGAAATCTCTATTATATATACGCTGCCATATAAAATATTGTTTTAATCTCTCCAGGATAATTTCTAAGAAATCCGTGCAAATTTCCGAGAATTCAATTGTTATTGTACACGCCGGCGTGTACGCGGTCCTCGAGGGGGTATGCAAATGTAGAAATCGTGAATACTTTATTGCCTGGGCTTATCGAGCTTGAATTATCTCAAATCGATTAAACTTGTTTAAATTTTTTATAACAAAAAAGAAACGACAAAATAAAACCAAAATTAAAAAAAAATACAACAGACAAAAAGTCTGTGGTGCTCGCATATTCAGTATAAAAAAGTTTATTAAGGTAATAAATTTTTTATAACAAACGTATAAAGGTAAGAAGAATAAAAGTGAATTCTATACTTAAAATACCTATCCACTCGTAGCTCAAGACGTGATATAGTGAAGAAAATTTACGAGGACTACGATATTTCTTATACTACGATGTAGTGAACAAAGAATTTTATTTTGAATACTTTAGATATTGAATCAGAATTCGTAATATTTCCGGTTATAAATCTATTTGACTTTGAATGTTCTTATATATTTACCTGTAAATGTTACATAATTGCATACATTTTGACGGCACGTTTGGCTTAGTTTGTAGTGACCCTACTAGCTGTGTCAGCGGTCGCGGGTTCGAGTCCCGCTGGGGGCATACATTTGTGTGATGAGCATGAACGTTTGTACTCCAGTCATGGGTGTTTATATTTATAATATGTATGTATTTAAAATTATATAATATGTATAGTGTATCAACTATCTGGTATCCATAACACAAGCCTCGTAGCTTACCATGGAACTAGATGGTGTGTTAATGTCCCAACATATTTATTATTATTATTAATAATAAATTCAAAAAGTACACTGACTTCAAAATCATTTTGAATACAATTATTCCACTACAGGGGTAAAATATTTTTATTATTTATATATGTATATTGGATGTAGGTAAAGGAAAAGAGGAGGTTATACTTTTTTTATTAAAACATACACAAAAAATCTCATGCCTATCTTCCTTTTTTGAAGTTAGGCCTAAATACATGCTATAATATTTTAAATTACATGCACTTTTAGCTACCAAAGTTGTTCATCGTCATTACTTTTTTCATCCGATAAAATAAAACAACTGCTACTTCATTTTGTTACTCTCTAATTTCGCGCATTACTTTCGTTTACCGTTTTAAATGAATTGTAATGACTGTATATTTAATTCTCGTCATTACCGAAAAAACATTTTAATTGAAATTCGTCCAGTTGTTTTCGAGTGATGCGCCTTGAAAAAAACAATCCATTGGCAAAAATTGTTTTAAACGCAGTCAAAATAATCTTCTTTCAAATATCTCAAATCGACATTTTAACCTAGTAGATAAATTTTAATATAAATACATTAAAAATAAGTTAAATATATAGAGGTTTTATTTTTATATACATAACTAGGGACTGAATCTAGGAAAGTTTTAAGGATTAGTATAGATTTTTGAGAGATTACATATTTTCCCGCAGTAAAAAGTATAGTAGTAAGTCCTATATGTTGACCCGGATACCCAGTTATCATCATACTAAATTTCATCAAAATCTGTCTAGTGGTTTTCTCGTGATGTATTCCCAGACAGACAGACAGACAAAAATTCTAAAGACTATACTTTCGGCCTCTGTATCGATAAAAACTATTTCAATAAGATTTTCCAACAAAATATTTAATGTACAGATTCGGCTCACTTACAATTTTATTATATGTATGTGTAGATTAAAATAGACTTTAAATTGTTACAGATTGTACAAATTATTTAGCTCAGCCTATTATGAAGAACGGGAAGCCCGCTGATCCCGCTTATGATATAGATGTAGCGAGTAAGTATGCCTTATAATATAAGAATACGATATTATATATATACGATTAGATATTATTACGATATTATTATTATCTTATTTTGAGATAAGGGATAAATAAGAAAATAAAGAGTGACCCTTAGTGACCCCATATAATTTATTGCTTTCGAGCTGTTACAGCAAAATCTCACGTTATATTTCTATATAAAAACTAAATATTATAAATATTCGCCATTTAATTTCTGTAATTATATATGTTAAGTACTTGGCACTCTATTGTTATCTCTTTATGAAGATACTCAAAATAAAAAAAAAAGTTTAC
Organism: Fabriciana adippe; assembly: GCA_905404265.1. NCBI lineage: Eukaryota > Metazoa > Arthropoda > Insecta > Lepidoptera > Nymphalidae > Fabriciana > Fabriciana adippe. The sequence goes on from FR989991.1 coordinate 10,644,932, forward strand.
GTACGTTTATTTGACATAGTATAAAACAAAGTCGCTTCCCACTGTCTGTCTCTATATATGCTTAGATCTTTAAAACTACGCAACGGATCTAGATGCGGTTTTTTTAATAGATAGAGTGATTCAAGAGGAAGGTTTATATGTATAAAACATGCAAAATATAGTAGAGAAACACTGATAATTTTAGAGTTTTGATGTCGTAAATAAACACATTTTTTTGCGCTTACATTGCAAACGCTAGCTGAACCCTACGAGATAGATCAAAATAATGTACTACAGTATTGTACACGTTAAAAAGATCTACAAAAACGTCTGCTATGGCATATGTCTATTTCTTAAGGATAACATACTATATTGATTTTACTATATCCAAGCTAGGGACGAACCCGAGCGAAGCGAGGGTGAGTCGCTAGTATACATATGTATATGGATAATATAGTAAAATATTTATATTATTTTATATGTGTACAATGAAGAACAAAGGATTCAGTATAAAAAAAAATCAGAGCAAAAACAGTCTTAACGAAACATCAATCAATCCTGTCACTGTGATGTAGTGGGTTGTTAAATGTGACCAAACAAAAAGAAACATATAATAAAATTACAGCGGAATGAGTACAAAGTAACACTATAAAATACTATTATTAAAACAATATATTGTCTTTTATAATGTTTAAATAAAATAATGTTTTAGTGTGCCTATGCTGGATATGTTAGATAATTATTTGATAAACTCAACTCAGTGTTATACTACATAGTGTTACAATTTGGAACTGTAGATACTGTTTTATTTTTCAGTAGTATATTATACCTATATATATGTGTAATTCTTTTCCTTATCTATACTCTATACATATAATAAAACTAGCGACTCACCCTCGCTTCGCTCGGGTTCGTCCCTAGCTTGCATTAAATCACGATTGATCAGTTTTCGACCGGAGAGGAAAAATGATTAAATTACTAAAATGGCTATTAAAAAATAAGGGTTGATCGTAGAAGGGTGAAAATTGAGGATTGTATGTATTTTTGTATGTTGTATCATAAAAAAATAGAAATTAAAAATTTTGTCTAAAAAATAAAAAAAAAAAATTTAGGGGTGGACTACCCCTAACATTTAGGGGGATGAAAAATAGATGTTGGCCGATTCTCATAGATACCGGATAAGCACAAAAAATTTCATCAAAATCGGTCAAGCCGTTTCGGAGGAGTATGGCAACGAAAACTGTGACACGAGAATTTTATATATTAGATTGTAACTGATCGCCGTCTGTACATGGAAGATATTTGAGAAAAACTATTATTAGGGATCTTTACTAACGCAATAGAACCCAAAACAATGATTTTTTTTTGTATTGAATGATTTTTAGTATTTTTAAAATTATTGGAAAAAAAATTCATAAAAAAAAAACAAATATCAGTATGCTTATTGAAGTAAATCCTTGGAACAGATTCCAGACTAGTTCAGAAGAACAATTAAATTGAAACAGAACATTATATAAGATGACATATTCATGAAACACTAAGAAGTAATTGAGTGTGCACACGACACTGACGTTAAATAGATCGTAGAATGCTGTTGACAGATCACTAGAAAATAATAGTTAAGAGTAAATGTATAAAAATACACGCTGATCAGACAGATGTTTTTCTGCCCTTTCCGAAATAAATGAAGTTGTCAATAACGACTGTTATCTATTCACTGTCTCCGTTTTCTTGTCGATTTTTGGAAATAAATTATTATATTTAACCTAACAAATAATCTAGAATATTATTTACTATGTTTTTGTAATCTTAATAATTGTGAAAATGGACACAGGAATATGCAAGTTGTGTTTGATTTTAAATGGTTATGCATAATTGCGTTGATTGAAATGATTTCTTGTAAAACATGTAATAAACACTATCAAACCTTATTAAAATCAATAATTAATTAAATAAATCAAATTATATTGTAAATCTATACTAATAAAGCTGAAAAGTTTGTTCGTTTGGTTGAAAGCGCTAACTAATCTCAGGAACTACTAATCCGATTTGAAAAATTCTTTTTGCATTAGATAACCTGTTGACTGAGGAAGGCTATAGGTTATATATGGATAGATTTCTTTTTGTCTTTTTGTGTGTTTTTTGAGTGAATCAATAACTTGCCTATATACCATATGAACTTTAGCCATGATAAACTTTATACTGCGAATATTCATCAGTAAACTCATTTAGAAATTATATAGGTATACAGATCACTAATAAATAAAAATGGATAGTAGAAGAGTATGTAATTATATTATTAACTAGCAGAACCCGCGGCTTCACTCGCGCTAAAACTACAAAAAAAACTCTTTGGTCTTATGCTATTAGTAATAAAGTTTGGAACTACCCGATTTGTTGTACCCCATTTATGATTACTGCTCCGCTCCCTTGGGTAGTAGCATGATGATATATATCTTATAACCTTTATTAATAAACTGGCTATTCAATACAAAAAGAATTTTTCCAATCAGATTAGTACTTCCTGAGATTAGCGCGTTCAAACAAACAAACTCTGTCTCTTTATAATTTAGTATAGATGTTACTACAAATGTAAAAAAAAATGATTACGGCACATTTTAAAAGTAAAAGGAAAATCGATTTATCAAACCTCAAGAGGCTTGTTGCGAGCTCTAATAAGTTTCAGACTTACTCACTTAGAACATTGAACATTTCAAATCAGAAATGTGGTAAATATTGAATAACAATCAAATTCCATTTAAGGAGTGTACCTAAGTCATTTCATCGATTATTTTTAACTGGGAATTGAAGTGTTATTTCTTTGCAGACTATGTTCGAACGATGATCTCTTTTGGCATCATCAGTTTATTCGTGATGGCTATGGGATGCGGCTTCTCTGTTTACACCTTCCGCAACCCACGCTACATGTTCAAACGTCTCGCCGCGGGCATACATTTCATCAGCAGTGAGTAATTAGGTTTTATAATATATCTGCTGACAAATAAATAACCGCTATTAGACAGAAGTCCGTGAAAATGTATGGACCCACACTGGTAGCCTTCTGTTTTGGATACATTTTTATTCTGTCCATAAACGTATATGGGTCGTTCCTCTTTTCTAGCGATAATGATCTGTCCCTCACCTCATTTTGTGTCATATTAGAGTATAGATTATTATGTATCTATTCATTGTTCGAATTTACATCCTCATCGCTTTATACCTTTTAATACTAAATAATCTTTAACTTTCTGTAGCCGATAGTTTTTTTGCATGTGTTTATTTTTCATTAAATACCGAGTAGTATACAGAGTAGTAATTCATAATGATGTCCTACCGAAAAAGAACTACTCTGTCACAGTGTTTTCTCAAAAATCGCCACAAAACAAACAACATTACGGGCATGAAAATAAAGATTAAATGATCCAAATGAAAATTAAATACATTTGCAAAAAAATATCTGACACTGAAATCAAAACATTGTTACTTGAAAAACTCGAAAAGCTGAGAAACACCAATTCATTGTCGCAAGAAAAGAAGAACGACCCATATATGGACAGTATAAAAATGTGTTCAAAGCAGGAATCGAATATGCATCAACAAATGTAGAAATAGGTATAATCTAACAATATATATAATAATAATGACCTTCCAACTGACTTCGGCCATGGCGGCCAGTCATTGAGACTAGCCGTCTACGCAGGAGATATTATAGTGCACAAGTACGCGCAGACACAAATGCACTCTATTTCTGTCACTCTCATACTCCGGTAGGACGACTACTCGACACGACCGGTGAAAGTTAAGAGGAGGCTCTCCAAAAACGCTGACTTGCCTAAATATTCTATGTATACCAGATATCAAATCAATTGAATGAAATTTTCTGAAGGACCGACGGCTTTACGTGTTCCCCGAGGCACGAGGGTGAAACACCGCCAACTTCCTAACTCTGGGCTGTTATTGAGACTAAACAGAAGGACTCAATAACTAAACTTGGCCCGACCCGGGACTCGAACCCAGAACCTCTCGATGTGCAGCCGTACTTGCGAGCCACTACACCACCGAGGCAGTAATATAATAGAGTAACAATAAAACACTTTTTTTTGGTTATAACAATAACAAAATATCATATTGCTAATAATTATAACATTAAAATTGTAAAATAAAAACAAGTTAGATATGTAATATTTTAATGAAGAATGCGGTGAATATAAAGGGTACAGCCAAATTTTAAAACATTGCAGAAAATACATAAAAGTGATTATGGAATAATTTACCTACACCGCTTTGCTCGCCAGCGTTATAATTGAAATATAAGAATCGTACGAACCTTATTTCATCATTACACGCTACCCGATTCCAAATGGATCTTGCATAATAATATTCTGTATAATTATAAAACAGCGGAAAATTGAAATTACAGATCCTAGCTATCATAACATAAAAGAGCTTTCATACTACATATTATAGTCTAGATATTGTTAAAACTGTCAATACAAATCTATCTAAGACTAAACTTGACTAAATAAGATACAAACATTTAAATTCTGTGTAACTAATATAATTCTCTTTGTAATTTTTACGTGTTTTTAGTTTAATTTAGACAATATTTATCAACAGCGTCGTGCACAATTGTTGTTGTGCAAGTCATGATGTCTGCGGTGGACCATATGAAGAAGAACTTGAAGTTTGTGTACCCAGAGCGCGCCTACCATTAGTAAGCCATTATTGTATATAAAAATCTTAAATTAAACTATTACTTTTTTACTTAAAAAGATAAACCGAAATCAAAATTGTAACTTATTTCGGACTTTTGCTTACTAAAAACAATTATGAAGATCTCAAAAAAAAGCCCAACTGAATTGATACCTTCTTCCGTTTTGAAGTTGGTGGAAAAGCTTCACAGCAAAAGCTTAACAACTGTTCTAACTAAAATTGCGCGAGCGTAATGCTTGGTAATCAACAAACCGATAGGACAATATAAATGCCAGTCACTCAAAAACGACAGCGCAATATATCCCTCATGTGTATGAATCAAAATCAATACTGTATTGTTTCATGTAACTAACCTTATATGATCCAGATTATTCCACCCTCCACTTCACATAAGTTTGTATTAAATAGCTCCAAACTGGCATGAAACAAAGTTTCTTATTAAATTTTCTCACATTTAATTCTTGTTGAGCCTATATAATTACTTTATTAGAAATATTTTAGGTTAATTTAATAAATTATTTGTACTATTATCATCTATACTAATATTATAAAGCTGAAGAGTTTGTTTGTTTGGTTGAACGCGCTAATCTCAGGAACTTTTAATCCGATTTGAAAATTCTTTTTGCATTGGGTAGGCCGTTAACTGAAGAAGGCTATAGGCTATATATCATCCCGGAAAAATGTAGGGTTCCCGTAGGATAGATTTGTTTTTTTCTAGGGACGAACCCGAAGCGAAGCGAGGGCGAGTCGCTAGTAATATTATAAAGAAGGTTACGTTTTGATTATTCACGGAGCATAGATTAGTATTGCACGTGTAGAGCAGGTGTTTCGAATTCGCTTATACAGATTCGTGTAAACATTTATTTAATCGCTAGTAGAGGAATGGTTTAAGAAACCATACGTTATAAACAGAAGGTACAGATATTTTTATTTATAGATAAATATATGTAATATGTATACTTTCAGCTACCACATCAGTTTTTTCATGGCATGGTTCGTGGTATTGGTCAACCTGTTCGCGGCTGCATCCTTCTTGTGGTACTCGCGTAAGAGAAAGGGAGATAAGGCCGCCACAGACGAACTGGCTATGGCTGATGAACCTACAATCATCGGTCGATGACGCTTCAATTTTCAGTATATCCAACTCTCGTTGAAAGGACACTGCCTCAAGTCTATTTTAAACAGTGCTCAAATGACTAATAGCTATAAAATTTTAAGATATATAAATGTCTTCCATATACATATTAAAAGCAAGTGCTTTATATATTTTAATACCGCTACGACAAAATTGATCGTCGGGCACCTCATTTTCCCCGTATCCATAACTTTGGTAACTCTTTGTTTTGCTCTTAATTACGAATTGAGAATTTTTCGCTCAGCAAACAAAAGATTCAGGTCAAAGTTACCTTTCATGATATTACGATTTAATACAAAATTTTCTTCAGCGAATATACTTTACGGTTTGCGATCTTTTTTACGCCTTGTTAATCTTATACGCGTCTAATGTATCGTTCTTGCTTTTTTACGCTTGAAAAACGTTATGGGTATTGTATTCATCCATATTTTCTTTAGACCTATGAGATTAACGACAGCCTTAAAATTATTATTATTAGTCTAATTCTGTATGCGATTCAAATATGCTCAGTTATATCGTAAATCTTTGGACCACATTATTAAATTATATTTAAATTTTTAGTACTTAATAGGCGAAATGGACAAAAAATGATAAAATTTATATCACCCATATTAAATATGGTCTAAATTCATGAATCAATTTAAACAAGCTATTCGAAGTGTGTCTGTTTTTGAAATCTACTAAAAATAGCCTAGTCCTAAAACATATCACAAAAATATAATAGAAATATAAATAAATATTTATATAGAAGATAATACATTAAAACTATTTGAACCGCATACCATTTCTTATTGTAATAATCATTGCTGCCATAAGACTATTATGTACAATGTAAGCTATTATATAACTTGTTCTAGTCAAACTTATATACTTCTAAACTTTCATTTCGTAATTATCACAATGAGGCCAATATCTTATTGAAAATAAATATATAACTTATTTTATGTAATCTGTTGATTCATTTGAACTTAATAAAAAGGGCGATACTTTGAAGTTACTTGGACAGTTCTTGTATACAACAACCATTACCATACATAAAAATATAGAATATGTTGTATACGTCATTTTTACGCAAATTCTAGCTTAAAGGAGTCTGCCCACTACCCCGTCTCATACCATGACCGTGCTAGGAGCGTGTCAGGCAAAAAAATATTCTTTGTATTGAAATGTATGAGACTCTGCCCACTAGACCGTTCCGTCACCGACCGGCACCGTCGCGTGCCGTGCACGGAACGTTAACAATTGTCGTCGAGAATATTTTACCGGTGTCGGTACGCTGCGTGCCTGGCACGCGACGTTACGGGACCGGTGCGCGCAGGCGGCGCAATGGTGAGCATACACAGCACTAAAACCGTTATGTACGGATATGATACGTTGTTGATACGTTCTAGTGGGCATAGTAGTCCGTGCCATGCTCGTTTCCGTGCCTGATACGTTCATAGCACGGTCATGGTATGAGACGGTGTAGTGGGCAGACTCCTTAATACTTACATTTGATGAAAGCTTAAGTAAAACCTATACAAATATATTTTAGTGTTATTTCATTTTTTTTTCATTATTACAGTTATTTTAAGTTAAAGATACCTACATATATGTATATTGATAAGTATATCAGAAACTAACATTTAGAAATGCCTCCTATAAAAGACAATTTTTTTTTTTTCTTTTATATTTAACTAGGTATACCAAATTGAGATGATTACGGAATCAGCTATTATTTATTGTCATAAACTGATTGTCAATCAATGAATTTGATTTATCAATCAATGAATGAGAACTATGTTATTATGCTAGAGGTTTTAATAAACTGTAGATAATAAGTATGATTAATATGGCTTTGGATTAAAGTACTGCAAAAATTCTACTCATATGAAATTGTTTTAAAATAAAACTATCTTTTCGGATTATTTCGCGGATTTATTTTGATTTTTGGTTCCCGACGTTTCGAATGCTTTACAGCAATCATGGTCACGGGAGAGACTAAGGTATTAGACATCTCAAAAGCGTTATATACTTGTTACAGACAGTGCCTACCCACAAATTTACAATTTGTCTGTAACAAGTATATAACGCTTTTGAGATGTCTAATACCTTAGTCTCTCCCGTGACCATGATTGCTGTAAAGCATTCGAAACGTCGGGAACCAAAAATCAAAATAAATCCGCGAAATAATCCGAAAAGATAGTTTTATTTTAAAATGTCAAATATTCGCGTAAATCTAAGAAAGTATCATATGAAATTGCTTGTTTCATTTAAATATCGTATCGCTTAAGGTGTATAAGATGAAAAGGTTTGTACATAATATTTATTTTATTCAAGCAACTACTATGGACTAAACTTTTTGTAAAACTTTTCAGAATTATATACTTTCTTAGATTTTACGCGAATATTTGACATTTTAAATAAAAGTATATTTTCGAATTTATACGCGGATTTATGTAGATTATTGGTTCCTGACGTTTCAAATGTGATACAGCAATCACGGTCACGGGACAGATTCTCGATCTCGGACCGTAAATTCGAAAAGATAATTTCATTCATATAAGAGTATTCAATATCAGCGACTTCTTACATCTCTATAGGAAAAATTGTTGAAATAAATAGCCATAGCCATTATTTTCTAAGATTCTTCCAAGAAACAATCTACTAGTTCAAAATACAAGATATTGTGTATTTTTTTTTATGAAAAGAGTAATATATACACCAGTAAATTTTGTATATGCTGGCAATTATTTTTTATTATTATTATGATATAAGTTTAGCTCTTATCTAAAATTGGCCTAAACATTCGCTTAAGCATTTTTAATTATTTTCTGTTATATTCAAATTCAAGGCCTCATGAAAAATCCAGCCTATATATTAAATTAAGATGTAAGCTTGTTAGCAAATTATTTATCAAAACCTCTATATACGTATGTTCTGATTTTTTTTTCTTTTAACGTGAAAAATGAACATTATTTTGAAACTATACGGTACTAAAAAAAACTGATGTTTGTTAAAGTTAAATATTATATAAAAGATATTTTTTCTTTATTTAATTAATATACCTATAGGTATATTTTATAGTAATAAATAATATTGTGACGAAGTCTTAATAAGTATGAATACGGTGACCAATTATGACTGTTTTATAACTATGTAAAATTTGTAATATCTTCCCTGAATCAATATTTATCAGATGTTTTATTAATGGATTGTAAATAAATCATTATGTTAAGTTTTCTATATTAAAAACTGTTTTTATTCCAATCTTAATGCATTGTCTTGCGTGTTGCTGTTATGTACATGTACGTTCAATTTATTTTAATAAACACTTATTTGAGTAAATAAAACTCTGTAACGTTTTTTATTTACCTTATACTATAATTTTTAAATATTAAAATAAAAATTTACTAATTTTTTTTATATTGTTTGATAAGCTTACTGTAGCTTTGATCAATTACATAATAATTATTCTAAATTATCTTTCCTAATAAATGAAATAAATTATGTTACTATATTATTAAAAATAAAAGTATAATATAGTAAAAGGTATGCAAATATCTTAAAAAAATTAAACATACTTTTGTAATTTTTACTGTATTTGAAATAATCAGCACTTTATACAAAAATATCATTTAAAGTACCTACCATAGATTTAAACGTACAGGTAATATTATCTCATCGAGTTACTGCGGCGTAAATTACAAGCAACCTCAATTTGTCTTGGCATTAGTGTCGCTGTGAAAATAAACAATGACATACTTTCAGAATGTAGACATTCGTAATTCTTTATTTTATCCAGTCATAGAAAATTATTTTTTATTAAATTTGTTCATCAAAACATATAAATTTGTTCAAAAGATCAAATGAATTTCGAGAGTGCTATATAAATATTACAGCGAGTATTCGAGTTCATAGTTCCTCTAATTTCTAAAAAGAAAAATCTTACACACTTTACGTCGGTCTATTTAAAGCTGTGCATTGTCGGGAAATCTGGCAGCGGCCCAGCATCAGCCTGTGACACTGCCAACCTCAGACAAAGGTTAGTGGCCTAAAAAAATCGTCGAAGAGAAAGCCAGTCCTGCTAACGAACCAATAAAAGTTTTAAGACACAATCAAGGAAGTTTAAAAAAAATATAATGCCACAAATTTACTTTATTATTTAACATAAAATATGAATTACTAAAGGCCCCTGTACACTTCCCTCCGAAAGCACTTGGCATATTTCACCGAAAGCACTCATGTAAGTATAAATACAAGCATCTCATACAATACAAGTGCATAATCACGACGCTGTACACTTTCTTTATTAGTTAGTGATGTAATTAATTAAGTTATAAACACCAACAAAATAGTCGAGTCAGAAATTACGGTAGCTATTAGCTCTAAGCCAATAGCTCTAGCGCTATAAATTATTACAACCACGTGTCCACATACTATATAATATATTCATACCCAGAACCGAGCAAGCGAAGCGAGAGTGAGACAGGCGAGACACACTGAAGCGAAGCGAGTGCAAGTACCCTTCGCAATTGGCATCACGGAGCATCCCAGCGAGAGTGAACAGCTAATGCAATGATTTTTGTTATATTGATCTCAGAGTAATTTAAATTTATTTAATAGACCTCATCTATGCCTTCGAGCTAAGATGAACGTCAAGAGTAAGCCCATTTCTAATAAAAAAAAATATTGGCAAAGTAACCTATGCTCAACTGGCACGTTTTGCAGCCATTCATTGAACAAGAAAATTCAAGAGTACAGTTTATACATTAGGATTAAAACCCACTATTTCTATAAATAAAATATAATTTAAGATGCTATTGTTAGTTGACTAATTGAATTATAACTTAATTATTATTTAAAAAAAAATATTTAAAAAACAATGAATGGTAAGGAAAGAAAAAACTATAAGAAGAGTTGGAAATGCTTAATTAATGTAAAGTAAATAAAGAATCTTTATTTTACTCAAACTGATGAAAAGTATTTACTTTTTTTATAATTTTATAAAATGCCCATATAAAAATTTTATTATAATTTATTAGCACTAGGTTGTATTTTTTTTTTTATTATCGAAACGTCCCTAAATCTTGAAGTAATCTTTCTTTTGTCTTTCTCTTATGAAGTAATCATAGATAATATATTTTCAGTATATTTTTATAGCCAGATCGTATATCGTAATAGGCATCTATAACATGCAATACAGCATAAGCACCTTTTTACTTCTCGGTTTTATCAAATCGGTTATTTTTATTATGATCAAAGTCGTATACTTTGACCATTATAAGAATAAGGAAAGAGAAGGAGTAAGAGAAGGCGTAAGATAGGATTATAATAAAGCTTCCGTTGCTATTTTATAAAAAAAAATTATAAGATAAGTATTGTTTGAAGTGTTTTAGTTTACTATAAAATCGAAATAGCCTGATATTCCAATGTTAAAGACTATTCCAGACTATTCCAATGTTAAATGAAAATTGTGATACTTAACGTTATAATACAATTATTCCTGTAAATGAATAAAATTGAACTTTTCCAGCTGGTAAAATCGAGTACAGTTTGGCGAGTGATTATTAAAGTAATGCGAGTTAGCGGATTTCACATGTTTTTCGAAAACTTCCTAGATTCTTTTAGATATGCAGGTTTCCTCACATTTTTTTCCTTCATTGCAAGACAAGTGGTAATCATCTTAAAATTATTCACACATGAAAATATCACAGATGTTAGACCCGGGATTTGAACCCGCTTCATTTGGTTTCCCAATAAAGCACGATACCACTGGGCTACCACTGTTTACGTAAAAGAATGCAAAATAAAAATTATTAACACAGAATTTTAACTTTAAAATTTTCTCACGGAAAATATTTATTCCCTTCATGAGGCAGTCTCAGAAAGATAAATTCCATTATACGTATTGTTATATTTTCTCTATTATATATTTAAATAAAACTATCTTTTCGAATTTTGAGCATTCGAAACGTCGGAAACCAAAAATCAAAATAAATCCGCGAAAAAATCCGAAAAGATAATTTTATTTAAAATGCCAAATATTCGCATAAATCTAAGAAAGTATAAGGCACTTATATATATATATATATATATATATATATATATATATATATATATATATATATATATATATTACGATACATTTGTTTATGTCAGAACCAAATTTCTTGGCACAAATGACCGTTATCCACATACAAATACAAAACAAAATGATTAAGCTGTTAAATATTCTTCCTATTATATTATATGATATTTTTAGTTACCTGCTAAAGGAATTTAAATAGATAAGTACCTGGGCGACCGAGCTTTGCTCGGAGTTCTTTTTTGTTATATCGTATTTTTAAATAAAAAATCTAAAACTTGAATAAATACAAAAAAAGTAAAACTTTGAATCCGATCGAGATTAAAACTCGGACACATTTATGAATGTAATTTTGCACCTTGGTCGCTTGACCACGATGCTTATGCCTGTGTGTAAGAAATTATCGAGCATATTCTGCGTAGAATAATGCAAAAGAAAACCGCATGAAAACTCGAAAACACGCGTTTTCCCAGACATGAGACTAATGTAGATCGATTTTTCGCCCCAGAAAACCCCCGCATACCAAATTTCAGCGAAATCGTAAGAGCCGTTTCCGAGATCGCTGGTATAAATAAATATATAAAGATATAAATATACAAGAATTGCTCGTTTAAATATATTAGATAGATAGATAACTTAGGCGTTAAAACTATATTTAGCTAGCCTTACAATTTGATAGCAGGTATAACTGCAAAAAGTCACAGGTTCGATTCCCACATATATTAGATTGGCCTTATTTGTCTTGCCTTTGTAAAAATGATCTTAGTAAGAAACTTGCTAAATAATAATTCAGCAAAATTATCTCAATATAGGGCTAAAAGATAGAGCTGAGCGAAGTGTCATTATAACGTTACATAAATTTTCTTTAAGATCTTTTTTTAACTATTTGTAAAGCAACCTCATTAAATAAAGTACAGTAAGAAAAACTTACAATTAACTTTAATATATTTACTTTGAAACTGGTAATAGTCTTAGTTAGCTAACTTTAACTTGTAACAGAAGCTTTTATTCTTTTTTTCCCCGCGACGGTCAGGGAGACGGTATATGCGTTTGGGGTAAGAGGTGTTTGTGTGTCTGTTACCATTTTTCTCGGAAACGGCTAGGCCGATTTTGATACAGTGTTTTGCTTCGTATAAGTCTCATTCCTGAGCATGTTCTTAGCTAAATTTTATAATGTTACAGAGCGCCAGGGGGCGCTTATTTTTATTTTATTACTCAAGAAAAATAAATGTATTGCATTTACTATTAAAATAAACAAAAACACACATAAAACAAATTAAAAATTAAAAAAAAACTTCAAATAAAAAATTTCTAAAATCCACGACATTGCGCCGTCCTTTCGACCGTTGTGCGTAGGTAACCTTAATTAACAATAAAGGCACATAGGTACTCGTACTACTTAATAAGTTACGCACGACGCGACGGCTGAATAGGCGGCGGAATTTCGTTGGTTTTTGAAATATTTTATTTGTTTTTTCTTTTTTTTTAAACAGACTATTAAAGAAAGTTTTCTTGATCTAATTACGAATAAAATGAACAAAAAATATAATAATAATATTTTTTTAATAATAAATAGTAAGGTGGTTTTGACGTGACAAATATTCCGTTTCATTAGTAGTAGGTACACAGGAGGTTTTTTGGCACAAAAGTTATTATTTATGAAATACAATATGACCTTTGTTACTTTTGGACAGCCTTTCAATCTTAAAAAAAATTAAATTGGCTACAAGCTTGTCATACATGTGAAGTCCGCCAACCCGCATTTATAATATACTAGCTACTGACCCTCGCTTCGCTTGGGTTCGTCCCTAGGTACGTTTTAACTGTTAGTATGGATGGAATAAATAGACTACTGGATTGTACACACAATATGTATGATGAGTTTTATCATCCCTTACTTGAGAAATTATTGATTCCCCATATAAACTTTCATCACCCTTTTCACCCTCTTTAGAGATTATTTCCGGGATGAAAACTATCCTATGTCTTTTTTAAGATTTCAAACTATCTTCATGCCAAATTTCATAAGAATCGGTTCAGCGGACTTTTAGTTTATCCATTACAAACAAACTCACAAACTTACAAAATAACTTCTTTATAATATTAGTGTAGATAAGCGGAAATGAAATACATTTTGATTTCTAGATAGGAAAAATAAATGGAAATTATCTGGGAACTCCAAATGAAAACTGTAATTTAACGCGTGCCTGGGCTTAATTTACAAGTTAAGGGATAAGTAAAATACATAAAAATAATGAAAAAAATATTGTAGCCTTATTGTTAACCACTTTCTTTTTATCATCAGATACAGAGATGTTTCAGGATAACATTTTTGGCTGGATTTGTTTTTGTTTTTAAATTGGTTCTCTGTAAAATATGTATTGAACTAGTTTTTATGAGTGGCTGTTCCTACGGTGCAATCTACGTCCTTGTCAAATTTTTATCGAAATCTATTCAATGTTTTAAGCGTAAAAATGTAACACATAGTTACTTTTATATTTATATTATAAAAGTGGTTTTAGATGTCTAGACTAATAAACACACCCTATTCAAATAGTATATACTAGAATAAATTCGCTTCAAAATATTGCTCATATTACTTTACATATGCAAAACCATAGACTACACTACTCTTATAAAGCGACAAAATAGCAGATCGATAATTGTTTACATGTCGCCTAGCAACGGTTACAAAGTTGCATGTTGTACTAAACGTAATGGATTAAAATATTTTTTGATGAAACCTTAAACAGATCAATAAGGGAAGGTAATTCAAGCCGATCACGCGATATGGCCGACTCTAAGGTAAGGTTAACGTTTTTCCCCCTTTCTATTTAATTAATGTGATCAGCGCGACATGCGACGAAACAGCTTTGTTGCGATACATTTTTGTATTATTTTCTCTTTACTTCAAAAACATTCGCTAAATGGTTGAAATTGCGCATCTCATGGGAATATAATAAATAAACTTACTTTATGTATTCTATAGTGTTGAGTATTCATTAACAAAACGTACGTAACAAATATAATAGAAATATGTGATGTAGTAGTTCAACCATGAAATGGTAAAATGTTATGTCTTTCTATGTATGTTTAGAGTTTATTTAATACATTTAAAACTTATTATAGCTCAAATCTCATTATAATATAATGTTACGTCATCTTATTTCGTAAATTTATATAATAATTAAGCTTTTGTGAAGCTTGTGAAGCTTTTGTAAATTATCTTGATTTAAATTTATTTTAAATTATATTTAAGTATTTTCAACCATATTCCTAATAGTAGAGTTCTTGTAATAATTTCATTTGCCGATTTCTCTCATTTTCTGACATTAATTTTATTTATTGCTTCACACTGTATTGCACTTCCAAGGGTTTTCACTATTGTAATCATGACTTTGAAATAATAGAATAAAATTAAATTTATTATTTGAAACAGACAAATAAAAAGACTAAAAATGCAAAAAAGAAAAAAGCTCAGAAAAAGCCAGGTGAAGACGATAGCTCCAGTGTATCGAGTGGTCAGTAATAATTTTGTTTAATTTTAAATATTCATTTTTCACAATGTATGCATGTATAAGTATATGAAAAACTACCAAAAATATTCAATTCAATTCTTTTATTTCGTGGCTTCTAGGAGTGCCAGTTGGGCACAATTTACTTCGCCAATGTCACGTAGAATACCAAAAAGTATGAATGTTTTTACTTAAATGTTAGCTATACCTTAATTTCAACCTTTAAAAGAATAATAAGATTTAATTCTATTTTTAGTACTTAGTTATTCTCGGTCTATATTTGTAAAGGTACACTTTCTTCCATTGTAATTTTTATAACAAAGTGGTCGTGGGCGTAATTAAATTAAAATAAAGCTCTTTCTGTATATATTTGGTGGATGTTTATAATTTAAGCTGATTTATGCAGCATCTAACAAAGAACAGGTGTTTCCAAAATGCTTGTTCAATTTTTGCTCGTAATTCTGTCAGAAGTGGCTAACATGCTTCCATGAGCCATTTATCTCAGGTACATATATATAATATTAATTTTATAAATTTAATATATAAATAAAAATATTTATAAATAGTAAGTTTACGATGTGATTTTAACTACAATTCTAGTTTCTTTTACATGTTATTGTACAATCTATTTTATTTTTACTTATAAGGCTTTTGCCTTATAACGCTTTTGGGTTTCATTCTCATTGTTTATATTTTAAGCGTAATTACCTAACTTAATTGTATACTGGTGGATATGTGATATAGTACTTTAAATTCTATATTCATTTATTTACCACTATTTTGCCTTAAACTTGGGAAACCAAGTAAAGCGGGTTCATATCTCATATTTCTCGCACCTCTGATATTTTCAGGTGTGAAATATTTTGAAAATGATTACCACTTGCCTTACTAAGTCTAAGAGAACTTAGTAAGTTTTCGAAAGACATATTCTAGTCCATAATCTGCCAACTCGCACGTGGCCAGCGTGATAGACTACGAGTATAGCCTAGATCTCCCTCGTATGGAAGGGAGGCCTGTGCGTGCAGTAGAATATTAAAAAAGGCTGAGCATAATATAGTTAATTTATTTTTTCTTTTTTTTTTATTTCATACATTATAATATTACACAAGTTCTCTGAATCACAAGGAAACAGTATAAGCACAGCATGGTTTCTTACAGCAAAAAATTCAAATAATAATAGTAATTTAAAATAATGATACATACAGTTAGTGAAGAGAACGGTAATGAGTCCTGCGGCCAAATAGGACGGGGTGTAGCCACAGGAGCAATTACTATAAACCGTGATGAATATTTACAAGCTTACCGAGACATGATGTTCGATCGCAATCAGTTGCAAATAAAAAACAACTTACTTCATCGTCGTCTTGCTGAATATTATAAGTAAGTATAAGCTTAGTGATGTCTGCGATTCTGTCTGAGAGAATCTAACAAATTTTTAAAAGACATGTGAAGTCCGCCAAATCGCTATTGTCCAGCGTGATTGATTATGACCCCCTCGTATTCGAGGGAGGGCCCAAAAGCGTGATTTTAAAAAAGACTAAATAAATTCAATAAATGTAATTTGACTTGAGTGTTAGTATATTTTTTATCACACTTTGAAACATTCCCTAAATACTATTTTTTTATCAAAAATTAATGAACATCTTTAATTTCGTAATACTAGTATGTTTAGATGATTAATTTATGTATTTATCACTAAGCTAGCTAGCACCCCTAGGTGAAATTTCAGACTGAAGATTTATTATTCCTAAAATAAAATATAATTTATTATTTTGGATAATCTAGCCTACTAAAAGTAAAAAAAAATTGTAATAGTGCTTATATTAGTATAAATCAGTCTAAATTACTCATGTAGGGTTAAGAGATAGAATGGTCATGGTCCCTTTAATTACTCCGTTTTGTGTGTATGGAATCCCCCAAAGAGCTTGCAGGTTTGAATTTATTCTGAGCAAATGTATTTTGTACTGCCTACATATATACATATTTTTCATAGCCTTGGTATCCGTTACTTAACTGTATGTATAATATATTTTTTCGGACTGGACACATAGTAACGACCCCATTAAGCCCTTTGAATGTGTAAGTTAAAAATATATCTTATATTCCATTTTTTTATATATTTTAATACCCACATTCCTTTTCAGAAAAAGAAAATTGGATCATGTGTTAAAGCCACTTGAAAACGCTCCGCATTTAGAAGAAAAGTATCAACAGAAATTGTTCACTTTCCAAGAATTAAAAGAAAAGGAAGAAATAGAAATGGCCGATGTAAGTTGTATTTTCACTAATTAAATAAGACTTTATGTAACTTTGCTATAAGTTTTTATATGGTTGTTATTTATTTCTTTATCAACTGAGATGATACGTTTTTTTCTGAAACTACATAGAATGAAAAGTTATACTAAAATTCTCGAGTTACACAAGCAATTATAAAGACGCGCCTACTATAATGTAGAAGTAAACGTAATAATATACTCGTACTAATATACGAAAAAACACGAGAAACGAATACCTAATCATACTCGATCATGTTTGTACAAATGTTCAAGAAAACACCTTTCACATGGCAGTCGTTAAGAGTGCTCATTCAGATCTTAAGCAAATTTACGTCAAAATACAGAACATCAAGGCTAAACGACCAAAGAAAATACAGTGTGAGGTCATCGACTACAAGAAATTATATAAAACTGTTAAGATTACCATTTCCAGCAAAAGTTACAACGAATGTAACTTTTACTGGTAGCATGCGACTCCAAGATCAACACCACATCTAGTTTGTTGGAAACAATCAAAGCTTCAAGTTCATTAATGCTAGATGATATTCCATTTATGTTCCAAGTTGCAACCTTAAGCGACGACATTGCTTACTTCATTAGCTTAGGAATGATGAGAGTCAGATGACCAAGGAATATGTTGATTTGTTGCAAGAGTTGGTCCATCTTCTCTGATTGTCTAATGAGTATTTCTTCTACTGAAGTAGATTGTTGACTGTGATTTATATCACTTTTGGTATTTCGTTGGCTGTTATTAACACTGTGTTTGTGGAACTATCCATATCATACTTATTGTCAAGACGCTTCTTAATTTTTAATATATTATTTAATGTGTTTAAGTATATACTCATAAAATTAAAGCAAAATATGTTTCTTATGATATAAGTTTCTGTATAATGTTAAGTAAATAACTCAATAATGAATAAGTTATGAAATGATTTGTTCGACAACACGATATTTGTTAAGTGTTTTTGTTAATTTAAGTGAATTTTGTAATTCTTTTGAGAAATAAATGTCTTAAACCACTAAATATCTCTTTCTCTTTATAGATCAAATTAAAACTTAATGCAGTACAAGTACAATATGCGGATAAACTTGAACATGTTGAAAAGAATTTTGATGCACTTCAGAACTATGAAAGGACCACTGGCACTGGACTTATATATTCCAAAAAAGGAAAGCCGATAGCAGATAAGGTAACTTTGTTACTGTGATATTAGGTACTATAATGGACATTTAAAAATTGAACACTCGTTTCATCACTTTACGTTAATGTTACATTGAACTGTGATTAACTAATGTAGGGATTGAACCCAAATACTCTATTATGCTTAACATTATACTATGCTACAACTGCCATATTTACCATGGTCATAAGAAGAATATTATTATAACAATCTATTTTAAAATTACTTACAGATAGTAATAGACATGATTGTAATTTATCTCATTTTGAAATGGTACAAAAAGTAAAACGTATGATTTTTACAGAAATGTTTGCATTTTAGAACTAAAAATGAAAAAGAATTTTTACGGTCACAGCACTTGAAAAGACAACGAAAATAATTTCAAAAAAAGTGGTTTTGCAAGAATTCGCAATTACTCTGTTTCGTTTGTCCTTAAATGGACTTTTTAATAGTAGAGTGCCTAAAAGTGTTGACCGTGGACTTTAGTTACAATTAATGTTATATAGTGTTTATTATATTTGAAATTATATTTTTCATAATGTTTTTCGTTCTTTAAATTTTTTCATTATTTAAAACAAACCAAGTAATATTTGGCTATATTATGATGATTATAACTAATTATACCCATCAATTTTTATTTTAACAAAAAATATTATCAGCGTAAAAAACTGTTACATTTTACATCACATTATATCCCGAAGGATCTTTTTAGTATAATTATGATATGTATCTATAATGGATGGAGGATGAAACACCCTTTTTTTTCCTTTTTTCTTTTTTTTTATATTGGGAAATGCATCACACACCACCTGCATATACATATATAGGTGAAACTCACCAGCTAGAAAAGCCAGTACTACCCACTAAAACTCAACGGAACTTGCCTTACTCCCTGTCTTAATTAAATAGATTCAAAATAATAAAATATTTTTCTTATAATATGGAACCACTTTTATCTTATTTTTTTATAATAAAGAAATTACAAATTATATCAACAAATATTTTTTTGATTATTAACTAAACTTTTTTTTTACTTTATTTATTTTAATAAGGTTTGCTAGTGGTTATTACATGTCTTACAAAAAATGATTAAACTTAAATAATTAAATAGAGAACAGTTATGTATAACCGTTTGAAAGCAAACACAACTTGCATATTCTTGTGTCCGTTTTCAAAATTATGAAGATTTTTGAAAACATAATAGTAATATTAGCAACAATACAGTTCACAAATGATAATTATATGTAATTATATATTTATTATTCATTACTTAAAATCCATTATACGTATTTCAATTAAATATTGTTGTATACTAAGTTTTTGACGTTTTCTAACACTAAGCTTTCCACTATCAATAGAGACAGTAACAACCTACGTCGCTTAAATTGGAGTATGAGTAAGTCTACGGCATATATGGCACGGTAACACTGTTAACTTATTCTATTTCAGACTGTTGAACGATTCTTAACTTTACAAAGGCGCAAAAGTGAACAGGCATCAGCTCTCTGCCTTCGCTACATACGAGCTAGAAATGCAGTGACTGAATTAGAAACTGTTGTTCATAAATTAGAAATGATCGCCCCAGGACTTAATGTTGCTCAATATGAACAGTTATATATTGATAAGCAAAATTATTTATCTAAAATAGAAGGTATGTATTGTATTGTATGTATTCAGCCCTTTTTAACGTCCCACTGCTGGGCACGGGCCTCCCTTCAATACGAGGGGGATCAGGCCATAGTCCACCACGCTGGCCAAGTGCGGGTTGGCGGACTTCACACGTCTTTCGAAAACTTGCTAGGTTCTCTCATGATGACATGTAGGTTTCCTCACGATGTTTTCCTTCACTGTAAGGCAAGTGGTAATCATGTTAGGAATGATTCGCACATGAAAATATCAGAGGTGCGAGACCCGGGATTTGAACCCGCTTCACTCGGTTCCCAAGCGAACGCGTTACCACTGGGCTACCACTGCCTATAATAGAAGGTATTCTCTCAATATTCTTTTATAACGAATCTGTTTTACTGCTAAGATTGCATACATAATATGTATGTGCTAAGAGCCAACTTGCCTTCTCTTTATTCATAGAAACGGTTTCATCTTTATCACCATCTTTTTATTTAAATTGACCAACAATAAACTTTGTGGGCATGAAAAAATTCTCCTAGATTTGTTTACTATTAATAGAGATTATCGCTTTTATATATTTTTGTTTTTATTTCTCTCTAATAAGAACAGGACTGCGGTGTTAAGTTTTTATATATTACTTTTATTTATTCGATAACAGACGAAATTCTTAAATAAACTGCCTATATTATAATAAAAAAATGTTAATCCACATAATAGTGAATGAAAATAGATAAATGCGAAATTGTAGACAAAAGTCCTGGTAATTTTTGTACCATTATTAACTATATAACTAGGGCTAATAATAATAGGCCATAATGTCCTTCGATTTCCCCACAGCGGCTAATCTCACTACAATAGAAATATTATAATTTGCACCAATAAAACTTAACTATACTTGGCCTGACCAATGGCCGGGACTCGAGGACACACAGCCACGCAATCTTAGCCACTAGATCAATGAGGCAGATTACTATAATTAATAATAATAATACTTTAAAAAAAAAATAAAAAAAATATAACACTATCTACTATTACTCTACAGAAAGAGAAGACGAATTAATAAAAAATCGGGTTAATTGTACGGAACACAACCAGATTCTAGCTCACATCAGGGAAAAGATGCATCACACGGACGAAGTTATTGACTTTACTGAATGTGACCTTGGGGAAGCTGAAATTGAACTCATCAGAGCAAGGGAGGATTTAGGTGAAATAAAGGTAAATGAACATTTTCGATATTAAAGTTTTTTTTTTTTTTATTTATATAAGGTAGTGTATAAGTTATGTAAATACATGTATATTATATACATATGTATGTACATAAGTACATATTATAAGTCTAGTCAAAGATCAGTCTCCATTCGTCCGTCAGTTTGTTCTAGTTTAAAAGAGCTACATTTCTTTTTTATCTATTTTGAAAACAACTTATATTTGAATGACTAAAATTATTTAAAAAAAATATTTTCGCACAGAGTGAAATGTCCATCTGAAAAAAGCAGCGATTTGAATGCAAAATATGAAAATTTATTTCGATGATGTGTGAATGTGATCATATAATTAATATAAAAGGAAAAAAATTCAAAAAAAGAAACTATAATATAATATTAACTCTTAAATTATAAAAAGTTAAATGTTCGTATCCTTTTACCGCCTAGAAAAGAGTTGATATCCTGCAAACAACTGAACGGATTTTCTTGATTCATAGCTAAGAACACTCTCGATCAAATCAGCTTATAAACAAAAAACAAAATTAAAACTGATTTATCAGTTGGGGCGCTAGAATACCAAAAACAGATACACAGACAGATACACATGTTGAACTTATAACTCCCCTCTTTTAGCGGCGGGGCTTAAAAACGTCTATTTTACTCACTTATTGCCACTTTTTTATTTACTCGTATATATTACTTAAAGGGAAGACGCGATAAACTGCGTTGGTCTCTCGAGGCGGAGCGAATAAAAGCTGGTCTACTCACGAGAAAGGATTTGTTGCGTGATTACCAAGACGCCACCGACGAGGTACACTGTCATGCTCGAATACTATTAAAGTTGCAATGCCATGCTTAGCATTTTGATGAGAATGCCTTAATATTTATTGATTTAATGAATTAACATTCCTACCTTCTACGAAATTGTAGTATACTATCTTTGTTATTGAAATATTTTAAATATTTGTGGTAATAGCGAGGTAGTATATGGTTGCATTTTAAATTTTTGAATTAAGTAAACATTTTTATAACGTATTTGCTTATTGCAAGCGTTTTTGTTTAAAAAAATACAACAAATCAAACCCATGTTGGCTGACATGTCATATTAATGTAAAGTTATTATTATATATTCTTTGTAATATACATAACTGTTATTTTTTTGATTTTTAATTGGTAAAATGTATCCATGACTTAGTTATCTCGTGTACTTTCCTTTAAAATATTTAGATTGACTGATAATAATAATTATATAAAGAAGATCCATTATTGCTCTATACCTACTGAGTAAGATTATCATTGTTATTAAAATACTTTTGAAAGAGAGAAAAAATAATACAATATTGGTTTGTACAGGTGATTAGACTGCGAGAACAAAAAAAGCTTTTCCTAGAAAGAATCGCCGAAACTACAAAGGAGCTACGACAAGCTAGAAAACAAATGCAGATTCACAACACCACAAGTAGGGAGAATTCTAATATTTCTGAAATATAATAATATTATATTACTGATATTTTTTTAAAAAATATTTTTCTTTTGACTGATATAAATAAATATTTCAATATACATACATCTCTTTTATTAACATAAAACATCTTAATATATAAAATTCCCGTGTTGGTCTGCGATGAACTCCGAATCTACTTATCCAATCATAACGCATTTTTTTAAATGTGTGATTTGTTCTAACTTAAAAGATAGGATTGTTTTTATCCCGATTATTTCATTTTTTTATTGCAAAATTATTTTCTTCATATTGAACGAATAATAAGTGTGCCACAGCAACGCGTGGCTGGGTCTGCTAGTAAAGTTATATTGTTAAACACAGTATTTCTACACGAGTTGAAAACGGATTGATAAGTCTTTAGCTCTAGTTGTTATATCTAAGTTTTTTCCTTACAACTCAGTCATATGTTTTGTTGAAAAGAAATATCCTATTTTGCTTAAAAAATATTTTTTTAGAATTGGTTGTATTCAGCCCTTTTTAAGGTCCCACTGCTGGGCACGGGCCTCCCTTCAATACGAGGGGAATCAGGCCATAGTCCACCACGCTGGCCAAGTACAGGTTGGCGGACTTCACACGTCTTTCGAAAACTTGCTAGGTTCTTTCAGACATGCAGGTTTCCTCACGATGTTTTCCTTCACCGTAAGGCAAGTGGTAATCAAGCTAGAAATGATTCGCATATGAAAATATCAGAGGTGCGAGACCCGGGATTTGAACCCGCTTCACTCGGTTTCCGAAGTGAGCGCGTTACCACTGGGCTACCACTGCCCATAATTCTAAATAATTTATTTGTCAACAAGCGACATACTGCAGTGGAGAGGAATAAAGATTATATAAGAATTTACAGATGTGACTATTGAAATAAAACTATAAACTATTGTTAGATTGTATATTATATTGTTAAAACAGTTGATTAGTTTGTTTTACTGTAAAATTCGATTAAGAACAACTATAGAGATTATGTACTATTTCTTTTTAAAATTAGTCTATTTATTTTTATCCTTATAGATTTTTTTTTCATTTTTTCGATAAATTTATTAAAAGTTATAGTAGTTTTTACTTTTTTTATAGGTAACCATTTTCATTCCATCTCATACATATGTCTAAACAAGGACAGGGATTCACCTGCAAACTTAAGTTAAAACTTTCTCGTTAATGGTATTTAATATGTTGTACATGAAAAGTCAATGTATATGTATATTATCTTAGTTTTTTTATGTTATTTCTTATTGTCGCACAACTTCTAATATAGATTTAAAGGAACAGAGACAACCTCCAGATATAAGCTATACCTACATTTCTCATGGGATAACCGAAAGAACAAGATTGTGTAAGTTTTAAAAATATATAAAAAGAATAAAATAAACCTGAACGGAGCTACAGGTCAATTTATTTTGTATTATTTTAATTAATCGGTGAAGCATTCTACATTAAATACCTTAATTTGCTGAAGCATGGCCTCCTTAATGGGTATTAATTAATATATTTTAACGAGAACGCTTATTCTGATAATATTCCCAATATCATTACAGTAAATTCCTTTATACCGTATTTTATACGTTACGTAACGTTAAAATGTTAAAATTTTATTAAATTATTCAATTTTAACATGTTTTAGACATAAGCACAGATCACATAACTAGTGCAGCAGCAGTAGCTGCTAGCAGCTAGCATTATGACATCCTGATCATATTTTATAGCAATTTAACCGTTCGTGGTATTTTAAAACAAAAACGATTCATCGACTTCAAAACCATTTATTTTTAGTTTTATGTGGGACCACCCGTGAAGTTTTATTTTATTAAGAAATTAATTATTATTTACACTCAGTCTAATAATAATAACGAAAATCGATTCGCAATTGATGAAAATATCGCATAATAAAATACTTCCCCTTTTTTTTAAAGTCGGTCTAAATGTGTAACCACAAGAATATATAAACAAAATAGCGAACACTTTCTTTTAGTCTAGTCTTATTTTAAATTGACTCCTCTCTGGGGATCGCTGAACGAAAATTGTAAAGTATCAACGTTGTATTCTCATTCCTTTTGTGTTTTTTACTGAAACATTTTCGCGCTATAGCCATAAAAAATAATGTGTATAATATCACACCCGACTTTCATTAACCTTGGCATTTTTTACATAATTTACACAATAACTAGGGATAAGAGGATTGAAGTTGTATCCATTGGTTAAAATAATCGCCTAGTTTTCAAAGAGCAAACCATACTTACTTTAAAAAAATAATCATTTTTATATAATGGGTCAATAATCTTTCTTTCAAGCATTATATTCTCACATAATATAATTTTGTGAGTAATCACAGTCATGGAATACATTTTATATTAAAAACATCAAAATTGAAACTCTCCAGCTTCCAGCATTGTAAAGTTGAAATTGGATCCGAAACCGAGGCTTCTATATACCGTACATTGTAAAGTTTATGATATTGGAATTGGAAACCGAGGCATAAATCCGGCACACGCGGGACCAGTGTTTATTATCTATTTTTATCTTACACTCCGCACAATAATCACACTGTAGGTGTATTGTTTTTCTGCTTTTTTTATACCATAAGCAAACAAACCATGTTTCTTATATGGAGACTAATTATATTTTATTTATTTTCTACTTTACTAGTGATTTAACTTCGCTTCACTCGGATACATCCCTAGATACGTTTTAACGGCTAGTATGGTATAGATAGCTTATATATAAGTATATATACATTATATATAGATATAATGAGTTTTATATTTCTTACTTGAGAAATGATTGATTCCCCAAACAAATTTTTATCTCCGTTTTCACTCCCTTAAGGGATGATTTCCGGGACAAAAATTATCTTATGTCCTTTCCAGGGTCTTCAACTATCTTCATACTAAATTTTGTCTAAATCGGTTCAGTAGATTTTTAGTTTATCCATTACAAAAAACTCACAAACTTACAAACTTAAATTCTTTATAATATTTTATAGGATATAACAAATTTTTATGTCCTTAACTTGAGAAATTATTTGTTCCCAATACAAACTTTTAACCCCTATTTCACTCCTTAAAGTCAATCATTTTTGCAACAAAAAGTAGCCTATGCCCTTCTCCAAGGTCCCGTCTATCTCTATACCAAAATTCATCAAAATTGGTTCAGCGACTTAGGCGTGAAAACGTAACAGATAGACACAGTTACTTTTGCATTTATAATATTAAAGTAGGTATAATTATTATTCAATGAAATCGACCATAAAAATGTGTCTCAATTCTCTGAAAATATTAACGCTAGCTTCTGCGATATATGTATCCCATAAAAACATAAATGTGAAAATGAGAGCCAAGTTCAATATTATGAATATGCTTGGTTGTCAACTTCACCGACAAAAGAATTGAGATCTAAATGGGTGCTAAGTTCTGTAGATCATCCTAAAATTTATTAATAAGAACGTATTTGAGTTCAAGACTTGGCTAATTTTTACCAGTAAAGCAATTTTTTAGAAGAGTGAGACATGTTTACCTTACAATATAAAAACATAACTTGCGTATAACATAAGTGATTAGCTGAATATAAGGTAACATGTATGAAACTGTTAACTTAATAAATCAATCATATTTTGCGTTTTGGTTTGAAGTAGGGCTACTTTTTGTATGGAATTTGTTCTGAATTAGACTTCCTGACTTATAATTTATTCGTAGCCTGGTACCCGTATATTTCGGTTTGATTTTAAAGACGTTTCACGTCAAAAATTGATTCAGAATTATTGAACATATCAATACTTCATAGACTCGGCTTAAAAGTACCATGTAATAAATACTCTTAAAACGACGCCCTATTTTATTATAATATAAATAGGAAGAGTTAAGTAATAAAGATATTCGATATTATGTTTACAAGTTAACATGGTATTTCTTTCACATTATTCTTATTTAATTCCATGATTTTAGGAGAATCTTTTTGGTATTCTACTTCTTCAACTGTAAGCGGGCCATGTTTCCATCCAGGTGGATATCCATGCTTCCTTACATCGTCCCACCACAGCTGCTCTCCTTCCATCCATATACAGTACAATAAATTTGTTCCTATAAGCATTGTGAAGCATATCCAAAATGCAGTTCTCCATTGAAGTAAAGTTGACTGAAAATCAAAGTTAAAATTAACCTTTAAGCAATTATTTTTAAATTTCCGTTAGTAAAAACCTAGTAGGTTATTGATTTTAGGCTTTAGTAGGTATGAATTGATGTCACTTACATCAGGTGTAAGTAATCCCATTAAATATGGGGTTATTATGCCTGTTGATGTAGATACAGTATTGATAAGAGATGCTAGAGTCGCCGTGTAATTCGGCGCTACGTCCAAACAGTTAACCTGGAATTCGACATGTTAAATTATCCATACATCCATAATATATAGTCCGAAGTTAGGAAACTATAGTGTTGACAAATAAAGGAGCGAAGTTCTCGCCTTAATAACACAAATATTGAAAGCTTTAGAGAAAAATAAAGTACTAAACAACGAACTAGAACACTTTCATAAGCGTCGTAATTTTGTGATATATGTAAATGTAAAAACTTAGTTTAGATGACACACTATTTGCTTTGAATAAAAATAGACTTTGTACATAATAATTTAGTATTAACATCATCGCTAACGCATACCCCATCGTAACTCTTTCAGTTCGGTATGTGAAAACACCAAAATAAAAAGTATCTATCTGGTTGCTGGTTTCTTCCTCAACCACAAATTATATCATCCAAAACAAAAACACACGAACCTTCATTCCGCTGTAATAAGACCCCATAAGTCCCATAGATAATATAAAATAGCCCATTGCAGCATTTCGGTTACATCCAGAATATGACGCCAATATAATACATATTGCCGGGCCAGCAGAGGCTGAAATGTTTAGAAATTACCTTTAATGATCCAGAACTAAAAAAAAACTGCGTTATTTTATTTACAGATAAAGGTAAAGCTATCACAAATTGTAATTAAATTACAAAGGAATTATTATCCAATTAAGAACTAAATCGATAATATTTTGTAAAGTTTCTCATATTTTACGTAATGAGTAAATAGTAATTTTATATAATCGTATTAGAAATAAAAATTATATAGTTATGTATGAATTGATAGATATTTTTAATATTTTTACCTATAGTTGTAAAAATCTTTCTAGCAGTTTTTATATAATTGTATTAGAAATAAAAAATATATAGATAAGTATTTATAAATTGATAGATATTTTTAATATTCTAACCTATAGTTGTAAAAATATTTCTAGCAGTTTTTATATAATTGTATAGGAAATAAAAAATATATAGATATGTATCTATAAATTGATAGATATTTTTAATATTCTTACCTATAGTTGTAAAAATCTTTCTAGCAGTTTTTATTGTGAACCATTTTCTTTTAATTCCCAAATCACAAATGAGTCCAAAAATGGAGGAACAAATTACGGAAGCAGCGAAAGGTAAACCAGTCAAAAAACCTGTAGTAGCTATGTTAAATTTCAAAACATCATATGAGTACTTCGGAAGCTCTGTAACTATAGTATACAGACCCCAATCATGACCAACCTACAAAAAATACATTATACCTAGTTTTAAAATGCACATACGAAGTCGAGTATATTATTAATTCATTTAAAGTAGCCATGTATGCTATGCTCTCAGTTATTATTTTGATAAAATATTTTGAGTTCCAAATTTAAATTTTGACTTTTAAAGTTTTACTACCCAACATATAATATACTTTCCTTAATAATTATATAATACTTTGTTTAATTTAATAGTCTTTCTGTAATTCCAAAACATTGAACTTACGTTTGCAGCTAATAAAGCCCAGGCGGGAGGAGATCGAAGAATAGCTTTCCAAGGTATAGGATCCCCCTTCTTTTTATTTTCTGACCTCGTAACCGTTTTGTTTAAAAATTCTAATTCCTTTTTAGTAATATAAGGGTGGGTCTGTGGTTCACTATAACATAAAAAACTCTGAAAAAGTTTTTTTCACAAATTTATTAGTAAATAATATGATACTTATACTTATACGTCTTTAATAATTATTTTTTAATAAAAATATGTTTCTTAAATTATTCCTCACCCACAATATAAACCAGAAGATACCAAATCCACCAAAAAAGTAGAAAACATTGGCCCAATCTCCACCGTTTGTCATCAATAATCCTGCTACAGCTGGACCAAATATATTACCGATTTGTCCTCCACCAAATATTACAGCAGATAAAAATGCTCTTTCATGGCCTGGGATCCATTGTGCCATCATATATGTTAATCCTGGCATGGTCGGTCCCTGGGGAAACTTAAATTAAAAAATGGTTCAATTCAAAATCAAATTACATATCAAAAGATAACTAACCTCTCCCATTCCTTCTACAATCCGAAGAATAAACAACCAGGTCGCTCCACCAGATTTTGTTACAATTGGTGTAAGGAATGTAAACAAAGCTGTGCTAAGAAGACCACAACCTAAAACCCATTTCCCACCATATCTTTGCGCCAAATATCCTCCTAAAATTTGTGTAACTGCATAACCATAATAGAAACTACTTAAAAGTAGACCTTGTGTTTTTTCATCCCAATCAAACATCGCATGCTGAAATTATTCAAAAAAAAAATTAAAAATCATATATGATATTTATATTCAGGTCATCTAAATAATGTTAAGTTTAAAATGTAACATTATGATATTCAAGCTTAACTTATCTAGTACGAGATTTGTACTAATTTAAGAGTTTTCTTAGATTTACGCGAATATTGGACATTTTAAATGAAACTATATTTTTGGAGTTTTATTTTTCTTTCAACAATGAACATATTTAAACGTTTTATTTAAAATAATTGAAGAGCTATAGAGAATTATCTTTCATGAATCATCTTAAAAAAACCGAACATTGAAAATTAATGATTTGTAGATATTCAAGTAAAAATAAAAACGCTAGAGGACCAGATATTTTAAAACTTACCGGATTGATGAAAACAGTAGAATTTTTAATAACAACATGTATTGGACAAGCGTTCGGATCAAAGTGTGTCTCAGCAACTTTTTTATGCCTTACCATTTGAGTTATAGCAATGTTTAAGCTTACACGCATTGTAAATGCATTGCATATACCAATGAGTGCTACCAATGCAAAAACATAGCGCCGGGGCATAAAACAACCTAGAAAAAAACTATAATTATATACTCACACATCTATAATTTATATTAAAATTGACGGTTATTTGCTTTTTATTTGTTATCGAAGTCGTATTAATTTTTAGAAATACCAGTGACATTTCAAAAATTCTTCTTACATCATATGTACGAGAATTAATTGAGGAAGGCTAAGAGTCATTTCCCGCTCAACGTGCGTTCACCTTATCGTGCCGGGCGCGAAGACAAGAAACGCACTGGAAGGTGGCACTACGGTGAGCGGTGTACCATCCGGATTGCTCCTGGTACTTCTCTGACAGCAGAGTAGACCGTTGGAGCATCCCCATAGTTGTTGTGGTCTGCTTCAGCAGACCTGCCGTCGGGGTGTCATAATTGAGTGCGTAAGCGATCCTGCGACGCCCCATTAAAACAGGGTTTGAAAAACAAAGAAATGCTAAGAGTCATTTACCATAAAGCTTCGCTTAATGATACTTAAACTAGCGACTCACCCTCTCTTCGCTCCGGTGCGTCCCTAGGTTGCTTCCCCATACAAACTTTCATCCCCATTTTCACCACCTTAAGGAATGATTACCTGGATAAAAACTTTCCTATGTCCTTCCCAGGATCTTAAACTATTTTCTTACCAAATTTCATCTAAATCGGTTTAGTATTTTCGGAGCCCATTCGGTACAAACAAACAAACAAACAAGCAAACAAACAAAAAAACTTTCCCCTTTATAATATTAGTATAGATAAACTGCACTATCGGTGCCATGGGCAAACACTAGCATGTTATTAGTAGTTTGTATATTTCTATAAAGTATTTTTTTTATGGGTAGATGTTAAGACAATTAATCATTTTTTTATAATGCATGGATCATTTTTGTATATTTCAAAAAATTTTCGAATCAAATATATAAAAAAAAAATAATAAAAATCTTCATGAGTATTTGTTATACATGATATGTTAGACAGAGCTTACTCACATGATCGTAATGTCTTCGTAATAAAACTTTCTTCTTTTGAAATTGTTGTCACGTTCTGATTATATATCAAGCTTTCAACTTGAGACGGCTTTGATTCTTCCATAACTACTTTATATAAGGTAAGAATCAAGTAAATTTCATTTAATTCATTTAATATAACTATTTTGTTAAAATCTACATAATATTGAACAACTTTACTCAAGATGTATCTTGTTAAAATTTGAGCGACATACTAATAATAAATACACAGCATAGAATATCTAAGATACACCAGATAGCATTACTGTTTGTAAATGATAATTGTCTATTTACACTGTGACAGGTAGCGAGGTATACTTTAGTGGAAAATTAGGAAATAAAAACAATACATTTGCAGTCAATTCAAAAATTGTATATTTAAACCTGTTAAACTTTACCTGTAATTATAATTTTTTGTTTATAGAAAACATATTGACCCCACACAATGTCCTCCAGTAGCAACTCAATTTATAAGATAAATATAAAATTTAACTCAATGGGAGACAATCCCGCGACCTCTGGCGTTAATTGAGCTATAATAACACTTATTCTAATAGGCCTCTTTTGCTTTCGACATAATCTATGCATATTATAAAATTGTAACTTAAGATGAATCTGTACATAAAATATTTTTTGGAAATTTATTAAAATAGACATTATTATGGAAACAGAGGCTGATTTTATAGTTTTTAGAATTTTTGTCTGGCTGTCTGTCTGTGACTGAATCACGGAAAAGCCACTGGAGGGATTTTGATGAAATTGTTATCCGGGTCAATATAGCATACTTCTTACTGCGGGAAAATATCTCATCTCTGAGTAATCTATACTAAACATTAAACCGTAAGTTTGTAAATAAAAGAAGCTTCTATAACATATACCATTTATTATTACGAGTATTAATTAACAAACAACTTTATATTATTATTTACATATTTTACATTAATGGATTTGCTTCATATAAATGTATAATAAAATATATAGATTAAAACAGTATAATTCAATAATCTTAAAAATTACATATTATGGCTTAGATGTATCAATGAAAAATCACTGACTAGCAATGGTTTTATAAAAGCTAAATACCTATTTGTACTTGCAAAGAAATGAAATGCTTTGCTAACGTTATACATTTGTTATGTATGAAATTCAGATCAACTAAGTACAATATATTGATATTATGTTTCAATTTATATTTTACTGCTATCTCAATCGTTTTACACAATCATGTTGGTTTTTCATTACGCTAAAATTACCATACAGATGCTGTACCAATATTTATTGTTTAAACGTTCAGTTGAATTACAACTTTGTATATAAAATGCGTTCTTAATAATATTAAGGTGGTTTCATAGTTAAGTAGCTAGATATAATATTTAAAATGCGTCGTCATTATCTTTTTTGTTAGATAATCTAACTGTTTCTGGTTGTTCGACGTTTTCTTCTGGGATTAAGGACCCATGTTTCCAGCCAGGTGGGTAACCAAATTTGCGAACATCATCCCACCATTGTTGCTCTCCATCCGCCCATATGCAGTATATCACATTGGTGCCAACCAAAACTGCGAAGCACACCCAAAACGCCACACGCCATTGTGCCAGGGTTGACTGTTGAAAAAAAAGTATTCATATACTTCTTGATATTTTTTTATGTATTAGTCTATTTTTAGTTAACTTAAAACTAATTTTAGTTTAAGTTAAATTCTGTTTTATTTTACACTATAATAAAAAGTGACATTTTGTTCGTACGTCAGAGATTTTCTCAGGAGCTAATGAACGGATTTTGGTTTTTTTATACTAATAAATATGTGAAATATCATTGTCTATGGTGGACTATTATTACCGTTTTACTGAGAGAACTGCCGGTAAAAACTAATAAAATGTATATTTGTAGTATAACGTATGTTCTCACTTTTAATTTAAATAATAAAAAGTATAAATATAAATATTTTAATATAAATATAATGGGGCATTAACACACAACACCATCTAGTTCCATGGTAAGCTACGACGTAAGGCTTGTGCTATGGATACCGGATAGTTGATACAATACACATATATAACTTTAAATACATACATATTATAAATATAAACACCCATGACTGGAGTACAAATATTCGTGCTCATATTCACACAAATGAATTCCCCCAGCGGAACTTGAACCCGCGACCGCTGGCACGGCAAGTAGTGTCACTACAAACTGAGCCAAACGTGTCGTCAAAACGTGTCGTATAAATTTACATAAGAATAATTTATCCTATAACTTACAACACGCATAAATTTTAATAAATAATGTAACTTTAAAATGACAATATTATAACAAAACTCGAAATAAAGAAATATTTATATTATATTCAATAAAAATGGTAACAGAAGCGTTCTGTAGAAATTAGCATTATCATTTGTGAAATCTTACGTCAGGTGTCAACAGCCCAATAAGGTATGGTGTCACAATGCCTGCGAAGGTGGATGTGGTGTTCACAAGCGATGTGAGAGAGCCGGCGTAGTTCGGTGCCAGGTCCAATGCGTTGACCTGTAAAAATTAAACAAAAACATTATTACGAGTATAAAAGTAACCGATTTTAAAGGCTATTAGAAGGATAGAAAGACAAAGAAGATTCTGTTCACTAATTACTATTTTTTTTTAAAGAAAAAAGTTTTTTTTTTTGTGTGTATTTGGCTGTATTATTTAATTATATACTTTTTAGCTCTGTTAAGCATGTATTTACCTATTTTTCTCTTTGCTCTTTCAAGAATTTATGATCACCAATATAAGTTATTTATACCACGTAAAAATCAAACTGTCTATTTTAACATGCATATTATATACTCAATTAAAAGTAGTTTAACAATAAAAATATTTTGGAACGTAAAACTAAAAACTAAGCATTTTTATGTCACTCTATGTGTTCTTTTAGTTAACGACGAGTCCATCTTTGTTCACAATTTTTTTAAATGTTTAAGTT
Source organism: Fabriciana adippe (assembly GCA_905404265.1). NCBI lineage: Eukaryota > Metazoa > Arthropoda > Insecta > Lepidoptera > Nymphalidae > Fabriciana > Fabriciana adippe. The sequence continues at coordinate 10,679,251 of FR989991.1, forward strand.
TTATTACAACACAGGAGTATCAAAGATTTTTGAACTTTTATTATAAAAAATGACACATGTAAATATTATTATATATGATAGTAACTGAGTTTATGGTGAAAAGCTGATAATTACCTTCATACCACTATAGAATCCTCCCATTAAAGCCATAGAAAGAACGAAGTATACCATTGCAGCAGCTCGATCGCATCCTGCATATGAAGCTAAGATAATGCAAATAGCTGGTCCCGTAGCAGCTGTAAAATAACGAACAATGAGTTGAATCCCAAGTTAATTCGAAAAAGAACCATCATGGCACAGGCGGCATACGTAATTAAATAGCATTGATATAAAAAGCTATATCTATACTAGTCTATACAGATAAATAAAATTGGAGTGTCTGTTTGTATTATTAAAATAACCGCTTTTTGCTAAATGCATATGGATGTATACACGGTACATATACTAAAACAACATTTTTACAATTTTTGTCTGTCTGTCTGTTTGTTCCGGCTAATATCTGAAACGACTAGACCGATTTTGACGGGACTTCACTGGCGGATAGCTGATGTAATAAGGAGTAACTAAGGCTACTTTTATTTTTGAAAAAAAAATAGGGTCTCACCAAAAAAAAATTAAAACCAAAAAATAATAATAAAAAAACCTTCATTTTGGGAAGCAAACTAGGGACGAACCTGAGCGAAGCGAGAGTGAGTAGAATGTAGTAGAATGTAGTGTGAGTAGTAATGAGTAGAATATAAAGTTGTCCGCCTGTGATTTCGAAAGAGCTACTTAATTTTGAGTTTATATTATTATTTGAGTAATTTTGGATTTATATGATACCAAAGCCCAAATAATAAATTAATCGACTAAGAATATCAATGGTGAATAGAGGATGCGGGTAAGAGACAATAAATCTCTTATATGCTACTTTTATCACGGATGAAGAGAAGGATCCTGTGGGTTAGAAGATAGAAGAAGTTAAAGGGCTGACAATTACATGATTTTCACTAGGAAGTAAGAGATTGAAATAAAATGAAGACCATCTTTATGGTGCTAAAATGAAACTGTAAGCGTAATCGTTAATAATTATATATTTCAAATCCACGAGCGTTATCTAGTAAATGATACTTCATACTGATGATTACATCTATTAGATTGCAAGTTCAATTCTCGCATAGGGCGCATTTGTCTTAACGATATGATGTATTTACACGTCTACTTTATAGGCAACATTTTTGTAATGTATTTTTTCAACATCGAAATACCCCAAAAGACGTTATCCTCTCTAAATTCCAGTTTTGTTTATGGTTTTTGAATTAATACAAAAAATACTTTATACAACAGCACTTTCAATTTTTACTGAGTTTCCTAACTTTTTCGGGCAACTTTTAATTATTATTATTATTTTTTTTACTTTAAAACATTATAACAATAGTATTTAATAAATAGTAAACTATTATCTTGAATAATACTATTCATTTACGTCTTCAAAGATAACGCAACGAGATTGTGGAAAAGAAATATGTTCATAATAATAATAAATAATAGCTTCGTATTATTTCTTATCTAACCCAGACGAAGTAGTCTCTATTTCGCTCTTTTTCGACCTATTTCTATATATTATTCTATAAATTTTGGTTTATCTAAAAGATTTATTACATTAAACAGTACTAGATATATTCTAAACATAATTCATTTATTGAGTAATATTTCGTAAAAAAACTAATAAACCCAAATTAGTCAACACTAATACTGGTCTGCTCTAGAGCTGTTTCTCGAATTTAATTAAATACGATACACTGTTACAGAGTGGGAAAATAGTAAGCTTAACTTAATCACGTGGATTCACCTGCATTTATATGTCTATGTGGACATAACACTAAATCATATGATTTTTTTTTTGTTAATGTTCCATTTTCTTGTGCAATAAAGTGTTATAAATAAATAAATAAATGATATCACCATTTCATACGAAAGCACGTGGGACAAATCCAACAAAATAGAAGAAATATATCCCTTTATATTATAGGTCATATATAAATATTATAAATGCGAAAGTTTGGATGAATGTTTGTTACTCAATCGCGTCAGAACAGCTGAACGGATCTGGATGAAATTTGCACAGTGATAGATTATAGTCTGGAATAGCACACAGATAACTTTTTATCCCGGAAAAATTGTACGGTCCCCGTAGGATATATTTGTTTTTGATTTTCATTAGGGACGAACCCGAGCGAAGCAAGGATGATTCGCTAGTGTTTGCACGATTGACATTCAAACATTTACATTAATAAAAGAGAGAGCTAGAGACCCACCCTCGCCTCGCTCGAGTGCACCTCTAGTAAGCCTACATAATACATATGTCTTACTCCGGGTCATGGTCTGTGTACTTAATTTCATTCAAATTTGTTCAGTCCTTTCGGCATAAAGGAATAACAAATATATATATATATATATATATATATATATATATATATATATATATATATATATATATATATATATATATATATGTATATATATCTACATACATATAAACTTATAAATATATATATATATATATACTAGCATTTCCCGCGGCTCCGCCCGCGTTCATATGACCAAAGCCAAATTCTTAGGTTTTACATATTAGTATACTCTTACATACATATATATTAATTTCATTGCGCACCGCATGATTAGTAAATAATGGCAGTGATTGACAATGCTACAAAGGTTCCTCAGTTAATCTCATATTTCATTTAGTAATATGCACTTTTTGTTTTAGCAATAACGTTTATGTATATCTATACTTTTGTTTTGTTTGTTTGTTTAGTTTTGGGCGATAAACTCTCAAACTACGAAATAAATTTTATTCATGTTTTACTAATAGACAGCTATTGATTAATTTAATATTCTAAGCAAATACTTTTAATTATTTTATATGGCACGGTTAATATGATTAAAGTCGTAAGTATTTTACTGTGTCCTTTAAACCTTTACCTTCTAAGAAATGGTGTCAAAAAAAAACTAAAAAAGTTGAGGTATAACAGTTCCTAAAATACTTTTTCATAGTTTTTGAGATATGGAATATTTTTAGTTACCCGCTTTGTCAGTTTAACAACCATAAACTTGTTTTCCATAAAATCTTATAAAATAATATGAATCGAATTTATTTTTACGGTTGATAAAATGAGTCGATATTTTGGAAACGTAAATATTATTCGTATTTATTTTAGTGTTAACCTAACAAAATATGTAAGTAAGAAAAACAACACAGTATTTTGCTATAGGACACCTATAATACGCAAGTTAGATTTGCATTTGCCCAATTTTTACATTAAAAGATTAAAAAAATTAACATTATTTACAAAACAATAAAAATTTACAAATGCTTTCATTCGAAAATGGTTTCGGCCAACAAAATATTACTAATTTATAAAGCCAAATGTTTGTTTTATTGAAAATTTGAACACAGGCGGGGCCGCGGATAATTTAGTAATAATTCTAATAAAGTCATAGAAAGGTATTTTTTTTTTGGATTAAAACTACGTATTTTAAAAACACATGGCGACATCTATTGTCAAATATCTAAATAGCACATAAATAAATTTTCATTAAAATAACTATTTTAATGAATAAAATACGCTATTGATATTTCTTTTACGATAAGCTTTTTTTAATAGTTTTAACATATATAAGTAAGTTGCCTTGCTAAAATAGTAGTATCATTGTGTTTTTATTTTCACCAGTTTTTGTATTTTTTCTCAGAAATGAGATATTTTCCTGCGGAAAAAAGTATCCTGTATGTTGAGCCGGATAACCTGCTATCACCGTACCAAATTTCATTATCTATCGCTCTATAATGAATATTTCAATAAGATATTAAGTAAAATATTAAATTTACGGAATCGGCTTAGTGACAATTTTATTATATGTATAGTTACTAATTTATAAAGCCAAAAAGTTTGCTTTACTGAAAATTTGAACACGGGCGGGGGCTCCGGATAATGTAGTAGTAATTCTAATAAAATTGTAGAAAGGTCATATCTGTACATTCATTTTTTAGGAATTAAAACTACGTATTTTAAAAACTCATGGCGACATCTATTGTCGAGTATCTAAATAACACATAAGTATATATTAATTAAAATAACTATTTTAATGGATAAAATAGCACTATTGATAATTTGATTTGCAAGATAAGCTATTTTTAATAGTTTTTACCATATTTAGTAAGTTACCTTGCTAAACTATTTACAGATAGTATCATTGTGGTTTTGTTCCAACCAGTTTTTGTATTTTTTCTCAGAAATGAGATATTTTCCCGCGGTAAAAAGTATCCTATATGTTGACCCGGATAACCAGCTATCATTATACCAAATTTCATCAAAATCCCTCCAGTGGTTTTTCTGTGATGCGGTAACAGACAGACAGACAGACAGACAGACAGACAGACAGACAGACAAAAATTCTAAAAACTATAGATTCGGCCTCTGCATCGATAATAATGTCTATTTCAATAAGATTTTCCAAAAAATATTTAATGTACAGATTCGGCTTAGTTAGAATTTTATAATATGTATAGATATATATATATATATATCTACATACATATAAACTTTCGCATTTATAATAGTAGTTTGATAACATTGGAATTAACAAGAAAATTTAATTGAGTTTGATAACGTAGTATTCATAATACCAACCTACAGTAGTGTGAATAATCCTCCCAGTCTTGATCGTATGCCAGCCTTTCTTAATGCATAAGTCACAAATAAAGCCGAACAAGAAGGAGCACACCCACATCGCTATATATGGCAAGGCTGTCAGAGTACCGGTAGTTGCTATGTTAAACTTGAGCACATCATGCGAGTATTTGGGCAGATCCGTCACCATCGTGTAGTATCCCCAGTCGTGGCCTACCTATAAGATAATAATCATGATACTTTCTTAGATTTACAAATATTTGATATTTTAAATGAAACTATCTTTTTGGGTTTATTTTTATTTTTGGTTCCCGAATTTCGAATGCTTTACAGCGATCATGGTCACGGAAAAGATTCATCTCTCGAAAAGATAGTTTCATTTAAGATTAAATCATTAAACCTATAAAATTTACAAAAATAAATTATGTAAATTAAATTTAGATGTTTGTTGCAGATTTTTTTTAAGTTAGGTATACTTCTTTTGGCACATTTGGAAAAAATGATAAGTGTGAAATTTTTACGATGTACGCACATACCGACAGCCAAAAAGCGACATAATAAAGTTAGCTGAAAGCGACATAATGAAGTTAGCTGCATTTCTTTTACAAACAGAGAGTTGTGACATACGTGATGAAATTAGCTATTTTTGTTCTGTTACGCCAAAGAACTATAAATTTTTATGTGCGTACATAAATACACACAGTTTTATAATCGATCTAGATTAGTCTTATGTCTGAGAAAACATGTGTTTTCACAGACATAAGACAAAATGAATTCTCATGCGGTTTTCTTTCGCATTATTCCACGCAAAATAATATGGTCGCTAATTTCGCACGCTCGGGTACAAGCATCGTGGTCAAGCAGCCAAGACGCAAGATTGACAATCACAGGTGTCCGAGTTCGAATCCCGGTCAGATACAACGTTTTTACTTTTGTTTTTTTTTTTTTGTTTTTAAGCCAAATTAAAAAGAAAATTGTACTTTGGGCCAAAAACTCCGAGCGAAGCTCGGTCGCCCAGGTACTATATTTTATATTATAAAATACTTTGTATCAAATTCATTTATATAATTATATAAGCATTTTTGATATTATAATTAAAATTCACATAAATAATAAATAGAAAGACGTTGAATAGTAACAACATTTTTTACTGTTTTTCATTGAATGTGACGCGCTGAATAAGAGCCTCTAGAGACTGAAGGCCCCAAAATTTTATTGCTAGGCAACAACAAATAGGTATTTTATGCAAATTGTCCTGATCTCATATCTATTTTGGATTTTATTGTACCATAAAAATTTATCACACTACATTTCTTGAGAAAAGAACTTTTTATAATAAAAAAAAATCTTTTCATATTTAATACAGAAAAATAAATTAAAAAAAATTATCGAAAATGTAAAACAAAAATTTAAGTAGGTACTTATTAGATTTTGAATTCCCCTTAGTGTTTTTATTATACAAAATCTGTTTATGATTTTTTTTTTAGCAATAAAGAGATCGCAATCTAAAGACATTTGAATTTAATATCGTTGTAAGTTTGAAATTCTTTATATGGTAGTATTGCACTTATTTATGTAGGCAATTTTAAATATATTAAAGCATTGGTAAAATTTTAAAATAATAACTACTTTGCTAGAGACAACTTTCCAGTTTTCGGTTCAAGCAAGTCACTCCCCGGCGGAGAAAATATTTTTATATAAAATATTTAATTGACCTGTTGATCCATTGCTCCGCTAAATAATGACAAACAAATACGCTTTAGCATTAACAATTATAGGTAAAAAATGAAATAAAATAATAATCATTAACTATGCCGCTTCAAAACCACTACATAGTTGCTTTCTGCTATATGAGAATACAGATGTGAGTTCTGCGTGCAGAAAATATTTATATTTGGCATGCACCCTATTCTCTAAGTTAGTAATTTAATTTTGATCAAGTAAAAAGTACAAATTAAATTGACTCTTATAAATATAACGCACCTATATTTTTAAGTTTAATTTTAAAATTTTCGCCAATATTAAACAGTTTATACCGATAAATATTTAATAAGTGCATACTTCTATGTGTTTCAAAAACTTTTGGCAGGTTTTACCGTTTGGAACAGAAAGCAATGCCAACATTTCATTGCACCATATCACCTTTAAACTTTTAGCATTTTGCATAAAAATTCCCATGGTAAGCAGTTTGATTACCTGCAATTTGCCCGTACAATTGAACCTAGCCCTTAACATTATCGTGCAGCACATGCGAATCATAATACTCTAAACCAAGGTCTTTCTCATGGCAAACGAGTCATTAAGTCATTACGTAACCTCCTCATGAAAATAACTAATTACCATCGAAATAAAACCTTTGTCTGTACTATAAATGTAGAATACATTAAAATGTCGTATAATTTATACTCGTAGTTGCATTTGTTTATTGTTAGTTCAACCTCTATTTAAAGACTCCTCTCAACCACTTCTATATCATTGGTATTCAATTAGTGAATTTGCTTCCTACTCATATATCATAAGATGAATAAAACATAAGAGAACAACTGTTCTATCATGCAGAATATTTTAGATCTCTTTATAAAAGAAATGATAAAAAGATGTACTTCAGGCATTTAAATCACACTTTGCCCGGAAAACTTAAGTTTTTCCGGACAAAGTTTGATCCAGGAAGGATATTTATGGCGAATATATACGTAAATGTACGATTTCCAAGGCAAAAGATCATACGGTCGATCACCTACCCGCTGGTCCGACTAGATTCAAAATATAACGGGACTCAATATTCTGACTGCCCTGAGACAAGCCGAGGACAGAGTGGTGTGGAGGAAGCTAGTCGACACATCAGTGAAAGCATTTCAGAACAAGCACGACCTTCAGTAATGAAGTACACGAAGAAGAAGAAGATACGATTTCCAAATAAAGCTGTATTTAAGGGGCGATCAAAATTATTGCTAATTTAATTATTACATTCATATACATAATTGTACATTTAAATGCCATCTATTTTTATTTATATGTATATACAACAATTCTAATAATGAAAAGTTTAATCACTATATATTGGTGCTAATTATGATTGTCATAGTTGACCAAAAAATCTCTTCTATACATATTATAATAAAATTGTATCTAAGTCGAATCTCTGCATTAAGTATTTGTTGGAAAAACTTATTGAAATATTCATTATTATCGATACAGAGATCGAATCTATAGTTTTTAGAATTTTTGTCTGTCTGTCTGTCTGTCTGTGACCGCATAACGAGAAACCACTGGACATATTGTCATAAAATTTGGTATGAGCTGGTTATCCGGGTCAACATATAGGACACTTTTTACTGCGGGAAAATATCTCATCTCCGAGCTAACGTCAAAACGCAACTAGGGACGAAGCCGAGCGGAGCAAGGGTGAGTCCCTAATTTAGAAATAAGACATTTGTATTTGATAGATAAGCCAGATTGTATAATTAATTTTATATTAAAATCTATACTAATATTAAAAACGAGAAAGTTTGTGAGGATGTATGGATGTCTGGATGTATAGACGCAAAAACTTTCACGCAAAAACTACTGAATGGATTTTAATAAAACTTTATAATAATGTAGCTCATACATCAGAATAACACATAGGCTACTTTTTATCCCGGAAAAATATACGGTTCCCGTGGGACAGTTTTGTTTCTATTTTGTAATAAAATTATCTATCAGTTAGCTATTTTCTTTTAATGTATAAATAACTTAGCATACATATATGCAGCGGCATAATAGCAGAAATATTTTAAAATTAGGTCCGTTCAAGTTTAACTTCCACAGCGGTAAAGCAAATAAAACTTTGCACAGCAATAACTTTACAAAGGCTTTAAGCCTTTAAGCGCCATTGTCGAGCGGAGGTTATTCTTTAGCATACAAAAGTACTGTATCAAATCCGGAACCACACCTTAAAATGTTTAATATAGTACAAAGCAAAGTACACCCTATTACTTTCAAATAAAATTAAGATTGCATTAACAAATACACAATCAAAGCTTAATTTAACTTATAAAATTTCGTATGTGATGGAATTTGCCTATAAGAGTCCTCATAAATATTATAGCATCAAAATGTTATGCTAATGCTTCGTATAATGGGTTTTCATTTACTATAATAAACCAAATAGCGCATTTGATTTTGTTTGCGATAACATTGCATTGCAAAGATTGCATCATTACCTACTGCACCTACTTATTTAATTACTGACACAATATTTATGTTGCATATCTGAAGGAAATATATGTATTTAAAATAATCTATACATATAATAAAACTGTAAAGATCGAATGTCTGTACATAGAAAAAAAATGCTAAAAACCGAGTCAGGAGGATGTAAGAAGAGAAATAGAACAAATCTAGATATTTTCAATTCTTTTTTCTCTGTTTGTCTGTTTATACGGGCTAATCTCCGAAACTGTAGGACCGATTTAAATGAAATTTTGCATGGTGGTACCTTATATCTCCGATCAAGATTTTAGGTACTTTTCATTCCGGAAAATTAAAGGGTTCCCGTGGGATAGACAGCTTAGTACACAAAAACTACTGATTGAATTTTAATGAAACCTTACAATAATATACTCGTAGTTCATACATCAGAATAACAAATAGGCTACTTTTTATCTCGGAAAATTGTACTGTTCTCGTGGGATAGATTTGTTTTTGTTTGTCTAGAGGTGAACCCGAGCGACGCGAGGGTGAGCCGCTAGTGCATTTATATTTGCACAGAAATATTAAGTTTGAGATGAAGTATTTAGAAAAGTCTATTAGAATAGATGTGTTTTGAGTTTGAGTTAGTCGTTGTTATATTATACTTATTTTATACTTAACTAGATGACTTTTGTTCTAATAAAATTATGTACAGACATTGCTATTTATTGGGAAAATTTATTACTTACTGCTATTATCTATGTAATAGAGTTCATCCAAATCCGTAAACAAAAATATTTTTCCGTTTATAATGGAAGTATTATGTTAATGAAGCCAAAAAATGTTAATTGTGACAATGTTTCCAACACTTGGAAAATTGGAGCTTAACCTAACATTATTATACGTTAAAGTGTCTGGTGTTATTTATTTAAGCGCGATTAAAGTATCGTGTTCATTGGAATCAATTTTATTTCAGCTATTTCATTTTTATTCTACATTCTACATTTTATATTCTACATAACGTAATATTCTTGCTCCTCACTTACGTTATATTTTACTGCTTACTTATTTTACTAGAAATGAAAGGATAATAATAACTGTCGGTGTAACTCTTCCTAAGTGGCACAAAGGATAGAATGGACATTGGACATGATATTCTTTACATAGTGGTTTTAGGGCCAGATAATAGCATAACGTACTTTTTATCTCAGTACATCAAGTAGTCCTTGCATTCAGTTTAGTAGTATAGAGAGAGCCTGAGCAAAATCAGGGCTAACGACAAATTAACAATATTTATGTTTTATTATATTTATTCACCTTTACTATTTATGTACTATATTTGATAATAATACCACTAACCTGTATTTATAAGTAACTCTTATTTTTATTCTATTATTCTATAATAATTTGAACTATTGAAAGTTAAAAATTTTCATACAGTTCTTAGTTTTCTATTAGTGTAAACCATTGTACAATGTCCTCTTATCTAAACCAGTAGACATATCATACCATATAATCAAACCCATGACATACAATTGGGTAAACAGCATCAATCAAATACAATCCATACTACACGAAATTGGCAGCTCTACATATTTCGTAAAATGTAAAATATCAACTCACAGCTGCCCATACGAGAGCCCATACTGGTGCAGATCGCAATAACGCTTTCCATGGCACAGGATCTTTGGAGCTGCTATTTTCAGCAGTAGTCACATTCTTATTGAGGTAATTAAGTTCCTTCTTCGATATATACGGATGAGTGTTTGGAGTACTGTAGCAGAGAAGACTCTAAAAATATTAAAATATATGATTAGTCTTTTAACTTAACATAATTTGGTTATCTAATAACTATCCTATATTTTTTAAACTTTAATAAAAAATAATATTTTTTAAAATAGCATAATAGAGCATTTATACATATAAAAACAATGTTTTGCAATAATTATATTGCATGTTTGCGGTGAAACCTACCCACAACGTAAACCACAAAAGGCCGAATCCCCCGAAGAAATAAAATACATACGCCCAGTCTCGACCTTCAGATAGTAGAATTCCAGACATGAAAGAACCAAAAATATTTCCTATTTGAGCTCCACCAAATACAAGAGCACCTTGAAATGACCGCTCATGTGGTGGTACCCATCTTGCCAGCATAATCATCAGCGCTGGCATCGTTGGTCCCTGTTAGTGAAATTAAATGTCAGTAAAAAGAAATCTATACATATTATAAAATTGTAACTAAGCCGAATCTGTACATTAAATATTTTTTGGAAAATCTTATTGAAATAGACATTATTATCGATGCAGAGGCCGAATCTATAGTTTTTAGAATTTTTGTCTGTCTGTTTGTCTGTCTGTCTGTCTGTCTGTCTGTCTGTCTGTCTGTCTGTTACCACATCACAGAAAAACCACTGGAGGGATTTTGATGAAATTTGGTATGATGATAGCTGGTTATCCGGGTCAACATATAGGATACTTTTTACCGCGAGAAAATATCTCATTTCTGAAAAAAAATACAAAAACTGGTAGGAACATAACCGCGACGATACTATTTGTAAACAGTTTAGCAAGGTAACTTACAAAATATGGTAAAAACTATAAAAATAGCTTATCTTGAAAATCAAATTATCAAAAGTGCTATTTTATCCATTAAAATAGTTATTTTAATTAATATTTATTTATGTGTCATTTAGATATTCGACAATAGATGTCGCCATGTGTTTTTAAAATACGTAGTTTTAATCCCAAAAAAATTAATGTACAGATATGAACTTTTTTCGATTTTATTAGAATTACTACTAAATCACCCGCGGCTCCGCCCGTGTTTAAAATATCAGTAAAGCAAACTTTTTCGCTTCATAAATTAGTAACTATACATACAATAAAATTGTAACTAAGCCGAACCCGTAAACTCAAGTTTTTTTCGGAAAATCATATTGAAATATTCATTAGTAGCGATATAGAGCCCGAATCTATAGTTTTTAGAATTTTTTCTGTCTGTCTGTATATGACAAACCATTAGAGGGATTTTTATGAAATTTGGTATGGTAATAGCAGGTTATCCGGGTCAACACAAAGGATTCTTTTTACCGCAGGAAAATATCTCATTTCTGAGAAAAAATATAAAAACTGGTTAAAGTAAAAGCACGATGATGCTATTAATATTTTAGCAAGGTAACTTACTTATATATTATGTTAAAACTATTAAAAAAAACTCATCTTAAAAGAAATATTAACAGCGCTATTTTATTCATTAAAATAGTCATTTTAATGAAAATTTATTTATGTGTTATTTAGCTATTTGACAATAGATGTCGCCATGTGTTTTTAAAATACGTAGTTTTATCCAAAAAAAAATGTACAGATATAACCTTTCTATGACTTTACTATAATTACTACTAAATTACCCGCGGCCCTGCCCGTGCTTAAATTTTTAATAAAACAAACTTTTTGGCTTTATAAATTAGTAACATATTAGTAATATTTTGTTGGCCGAAACAATTTTCAAATAAGAATATTTGTAAATTTTTATTTTTTAGTAAATAATTTTAATGTATTTTAATCTTTTAATGTAAAAATTGGGCATATATAAATCCAACTGGCGCATTTTAGGTTTCGTATAGCAAAATGCTATGTTGTTTTTCTTACTTACGTGTTTTCTTAGGTTAACGCTAAAATAAATACGAATATTATTTACGTTTCCACAATACCTACTCATTTTTTGCACCGTAAAAATAAGTTCAATTTATATTATTTTATAACATTTTATGGAAAACAAGTTTATGGCTGTTAAACTGCCAAAGCGGGTAACTAAAAATATTTCATATCTCAAAAACTATGAAAAAGTATTTTAGGAACTGTTATACCTCAACTTTTTCACTTTTTCTTGACACCTTTTCTTGGAAGGTAAAGGCTTAAAGGACACAATAAAATGCTTACGACTTTAATCATATTAGCCGAGCCATATGAAATAAAAAAATGTATACGCTTAGAATTATTTACTTATTACACTTTCTTTTGAAAATCGTTTTGGAAAATATTACTAACTAGCGCTAATTAAGAAAAGTTATCATTATGTAATTTAAATAATCAGCTATATATTAAATTAATCTATAGCTGTCTATTAGTAAAAAATGATTAAAATTAATTCCGTAGTTTGAGAGCTTATCGTGAAAAACTAAAAAAACAAACAAAACAGAAGTATAGACATACATAAATGTTATTGCTAAAACAAAAAGTTCAATTTAACGGAGGAACCTTTGTGGCATTGTCAATCTCTGCCATTATTTACCAATCATGCGGTGTGCAATGAAAGTAATGTATAATGTAAGAGTATACTAATGTGTAAAACCTAAGAATTTGGTTTTTGATCATCTGAACGCGGGCGGAGCCGCGGGAAATGCTAGTCATTTCTAAAATAATTGTTTTTATTCATATTTCTTTAAAAAATAATCCACCATTTAATAAAATAAATATTAAAAATACCTTAAAAACATATTATTTCATACACACTTCAATGTTCGAATTTTTTCTACCTTCTCTCGCCTCAGTAATTACTGAAAATTCTGCTATAAAATCTTATTTACCTCTCCCATTCCTTGCAGAACTCGCAAAATGAAGAGCCAAATAGCGCCTCCCGCTCTGATAACGATAGGTGTGAGGAACGTAAAGAGGGCAGTGCTAAGTAGACCGATTCCGAGCGTCCATTTACCTCCGAATTTCTCAGCTAAATAGCCTCCAGGGACTTGAGTTGCAGCGTAACCATAGTAGAAGCCACTCAAAATAAGTCCTTGTGTTTTCTCGTCCCAGTCAAAGATCGCGTGCTAAAGTAATGATAAAGACATTAATAAAAAACATGGTAAAACTAAAGTCATTGACGAAAAAAGAATTTGAAAATTTAAAGCGTTACTGGAATCATATACAATTTATACATATTTATTTAATTAATATTACAAATAAATATTTTTATAGTGTAAGTTAATATAAATAAAACTTACTGGTCGTAAAATAGTAGTCGTATTTCCCCCAATAACCTCGTCATCAGGACATGCGTTTGGATCAAAATGCTCTGCTCCAGTTTTAGTCCGGTTGACCATCTGAGTAATGGCTAAATTGAGGCAAACTCTCATTGTGTATGCATTGCAGACACCTAACAGTCCCATTACACCTAATATATAGCGTTGAGGTATTATGCAGCCTAAAATAAAGTAATAAATTATATTAAATGTTATAATAATCCTTTTTATTAGTTTTGAAAGGTTTTTCACAGCCATTCAGAAATAAGGGTTCCTCAGGAACAGGAACTTAATATCTAAATTGTTTTGTAGCTTATCTTAACAGCGAAACATATAAGAAGCTTACTTTTATCCTTCTAATATTTATTTGGATAATTTGATAAAGGTTATATCGCAATGGTTACATTTATCTGTCTCGTACGACATAGTAGATTGGAGATGTTTGATTAGATTTTTACTTGAGTAAATAAACAAACGATTCTATTAATACTGAGAAGAAATATATTGTGTATTTGTGTAATGTAGAGACACTAATATTATAAGGATGTAAATTTTGTCACTTTGGTTATATGAGGTAAAATCCAGTACTATTTATTCAAACTGAAAATTCTAGTCTAACAGAAATTAAATTATATGAACATGACATTAAATACACATACTCAATACTTATGCTATATCATTTGTCAGATAATAACAACGGTTACCATGGCAGCAAACGTTCGCCTCGCCCGTAACGTTACACTTTTCGTAACGCATTCACCAGCTGACTCCCCAAGTCCAGCGTGCGTAAAGAAGTTTTACTACCATAAAGAAACAGTAATAATATCTTGTAAAACCAGATTAATTTTCATCAAAATTGATAAATTACGTTACGTTATATAGGGCAAGTTTAACGTGTCCAATTCTTTTTAAAATCACCTTATTTAGATTTTTATTTTAAAGCGACATAGACAGGAAGTGCGATAAGATCAAGCAGTGACAATAATAATGCTTAAAACATTGACAAATAGTTTCCTCCCACACTTTCGTTAACATTTTATTGACTTAGAATTTATACACGTAATTGGCCTCAAATAATATACATTTATTATAATTTATATAGCTAGTAGGGGCAGCGGTAGCCCAGTGGTAACTCGCTTACTTGAGAAACCGAGTGAAGCGGGTTCAAATCCCGGGTCTCGCACCTCTGATATTTTCATGTGCGAATCATTTCCAACATGATTACCACTTGCCTTACGGCGAAGGAAAACATCGTGAGGAAATCTGCATGTCTGAGAGAACTTAGTAAGTTTTCTAAAGTCATGTGTAGTCCGCCAACCCGCACTTGGCCAGCGTGGTGGACTATGGCCTGATCCCCTTCGTACTGAAGGGAGGCCCGTGCCCAGCAGTGGGACGTTAAAAAGGGGCTAAACACAACACACATACATATAGCTAGTATATTATAATTTACTTAAAATAATTCGGCCAGTGTTCCAACAAAACGTCAACAACTCAATCACTGCAAATCCGATAAATATTCAATGTAGTATGAAGTAAATTTCTATTGATGTTTGATGATTATATAAGATTAAATTAATGGTTCTCCATATTGACCTATATAGCATAACAACTATTAAAGAGCTTGCGTGGGAAGTAAATAACCCTACTTAGCACATTGGAAACCTTGTAGACATGAAAATTCCATATTGCTATAATATTTTTTTTATCTTTATATTATTATTTAACTACTATAATAGTATAAAGTAATTATTATTTTAATCAATAAACAAAATGTTAATTATATGTGTATTTGTTCTATCTATATCTATATATACATATAATAAAATTTTAACTGATTGTAAATCGAATCTGTACATTAAATATTTTTTTTAAAATCTTATTGAAATAGACATTATTATCGATACAGAGGCCGAATCTATAGTTTTTAGAATTTCTGTGTGTCTGTCTGGGAACGCATCACAAGAAAACTACTGGACAAATTTGATGAAATTTGGTATGACGAGTATCCTATACTTTTGACTGCGGGAAAATATCTCATCTCTGAGAAATCTATACTTAGTATAGAGCGAGGGTGAGTTGCAAGTTTTATATAAAAACTACATGGCTCTAAATGTACAATGAGTGCAAAATCCCTTAAAAATTTCTATTATAATATTTTCTAGATATTTACATGAGACATTACTTTAGATATTTTTTCCTATTCATTAAAACAAATCATTAAATTCGGCAGAAGTGTATGTCACGTGAAAATATCACTCTCGCTATCGATTTTGACGTTAATTAAAATAATGGTTTATATTTAGAAAGAGGAATATGTACTAGAAATGTTGTTTATTTTAGCCTTTTTTAGAAAATGTTCTAATTGTATTGTAGTATCGATTTTGAAGTTTCAACTTTGTATCGATTTTTTTTTTAGAAATTCGGACGATAGTAAGTAAAATTATTTCATATCATAAAAAGAATCTGATGATGAAGCCAGGAGGTGGATAGTGGAACCCATTCTTCCCATATTCCTATTACTATAGTAAGTAAGTAATTTAAAATAGTAAAATAAACTTTATACCAACATTTAATTTGAAACTCGTAGTTCATAACAAGACAAGGAAAAAAATATTTCGCTTCTTTTAAATCCCAAAAATATTATTTTTTTATATATTTAATGTATAAATGGACGTTTAAACACTATTGTAGTTGAGTTAAAATCAAAACAGTAGTTTATATTTAAAGTATACCTACGAGTATTTATACGACGATATGTGACCCATGGTGACATCATAATATTATACATAGCAGTCGTTACGCTTATAATATATCATGAAAGTATTCAGCGTTTTGATTCAGTTATCGTTGATTAATAATGATTTATACACATTTATAAGAGCTCTATGTTGCAGTTATGAAATAAATCACTAAATTGTAAAAAAGGAACATACTATTCGTTTTATAAATCAGCCACTTTATTACCCGACTGCAGCAGAGGGAGGGTTGTGTTTTTCGAGTATATGTATGTATATACCTATGTATATATATTTCTTTGGCACTCTCTGTAGCCTAAACGGCTTGATAGATTTTAGCTTGAGAGATGTCGTTACTTTCGTTTTAAGGAGTCTGCCCACTACCCCGTCTCATACCATGACCGTGCTAGGAGCGTGTCAGGCAAAAAAATATTCTTTGTATTGAAATGTATGAGACTCTGCCCACTAGACCGTTCCGTCACCGACCGGCACCGTCGCGTGCCGTGCATGGAACGTTAACAATTGTCATCGAGAATATTTTACCGGTGTCGGTGCCTGGCACGCGACGTTACGGGACCGGTGCGCGTAGGCGGCGCAATGGTGAGCATACACAGCACTAAAACCGTTATGTACGGGTATGATACGTTGTTGATACGTTCTAGTGGGCATAGTAGTCCGTGCCATGCTCGTTTCCGTGCCTGATACGTTCATAGCACGGTCATGGTATGAGACGGTGTAGTGGGCAGACTCCTTAATTGTGAGAATGATACTGGGTATATTAAAATTATAAAAATTAAATTGGCCGATTTTTGGCGCCATATTGTTTTCAACATTTTTCTCTCCTCAAAACCTATGGAGTGGGGTATCAAAATAAAGGCTTTCATAAATAGTTTACAATAATATATACAAATTATATGTTTAAATGTAATTATGAATAAGAAATGCTAAAAAACAACAAATAAAAAAATATTTACAAAAATAAAAAACTCGACTGCGTAAAAACTAACTGAAACGGCGAAACCAAGTTGACGATAGACATAGTAATATGCAGTTAGAGAACTATACATACCTAGCTATTATAAAACATGTATATACATATGTCTCCGACTGCATAATAATTGTTCTTTAGTCAACTTGTGTTCATCGCTTTAGTTCGCTTTTTAAGTAGTTTTTTTTTTTTTTTTGTAAATTTTACCCAAAGATAACGCGTAGGTACTCTTATTTATTTAAAATAATAAATGTCGAAAAAACTAAGTCTAAACCTAACAATTTCTAGGCCTAGATGAATTAAAAGAGTGTAACCCTAAGAAAATCCTTCAGTTTTTAATAGCTGCAGGGTTTAATGGTTCACTCTAGCATAAAATGTGGCGATCACAATAGACCAGAGATGGTCGCAGTGATATAATACAGCCGCCAAAATGAAATAAAAAAAAAAAAAAAAAGTCTAAACCAATCAAAAAATAAATAAATTATACAAGGAATCTAAATGACATTTTGTATTACGAGTATAAGGTGCGGTACAAGTACAAGATGTGGTACAGTTACAAGGCTTTTTGCTATTTAAAAACCTCTTCTACATCAACAATAAATAATAAAATTTAAAACCAAGTGTATTTTTGTTATAGTTATACAAGGCCTCGTATAAAAACAGGACCTTTGTTCCTTCTACAAACTAATAAAGTAATGATTGAGTGAGATCTTCGTTCCGTTCATAATATATTATTGGCTTGGCTATTTTGATAAAGCTAAATATTTGAAATTAATAAGCTATTATTAAGAGTCTAAAGTCTAGACTATAAGGAAAAATAAAAATTAAAATATTATTATACTGTCACAATATTGTAATGGAATGTAGTATACGATTATATAATTATTTAGCTATAAATAAACAGAAATACCTTATTGTTTTAATTATCTTCACTTCGGGTTCGTCCCTAGTGAAAGACAAAATCATCCCAGGGGAACCGTACATTTTCCCGGTATAAAAAGTAGCCTATGTGCTATTCCAGACTATAATCTATCTCTGTGCCAAATTTCATCCAGATCCGTTCCGCCGTTCTGGCGTGAAAGAGTAACAAACATCCATACATCCATCCTCACTAATTTTCACATTCATAATACTAGCGGCTCATCCTCCCTTAGCTCAGGTTCACCTCTAGAAAAACAAAAACATGTCTATTCTGCGGGAACGGTACATTTTTCCGGGATAAAAAGAAGCCTATTTTTTATTCTCATGTATGAGGTATATTATTGTAAAGTATCATTAAAATCCATTCAGTAGTTTTTGCGTGAAAGAGTAACAAACATCCAGACATCCATACATTCGCACAAACTTTCGCATTTATAATCTAATATATTAAAATCTCGTGTCACAATGTTTATAACAAAACTCCTCCGAAAAGCTTAACCGATTCTTGTGAAGTTTTGTAAGTATATTCGGTAGGTCTGAGAATAGGACGTAAACTATTTTTCATACCCCTAAATGTTAAGGGTGGTCCACTCCCACCCTAGGGACGAACCCGACGAAGCGAGGGCGAATTGCTTGTAATAGTATAGGTTAGTATGGAGTATGGTTGTCCTATTGAAACATCTGCAGATGCAATTTAGTACAAAGATAGATTATGACCTGGAATAACGCATAATCTGTTAGGCACCTTAAGATGTACATGAGCAAACTCAGCGTAAGGTGTTAGTGTTATAAAGACAAAAGGTACCCTATGTGCCGCACCCGAGGGAAGCGAGGGTAAATAAATGTTAAGAAAAAATACTTACATGATCGAAGTGTACGAGTCAGCGCGTTGTCTTTTCTTTTTGGCGTTTGTGTCTTTAGACCAAGCAGGTTGTGCGCCTGTACTTGATTCGACTCCTCCATATTATAATTATAGCAGTCTTGACTCGAGATATGTATAGGTACAGCCTTTAGTTTAATGCACTTTGTTATTTATTGCTACTTTATTATCTGCAGTTCAATAATAAATAAATTTTGTATATAATAAAACAAATATTAATTTATATAATCTAGAAAAATCAAATTAATTTATACAATATTGTGTAGCGCTTAAGTTTATACAAAATATAAAAAAGACAGTTTTAATAAATTAAATAAGTAAATTAATTGAAATAATTATTTATAAACTTTGTTATCATTTATTACAATACTTAAAAGCTTAATAAAAATAAAACGAAACATTGTAATATAAATACAAAAATCGTATTACCTTACAAAATCGCGCAACAAACACTCAAAACATGTAAATTAAATCTAATTTATAATCCATTCGTCCGCACAACTGTTCATACAATTACATGATGAATTAAACACACGAGTACTATGTAGTCGATTACAATACACTCTGCGAAGTCGCGATTTGTGTGTCAATATCTAACGACTGCGTGCGCGCGTATACTTAGAGCACATGGCGAATATTGTCATAGCTCTAGCATAGGCCGATTACCCACGCTAAAACCGATATGTTGTCGGCCTTGAATCGGTGAGAACCAATACCCGTTAGTTTGAGCGAAATCGCGGAATCCTACAGTAATGTTAAATGTTTTTTTTTTAATAAGCGTGTTCTAAGTTGTAAGTGACGCCGATATTTTCCCTTACTCTATCAATCGTCTCCAGAATATTTAAAGATCTATAGTGCAGCGCAATTATAAAAATTCACGGTATAATTTAAACCACGTTGTCAAATAGAGTTTTTTTTTTTTTTATCTGAAAAATGTTTTTGTGTATAGCATATATGTTTTTTTTTAATTTCATGACATTTGAAATTTAATGTTTGTAATCTAACACTATTTCTCTTGTTGAATAGATCATATTGAGATGTTTAAGTATGATACCTGACAAGACTGCGTCTGTGCAAGATATTTAAAATGTTACTTACGCCGCTACTTCCTTTAATAAGGATGATTTAGTTAGTATATTATAGTCAGTGGTCTCCCATACTCATGACTACTAACGAAATAAATTGTGCCAATAATTAACATGCCAAATTATCACTGATCATATCTAAACTTAATTAAAATTGATTTGGTTTATTTAAGGTCTGTACATCACTCATCGCCGCAAATAAATTTTATATTATAAGTAATCAGTGTTTTTTATAATCGATGTCAAGGCAACGTTATTATTATTTTATATTTGTTTATAAATTTCTTATCAATCATTAAGTCAATAGTCAACAAATAAAGTCATTGCTGATTTTCCGTAATATTATTACATTGCATATTTAGCATATAGTATATACATTTAAATTTATTTATCCGTTTATATATACTGTACATTTATTACAGTTTTTTTTTTTGTTTTAATATTTGAAAAAAATATAAACAGTGATATTGAGCGCCTCCTCTTTTTATGAAGTCGGTTAAAAATAGTTTGGCCTTAGACTGAAACGTATGTAAATCAAAATCATGACTCTGGGTTTATTAAATAATAGTATAGGTACTTTGTAAAGTAAGCAACAATGTAATATTATAAAGAGGTAAAGTTTGTAAGGTTGTAGGGGGTAATCCCTGGATCTGTTGAACCGATTTAGATGAAATTTGGTAAGAAGATAGTTTGAGACCCTGAGAAGGACATAGGATACATTTTATCCCGGAAATCGTCTCTTAAGGGGGTGAGAATGGAGATGAAAATTTGTATGGGGAATCAACCCAAGGAAGAACCAGAGCGAAGCCAGGGTGAGTCGCTAGCATATTATAAATATATACTCAGAAGAATAATTAAAATAAGATGACAATCATAGAATTTTTTCCTGTTTATTCAACAGAAAATAAGTCGTACCTACAAAAAAAATTGGAATGTTTGTATGCGTTTTCCTTAATCACCAAAAACTACT
Source organism: Fabriciana adippe (assembly GCA_905404265.1). Taxonomy (NCBI): domain Eukaryota; kingdom Metazoa; phylum Arthropoda; class Insecta; order Lepidoptera; family Nymphalidae; genus Fabriciana; species Fabriciana adippe. The sequence goes on from FR989991.1 coordinate 10,700,691, forward strand.
AAATTGAATGTAACTTGTGAATTAGGATGAAGTCGCGACACATGGAAAATTAACAGTCGAAGAACGGTCATGTACTATATGTTTAAGGATAAAATAAGTAATGCTAAGTTTTTATATTATGTAGGTATAACAAATAATAACGTCATTACAATAACATTATATAATGCCTTTGATTAATTATTATTAGTGAGGAAAAATATTTTAAAATTAAATAGTTCATTCTTAACAGTTCGAGGAATTACTCATGAAATTCATCTTTCTGACTGTGAAAATGTAAATATGTGCGTATTACATGTGTGTACAAATGTACGTAAGCGTGTGTGCGCGTGTGTGTATTTACTACTTTTAACGTTACGGCTAAACGGATACGAATGAAATTTAGTACTTCCTATGACCTGGAGTAACACTTAGGCTACAGTGTTAAGCACCGAGGGAAGCACCTGAGCAAAGCGAGGATAAGTTGGTGGTACAGTAGATTTTGCTTGGTTCCGTCCTTTATACAATCCAATATACATGGTGTGACACAGGACACTGTATATACGATTCCATTCACCTCTATCATTATCACCGCTCTATTATTATCTATGCATATAATAAAATTGTAACTAAGCCGAATCTGTACATTAAATTTTTTTTGGAAAATCTTATTGAAATGGATATTATTATCGATACAGAGGCCGCATCTATAGTTTAAAGAATTTTTGTCTGTCTGTCTGTCTGTCTGTCTGTTTGTCTGTTACCACATCATGGAAAAACCACTTGACGGATTTTAATGAAATTTGGTACGATGATAGCTGGTTATCCGGGTCCACATATAGGATACTTTTTACTGTGGGAAAATATATCATCTCAGACAAATCTATGTTAAACGATAAAACGTAAGTAGAGACGAACCCGAGGGGAGCGAGGGTGAGTCGCTAGTGTTCATTATATTTTTATTGTATTAGTAGCTATAATTATGAGTTTAATGTAGAATAGGTACTTTGAATCAGAAACTGCTACTTCAATTTTATTTATAGGCATGAATAAATCTTCAAAAGATAAATTTTAAACTAAGTAAGTATAACTTATTTTATTTATTTTGTATAAATTATATAATTTTGTAAAATTATTCCAATAAAATTATTATTATTAAAAAAAAAAAAAAAAAAAAAAAAAAAAAAAAAAAAAAAAAAAAAAAAACTAAAGTATATTTTTAATAAGATTAGATATGTTCATGAACTCTGTAACATTTAAAATTAAATATCATATAATGCACCTAATCAAGAATTTGGTGTATATTTGACCGTAAGATCGAGATAAAATAACAATATTAAATTATTATAATAATATGTTGATAAATATATTATTATTTTTGTCTCCTATTAGGAACAGAATTCCTAATTCGGAACAGAAAGTCTAATTTCAATCAATAGGTATATTATGTGTATTACTCGTATTAGAAAATGCTTTAAAAACCAATTTCTATTTATAATTACTATTACTATTGACGAGTCTAACAACGTTGTGACGTATATAATTTACATACATAAGTGATTCAATTAATACTTACAGCAATATGTCAATTAAAACGATACGTACCAACAATTTTATGATATAATTAATATATTATAGCGACACTGGCCTTGATAAGTCGGTGTTTATCACAAAAAAGTCATAAAAACCGGGTTAGAAGTAAAATGTGTAAATTTTTATTACATTAAATTACATTACCATATTATATTCTTTAAATCATTCTTCTATCTTAAACTAGCTTAAAAATGATGTCGAAAAACATAGTATATAAAAATTATGAAACATTTCTCCTCTAATTGTTTTATAGTTATTGAATTCGTTAAAATATAACAAATAAATCTATTTTTTTTTTAAATTTACTGTTGCAAATTCAACAATTCGTCTCCCTATATCTTGGGCCCATTCTTAGATTAGCTCGTGTCTACAAGTGAATAACACAATAACACATAATCAATAAATAATATATTTTCATACATAAGATAATAAATGTGAAGAATTATTACTAAGTAAACAATGGAGATACTAATATATTATATATAATAATAAATATATTATACATTCAAAATAGTACGAATATATGTGTATATATGTATTCAAGTTTTTAGTTCATTTTTATCTAAAAAATTCGATATTACAAAAAAGAACTCCGAGCAAAGCTCGAATAACAGTCGAAACTTTTTTTAAAAACACTAAAGCTCGTCGATATTCGTCTACTTAACAAAAAAAAAAAGAAAATTGGTGAGAAATCGAAGAAACAAAGGTTTTGTGTTTGCCTATTTACATATGTATGTACTACAATAGATACTTAAGCTTGTTACATTGTTAGTGCGAGTGAAGTATATGTATAATGAATCGAGTTCTCAAACGCAATATAAAATTTTACTGTTGGAAATTTTATTTTTCTCGATAAGACAAACATTTTATTAATATAGAAACATGTTCACTGATATATTGTTATCTTTTTGATAAGGCATTGAAACTAAAAGCCATACTTTTTCCTTTCTGTGGTTGTATTTTAACTTGTAACCGACTAAATAACTCATTTTTATGATATTTTATAGTAGTTTTACCTATGACTTCGTACCCATTAAATTAAAATCATATCTTCGGCTTAAAAATGCTATAAAACAAGACTATTAACTATTTTGTACTTAGATTTCACAATTAGTATGATTCTATGTTTTTTTTTTTTTCGAAAACCATAGTGAAACACCAATAAGATTTAATTTAATATGTGAAGTAATAAGTAAGATATAATTTCAATATTTGAAATTCATAATATTTTTCTATAAAAAATACAAACATAAACACTTCATAATCTTAAATGCTTTAATCTGTTCTATTTTGAAACAACACTTGTATCACCTTTCAAGACATCGACGATAAAATCTAATCAGCTAGAAAATATCTATCGAGCTATAAGACGTAGACATCAAAGATTGCTTTACTTAGGATGATATTGTTTGGAGTGAGAATTTCATTCTTATATTATCTTCTTAACTAAAACGATTTCATGTACTTATATTTTTTCGGGAATATTTTTTTTTTTTTTCATTTTTTTATTAATCTTTCGTGCTATTTCAGACTATAATCTATTACTCTGCCAAATTTCATCCAGATCCGTCCTGGCGTGATTCAGTAACAAACATCCATATCAAATCCCACATTTATAATAAAATAATATCTATTATTTTGTTATTACGATTTTTTTTATAATTCTTGCTGTAATATTTATTCTAATAGTAATCTTTATATATAAAAACTAGCATTGCCTGCGCCCCCCCCCCCTCCCCCCCGCGTTCAGATGACAAAAAACTAAATTCTTAGGTTTTACATATTAGTATACTCTTATATATACCAATTTCATTGCGCACCGCATAGTTGGTAAATAATGGCAGTAATTGACAATGCCAAAAAGGTTCCTCTGTTAATCTCATATTTGATTTAATAATATTGCACTTTTTGTTTTAACAATAACATTTATTTATGTCTATACTTCTGTTTTGTTTGTTTAGTTTTGGGCGATAAACTCTCAAATTACTGAATTAATTTTAATCATTTTTGTAAAAATAGAGTTATTGATTAATTTAATATTTAGCTGATTATTTAAATTACATAATAACTCTTCTTAAAGTTAATTTATTGCGAAACAGTTAGCGATGAAATAGGTGACAGTTGGTTAGCGCTAGTTATTAATATTTTCCAAAACGATTTTCAAAAGAAATTTTTGAGGAAAGTGATAGTTCCAGAAGTACATAATTAAAGTAAATAAGTAAATAATTCTAAGCAAATGCTTTTTATTATATCTTATGGCTCGGCTAATATGATTAAAGTCATCAAAGATTATACAAAATGCTTAAAGATTTGAAACCACTAAACTTATACTTGCAATCAAACACAATGCAACTTTGCGAAGTGGTCGTCATTTAAATTTAAATAAATGTTTTAGAACAAGGATTTTACTCAGAACAACATCTGAATATACATGTGTTTTACGCAATATCGTATAATCGTAATATTAGTCTATGCTCTCTTTGAACCAATCTTGAAATAAGAGCAAGTAACTTAATTATTTTACTCAGTCAAAAGATGAAGAAATAACTAACAATCCGAAGGCCGATTTTTTTAAATTACAATTGTTTGGACTATCAGTTATAATTTTAACAATGTACAATGGTCATCTTCAAATGTAGCTACGCTAGTTTAGGGTTATTTTAAGCACAGAAAATATTTTATTAGTAAAACATTTTCTAATAAATATTATTTTAGTGAAAGAAAGATACTATGACACCAAAAATATATTTGTATGAATAGTTTAACATTGATAAACAGTAATTATAACAAATATCTTTGGTCGTGAGAAAAAATATTCGTCTCTTGACATCAATTGACCTTTTAAAATAGTCTTATGCTAATAGAAGGTCAACAAAAAGCTTAAAGAGTTGTTTACTCATAATACACATAACTTTTTTTGCAAAGTTCCTGTCATTGGATTGTTTTCTCATGCGAATTTGTTCATGACTTTAGTTAGCATTTCATTCATTCAAATTTCATAATAAAATTTAATAGAAACACAGTACACGTTTAATAAACAAGACGTCCATACGTTACGCTTCTGATCGATACAATATATAAACATTATGTTTATCGTAAAGTAACATTGGAGTAACGCATAGGCTGTTCATAAAAAAAATTGGCAAAATCGGGCTACTAATTAATATACTAATACTATTACTATAATACTTACAATTAATAAAATAAATCCAGTATAATACTTACAACTAAAAAAATACTTACAAATACTAAAATAATTTCGAAAGTTTGTAGGGGTATATACGAGTATGTTTAGTAATCCTTTATTATAATATAGATCGACGGATTTGGATGAAATTTAGTATACATATAGACTATGGATCTGGAGTAACACAGTATAGGCTAGGCAGTAATAATAATAATGTCCTCCTGACCGATTCCGGCCACGGCGGCCAATCTCATTGAAACTAGCCATCTGCACAGGAGATATTATAGTGCAGCGCGTGTACGCGCAGACACAAGTGCACTCTCTATTCCTGTCACTCTCATACTCCGGTGGGACGACTATTCGACACGACCGGTGAGAGTGGAGGCGCAGGACCGACGGCTTTACGTGCTCTCCGAGGCACGGGGGTGAAACACCGCCAACTTCCCAACTCCGGGCTGCTACTGAGGCTTACTAGACAGAAAGACTCAATAACTAAACTTGGCCCCACCCGGGACTCGAACCCAGGACCTCAGGATGTGCAGCCGTACATGCTAGCCACTACACCACCGAGGCAGTTAAAGGCTAGGCAGTATAAGTAGTTTGGCATCTAAGTCATTCTGATGCATCATTTAAATAGTATTAAGTATTTAAATGATGCATCAGAATAGACTTTTAAAACTCTTTCGGTGTGCTTTAATTTGTATCGGCTGGCACCGACTTCGAAAATATCTGATCAGGAATCTATTCTAAATGAAAACCCCCGTTTAGTTATTTTTTTTACTTTTTAGTGCCTGGAAGTCGCTTTTATTTTTTTACGTTTTTATTTTTCCATTTTTAGTGTAGACGTAATAAGCACGTAATTTGAAAGAAGAAAGTTTTTTAATAACATATTCGATTAAGCCATCTATTTATAAATAATTTATTGTAGATTTTTTTTAAAACCGCTTGACCGATTTCGATAAAATTTCAATAGAATCGCCTTCGAGTAATCGGTAAACATACATAAAAAAAAGATTCCGACGTATTGAGAACCTCCTCCTTTTTGAAGGAGTCGGTTGAAAAATTACTAAAATACTACTACTACGGATGATCCGTTAAAAAGATACTCTTTGGAAATCACCAATAATATTTTATTGGGGCTCAAATTGTAGCCTATTTTAAGACCATACTAAATGGTTTAACGGCTAAACGCATTCGTCCTGACTCTTGTCCGCATTTGCAATAAGTCGGCGCCGCAGCTTACGCGACACGATTACGCAATTGACTGTATGTTATGTTGTGGATGGTACTCTTCAAGAATTTAATATTTATTATACTTAATTTGTTTATAGAAATACGCTTTTATAAGCAGAATTGGATTCTATAACACTATCAGCTGGTACGGTATAAAAATATAGGTGTACTTTTATATAAAAATAATAACACATTTTTATAAATTTAACTGAGTGAATTTTATTTCTCAATTCAACACATTTACTTATACCACCTCTCTACTACTTAACCGGTTAAAAACCAAAGGAACTTTATCCATCATTACGAGGCGCCACAGTCGCACTTACACATGCAACCACGATACCAGTATCGGAACCGGGAGATCTCCCGAACTCCCAAGGGATAAGCCAGTTGCCCTCCGATCATGCATATATTGCACGAATTTTGGGTATTTTTAATAAGGTCTCCCACCTTGTAAGAATGTGGGAGGAAGTCATCCTTCTCATCCACAAAAACCGGGTGTTGCTCTCATGGTTTACACCTCTATTAAAGACCGACCCGCATGGTTGTCTATCTCCCAAGGCCAACTGAGGTAAGTCGCCTCTCAAGTACGTTTATGAACTTCACGCCTGGTTAGCTTGCCGGATACTGTTGAGCAAAGCTACCTGTTGTAACCACTGCAATAACGAAATAATCAAAATAAAAGAAAATACTATATCATTCATATTACTTAATATAACGCCAATACATATAATCAAAATAAAATAGATATTATAATCGTTATGAGTTATTAATAAAAATATTTTTAAAAAGTCCAATTAGAAATAATATAAAATATGAAAATAATGCCGAATAAAATAGCGATTCTTTCGTATCAGAGTTTTTTCTTTAACCTTTGGCACGACAACAGTTGCTAACTGATAATGACTGGCACTAAACTTAGTTTTTATGCCATTAAACATCGTCTATCCAAGTGATACTTGACTTTGGTTAATTGTTGACTTTTTTTCTCAACGAAGCTGTATTATAAATATATAAAAAGTCTAAAATATCTAAATTTAAAATATGAATATAACTTGCTTATTTACTCATCTATGTGTCTTTTTGATATTTTTTATTAGAAAGAGAGGTAGCGTTGTAGTTTTTCGATTTTTTGAAAATTTGATACTGAATCAATTTAGCATGAAACAGTTTTTAATGTCAGATAATCAGCAAATTGAGTGCCAGTTAAGACACCCACGTTGCATATAAGGCGACAGCATGTAAAATTATTAAAAGAAAATTTGACTTTGAGTGTTTTCATACCTTGTTTAATTCATAAAAGTTCTCCTGATTATTCTAAAGTAAAAAAAAATCAACTATATTGAAGAGGGGGATAATATCAGTTACGTATTTGGACCAAAATGAAAACCGATTTTTTTTTACATCGCATGAAATTTATAATGCTAAATTTTTACACTTTTCATACAATTAAGGAAATCATCAGTCGTATTTCGTACCATATATACCTAAGCTGCATACTCAACGTATCTAAGCGTCGCATTGCTTTGGCAAATGAACTAACGATCTTTATAGCCACAAATATTAAGCTGACTACGATTTTTACATAAAAATACATTATATCTAGTGCCTTTAACTCAAAACCTGATACTCGGAGCTTTAACGTACTAGGGGAAGAGGAAGGAGTTATTATTCCATTCGGTATAAAATGACTACACGAAATACTACGCTATCTCCTTAACTTTACTGCTGGTTATAATAAAACTTTGGTGAATTATTGTGTGCGCTTTCATAGAATAGCGTTACTGATAGTTAATTTGAAGTTAGTCTTAATATAATAGAGGCAACGAGTCAAATAAATTAAAAAAAATATCACTGTGCACCAGGGTATTTAAATATGTGTAAGCGACGAAAATATAAGTCGTGGTCAACACCTAGTGAATAATACAATACTAAGCACTAAGCAGCAACAAGCATGCAAATATTAAACACATTATACATAATTAACGACATTCAAGGCTAATCCATTAATTTGTATTCACTACACGACGTTACATATATTTTGTTGCTGTTCATAAGCAGCTCGTTTAACTGTTAGGATTAGAATATTAAAGATATTAATAAAGATTATATTCATTTCATGACCTATCTTTGTAACATAATACTTTTAAGTTTTAGCGCGTAAACTGTATAATTAAAAAAATATATATTAATAAGAACCGTTTAGCTATTAAAATATTTACGAAATATTTTGTTTGTATATGAGCCTAGTACAGTAGTAGTAGTAGTAGTAGTAGTAGTAGTAGTAGTAGTAGTAGTAGTAGTAGTAGTAGTAGTAGTAGTAGTAGTAGAGTACAGTATTTCTATTCTATGGTCTATCTGACTTATATGGAAACGGCTGTCTTTTTCTTTCTTTTTAAAAAAAGAACGAAAAGGGTTAAAAGTTAAAACCCCCGACGCAAAAGAAGGGTGTTATAATTTTAACGTGTGTATCTGTGAATGGTTGCGGTATTGTAACGCCCAAACGGATGAACTGATTTTAATTTAGTTTTATTGAAAAGTTATTTTTGATCGAAATATGATTTAACCTTTAACTGGTGACATGGTTTTTATGTAACGTAACTGGTGACGTGCGGTCTGACAGGCCGCTACTTTATCTTCTCTATAACATGAAAATTACATAAGGTAGCTTCTCCCCGTATTTATGTAATGTTAAATAATATATTAAAGGATAGATTACAATAAATTTGTGTGCTCTAAATATATTTTTTAATTAAGATCTTGCAATTACAAGGAATGTCGTCTTTTTAATCAAACAGCTGCACTTGAGATCAAAAATTAATCACAAAATAATAAAAATCTATATATTAAAATAAAATTCCTTCTCTTTAACAAAACTAAGATAATAATCAACTTAAAAAAAATAAAACTCTAATTAGAACTGTAATTTCACAATACTGACATTCTGCAAACTTTGGTAATTTTAATTGGCAGTCAGGGCATAATTGTTTCGCATTCTGCAAGCACACGTGTTTTACACACGAATGAAATTGTTAATTCTTTTTACAGTTTAATTTGGGAGAACAACTGCTACAGATATATCTTGTTTTCAGTCTGTTTTCGAAATTTTGTGGTTCATGTGGTTAATCAGGACCTAAAATATACGCCAAGTTCGTTTTTATGTCTCGTGGAATGTGAACGTTATAAGCTCTACGCTTCATTTGCTGTAAAACCGTCTTCTGAGCAATATATTGATATTGGCACTATCAGCTTGATACAGCATGTGCATTCACTGAATTTAAGCCAACATCCAATAAAATAACACAATATGCCTTCGTGTGCAACGTCTGCATCACTACCACTTTCCGAACGCTGATTCACCTGACATTGTTGCAGTATTACTGATCCTTCACCGTAAAAATAAGAAACGATTTCTGCTGTCCCCGAGTTATGATTGCTTTACTCTGGGACATATTTTCAGAAACATATTCGGCTTCCGATCCATTCAGGTCTTCCTGTGAGACCGCACGTTACCAGTTAAGGGTTAATCGACAGTGTTCTTAGCTATAAATCAAGAAAATTCGTTCAGCTATTTGAAGGCTATCAGCTCTTTCCTAGACGCTAAAAGGATAATATGTGCAACTTTCACAAATCTAATCCATTCGAAACTTGCTATCCCGTTACTTCAATGACATTGCGACGATATGGTATCCTTGCCTGATGCTGCAGCGTTATCTGGAATCTGATACTCAACTCTTTATAAAAATACTGCCAAGATATTGTGTTTAGGTCTATTGAAATGGTCTTAATGAATAGATTATTGAGTTGATTTTTCTTTTTATTTTAATTTTTAATTTCTTGTATACAAATTGTATGTATATTTGTTATAATGTCTTTTATTAAAAGAAAGTATAAAGTACAGAGAACCTTATTAAAAAAAGCGTCTTTATATTACCGTGCTTTTTAAAACTAGAGTTATGCTTACTACAATCATGGACAACATAAGTTTTAGTAAAATGGAATATACATGTGCGAATTTGCGAACAAAAACTATGGCTAGCCGCACTTTCACACATTTTTGAAACTTGGGTATCTGAATGCAATTATATTATCAGAAAGTCATGCAAAGTGTTCCAAATGGTACGTATGTTTTCATATTTTCTGTTAGCTAGCCCGTGCTTTAGTAATAAAAAGTGGAATAAAACGAGTGACGTAATCTCGAGCGTAGCACTCTCATATACTATTTTGTGTGTGCCGCCGAACAAGGACAGGGATTTCAAAGCAGAATTGTACTACTGCCATCGAACGCACTAAATAACGTCTCATTCTTTTTCTTTTTTAGTGACACCAAATAAATAATAGTAAATAATTTGTCGTCATCCTTCTTGCTTTGCAGTCACAAACGCGTATACGTATGAAACAATATACGTATGACACAAAAAAATCTAAGTGGATAAATAAAAAGAACTGCTTTACTTGGTTTATTTAAATTCGTATCTAAGGGATTGACATAATAATTTATAAGATATCATTCTGCAATAGGTCACCGACATAACCCGCCGAATATCCAAGCTCAAGTGCCAATAGGTGGGACACATTGCTCGCAGAACGGACGGCCGTTGGGAATGAAACATTCTCGAGTGGCGGCCACGTACCGGAAGGCGAAGCGTGAGCAGGCCTCCCACAAGGTAGGCTAACGACTTGGTCAAAGTCGCTGGAGCCCGTTGGATGCGGATGGCACAATACCGGATGTCGTAAAAATCTTTGGCGGAGGCGTATGTTCAGCAGTGGACGTGTTTGGGTTGAGACACACACATTCTGCAATCTTTACAGAATACAAATTTCAAAAATTATATTGAAATTATAAAATCGTTATGTCATAGCATAATACGTATGTATCATACGTAGTAATATGTAATTGCCATTTATTTTTTAAGATTTTATTCTACAGTCATTGTAGAATCTAATATATTTAAACGAGCAATTCTTGTATATTTATATCTTTATATATTTATTTATATCGGCGATCTCGGAAACGGCTCTAACGATTTCGCTGAAATTTGGTATTGGGCTTTCGGGGGCGAAAAATCGATCTCGATTAGTCTCATGTCTGGGAAAACGCATGCTTTCGAATTTTTTATGCGGTTTTCTTTTGCATTATTCTACGCAGAATATGTTCGATATTTATGTTCGTATTTCTTACACTCAGGCATAAGCATCGTGGTCAAGCAACCAAGGTGCAAGATTAACATTATATGGATCATATTGAATATTGGATACAAAGTTCTACTTTTTTTTTGTATTTATCCAAGTTTTTAGTTTTTTTTTTTAATCTAAAAAATATGATATAACAAAAAAGAACACCGAGCGAAGCTCGGTCGCCAGGTACTAACATCTTATTTAACCTCCTATACTTCACGATTAGAAATCGATTTAAGTAACTGATCAAGTGTTGCCCTAAACCGCTTTAATAACAACCAATTAAACCATTAATGACCAGACAATGAACAAAATGTGATAACTAAGAAAAACACTGTAACATCACCTGCTTATATACATACTTCTAAGTTCAATATAGCCAAATAATGTTTATAATACATAATGATACATTAAGAATTGCTTTTAATAAATTACAGGCGTGTATTTTTGTACTAGCAAGGCTCATGCCTCTTTTAAAAATATTGTATACAAAACTCTATTAAAAATATTTATTTTATTTTATTTTCCAGTAATAAAAATAAGCTTGCCTCACTTTCCAACAATTCCTCTACCCGCTTTTAAAAGGTCCATTAAAATCGTTAAAATTTTTATAATAGTTGAGATTCTTGAGGAAACCCATACATTTTCCCGTAATATAAGTATTTTCCTTGTCTGCAGCTCTATGCGTTATAAATGTACAGTGAAAATCTCTTGAAATCAATTCTGGTATTTCCATAATATATGTACGAGTATTAATGAACTATTTATATATGATTGCCTGAGTTTAAGAATCGTGCTAATCACCAATGAGCTTAGTATTATCAATTATGAAATGACTACCTATTTAGATTCACATATAGACGAATTAATCTATACATATTATAAAATTCTAACTAAGCCGAATCTGTACATTAAATATTTTTTGGAAAATCTTATTGAAATAGACATTATTATCGATGCAGAGGCCGAATCTATAGTTTTTAGAATTTTTGTCTGTCTGTCTGTCTGTCTGTCTGTCTGTCTGTCTGTCTGTCTGTCTGTTACCGCATCATGGAAAAACCACTGGAGGGATTTTGATGAAATTTGGTATGATGATAGCTGGTTATCCGGGTCAACATATAGGATACTTTTTACCGCGAGAAAATATCTCATTTCTGAAAAAAAATACAAAAACTGGTAGGAACAAAACCACGACGATACTATTTGTAAACAGTTTAGCAGGGTAACTTACAAAATATGATAAAAACTATAAAAATAGCTTATCTTGAAAATCAAATTATCAAAAGTGCTATTTTATCCATTAAAATAGTTATTTTAATTAATATTTATTTATGTGTTATTTAGATATTCGACAATAGATGTCGCCATGTGTTTTTAAAATACATAGTTTTAATCCCAAAAAAATTAGTGTACAGATATGACCTTTTTTCGATTTTATTAGAATTACTACTAAATCACCCGCGGCTCCGCCCGTGTTTAAATTATCAGTAAAGCAAACTTTTTCGCTTCGTAAATTAGTAACTATACATACAATAAAATTGTAACTAAGCCGAACCCCTAAATTCAATATTTTTTCGGAAAATCTTATTGAAATATTCATTATTAGCGATATAGAGCCCGAATCTATAGTTTTTAGAATTTTTCTGTCTGTCTGTATGTGACCGCATCACAGAAAAACCACTTGAGGGATTTTTATGAAATTTGGTATGGTAATAGCAGGTTATCCGGCTCAACACATAGGATTCTTTTTACCGCAGGAAAATATCTCATTTCTGAGAAAAAATACAAAAACTGGTTGAAGTAAAAGCACGATGATGCTATTAATATTTTAGCAGGGTAACTTACTTATATATTATGTTAAAACTATTAAAAAAAAACTTATCTTTAAAAGAAATATTAACAGCGCTATTTTATTCATTAAAATAGTTATTTTAATGAAAATTTATTTATGTGTTATTTAGCTATTTGACAATAGATGTCGCCATGTGTTTTTAAAATACGTAGTTTTATCCAAAAAAAATGTACAGATATAACCTTTCTATGACTTTACTATAATTACTACTAAATTACCCGCGGCCCTGCCCGTGGTTAAATTTCTAATAAAACAAACTTTTTGGCTTTATAAATTAGTAGGTAACATATTAGTAATATTTTGTTGGCCGAAACAATTTTCAAATGAGAATATTTGTAAATTTTTATTGTTTAGTAAATAATGTTAATGTTTTTTAATCTTTTACTGTAAAAATTGGGCAAATGTAAATCCAACTCGCGCATTTTAGGTTTCGTATAGCAAAATGCTATGTTGTTTTTCTTACTTACGTGTTTTGTATGGTTAACACTAAAATAAATACGAATAATATTTACGTTTCCACAATACCTACTCATTTTTTGCACCGTAAAAATAAGTTCAATTTATATTATTTTATAACATTTTATGGAAAACAAGTCTATGGCTGTTAAACTGCCAAAGCGGGTAACTAAAAATATTTCATATCTCAAAAACTATGAAAAAGTATTTTAGGAATTGTTATACCTCAACTTTTTCACTTTTTCTTGACACCTTTTCTTGGAAGGTAAAGGCTTAAAGGACACAATAAAATGCTTACGAATTTAATCATATTAGCAGAGCCATATGAAATAAAAAAATGTATTCGCTTAGAATTATTTACTTATTACACTTTTTTTTGAAAATCGTTTTGGAAAACATTACTAACTAGCGCTAATTAAGAAAAGTTATCATTATGTAATTTAAATAATCAGCTATATATTAAATATTAGTAAAAAATGATTAAAATTAATTCCGTAGTTTGAGAGTTTATCGTGAAAAACTAAAAAAAACAAACAAAACAGAAATATAGACATACATAAATGTTATTGCTAAAACAAAAAGTTCAATTTAACGGAGGAACCTTTGTGGCATTGTCAATCTCTGCCATTATTTACCAATCATGCGGTGCGCAATGAAAGTAATGTATAATGTAAGAGTATACTAATGTGTAAAACCTAAGAATTTGGTTTTTGATCATCTGAACGCGGGCGGAGCCGCGGGAAATGCTAGTTTTAGTTATATTTTATAAAAACAGGTTTAACGCATTTATATAAAAAAATATATTATAGTAGTTGTCCTCGCCCCAGCGAGCTTTTCTACAAAATTATGTGTATATAGTAGCTTATCCTGATTGATTGATGATCGCCCAACTCAAATCACTAGACCTGGCGTTATAAAATCTAATATATAAATATCTCGTGTCACGGTGTTTGTGGTGGTACTCCTCCGAAACGGCTCGACTGATTGTAATGATTTTTTTTGTATATTTGGTAGGTGTGAGAATAGATCGTAAAGAATTTTTAACCCTCCTAGGTTGTGATGTTAGTTAGGATTGATATGTGTTATTTGTAAGATTTCGTCGTTTTCATTAATTGTAACATACAATTTTCGTTCGAGACATTTCATCCTTATCATAGACCATTAATTCAATAAAATAGTGACGGTGACCCTTTTTGCATTTTCAGTTGGTTTGATTACCAGTTCTGGTCACCTCTTTTTAAAAAAATACAGTTATTAAAAAAAATGTTTCCTTAGACTGCTTTATAATATTTTCAGTGTTTAAGACACTTTTCTTTCATGTCCTGTGCGTTCGTTCCACGTTCTTAGAGTCGAAATGTATAATTTGTAAGATTTCATCGTTTTCTTCTATTCTAAGACGCAATGTTTGTTCGAGAGATTTTATCCTTCCCATAGACCCTATTGATTAATTATATAAAATAATGACGGTGTCCTTTTTTGCATTTTTATTTGGTTCAATTCCCGGTTCAGGTAAGCTTTTTTTAAAAAAATAAATGTAGTTATTATTATTTTTAAAAGTTATGAAATATTTCTTTTGAGTAAATCTTTACAACATCAATATTTAAGGTACTTTTCTTTTATATCCCATCGATTTGTTCCATCCTGTATAATGGATATATTTCGGGCATCAATTTAAAAAAAGGCCTTTAGCAGGCCTATTAATACATAAAATATTCAAAGCAAAGCTATTCTTCATCCTTCTAATATTTATTGGAAAAGTAAAAGTTAATTCTCTATAGAATCTTTAAAAAAGATTTATGAAGCCTCATACAAATCTTGTGTAAGTAAAGAAATCAATTTCATATTTTTTTTCAAATTCAAGTTTCCTTCATTTCTACGTCGCAATAATGTTCTAAGAAGAATAAAATACCTTATTCGTATATTCACATTTATTACTTTAAGTATTCGATCATAAAAAGCTTAAAATACAATCATTATAGTTTGTACAATTTTTGTGTATCAGGCTTTAAAATATAAATAATACTTATAATATAAGTACATTTGCTTTTTGGCAACTTAATTATAATGGAAGATTAAATGAATATAAAACTGATAAAAAGAATAAAATCATACAAAATGTATAATGTAAAATAAAGACACGCGGTCGCGTGTTCAGCCAAGTTCAATACATATAATATTACATACACCGTGTGTAATATTACACGAACCATATAAATCCACTTTTGACCCCCTAATAACTCAAAAACTATTACACACAAAAATGTCAAATTTTGGTCATTTTTACCGCTGACTGACCTTTAGATCAAAACTCCAACTCGGTTCCAGATGACCTAGAAAGTTGAAAATTGATGTCTAGATGGATAATCGTGTGCATACTAAGGGAAAATCCGAAAACAGTAAATTTTTTAAATAAAAAAAAAATCATTACCATATTGCGCCTTCCAAAACATAATAGCAATAGCTATTAGTGTATTATAGCTAGTGCCTTTTCAAATATAATAGCAATTCAACTTTTTCTTTCTCAGGAGAAAAGGTTCCATGATGATTAAATAACATTTCTCTTATTCCGCTTTATCCACTAACGAATAGTCGCAAAATTATGAAAAAATACGTAAATGTGAAAATGGGAGCCAAGTTCAATATTAACAATAAACGTGGTTGACAACTTCACCGACAAAAGAATTAAGATCTAAATGGGTGCCAAGTTCTGTAGATAATCCTGATTTTTTTTTTTTCATAAGAACATACAACATTCTAAAACAAATTTAAAACACAATTTCTTGTTTTTTTCTACAAAAGTATTTGCTATTTAAAAATAGAACTTCTTAAATTTGAATAGTCAAATTATTTACACAGATTAGATAACTCAGGATAAATTGAAGTTCAAGATTTGACTTGGCTAGTTTTTACATACATGTTATCTTATATTTGGCTAATCACTTATATCTTCTTTATGCTATACGCAAGTTACTGTTTTTATGATGTAAGGTCAACATGTCTCATTGTCTCACTCTTCTAAGAACTTGCTTTACTGGTAAAATACAATATAGGCCAGGATGTACCGTCGCAAATAACACGTTACTTGCATGCTGTCGACGATTTTTTTTTTGTTTGGATAGTCATTTCATGCGTCTAAATCAAGGCGTCAAATTATGTTCAGTAATAGTTGATTTACTAATTATTTATGGTATAAAACTAATAATAAATAAAATTATTTATAGAGATCTTCTATTTTAAAGTTTTTTCGATTAAAACGCACGCATGACGATATTCTTCCACTAGTAAAAATATCTAACACTTAAGTACAACAATAGGTAAAAATACTTGTATCATAAACATTACTTATTATTAAAAAAACAGTGGCAATAATAATTTATTGTACCTATAGATATTAAATTATATGTTAACCTCATTACTCGTTTTCGGATGTATGTGCACAGTGCATAAATAGAATATGAATCGAGTAAGAATGAAAATCAATATTAAGTATAATTTTTCTATATGATACATTATATACATAGAATGTGGATAATATTAGGACTTTCTAGTCATTTTGAATAAAAATCGAATTAAAAGTACCATCGAATAGTTTATCACAAAATGGCACCATGAATAAAATATGAATACTAAGTAGGCGTTAAGTACAATTTTAATCAAAGCACTATAATTTAAAAAACTTTAAATATTAAAAAAATACTTACATTATGTCCATTACATTTAAATGTTGTATTTTTCAATTAATTAACAAGTTACTTCAATGTTTTTCAGTTAATTCCAATGGTTTCAATTACAATTTTTAATTCAAATATTAAAACGGTAATAAAAATAAATTTACTTATTAATACTACTAGTAGGTATTCTACTTATTACTATTAAGTATACATAATTGTCACTAAAATATTCAATAATCGATTCATTTCAAATAATCGATTACATTGTTTAATTTGATAATTTAAATAACATTAGAATAATTAAATCACTATAGAGCAGAATTTTTTGTTTCGTTCTTTTTACTTTTTTCCTTATCATCTTCGTAAGTTTTTAAAGGTCCATGTTTCCATTCATCGGGATAGCCGTACTTTCGGACATCGTCCCACCATTGTTGCGTGCCTTCCGCCCAAAAGCAATAAATCACGTTCGTTCCGACTAACACAGCGAAACACACCCAGAAAGCTACCCTCCACTGTTTTAGTGTCGACTGGAAGGCAAAAATAACTTATTAAAATTCAATGAAAATAAAAGCCAGAAGTATATGTAATTTGTAATGTTGAAATCAACTAAAAATAAGCTTTTTACCCCTTTTCTGTGCATAAAAATGGGTATGTCAGGGTTTCTGAAGTAACAGAATAAAATATACAAGTAAGGTATAGTTGACTTGTGGATGAAAGTTTATATTATTTAATTAAGTTTATAATATGTTTATGTTCTAAGCTATACAATTTAGTTTTGTTTCTTTCTATACCTATTTCTAAAATAATAAATAGGGTGGTTATATAAAATCAAAGCAACTTATTACTAATAAAAAATGTTGTGTGATATTTTAGGTCGGATGAGATTATTTAAATAAGGAAAAAAAATGTAAAAATTTAAAGAGAACGCTATAAGTATTTTAGAGAAACATTTAAACACTCTGAAAATTAATGTATTCAAAGCTCTTTTATCATACTGATGAGTATGTTTTTGTAAGAGGTTAGTCGCGTCTAGAGAAAATGATTTTAAAGATGTGACCTTTATTGGGATTTCCGAAAAATAATTCTCAAAAATATTTGCAACATCTTCGTCTAAACTCTTTTGTCTATTATCTTTTATTGATAATATTGTTATTTAATGAAAATTTTTGACCAAAGTGGTCTGTACTTAATTTTTTTATAATTGATGCATCAAGTGCTTCACCATTACAAAATACATTATCTGTATATGTGAAGGATATGTTAGTAACATGAGTTGGTTCGCTAAAAGTACAATAATAATTTAATATTTTAAACAAAATCCATGTTGTGTCACTCGCACAGGCTTGAATTCGGTTGCTTTATCATTAATCTCAAGTTCTATATCAAAACTAACTCTACTTTGGAAACTTTGAAATAACAATTCCGACCCAACTATTATCTACTACAGCAACTTTAAGCTAAAGTTATTACTTAAGTGAAGAAAATTGATAGGATCTTAGGATGACATTTAATTTATACGGCCTTGTGAAGTTTACATTGTTCTTGTATGATATTCATACTTTCAAGCTTCACTTGTAACTTTGTAGTCATTCTCGTTTCTATTTGAAACTTTGTATGTGAAATCCGATTGAAAATATTTCATATTATCGAGTTGATCTGATGATGAAACCATCATTAATGAATATATGATAAATAACGGAACTCTTCAATGGCCACTAAGTATAGTATCAGCTATACTATTTATTATCAATTGTTAATAGTCATAATCCACACAAAAGGAAGCCGTCTAGCATCTATCTATATGCTAGACGACTGGTTTGCGTATCTCTAATAAGGTTTCAGTATACTTAGAATTTCCTAGCTATAAAAAACCCTGAGCATCTACAATTGCAGTGAGTTAGCAGAAAACGCGAACAATATATGGCAAATATGTAAGTAGATCTCGGATAGTTCTATAAAATCCGTTATACCGTAACGAAATCCACTATTTTAACAGATACAGTAACTTTTATGGTTGACTATTTAAAATAGAAAATATTTATTCTTGTAAAAAAAAACATGATCATACAGTATCACAAATAATTATATAGGATATTGGCATGACGCATGACTAGCATTTTAGCATTTTATATATTTAACAAGTCTCTAAAATAGTAGGAGAATTGTTATTTTCACGCCGGACATACTTAATATTTGAAGTTAGATAACTCTAAAGTAAACAAATTCAGTAATAAAGTCATCGCTACGTAAATAGGACAGCATTAAATCGAAATTCATATTAAATCTTTCTCAATAAATGAATATGAGTAAAGGATTAACTTGTTTATTTGCATGGAAAAGTTTTTGGTTGGAGAATAATAACACAAGTTACTTTCTTCCCTGTTGTTTTTGTATTACATATATTGCAAAAAGTATTATAAATTGAAAGTTTATTTAAGTAAAAAAATTTTGTTATAAAAGGTATATAGGTATAAAGGTATATGATTTTTTTTAAGTTTAAGTATTATGAAATTTTGGTTGTTTTTTCAACTAATAATTTGTAGACTTTTTGTACCCTCTTGGAGGGTAGGTGATTTTGTAGAATAATACCAACTAAATAGATATTACTCATAGATAATTCTTAGTCTATTTTTAATTTATTTATCTAATTATTTAGATTTTTTGTTTCTTTTTCTTGATTATTCCTTAACTATTAAAGTATAAAGTTTGTATTTGCAATTATATATAATATTATATTGTTAATTGTTATATTGCCATACAACAACATTTTGTATATATGTATAATGTATACATGTATGTATTACCATCTAAGAACAATATAATAAATAAATAAATATGTTGGGACATTAACACACAGCACCATCTAGTTCCATGATAAGCTACGAGGCCTGTGTTATGGATGCCAGATAGTTGATACACTACACATATATAACTTTAAACACATACATATTATAAATATAAACACCTATGACTGGAGTAAAAACATTCGTGCTCGTCACACAAATGAATGCCCCCAGCGGGACTCGAACCCGCGACCGCTGGCACAGCAAATAGGGTCACTACAAACTGAGCCAAACGTGTCGTCAATAATGTACATTTCGTTGGAAATATTTTTGTACACGGTTTTCAAACACATTTTTTAAATTAGATCATATTTGTATGTAGTACGTACATATTATTATAGTAAGCATTGATAAATATCAGTGTTAAGTACTAATTATACTTACATCAGGAGTCAATAAACCTATTAGATAAGGTGTTATAATGCCCGATATAGTGGATGTTCCGTTGATCATGGCGGTTAACGATCCAGCATAATTAGGTGCCAAATCCAATGCGTTTACCTAAAAAATATAAATCAATGTTGTGAAATCTTATGAATAAAAACCTATAAAATATAATCTATAGGTACTAATATTTTAAAGATGCAGAGTATGTTAGTTTGTTTGAACGCGCTTATCTCAGGCACTACTAATCCGATTTGAAAAATTCTTTTTACATTAGATAGCCCGTTTATTGAGGAAGGCTATAAGCTATATACCATCGTACTACTATGTAAGAGAGCGGAGCAGTACTCGTAAATGCCAACAAATCCGGCAGACTTCCATACATTATTGTAAAACTATATATATTACTAGCATTTCCCGCGGCTCCGCCCGCGTTCAGATGATCAAAAACCAAATTCTTAGGTTTTACACATTAGTATACTCTTACATTATACATTACTTTCATTGCACACCGCATGATTGGTAAATAATGGCAGAGATTGACAATGCCACAAAGGTTCCTCCGTTAAATTGAACTTTTTGTTTTAGCAATAACATTTATGTATGTCTATACTTCTGTTTTGTTTGTTTTTTTAGTTTTTCACGATAAGCTCTCAAACTACGGAATTAATTTTAATCATTTTTTACTAATAGACAGCTATAGATTAATTTAATATATAGCTGATTATTTAAATTACATAATGATAACTTTTCTTAATTAGCGCTAGTTAGTAATATTTTCCAAAACGATTTTCAAAAGAAAGTGTAATAAGTAAATAATTCTAAGCGTATACATTTTTTTATTTCATATGGCTCGGCTAATATGATTAAAGTCGTAAGCATTTTATTGTGTCCTTTAAGCCTTTACCTTCCAAGAAAAGGTGTCAAGAAAAAGTGAAAAAGTTGAGGTATAACAGTTCCTAAAATACTTTTTCATAGTTTTTGAGATATGAAATATTTTTAGTTACCCGCTTTGGCAGTTTAACAGCCATAAACTTGTTTTCCATAAAATGTTATAAAATAATATAAATTGAACTTATTTTTACGGTGCAAAAAATGAGTAGGTATTGTGGAAACGTAAATAATATTCGTATTTATTTTAGCGTTAACCTAAGAAAACACGTAAGTAAGAAAAACAACATAGCATTTTGCTATACGAAACCTAAAATGCGCCAGTTGGATTTATATATGCCCAATTTTTACATTAAAAGATTAAAATACATTAAAATTATTTACTAAAAAATAAAAATTTACAAATATTCTTATTTGAATTGTTTCGGCCAACAAAATATTACTAATATGTTACTAATTTATAAAGCCAAAAAGTTTGTTTTATTAAAAATTTAAGCACGGGCAGGGCCGCGGGTAATTTAGTAGTAATTATAGTAAAGTCATAGAAAGGTTATATCTGTACATTTTTTTTTGGATAAAACTACGTATTTTAAAAACACATGGCGACATCTATTGTCAAATAGCTAAATAACACATAAATAAATTTTCATTAAAATGACTATTTTAATGAATAAAATAGCGCTGTTAATATTTCTTTTAAGATAAGTTTTTTTTAATAGTTTTAACATAATATATAAGTAAGTTACCTTGCTAAAATATTAATAGCATCATCGTGCTTTTACTTTAACCAGTTTTTGTATTTTTTCTCAGAAATGAGATATTTTCCTGCGGTAAAAAGAATCCTTTGTGTTGACCCGGATAACCTGCTATTACCATACCAAATTTCATAAAAATCCCTCTAATGGTTTGTCACATACAGACAGACAGAAAAAATTCTAAAAACTATAGATTCGGGCTCTATATCGCTACTAATGAATATTTCAATATGATTTTCCGAAAAAAACTTGAGTTTACGGGTTCGGCTTAGTTACAATTTTATTGTATGTATAGTTACTAATTTATGAAGCGAAAAAGTTTGCTTTACTGATAATTTAAACACGGGCGGAGCCGCGGGTGATTTAGTAGTAATTCTAATAAAATCGAAAAAAGTTCATATCTGTACATTAATTTTTTTGGGATTAAAACTACGTATTTTAAAAACACATGGCGACATCTATTGTCGAATATCTAAATGACACATAAATAAATATTAATTAAAATAACTATTTTAATGGATAAAATAGCACTTTTGATAATTTGATTTTCAAGATAAGCTATTTTTATAGTTTTTACCATATTTTGTAAGTTACCTTGCTAAACTGTTTACAAATAGTATCGTCGCGGTTATGTTCCTACCAGTTTTTGTATTTTTTTTCAGAAATGAGATATTTTCTCGCGGTAAAAAGTATCCTATATGTTGACCCGGATAACCAGCTATCATCATACCAAATTTCATCAAAATCCCTCCAGTGGTTTTTCTGTGATGCGGTAACAGACAGACAGACAGACAGACAGACAGACAAAAATTCTAAAAACTATAGATTCGGCCTCTGCATCGATAATAATGTCTATTTCAATAAGATTTTCCAAAAAATATTTAATGTACAGATTCGGCTTAGTTACAATTTTATAATATGTATAGATATAAATAGCAAGCGAAGCGAAAGTGAGTCGCTATATAACATAAAGCCAACGAGCTTTTTGTTGTAGATTCCGAAGCGAAGCCGCGGTTTCACCTAGTTTTAGTATAAAACATAAGTAGTGGCGTTCTTCTTTACTTTACTTATATCTTTCTTAATGTCCTATAAACTGTGGATACAATTATTTATTATAAATAAACTTATTATTAATAAAACAACACATTTGAATATATCAAAGCAATTAATATAATTGATTTATCTAATACCGTTTACTAAGTGAACGGAACGTGATGCTAACCCTATGTATTCCAGACAACGTATGTAAGAAAACTATCCAGACGTATAAAATGCATGTTAGTTCCGATTGGATCAGAATAATTTATTTAGACAGAAGAATCGAATACACACACGCTCTTAAGCCTAGTATTTTCTTTTATCATTATTTATAGCTTCAGGCTTTGTCCATTACGGAATATACTAATATATAGTAGAAACGGTTGTCACTACTTTAATAGCAAAAATAATAAGTTATGTGTTCACAGTTCATTTATTTACCTAACCATTAAAATACTATAAATTGTATGTAAAATGAAATATATAAAATTGTATTTAAAATAAGACACAAACATGGTTACGTCAATAGATCGTTAACAGAATAATAAAATATAATTATATTTTATTTTCTGTTTAATCAAAATGTAACGAGACTTGGAATACAATATTATAGTATACCTACTATAGTATTATAACCTTTTAAATAAAAGTATCTTTTTGGTTTTTTTCGCGGATTTATTTTGATTTTTGGTTCCCGACGTTCTTTCCCGTAACTAAGAAAGTATTATTATAACCTTAGTAAAAAGGTTTGTTCGAAGTGAGAATATTTAATACTCTCATAAGTTAAATTTAATGAATAATAAGCAAGAAGTTTTATTATATATATATATATATATATATATATATATATATATATATATATATATATATATATATATATAATGTGAATATGAATTGTGAGAAAAACCAAACTTGCGACCGTCCAATGTTTATTACGTACATCTTTTATACAGCATCATATATTTTTCACTTATAACCATAACATTTTCTGTTAAAATATATATTCCCATAAAATGAAAAACGCTGAGTAGCATCTAATATTCATGTCACGTCGCCTTTGTAGAGCTATGAATGCGTAAACTGCGCTACATTTACGGAGCGATCACATAGAGTTTGCGATAAAACATATTGATTGCCTTCAGGGAGATACATAAAAGTCTTGATAATATGAAACGTCAGATAATATAGGAGGGACTAAAATATAACTAACCTTCATGCCACTATAATAGCCTCCCATTAGAGCCATGGATGCAATAAAGTATGCGACGGCTGCGAATCTATCGCACCCGGAATATGAGGCTAATATGATACAGATAGCTGGCCCAGTCGCGGCTATAATTAAACATAATAAAACAATGTTAGATATATCATAAAATTTAATATATTATAAAAAAATGAATTATTAATAATAATAATAATAATACTCTTTATTGTACACCAAATAAAAAATGTATACAGACAGTAATTAAAAAAATAAATAAACATAGATGTACAGCAGGCGGCCTTATCGCTTAAAGCGATCTCTTCCAGGCAACCAACTATCAGGTAAAGGAGAGTGTGAGAGAAACGGTAGGCGGTGTACTTGCTATAATACAGTATTTTGACATACTTATACTTGATATACTTATACATACAATACAAATAGATAAACAATACACATATACATACAAACGTGCATACATATATAAATACATACTTACACATACTTATAGACACAACACAAAAATATAAGCGGAATACACATATACATACTAACTTATATACATACATACTTACAAGCATACATAATTATA
The DNA here is from genome assembly GCA_905404265.1 of Fabriciana adippe. Lineage (NCBI taxonomy): Eukaryota > Metazoa > Arthropoda > Insecta > Lepidoptera > Nymphalidae > Fabriciana > Fabriciana adippe. Next base: position 10,725,541 of record FR989991.1, read on the forward strand.
GATACAATTAAATAAGAAAGCACTAAAGGGACAGGTAATACTATAATAATATTACTATATATTTTATTATAAAAGAAAATGAACTCTTTTTAACGTCCCACTGCTGGGCAACAGCTTCCTCAATGTAAGAAATCTCAGGGCATAATCAATCACGCTAAATGAATGTGGGTTGAAAAATTTTACATGTCCTAGAGTAGCTTAAAAACTTCTTTTAGTCATCTATGGCAGCGAACGAGCGAAGTAAGGGTAAATAGCTAGTATTATTATATTAAAATTAATCAAATGTTTTTTTACCAATAGTTGTATGAATAATTCTTCCAGTTTTAATTGAGTGCCATTTACGCTTGACACAGAAATCGCACGCCCATCCGAAGATGAAAGCACTTATCCACATAGCGAGGTATGGCATTGCCGTCAGTGTTCCTGTTGTTGCAATATTGAATTTGAGTACATCTGTCATATATTTTGGTAAGTCGGTCACCATGGTGTAGTAGCCCCAGTCGTGGCCGACCTGTATAGAAAATAATTATTTTCATAAAACATTGTAAAGAATTTAAGTGCACTCAACATAAAGTATTGATACAGGATTAAGTTAGCTTAAGCCTCCATGAGATAACGACACCCGATAGGCAACATTGATACTTTTATTAATTAATCTGGTACTTACATAAAATATATAATATATTTCTATTAAATGTCGATATGTATGTATGTACGTCAATATTATGCAAGTAACATGATTTTGCACATAAAAAACTACATTTTATGGATCAACAGTTTTCTCTTTGCATCTCTACACTACATTTGTTTCGGTTCTTCTCTTTTATCAAAATAACTTTAAAAGTTATAGAATTGCTACATATATGATGATTATAAAATATCTTGACGCTTTATATTCTATATTTAATTTTGATAATATTTCATCATAAAATAAACAAACTATATAATTTAATAATTTTTCTTACAATGTTCGTTAGGAATTTAACATAAAGTTTCAACGAAATAACTTACCGCGGCGAATAATAGGGCCCAGGCCGGTACAGATCTAACAATTGCCTTCCAAGGTACAGGATCCCTTACATTGGATTTTTCCGAACTTGTAACCGTTTCATTCAGATATTTCAGTTCCTTATCTGATATGAACGGATGAGTGTTTGGTGTACTATAGCAAAAGATACTCTGTAAATTAAATTTAATATTTATGTAAAAAAATATAGTCTAACCACTAGTGTGGGTAGTTGAAGATTTTATTGTTAAGTAACTTTTACACCCCTACGTGTAGATAGGTATCGAGTATTACTGCTGCCCGAGGGAAATGTACTCTACTTAATTTGTAGCATAAAAGTTTTTATTCCTATCAAATTATTAGTAACTAATCGATTCCTGCTATCTCACTTCTATACATAATATACTAAAATTGTAACTGAGTCGAATCTGTACATAAAATATTTTTTGAATAATCTTTTTGAAATAGTCATTATTATAGATGCAGAGGCCGAATCTATAGTTTTTAGAATTTTTGTCTTATGTCTGTCTGGAAACGCATTACGAGAAAACCACTGGACAGATTTTGATGAAATTTTGAATGATGATAGCTGTTTCTCCGGTCAACATATAGGAATCTTTTTACTGCGGGAAAATATCTCATCTCAGAGAAATCTATACTAAACGTTAAAACGTAACTAGGGACGAACCCGAGCGGAGCGAGAGTGAGTCGCTAGTTCATTTATATAACTTTGACATTCTTTTTACAGTCAAGGTCAATTAACACAACTTTTGAAAATTTCCATATATATTCCACCCCCAGAATGTTCAAGAAAAATGTCTTTTATGTTTTAAGACGTGCTCTATAGTTTCCTATTACGGCTAAAGATACAATATAAGGAAGTAAAATTATATAACAACATTAGCAAGAGTATACAACTATTGATAAAAATAGTTATTTACTATTTATTTTAAACTTCTAGTTTATAAAATCACAAGGAAAATTTGTATATTTATACTTTTTCCTTTCAAGATAACTACCATTAAATACTTAATAACTATTTCCCAAATAATTTACTTTATTAAGAATGCCTCATACTAAAATAAGATTGAACTTTTTGTTATGTTTGTAATACGTACCCAAGCAATAAACCACATAATTCCAAAGCAGCCGAAGAAGTAAAATACATTAGCCCAATCACCACCTCCTGCCATCAAGAAACCTGACATGAATGAACCAAAAATATTTCCTATTTGTGCTCCTCCGAATACTAAAGCACCTTGACGTGACCTTTCATGAGGTGGCACCCACCGAGCGAGCACTATCATTAAAGCTGGCATTGTTGGACCCTGAAAATTAAGCAACATTACTTATTATTACTTTTTAACAGGAAAATACATAGAAACAGATTTTAAAATTACTTAAACTAATTATTCCACACTTGATGTGTAAACTATTCAATATAAAGGAATTATAGAATCGATTTACAATTGGCGAAGATATCGAATAACATACCACAACAAAAAAATTAAATCGTTTCCTCCTTTTTGAAGTCGGTTAAAAATAACGTCTTTTCCTAAAGATCCCTATAAAAACTTTGCTTATGCACTTGGCAGTAATTTCATAATGGTATTATTTGATCGATTTTAATAAAAATTGACTGTTTTTTTATTTAAGACGTTGACTTATTTCTTAAACTGCTTTTGAGCTCAGTTCGGTCTAGCATTCACTTAATACACGTCATAATCAGACCAACAGAAATGCTATTTGATTGTTGCGCCTTTCCCTTCATACCAGCAGTTTAGTATTAGAATTACTAAAACTATGTAATAGTAATAGTACCTTTTGAAGGAATTTATTTATTTATTTATTTATGTACCATAAAATATATGTTATACAAAATAAAGTAACAGAATGTCGACAAAGGATAATTTATCTCTTTAAGAGATTTCTTCCAGAAACCCTTCAATAGTGAGAAAATAAGTTAATTTAGAGCGGTGTAGGTACAGTATAGCATTAAATGTTTATAAACTTAATATTAAAATATAACAACTAAGTATTATAATTATACAAAAGTAAATATATCTAATGAATTTAAACCTGCCTGTACTATAAATATGTATCTATTTAATTATTGCAATTTACATATTAAATTACGAAAAAGAAAATGTCTTTTTAAATTATTTTTCAATGATTATGAACTACTAGCGGCTCACCCTCGCTTCACTCGGATTCGCCTCTAGGAAAACAAAAACAAACCTATCCCACGGGAACCGTTCAATTTTTCGGGATAAAAAGTAGCCTATGTGTTATTCCAGACTATAATCTATCTTTCTGACAAATTTTATCCAGATCCGTTCAGTTGTTCTGGCATGAAAGAGTAACAAACATACATCCATACTCACAAACTTTCACATTTATAATATTAGTATAGATTACTTACCTCGCCCATGCCTTGTAAGACACGAAGTATAAACAGCCATGTTGCACCTCCAGCTTTTACAACTACAGGAGTTAGTAGAGTAAAGATAGCTGTACTCAGAAGACCAATTCCTAACGTCCATTTACCACCGTACCTCTCAGCTAAGTATCCACCAGGGATTTGTGTAATCGCATATCCATAGTAAAAGCCACTAAGTATAAGGCCTTGTGTCGATTCAGACCAGTCGAAGATAGCGTGCTGTAAAGAAAAAATAAAATCCTTTATATTATATCATTTTTCGCACTAAGAAATAAAAGTTCTTTTAGTCATAAATAATATATTTTATATATTAGCTTAACTTCTACTTTATCCTTTTATAAGCTCTACATTCTTTTTACATAACTGTATCAATGACCATGGATTACTTATACTGTATACAGGCGACATTGCACCACTTCAATTTGTGACGGATACATATTTTAACGACGACGATAGGTTTGGACGAATCTACATACTTAATAATTTTACGTTATAATAAAAAAATTTCTAGCGCAATAGGATATATTTTGAATGTATAATTAATTTTATTAAATTATATTAAAAAAGGTATAGCTATAACTAGTATTATATTCCTCGGAAAATTAATACTATTTTGTTCAAAAGATTTTGCTAACGTAGTAATATTACTTCATATTAACTTACTGGTCTAAGTGAAACAGTTCCATTAACGAATAGTTCACTATCATCAGGACATGCTTCAGGATCGAAGTGTGCTTCTTCACTCTTGGTGTTATTAACCATCTGTGTGACAGCGAGGTTCAAGCAGACGCGCATGGTATACGCGTTGCACACAGCCAGCAGTCCCATAATCCCGAGGACATACCGCTGGGGAATTAGGAACACTAAGCAAAGAAATGAAATGTTGTAAAAATATATACATATACTAGCGACTCACCCTCGCTTCGCTCGGGTTCGTCCCTAGCTTGCATTAAATCACGATTGATCAGTTTTTGACCGGAGAGGAAAAATGATTAAATTACTAAAATGGCTATTAAAAAATAAGGGTTGATCGTAGAAGGGTGAAAATTGAGGATTGTATGTATTTTTGTATGTTGTATCATAAAAAAATAGAAATTAAAAATTTTGTCTAAAAAATAAAAAAAAAATTTAGGGGTGGACTACCCCTAACATTTAGGGGGATGAAAAATAGATGTTGGCTGATTCTCATAGATACCGGATAAGCACAAAAAATTTCATCAAAATCGGTCAAGCCGTTTCGGAGGAGTATGGCAACGAAAACTGTGACACGAGAATTTTATATACATATATATTAATCGAACTGCTAATATAAAGAAATACTATTTAAATAAGACAGTTTGTATGTGTGTATGTTTGTCATTCCTTAATACTAAAACGGGTGGACGAATTTGGAAAAAAAATTGTATACAGACGGACTATAACGTGGAGACATAGCTACTCCTATAAGGCATCTAGGAACGCGTCAAAGCGAAGCCAGGACTTTATATATGTACATAATTTTGTGCATGTATTGTGCTACTTGAGCTGATAGCGAAAGTTGAAATTATATCCATTCTATACAATGAAACGTTTTAGTAAAGTTAGTGTATAAAGTGCTTTGCTTCATTTACCTAAAGTCTAGACATTCTTGTGTAGCTAATACATAAGTAGGTAAACACTATTTTCTACTTTATTTTATTTTACCAATATCGTCCCTACCATAGAGCTAGCAATATATTTTCCAATTCAAGTTTTAGTGCTTCACTATCAAAAACTAGATGCCATATCCTACATTGATCGATACCTGGCAAACTACTTTATAGTCCAATCAAGTTTTTCCCTGCGTCGAATCATGTTCTCTAGGGTTGTCTATGCCAATGTTAGAAAATTAACATATGCTCCATGTTTTATTTATATGAAATTATATATATCTAACGATTTATGGAAAATATTACGTATAGCATAAAACTGACTTGTAATTAATGAAGTTTTACATTTCTGCAATAATGACGCAATAAACAGTATTGATTATTTATTCATACCGAGTCATTTATCAGTATAAGACTCCACTCGACCTACATAGAATTGGGTGAATGATGTACTTACGTTTTGACACCTTCAGTCGCCATCCTTGTAACATTGCAACGTAGAAAACGAAAATTAAAGCGCCAAGAGTGACCTTTGTCGACCTGAAAATAAAACATTATCTCTGAATTATTTTATTGACATCTAAAATCTTTTATTTCATTATTTTTTCTCCTTTATATGAAGTAAAAGTTCACTTGTAATTACTTATTTTAAGTCAGTTTCAAAGTTAGCTTCTCGACAAGTGTATGCCATATGGAAGAAACGATCGTAAACATTTACCACTTTAGTTTACTATAGGTATTCTTAATTTTTAGGTCAACGTATTGTATATTTTGTTTTTTTAAACAATTATTTTTGCTATCGCGAAATTTATACATAATAAAATAAAAGTTTAACGAATCGCTGTCTGTACATGGAAGATGTTTTAGAGAAACTATTATTGAAGATCTTTATTAACGCAATAGAACCCAAAACAATGATTTTTAGAATTTTCGTCTATTTATCTGTGCGTTTGTGCGCGATAATCTCAAAAACGGCTCAACCGATTTGGGTGCGGTTTTCACTAATGTATTGGGGTAAGCTTCACTTAACATTTAGTATTTGTTTTATTTCAATCGGTTCGCCTAGGGACGAATCCGATCGAAGCGAGGGTGAGTCGCTAGTAAAGAATAAAAGGTATATCAAAATATTCTTCTTTTATTAAGTAGTGTGCTGTGTTTTGATGTAACATATACATACATTATACATAATATAATGATTAGGAAGTAATTTGTCATATGAACGTTTAATGTATAAAAATGGGAATCGGAATCGAAAAAAATATTCTATTTAATTTCTATTCTATTGGTAAAAACGTCTATAAACTAAGTACAATATAAAACCTAGACTAATTTCGATAAATACTAAAAGTATTTAAGTTTTCTGTTAATTATACCTTAATTTTTAAGATATTTACCAGCCAATTGACTTAATCAGAAATAAGGTGCTATTATGGCCTAAACGGTAAGAATGCTAATGCAAGTTGATTAATAATTTCAAGGCTGTCAAGTGAATGTGGAGAGCGTTGGACACTAAGTCCTAGTTCACGTGTTCGATTCCCATATGAGGTCGACCTTTTTATTAAACATTTTTGATGTTTGTCTTAGATTGGCGATAATTGAGGCTCAAGACACTATATACCTATCTCATAGTATCATAAAGTTAATATACGAATAAATCATATATTACTAACGACTCACCCTCGCTTCGCTCAGGATCGTCCCTAGCTTGTTTCCCAATATAAACTTTCATCCCCATTTTCACCCTCTTAAGGGATGATGTCCGGGATAAAAAGTATCCTATATTCTAACCACGGTCTCAAACTATCTTACCAAATTTCATCTAAATTGGTTTAGCAGATCCAGATATTATCCCCTATAACCTCACAAACTCACAAACTTTACCTTTTTATAATATTAGTATATACTTATTAATAAGTTGAGTCAAAGCAAATATAACAAATTAATATTTATATGTCAAAGATACACAAATAAAATTTACATAATAAATAAACTTCAATACATTTTGTTGCTTAATTTTATTATATAATATTAGGAAATAAAATAATTTACCTGAATTTCGTATACTATCCAAGACCTTATTGATTTTTAAATGTTACGATATTACCGGTTTAACACGGTATCATATCTTGGATCACGAGGGCACGTCAAAAGTAATCTATCTCCTCAACATGTATTAACATATTCATTGCTAACCAAGTTTATACCAACAGGTGTAGTTATCGGTAAGATAACTATCTTTCAATAGTAAGTATTATATCTCGACATCTCGTTGTTTGACATTTTTATCAATTTTAATCTCTGAGTAAGTTCCACGTTTGAGTTTTGAGCGGTTAGGTTACCGCTCAAACTGATTCCTAACATCTTTCTAAATAATCTATGCATAAAATAAAACTGTAGAAGTCGAATGCCTGTACATAGAAAAAAAAATGCTAAAAACCTAGTCAGGGGGATGTAAGAAGAGACATAGAACAAATCCAGATTTTTTTTTATTTTTTGTTTCTCTGTCTATTTGTCTGTTTGTACGGGCTAACCTTCGAAACTGTTGGACCATTTCAGATACTTTTCATCCTAAAAAATTAAAGAGTTTCCATGGATAGTTAAAAAATTATAGTAACTTATAAAGCTTAGTACACAAAAACTACTGATTGGATTTTAATGAAACTTTACAATAATATTGTGCATATATCAAAATAACATATAGGCTACTTTTTATTCCGGAAAAATGTACGTTTCCCGAGGAATAGATTTATTTATTTTTTTTATCTAGAGGCGAACCCGAGCTAAGCAGGGTGAGCCGCTAGTTGATAACTAAAAATATTATATGGAAATGAATGTCAAAGCATGTCCTTTCTATATAATATCCTATATCTAAATAATATACTCATAATAAGTTAACCCCGCACATTTTAGAACCAATTATAATTTTCTTAAATAAATCAAGTTTTGTTAAATAACTTTTAGCTTTATAAAAGTAGCTAGAAAAAACGTAATGAAACAAATTGCGAATAAAAATTGTCATACATAAGTGTAGGTTTTACCTGTTATTATCTTAGATTATGATCTTGAGATGTCTATATTGAGAGCGTGCCAATAACGCAAATAACACTTGGAAGATGTAAAAAATAATGCAAAGTGTTTAAAATTTTCGGGTACAACAATCAAAAGAACAAAATATAGTAGCTTCTCGCCATTAACTCTATGTTACTTAATTAACCTGTCGAGAAGCGTGGGCACATCGGTGTGCCAGTTAACAATTGATTTCTTAGAAATTATCCAGAAAATTATCCAGGAGGTGTTAAAATGTTTACCTCATTCAAGTGTCGAACCCGCTATAGTGATAGTGACATTGCCATCTGTCTAATTCCTATACCTTATACAACATATGAGTTTAAAACATGTTACACCCAATTTCTGAAAGGCTGATTATAATCGTGTTTAACTAACACGTCTGTTAATTTAACATGTCGGTCAAATCAGTTAAATTTCTGAAATATTGTTCAGAGAAAATTTAATACTTAATTATCATATTAATTAGACGTGTAGTTTCTCTTTAATTATTCTAACACTGTTCAAATTAGACATTATAATATATCGTACGATTCTTCATTCTAAACCGTTAAATAAATTAAAAAAAAATACTTTGTATTAAAAGAAAAACAAGTTATCTGCTGTCATAGTTGACTCAAAATGCCACGTTTCAATTTATTATTGTTATCGTAATTTTCATGCATAAAACGATCTAAAGGTTTTCCCTTTCCCCTAAAATTTCAATGAAATGAAAATTTGTAATCTTTTAGAGCTAATTCAAAAACATGTACGAAAAATGTTTCATTTCAAACAATACAGCACAGTAATACAAAAAGTTTATACCTTTATTTACGTTACACATTTAGGTACAATACTTGTATTGTCACAGTTTAATATGTAATTCGTCTTATACATTGAAACATTTCCATCGTATTTACCAGTAACATTATTAGATTTTTCGTGATGTTGTATCGATTTTTAAATTGTTCATCATTATAATGCGCGAAAGGATTCATCATTTTTAAAAAAACTCTTGTCATTTGATCTTCATCATCTCTACTAAGAATGCTTATGCTCTAATGCCGGACAGAGATATGATAATATTCACCAACAAAAGATAATGTAAAGTTGTACAAAAAAAATATATAATAAACAAAAATATACACTTTGGTGACCAAATTTTATCACAAACACGTAATGTTCTTCATAAAAGTGCTTTACATATCTTATAAATGAATATTCGTGGAAAAAATGGTGGATTCACATAAGTAAACAATTTAAAATGTTAATTTGCCGAGTACCACGAATTACTTGATAACTGTTTGATATAATTTTAAGCTACAATAATTATTAAGGCGTTATCAACGTTGCAGAAACTCAGAAATGGTGTTTGACATATTACGTTTCTTTTAATAAATTTAACTGAACTGTTAACTGACAAGATAATCAATTTAAAATATTATTCTTATCAACTCATTTGACACTTACCAAGAGATTTATCCGTTGACTAGCGGAACTAAGAACGTTTTAACTGTTACTATAGATTTCTCAGAGATGAGATATTTTTCCGCAGTAAAAAGTTCTATATGTTAACCCGAATAACCTCATACCTATCTATGTACCTCATAGCTATCACCATACCAAATTTCATTAAAATGTGTCCAGTGGTTTACTCGTCATACTTTCCCGGACAGACCGACAAAAATTCTAGAAACTATAGATTCGATCTCTGTATCGATAATAATGACTATTTCAATAAGATTTTTCAAAAAATATTTAATGTACAGATTTGACTTGATATGAATAGATTAGTTATGCATTGATCAGCCTTATCGATCCAGAAAGCTAGAAATCTGATGTTAATCATAAAATATTATTTATATATTGTTTCGTGCTGATGTTCTGGGACCGAAAATGAAGCTTCACTTGCAATATAGATGTTTCATTGATCTTTCGTACACGAGATCGACTTAAATTTCATGTACTTACATACACATTTATCCTAGTTAATGACTAAATACCTTTAGTTTTATTACTACTATCACGGAACTTCATTCTCGTTATCTCTTCTCAATCTTAACCTAACTCCAAAAAACTACTTGCTATATATACATACATAAGAAAAGAACAGCATAGTAATAGCAATATCGTATTGCTGAAAGATTATATATATATATATATATATATATATATATATATGTGTGTGTGTGTGTGTGTGTGTGTGTGTGTGTGTGTGTGTGTGTGTGTGTGTGTGTGTGTGTGTGTGTGTGTGTGTGTGTGTGTGTGTGTGTGTGTGTGTGTGTGTGTGTTTAATATATACATTAAAAACCTTGGCGAAACTGTAGGTGTAAGTTAGTGATGGCTAAAATTATTTGAATTGCATTATCCTATTATTATAATAAACGTGCTTACGTTTCTTTTATTGTGTATTTAATTGGTAATTAATTTTCCCATGGCCACGAGCGGTGAAAGGTAGACGTTAGATCGTTGTTAATATTTATTACGTTACTGTGGTTACGTATCATATTTTTTTCATTAAAATTTTGTTATGGTTTAATTTAGGTCTATTTAAAGCACTGTATAATTCATTCCAATTTTTAATTCTTCATAAAACATTTCTAATAATATTTTGTTGATGGACAATTACTTAACAGGTAAAACTGTATAATACCTTTTATCTCGTCGGGGCAAAACCTATTTTGTGAATGTAAAAAATTAAAAGCACTTTTTTTCTAAAGTGGGAAAATTTAATATCAAAATATAAGAAATATAATTACCTAATAAATTAATGAACATCTGTAATAAATTAACTAAGACCGGTTGTGAAGGATAAAAATCTTGGTACTCGTAAGTCCCGGAAGGCATGTATCATGTATGTGACATTTTATGGTATATTTAAGATGATCATACAAGATACTATGAAGATTTCATTTTCCAAAGGAAGTTACTAGATTTGTAATTGAATTTATTTCTCGTTAACTCACATTTAAATAAATTTTATAGAAAAAAATCTCTTCTTATTTTTTAAAAAGGTTTATAACAATCAAATTACCGATTCAAAACATTCTATTTGATGTTTGCTTAACAAACAGGTACATCGGCTACAAAACCACAAAAAAATTTATTCCTTTCAAAGAAAAAATCTCATTAATTCATTCCCTTAGCGGTGGAATATGTTTTTCGTTTAGAACTTTTAAGGTCTATGTAACTTATACAGGGCCGGATTCAACCTTAATGGGTAAAGTTTTGATTTTTGTTTATTATTATTATTTTTTTGAAAAATGCAAAAAATTAATTTATTTGTAAATGGTTTCAATTTTTAGAAAAATGTACTAGTTATTTATTTTAATTAATCATTTTTTGGAAAATAAAGAAAGCGTCTCCGAATTTTGCCGCTGGCACTAGCCCCGAATGCCCCTAGTATAAATCCAGCGCTGAACCTATATAAGAAAAGAATTATGTAAATGCATTTGCAATTGGGGAAGACATAACGTAACGTACCTACCCACAAACTGGCACTGAAAATAAATTGACAAATGTTATCGACAAAACATGTCAATCTCTTACAACGATATGTTATATGTTTGTTACGTCACAGCCGATGAAAAGTTGGAATGAAACCTTTAATATCACGTTGTCCTATTAAACATACTATGCTTGATTGGTTGTCCCTAATACGCAGAAATGCTATTTGTGGAGTAAATATTGTAGGTGTATTCAAACACGGCAAGGCAGTGGTAGCCCAGTGGTAACGCGCTCACTTGGGAAACCGAGTGAAGCGGGTTCAAATCCCAGGTCTCGCACCTCTGATATTTTCATGTGCGAATCATTTCTAACATGATTACCACTTTGCCTTACGGTGAAGGAAAACATCGTGAGGAAACCTGCATGTCTGAGAGAACCTAGCAAGTTTTCGAAAGACATGTGAAGTCCTCCAATCCGCACTTGGCCAGCGTGGTGGACTATGGCCTGATCCCCCTCGTATTGAAGGGAGGCCCGTGCCCAGCAGTGGGACGTTAAAAAGGGTTGAATTCATTCATTCATATTCATTCATTCAAACACGAAAACGCGTAAAGCCTTTAAAGTCCTTATGTAATAATCATTTATATGATGTTTTTATAATATTTTTTATAATTTAGAATATTTATTATAAAACATTTATATGGAATAAAGGTTAAAATATATTAAGACAATAACCTTAATAATGAGATTTTAAATGTCAAGTCGACTATAAGAAGCTTAACAACAGCCTACTATCAGTTTCTACATAAGCTTGTAAATTAAAGGGCCTGCCTGTGATTTCGACATAACGACCGTATATTGAAATCATGCTTATTGGCACGATACAAATGGCTTGGTTTGACTTAACTTTTTGGAAAAAAACTTTTATCTGAATAATTGTGGCTGAATCGATTTTAGTAAAACTTTTTTAACGGATATATATAACTTGAATAAGAGTGACAGGTTATTTCGCTCTTACTCGCCTTAAACAATTCTATAAAACCATGGTGAAAACTATTTTGATTTTACTACTTACTATACCTACTTAATATATTATGTACGAAATATGAGAGCATATTTATGGATAACTAGTTTAAGTCTACGGTGTTGACGTGCCATCAATTCATAAGTTGAAAGTTATGATATTAATAAGTAATATTAAGGCTAAACTTTTGTCCAACCGAAACATCTAACTAGGATGGTAAGTATCCTACGTATTACTGTAGGATATGACTTTTCCGAGTGCCAAGTGACCTCATATAATTGAGTCTCAAACAAGCAAATATCTTCACAAAGTTTCACATTTATAATATTAATAAGTTTCAATGAAATTTGGGAGCGTAAACAAAAATCCACTTTGTATTCAGTTGTTGAGCAAGCGGCGAACGACTGGAGCCAGATCGATTCTAAGAGGTCGACTACTTTCCGAGCACGATATAAACTCAATTCATTCGCATAACAGGTGCTTAATATTACATTTTTTAAACAAAAGAACTTGTATTCTCAGTTAACCGAAAAATTTTGTCAGTTCTTACTCGATTGATTTGGACGAATAATTTTTATTTAAGACACACAAATTGGTACCTATGCTCCGCCATTTCGATTTTTAAAAATACCTATATATCCTATGGCATTCGAGTTATCAAAACGAATCTAACGACGTATGAATCGTTAAAATCGGATGAACCGTTTAGTAGTTACGAAGAACAAAAAATTGGATATACATACATACGTACATTCAAACAGTTCAAACACATAACCCTCCTTTGAGCTACCGCACATCTCGGTTAAAAATAATACGGGGATTCCCATCAATGCAATTGAGTATTATTTCTTAGCATTCTAGTGGTTATAAATAACACACTAATAGTAAATCATTTTAATTGTTTAAAAAACAGTATACTATTTTTATTTCACTTTCAATGTGAGTTAACAATTTAATAGTTTGTCGAGTTTTTCACACATATGACGTAAAAATGAATTCGAAAAAAGTGGAATGAATCAGGGGATTTACCATTGAGTATTAAGTTTTTGTTTGATTCTATATTTTTCTTTCGTAAAATAATTTGTGCTTTTAAATATGTTTACATTAATACTAACTTAAACAGATTAAAATATTATTTAACTTTTAAAATAAAACGTTGATTATAAAATTCCTACTTTTATAAAGAAACCATTCAACGATGGTATTCTAAGTAACTCTAAATATACATAAATAGGATTACATTAAGCTGTCATATGAAAAAAAAAACATATTTTTAAAAAAAAAAGCTACTTACCATTAACGTAATGCCACAATAAGAAGTACTTGGTAAAATCTTTTTCTTTTACACTAAACAACTTTATTCATACTAATCTAAAGAATAAAATCAACATATTTATTGCAAAATCGACCAAGAAAGTACCTTCTACGGCACTACCGTATCTAAAATTCCTCTGTAAATACACACGTGACGTAACTAATAACAGAACAAGTAAAAAGATACGCTACATTACGTAAATGCCTTAACATTTTATTGAACACATTTAAATTTCGCTGATTAAAATAATTGTTAAAGCAACTGTACATTATCTATATATACATAAAATGCTTTGTCCTGACTGACTGACTGATCGATCAACGCACAGCCTAAACCGCTGGTCGTAGAAACGTGAAATTTGGAGAACATATTCCTTATACAATGCAGGCATCCGCTAAAGGATTTTTCGAAATTCATCCCCTAAGGAGGTAAAATAAGGGATAAAAGATAGTATGAAACTCTGTCATTCTTAACGCGAAATGCACAGAAAGTTGTATTTAGTTTTAAGATGAAAAATAAGAAATATATGTATTAATTTTTTTTCGAAATTCATCCCTTAAAAGGGTAAAAGGGGGTGATAAAGTTTATATGGGTAAACAATTATTTATGATCAGAACTACTTGGAACCTGATATTAATGCTTTTCAATACAATTAAATATGTATTTTAGCATTTTTTAAAATTCATCCTATAAGGCTGTCAAATAGGGGATGAAAGTTTGTATGAAACTCTGTAATTGATGCACGGAAAATGGTATTTATTTTTAAAATAAAAACTAAAACAATACAAATATCATTTTTATTTACGAAATTCATTGCTTAAAAGGGTAAAAGGGGGTATGCTATTTATATCAGGAAAAAATTGTTTATGATCAGAATTACTTCAAACTTGGTATTGATGCTCTTCAATACAATTAAACAAACATGTATTGTAGATTCTTTTTTAATTCAGCCCCTTATTTTTTCGTAGTTTGATCGCGGGCGAAGCCGCGGGTTCTGCTAGTATTCAATAAAGAAAAGTAAGTTATATTTTTTACCAAAATATGTAACTTCAAAATCACTAAAAATAATTATCTATACTATAATAGAGCAGTAACTTAGCGAAATCTGAACATGAAATATTTTTTTAAAACAATAACCTGACCCTGGGAATGACATAGGATAGTTTTCATTCCGGAAAACATGTGATTTATACGGGGGTGGAAGATTGAATGGGGAATCAATCATTTCTCAAGGAAGGGATATTTTTTTATTTTATACTAGTGACTCACCCTCGCTTCGCTCGGGTTCGTCCCTAGGTATGTTTTTTTTTTGGGTTAAACCGTAATTCTTTTTCTGAAATAAAAGTAGCCTGAGTTACTCCTTATAATATCAGCTATCTGCCAATGAAAGTCCCATTAAAATTGGTCCAGCCATTTCAGAGATTCACCGGAACAAACAGACAGACAGACAAACATTTAAAAATGGTGTTTTTCTTATAAGTACCGTATATAATTCCATATGCATTTTGTATAAAGCTGTTATTTTGACATTACAAATAGACAATTCAATTTTATTTATCTGTATATACTTACACTTACCTACTTTTAACTATCTACGTACATTGTACATATACATATTTAATCTATTCTATACTTACCATTATAATGATTATAATGTACCTAGGGACGAACCCGAGCAAAGCAAGGGTAAGTCGCTAGTTCTATATAAAATAATTACCCTAATCTGATCACTTAATGTCATAACAGATTCATTAAAAATACAGAATCATGTAAGTTACGGAGGGGATTGCAAAAACATACAAAAAATGCACAACCGAATAACTACATTTCGTCGAATATTAATTACAGTAATTAAAGTTTAACACTAATATTATATATAGATACCTACCCAATCGCGTATCTCATCTTTTTTCAGTTAAAAAGCAATAATTTATACAGTTTTTTTTATATTCTAAAATATAAAATTCTACACACGTCATCAATAATTCAATACTATAAATATGTTCACTTACTTCTTCTGAAACTGGGTAATATCCGTCTCTTGTACATGTTTTCCTGTCACCATTATATCGCACTTAGTATTTATTTAACATGCATAAAAACTTGCACATACACTTACATTAATATCACAAAAAACATAAAACATAAGCACTATATGTCAGTAATAACGGCTTGAGAAATTATATAACACAGTAGCACTTTTCATAAGTAATTACTAAATTAAATAAGTCCTTTTACTTTCAACAACCGGCTTTTAATAAAAATATCTCGACAAAGGCAGTGAATAATAAGGAATAATAAAATATTATACAATTGTCGATTTATATTTGCTGTGGTTCACTATATTTTTTGTGTTATTTGTATAAAAAAAACTAATGTTGGATTAACTTTTGTGTGGATTTATATTATAACAATTGTTTCTAAATTAGGTATTTAACAGAAAAACTGTTTATGAACTATGGACCTATCATCGAGTAAATGCCTTTTTAGGTACTACCATATTATTATATTTAATCTATAAAAATTTAGAAAATTTCTATGGAAATATATGTGTAAGTACCTCTACGATCACTATCGATAGGCTTAATATGCGTGACTATAATTTCTAAAGCATTCAAACAACTAAAAATAAAGTTTTATAAAAGTATGTCTGTATGTCTGTCTATATAGTCATAATTAGTATAATACTTTAGATTAACCTTAATATTTGACGTTTTTAAATGACACTATTTTTTTTTTATTTCCGAAGTTTTAAATGCTTTACATCAAAAAAACATACTCATCGGAGAGACCTAGAAAAGTAGGGCCAGCATTTGAAAAGTCGTGATCAAAAAATCTAAATAAATTCGGAAAAAAATGCATTATTAAATTATTATAATATAACTCCTACTTATCTATATATACATAAAATGCTTTGTCCTGACTGACTGACTGATCAATCAACGCACAGCCTAAACCGCTGGTCGTAGAAACGTGAAATTTGGAGAACATATTCCTTATACAATGTAGGCATCCGGTAAGAAAGGATTTTTCATATGTCATCCCCTAAGGGGGTAAAATAGGGGATAAAAGATTGTATGAAACTCTGTCATTCCTAACGCGAAATGTACGAAAAGTGGTATTTAGCTTTATGATGAAAAATAAGAAATATCTGTATAAGATTTTTTTCGAAATTCTCCCTTAAAAGGGTAAAAGGGGGTGATAAAGTTTATATGGGCAAACAATTATTTATGATCAGAATTACTTGAAACTTGGTATTAATGCTCTTCAATACATTTAAATAAATACATATTTTAACATTTTTTGAAATTCATCCCATAAGGCTGTCAAATAGGGGGTGAAAATTTGTATGAAACTCTGTAATTGATGCACGGAAAATGGTATTTACTTTTAAAATGAAAACTAAACTAATACAAATATCACTTTTTTCGAAATTCATCCCTTAACCCTTAAATCGATAACGGGACCTCCAGGATACGTTACTTAAAGAAAAAAATTTAGAGTGTTGTTTTTATAATAAAATTACTTTTAACATTTTTGAAACATTTTAAATATATTTAAGTTAAATAGAAAAAATAATTTAAACTAGTGACACTACAATTTATCCGTCAAAGTTAAAATGAATTTGAGGCGGCCACGAGTCGCATCGACTCAGGTTAGTTTTTAATGTATTTCTTTTAATTTTTTAACTAACCAACTGTCAAGTATGCTGTTTATTGAAAGAATATATGTTAAATAATGAATTAAAATTTAATATTTTAACTTTCCATTTATATTAATAATATTATGACGTCGGAAGCGTGTACGTGCCCCGTGGTTCCCGTTGCCAAGAGCATCGTAAGTTACCGATTAAAAGTAACGGGTACCACGGAATACGTTGCCAATTTGTTAACAGTTTACATTTCTGTTTATTTTTTTAATTTTACCTATTATTTATTATTTGTGTAGTGTGGTGTGGCTTCAGTGTTTGAAATTAACAAGATCGCACAAAATTTTAGCCTTGATTCCTTTGCGAAATGCTTTTCTGATGATGCAAGTATTATTTCTGATAGTGAACATCATTTAAAACCCTTTCCTTCACCACATAAGCTCAGATCCACCTTCATTTGATTCCTCTTATGAAAACTTACACATTTTCGATAATGACGAAGATGGTAATCGAACAATAAACTATGAACATGGACCATTGACACCAACCTGGTGATGTTTTTCCATCCCCTTCAATAAACAATTTCTCACATAAAACTCTATACAGTCGCTTCCTCCACCATCAGTTTCTATATATTCACCCGTCACTCCTCTTACAAGGCGTAAACGTAAACAAACTTCTAGAGAAATAATTGCAAAAAATAAAGGAAAATAAATTAGTTCTAAGTTATAACTGGACAAAAGCTTTATTTCGACACAGAGCTTTAATAGATAATAACTTACACGAACTCCACAAGACCCAATTAGACACAATATTAGATTATTTTCATTTCTTTATCTCGCTAGACATAATTACATATATAACAAAAAAGCTAGGTAAATCAGTACAAGTAACGGAAGGCGATATAAAAAGCTTTTTGACTATACACATTATGATGGGTATTGTAAAAATGCCAGCTTATACTGATTATTGGGCGAAGATGATTCGGTATGCTCTTGTAGCAGATATCATGAGTTTAAAAAGGTAAAAAGGATTTTGTCGACAATATTAACGATGACAGCTTAGACAGATATTTTAAAATATTTCCCATTATGGAGAAAATTCGTCAATTCTTACAATTTGAAGAGGAGGGTAAGATATTTCTTACTCTATCGATAAAATGATGATTCCCTACAAAGGCAAAAAATATATTAAGAACAAACCAAAAAAATTGGCTTTTTCCTGAAGTTCAAGAGAAGAAAGCACGTTGTCGCTACTGCAAAGAAGGAAAAACTAGGGTGTTTTGTATAAATTGTAAAGTTAGTCAGTGTTTTTTTGTCATGGGAGAAAAAAACTCGCAAATGTTTAAGCCTATTCTAGTAAATAAAGGTATTTTTATAAATAATAATTTTTTTTTTAATTATAAGTGTTTTTTTCACAATTCGGCAATGTATACTCTGGTACCCGTAATAAAGCATTAGTTCTTCATACAGAAGTTGGCGTCGTATCCTGTGGTACCCGTTAATTTTCTCGAAAATGGAAAATCGTATAATTTTTTTAATATTTTTCCTATGATGCAGGGATAATATAAAACCAAGTAAATCCAAAAGATACATATTTCATCAATATTTTTCATTTTGCCAGTTTAAGGGTTAAAAGGGTAAAAGGTACAGCAAAATAAAAATAGCACTTTATATATGTAACTTAAAAAATAAGGAGAAGGGAGAGACTCTTCAGGTGTAATTAGCATTGGGTCCTTAAAAATAACGTAGATATTAGACTGTTAGTATGTTAGTTAAAAAACCGATTCTAAAGTCGTAAACATTGTATGCGATTGTAACATTGTACTCTCTTTCTCCAACTTATATACCTAAAGTGTAAATTTATTTACAGAATATACGCTTAACATCTTATACATATTTTTGGAAGTAATAAACTATGTATTGCGAAAAAGTTTTATTTTTTCGTAGTTTGATCGCGGGCGAAGCCGCGGGTCCTGCTAGTACGAAATAAAAATAGTATATTATGAATAAATTAAACAAATATGCGTGTTCTAGGTGTGTGCGATAAAGATAGCGTGTAACGTTTTAAAAATTAATTCAGCTATTCATACTACTGATAATAAGGAATTAAACTTGTTAAAGTACTTTGTTATTCCCAAATACACTCCTCATTTGAGTACAAGTAATGATATAAATGAAGACGTGTAAATAGTAAATTTGAATACGATTGATATATATAAATATATGAAATACTGATAAAACGCAATACTTTTAAAGTGTTCTTCCATACTGCTATATTCTAGCAACTCATCCTCGCTTCGCTCGGTTTCGTCCCTAGATACGTTTTAACGGTTAGTATGGAATAGATACACTGTATTAATATACTATATACTACTGTATTTGACGACACGTTTGGCTAAGTTTGTAGTGACCCTACTTGCTGTGCCAGCGGTCGCGGATTCGAGTCCTGCTGGGAGCATTTATTTGCGTGATGAGCACGAATGTTTGTACTCCAGTCATGGGTGCTTATATTTATAATATGTATGTATTTAAAGTATGTATGTATGTATGGCAGTGATAGCCCAGTGGTAACACGCTCGCTAGGGAAACCGAGTGAAGCGGGTTCAAATCCCGGATCTCGCACCTCTGATACTTTCATGTGCGAATCATTTCCAACATGATTACCACTTGCCTTTGAAAACATCGTGAGGAAACCTGCATATCTGAGAGAACCTAGCAAGAAAAACATGTGAAGAAGACATGTGAAGTCCGCCAACCCGCACTTGGCCAGCGTGGTGGACTATGGCCTGATCCCCCTCGTATTGAAGGGAGGCCCGTGCCCAGCAGTGGGACGTTAAAAAGGGCTAAATACAATGTATTTAAAGTAATATATGTGTAGTGTATCAACTGTCTGATTAGCATGGAACTAGATGATGCTGTGTGTTAAAGTCGCAACATGTTTGTTTATTTATTTATTATACATTTATACAAAGGTATGATGACTTTTATAACCCTTACTTGAAAGATGATTGATTCTCCATACAAACATTCATCCCCCTTTTCACCCCCTTAAGGGATGATTTTCGGCATAAAAACTATCCTTTGTCCTTCCTAGGGTCACTAGTATTTAATAAATTGCGTCAGTTTAGTGATAAATAAGTACCTGGGTGACCGAGCTTCGCTCTGCGTTTTTTTTTTTGTAAAATCGTGTTTTTTCGAAAGTTTCATGTTATCATAAAGGCACCTATGTATATACATATTTAATATTTATATATAAATATTGCTCATTTAATATTATAAGATTTGACGATTAATTGCAGAGAAAGAACGTAATGCCGATACATTCTACAATGAATCTAAAAAAGGTAAAGTAAGCAGATTAGATTTTTCGATATTTTTGCGAAAATATACTTACATATCGTCTGTTCATTTTTTAATTTATTTTCATTTCAATTGGTTACTTGGGAATCTAATATTACTTATTATAGTTTACATATTTAATACGTTTTTACAGCATCATAACTTAAATATTCCGCGAATAAAAACAATCTCAAAGTAACGTTATTTATTACAGTCCAGATAAATGTTATTAATTTTTAAAAGATTTTTAATATCCTCAAATAACCTTCAGACTGCTGGCTATCGAGGTCACTCGCACTATTGTGTTTACGGTTGAATTACTTGCCATTATGAAAT
Source organism: Fabriciana adippe (assembly GCA_905404265.1). Classification (NCBI taxonomy): domain Eukaryota; kingdom Metazoa; phylum Arthropoda; class Insecta; order Lepidoptera; family Nymphalidae; genus Fabriciana; species Fabriciana adippe. The sequence goes on from FR989991.1 coordinate 10,746,769, forward strand.
TCTTAACAAATTATCAACATAAGGAATATATAATATTTTGACTATATTTTAGTCTGTGGAATGTTTTATGAAGAGCTTGTTATAAACCTATATTTTTAATATATCTCTTCGAACAATCTTATACGGCGATTAAACTTCAATAGCTCCTGTCAATGAGCATCAATTAAAATTTCCATCAATTGCTTCCAATCATGTAACTAAGATTGACAATCGCTTCAATTGTATTTGTAAACGATCAATAGCAATTGACAATTGCGATTGATCGTCTCGGGTCCGCTTCAGTCATAAAGCAGCTACTTCATGTGTACGAATGAATCTATATCTATATATAAATAGGCAAAGACAACAGTGCAGTACCTTTTAGTAGAAGCTATTGACAAGCTTTAGTGTTATCAATATAAAAAATTGGGAACAGTTAGTTTTTTGACCGAGCGAGGAAGCGAGCGAAACGTCTTCGCTTCAAATGTAGCAAGCAAAATTTGCATTCCTCTGTCAATTTGTTGGTACTCCTCTGCAGGTCGTATTTTACAACCGATCTAAACGGCAATTGGTATACAGATTTTATAATTTTATAATTTTTTTGCCGTCGAGGATTTTTGATTTCAAGATATATTTCCTCCAGAAAGTGGCAAAAAGGGGGCTACTGGATATCTCCGCCTTATGAGATCCCATTTCGATGGTTCTTTTTTTATTTGAAAGATAATAACTTTAAGTTAGTCTCATAAAAATTTGGTAAGAATCTAATGAGGATCTTCGGCGTGATAGCAGAATAACTTCTTAAAATGCAGTTTGTGCTCGCGAGGTCTACTGTTCGCAGAACTAATAGTTATATAGATAGGTAATTACTATTCATATATCAAATTTTCAATAATAATTATGGTCGATTTGTTACCACTGGCTGAACACTAGTTACAATAAAGATGACCGTTATGGAGCATATCCAGTTTTTGTCGTATTTAGGAACGAATATTTACACTGAAGGTCGCAAGTTTAACTCCCATTTAGGGCTTCAATACTTTATAAAAAAAAATTGACAATGGTTACCTAGAGGCGGTCATAAGATCATGGTAACCTTGTGCTTCCTAAAAGGGAAGCTATTTAGTTAAAGAAGTACTAAATTGTATTATTAAGAAGGCATAAGATACTATATTTAGAACTTAGTGTCGTTATTATATTTATTGCTGAGGAAAATATTTCATATTTCTATCACATTTTCCTCGCTCTATAGACAAAGGCTCTTCCTATTTTACTTTATGAATACGAAAATAGATTATTTAAATAGTTTCCGTTTAAGACATCACTTTTATGATATATCCGTCGCAATATAAAATAAGATATAATTATAAATATTGATCGTCCTTTACAAATAAATGTATCGAGATGGAGACGATTTTTATTATTTTCATTTTGCCGTGCAGCGTATCAACTTCTCTACACCTTGCCACCGATCGTCATGAACATTAGCATTTCATGGAATTTAATATGGATATAAGTTTAGAGCATATTTTGGCGTTGTTCATTTACGCGGAAAAAGCCACGGCCATGCTCTAGTAATGCCACTATAACTACTATACACTGGAATCGAATCTCCACACTCCAGTTTGCATATCACTGAACAAGTAATATACAACAAGATGGTCTTCTATCGGTCGGTCGGTTGTTGTATCAACTAATGATGTACTTGTAGCCACAGTAATCCACTTTTATTTCGGTGTCAAGGTTACTCGAGTCAATGGAAGCAATTAAAATAAAAATGCATAACAATAAAACTCATTATTAAATGGTTTTGTTATATCACAGAATAAAGCGTGTGTGTCTAGCTGCCCGTTCTCTATTTTCTCGGTTAACCGTTGACCTTTCGATTGACAGCTTGTTGAATTTTTCGCAAATACACGGTTATTTTTATACCGGAAAGTAAAAAGTTCTCACGTGCGATGTAACAAACAAAATGATTTTTAATAAAATTATTATCACGACTTTTAGTTCAATATTTGGTGTGCAATTTAACGCGTCCGCGGTACACACGAACAAAGGTATGACTTCTATAAGTTTAACCAGTTTCCTATATATAAAACTAAGTTGCTCACGGTTTTAGTAGCTAGCTGGTTATACTGCTAGTTCTAAGTTCATAATCCAATTTGGGCCAAAAAAAAAAATTTCCCACGCGAAATTCTCAGTAGTAGCCCGGAGTTGGGAAGTCGTAGTAGTGTTGTAACACTGGGGATGTATCCCCATGCTCAGGCCTCATTATGTATCTGAACTTATACGTTTACTTTCCTAATAGATATTGCAGTTATGTTTGAGGACGCACTAACATACATAACTACTAAACATTTTATCTAGTATCTTTATTACTTAGGAGAGCTCTATTAATTAATAAATAGAGTAGGGTATAGTATTATAAGCAGATTATTATAGTATTGTTGCATAATGTACATCGTCTTAATATGAAATAACCAAGCTTAAGAATAGTTGTCATGACATTGACCGATCAAAAAGATAGAACACTTTCCTGGAAGAAATAAACATTACGAGAATAGTTTCTATGATTAGAAATGATAGATATACAGGAGCTATATTTTTTCGCGTGATCAGTTTGATTCCACAGTTAAATGATAATAATCAGACAGGAATATGAAGTAATGAAAGTGAAGTTAAGGGAAGTCACTTTATAAAGTCATTGCTGGTGGAATATAGTGTTCAGAGATTGAACTGTGTGTTCTGTGATTGATCGTCATTTTATGTATACCACAAGTATACAAGAACTACAAGTGAATATTGACTACGTAAAAAGCAATAAAACATATTATTGTATGTGACGACGCCTTTGGCTGAGTTTGTAGTGACCCTACTTGCTGTGCCAGCGGTCGCGGGTTCGAGTCCCGATGGGGGCATTCATTTGCGTGATGAGCACGAATGTTTGTACTCCAGTCATGGGTGTTTATATTTATAATATGTATGTATTTAAAGTTATATATATATATATATATATATATATATATATATATATATATATATATATATATATATAGAGTATCAACTATCTGATATCCATAACACAAGCCTCGTAGCTTACCATGGAACTAGACGGTGCTATGTGTTAATGTCCTAACATATCTACTTATTTATGTGACCAACTATAATTTTCGATCCCAGACCTTAAAGTGTTAAAAATATTTAGTGATTTTTATTATTTAACTAATGTTTTGCGCTGTAATTATCTATGACTAATGCATGCAATGAAAACAACTAGGATTTCTAGTTATCTAGTATTACTAACTACATTACCGCTTATATGCGGAGATCTTGATTTTTGAAGGCCACAACAGCATTAAAGTATATAGGTAGTTAAAATACTATTTTATATGATGTCGCGCTAAGAATTATTTAAATTTGAATATTCCTGGTTTTTGAAGAAAATAACATCGATTATTATTTTTTTTTTTTTTTCATTAAAAAAAGCGCCTTGACAAGATTTATTAATGCTAATATATTACATAAATATTAATGTTTTTTATCATTTTTCTATTTTTAAAATTGATTTGAGATTTGAGGACATTAAGCACTCTATGAATAGTTAGATCTGATGATATTTTACGTTTTCTCAATAAAAGTTATAATCATATGGCAATGATATATCTAAGTATTAGATAGGTTAGAATAATGTTGTTTTCATATATTTTATCCGACTGCGGCGAAGCCCAAGGGAGGGTTATGTATTTGACCATAAACATACACACACTGGCAAGACTCACAGTAACGATAAAACATGTGTCTGCGACTGCATAATACTAGTTTCCTTCGCTAACTTGTTCCATTGTTTTTAGTTCGCGTTATACGCAGTCGCGAATTATTTTTTTACAATTGATTTATTTTTTTAGATATTTCAGCGATATTAACCCCTCCTTGATAATTTCTACGAAATTATAGATAATTTCTAAAAAAACAGTTGTTAGCTGATACGCCGGCGTGTACGCGTTCCTCAAGGGGCTAAATGTTTTAAGTTAGCTTGATTAAAAGGGATAGGATTCTTCCTTATATTGTCAGATTGTCCATCTGATGTCAGTGATGGAGAAGAAAATGCATTAATATTTTTATCACATACTTGCGCTATGTTAAAAATATCATCTGCGCAGTATTCGTAGATTAGTCTCAGAAAGATGGACAACCATGAACAATTAATTATTTTGACATCCTTTCGAATTCTATTATATCGTCTGTACTTTGACAAGTGACCTTCACGCCATATAAAAATAATTCATGTTTTAATGGTAATGGTCGCTTTATCGTTCAATAACATTCCTTTATATCCGACTGTGGCGAAGCCCAAAGGCGGGTTATGTGTTTGATCTGTGTGTATGTATTTCCGATCCGATGTTCCCTCATAATTACTAAACGGCTAAACCGATTTTAATTACGCATACATTGTTAGATACATCTTGATAACACGAGTGTCATAGGTTATATTGATATTATTAAAATTAAAATGACAAATCTTAAACACCAATTTGTGAAGCTTAAAAAAAATACTTCCAACCCTATCGTACCCTACTAAAGTATATGTTTCATCCTTGCTTTGGGATGTATAGATGTCTCCGACTGTATAATACTATGTTCTTCGTCTTGTTTTTATCTTTTTAGTTCGGCAATTTACGCAGTCGGCATATAATTTTTGTTCTAAATAACTATAACATTGTATTCTGACTAAATACATATATTATGTTAATACTGATATGTTCGTTGTACGTATATACGAATATGTATCCAATATACATATTTGAAAATATCTTATTAATATTATGTGTCTTAGTAATAACTTATAATCCAGTGATACATAGTTTTTGTAACAAAATAGCATCCCAGGGAAACCACTAGATTTTGAGGCTCTTTAATGAACTTGTTACAAAATTCGGCGTCAATTCCCTGCGGCTCGTAAAAAATGTCAAACTAGTTTCTATATTATCTCATCAGTAAAGATGTGATTAGTATCTACTATAATATTACGCCAGAGGTCACAATTTCGATTCCGGTCGAAGAAAAATAACTCAGATAGTCCTGTTTATTCAAAATATGTGAAATTGGGTACCAATACCCAATACGACTTGTCTTGGCTATGGCAAGCGGAATCTATTACAAAATGGAAAAAACGTAAAGTAAATCCTATTTCAGTGTAATTAAACATCTCTACGACATACTTAAGGCTTGTAATTTTATTTACTATCGTTTTCTATGATTGTAACACATGTGTAGGTCAGATAATTACATACAATAAAGTAACAAAAGATAAGGAAATATCCTTAAATCGTTCGAATTAACATCTTGATTAGAAATATTATCTCCGAATGAAAACGCGAATATACCTATATATATTCGCGTTTTCATTCGGATATATATATATATGTGTATATATATATATATATATATATATATATATATATATATATACATACATACATATATATATACAAATAGGCTACTTTTTATCCCTGAAAAATGTACGGCTCCCGTGAGATAGATTTGTTTTTGTTTGTTGGCTAGTGAAATATAAGATTAATTTTTTTATAAATTATTCATAGATATAGCTCGTAGTTTGTATAACAATGAATGGTCTTGAATTACAACAATTGGGTCAAACCTCATCTTATCGATCGTAAGGTTGAAATCGAAAATAAAAAGAATGCTGATGATAGTCGTCATTCATTCGTAATTAAAAAATAATTACCCCTGCGGAATTTGTGTGGTTTATCTATACTAATATTATAAAATTTGAAAGTAATACATAGATTGCATCTTAGGATGGGACAACACCCCAACCGGCTTATCACGCGAGCGAACCCGCGGGCAAAAACTAGTGATTAATAACTGAAACTATTGCGATGTTCTAATTAAAAATAATCTAATTCTATTTGGTCATAATTTTTTGGTGCAAAAATTTTAAAGAAACAATATCTGTAACTTTCCGAGTTAAAAATGAAATATTTAGGAGTATTTTTCCGTCATGTTCATCAAGTTCTATGTAATAACTAATAAAAAACCAATTCTAATCTGAAAATATTTTAAGCAATTTCGGTCTTGTGTACTTTAACTAAAACATTATATTTTAACTGTCAATGTCTCAAAAATCTCTACAACCCGATAGGTATTTTTTTAAACATATAAAAAGTCCTTCAGTACAAATATTCATACTAGCCGTATTTACTTTACTATTAATGTTAGAAAAAAAACAGTGTGGTAGATTGCCCATCATTACGAATCATGCAAACAAGTGACATGTAAAGAACGGAGCGCTGTGTGCAGTGTGACTACGTCATTTTTATCTGCTCCATAATGTAATATTAAATATGTATTTAATTAAATAATATGTTGCTGGTGCTCCTTATCTAATCTAATATATAAAATTCTCGTGTCACAGTTTTCGTTGCCATACTCCTCCGAAACGGCTTGACCGATTTTGATGAAATTTTTTGTGCTTATCCGGTATCTATGAGAATCGGCCAACATCTATTTTTCATCCCCCTAAATGTTAGGGGTACTCCACCCCTAAATTTTTTTTTTATTTTTTAGACAAAATTTTTAATTTCTATTTTTTTATGATACAACATACAAAAATACATACAATCCTCAATTTTCACCCTTCTACGATCAACCCTTATTTTTTAATAGCCATTTTAGTAATTTAATCATTTTTCCTCTCCGGTCGAAAACTGATCAATCGTGATTTAATGCAAGCTAGGGACGAACCCGAGCGAAGCGAGGGTGAGTCGCTAGTATTTATTTAGAATTCTTTGGCAAAATGTTGAAATTTGATAAATGGCTAGTATCAGTCTGGTTTGATTTCTATTAAATATCTTGTTTACATATACTATAATGAATTTATTATACAGTGTTAAAATTTGATTGTATGTAGAGATAGGTAAAACCTAGTACTAAAACGATCGTTTCGAAAGCTTTTATATTGCAGTAGATGTATGGCCTTTATCGACGTATCTTGCGAACGGAGCCGTGGATGAATAGTAGTATGATATATTTAAAACTATATTCTAATAATTATATTGTGTTATTGACACGCTTGGCTCAGTTTGTAGTGACCCTACTTGCTGTGCCAGCGGTCGCGGATTCGAGTCCCGCTGGAGGCATTTATTTGTGTGATGAGCACGAATGCTTGTACTCCAGTCATGGGTATTTATATTCATAATATGTATGTATATAAAGTTATATATGTACATGTAGTGTATCAACTATCTGGTATCCATAACACAAGCCTCCGTAGCTTACCATAGAACGAGATGGTGTTGTGTGTTAATGTCCCAACATTTTTATTTATTGTATCTATCTATCTATAATATCCTCAAAAAATAGATTATGTTATGCAAAAAGGACTTCTCAAATCTTATTGGCGACTCCAGAGATTAGCGCGCTTAAACTAATAAAAAAACAAACAATCTCTTCAACTTTATATAGTTGATATAGATTATTAGCACATTCTGTTTAGTTTAATCGGCAGTAAATCTTTCTTACGATGTTTGTAGATTTTTTAAATCTTATGCACTAGCATTATAAATAAAAAATTAACATAATTACGAAATTCATCTAATGTGATGGCGTAAAGTAGAAGGTCAAGTGAGGCGAAACTATTACAAGTTCACAGATTGCATTTTTAGAGGAAAATATATCTATATTTAAGCTTAATAAATAGGTACTCTAAAAACTTGTATAAACTGTTTCATAACTGCAAAGGAAATGATATGATCGACCACCACAATTAGAGGTGAAGCTTGGCTTATGGCCGCGGGACATAAATATGTGCTTAGTTATAAATAATTATATACTTTTAAAATGCAAAATTTTGCATGCTTGATATATTTTGTACATTATTTCGTAATAGTTCTCTATTCGCTATGTAGTGTGCTAGCGATGTGTTGAACGATGCCAATGAAGGCTTTATTTACTTTCTCTACATATGTACATCAATTAGGTACCTTAATTGTTTATGTGATTATTTATAATTTTATTAAATTTAATACGATTGCTATTATCTTATCTAATACAAGCAAAAAGCAGTCTGTCCGGGCTTCTCCCACATCCGAAAAATATATGTATGGGTAATCTCAGACATATATCGCATCCGGGGAATCCCATATATTTTTTTATTTGCCGTCTTTAATGGTTAAATACCTCAAAATGCTTTTTAGCTACTATGTTATGATAAAAATAGGTTATTAAAATATTAACTCTTCAACTTCATTGGTTTAGTTTGGACGATTAGAAGTCAGTCACGACAAGCAAGTTTATACATATATGTATTTTATAGATAAGACAATATAATATATACCATAGAGCAGTGATATATTTCATTTGACTGATGTTACTGATAAAGACGATAGTATAGTATACCGTAGTACCGGGTTCAATTATCGCACAGGGTAAATATTTATATTACACATACGTTTAGTAACGTTCTTAAACGAGTTGAAATACAGAACAAATACAACTATTTAATGCTTAGTTACTTATCTCTCGTCATAAAAATATAACTAATGATTTATAATTAACAATATTTTATATAAGGTTTTTTCACTTTTATTTTAGCCGAAACTATATTTAGTTCATGTATTTACTTTGATTAATCTTTAAGATGCAAATGCAAACATTATAAAGCAATTGAGGATTTGCTTTTAAGATTTTATGACTGAGTGATAAGTAAACCAATCATATGACGCTCCTTAAGTAAGTGGTAATAAAAACTACATAAAACACTTTACTACTAGCATTCCATAAAGCTTATGGATGGAGGTTTTTTTTTTTATAAAGTAAACTATTTTATCATATTATCTCTACTTATATAGCCATATCAAATAAAACTTTTACGTACTTTATTTAATTACTTTTTTTAATACAAAATGTGGACATACATACGTACGTACGTACATACGTAAATGTACCTCTTTACTATTGTCCCTATATAACATAAAAACAATTATGTATTAATAGTTTTGCACTCAGCCTTATTATTGGACTGTTATATTGAATTTTGAACGAAATATATCAAAAAAAATAATGCTCTACTTCCAACAATAAAAAATAACATTAACAAGCAACAGTAGCGTTTTCATTAAGTTAAAAATTCAGGTTAATAAGAATGTACATTATAATTAATTTATGCCTAATAAGGTAATTATTAATTAATATTAATTAAGGAACATAAAACTTACTTTTTCAATCTTCAATTAATCCACTGGAATAAATTTCATTTATAAACACACTATAAGCACGAGTAGACGCGATCGAGCGACAGGCATGCGACTGCGCAGCCCACCTGGTACGCAGTGTCAGATTAATTTTGCGGTAAATCATCAAACGATGAATACTATCTGTATATATCTCTTATATACTTGAAGTTTTAATATTATATATCTACGTCAAAATATATAATGGATTATCCCATGAAATGGAATAAAACTAAATATAAAAAGCTATTTTGAAATCACATTTAAATGTCACGCTGTATTTAAATACCTACATATTATGTCTTTAGATAATAGATTATAGTGACAATTTTGAAATGTTTATTGTAAATATTTTTCGGCGTGTTTTTGAAGTTTCTGATAAGGATATAAAGTAGGAAACTTTAAATGGTAACTGTTAAGTTTTATATATCTTATGCATTTCTGCATTAGGTTACCATCGACCTCTCGATTTTAACTCTAGATTAAAGATCTATGCAACTTATCTATGCAACTTATCTATGTCTTCAAAGTTAAAACATCAATTAATCTGAAGGTCTTTCTTTGATAGAAAAAAATAATGAAATCATTACTAGGAAAAGTCACAGAGAATGTTAAAGAAAACTTTAAACATAAATATTTAATTACTAGCTCAAAACATTATTATGTTTTATATTTATTGTATCTATTTGTGTGTATTTGTCATTATAAAATATATGAATATCCTTATGGAATATTTCTTAGAGTTTAAAGAAAAGGCAGTACTTTTCCATTTTATGTTAGTATATTATGTTGGAAATGATATCATAATTTTTAATTATAAAATAATTATAATACCTTTAAATCAATAAAACCATTTTTACAGAAGTCTATTTACAAATATGAAGGATAATTTACACCTATACTTCATACTAATATGATTGCAGTTTCTTAGTTCCTGCTATATTATCTAAACATTTTTTCTCAATTATTTTTACTTAATAACTCATTTGGATATTTTAGTGTAGGCTCTTATAATATTAATACATAGTATAAAACAAAGTCGCTTCCCGCTTTCCTTCTGTCCCTATATATGCTTAGATCTTTAAAACTACGCAACGGATTTTGATGCGGTTTTTTAATAGATAGAGTGATTCAAGAGGAAGGTCTATATGTATAATATATGCATAATATAGTAGAAAAACACTGATCATTTTAGAGGTTTCTAATGTGATGTCGCAAATAAACACATTTTTTGCGCATACATTGCAAACGTTGGCTGAATCCTACGAGATAGATGAAAATAGTGTGCTAAAGTATTGTACACCTTAAAAAGGTCTACAAAAAAGTCCGCGATGGCTTATGTCTATCTTTTTAGGATAACATACTATATCCATTTTACTATACCCAAGCTAGGGACGAACCCGAGCGAAGCGAGGGTGAGTCGCTAGTAGTAGATATATGTAGATTCGGACGGAATAATAGGTATTGTTAACATGTTATCCGTAAGTACGTAGTATTTGTTCACACATTTTCGTGATAACCATAAACAACCATGGTATTGCATGTGTAATATACATGATACATACATATAAGCTATTAAACGGAATTTATTATAAAATGACAGATAAATATTTTAATTTATATTTATGCAAGTTCACGTTAATGTCTAGTGACTTATTCTTTGGTTTCATAAGAACATTCTCAGAGGCAGAATATAATTATAAAATATAAATAATATAATTGTGAGTATTCTATATTGATTTCCACAGCTGGATATGATCCATGCTTATATGGCCTTACACAAGACATAGATAAGACCAGATATATGTATGTACATTGTGTATAATATATGTAATAATAATGTTCTCCTCCTCCCGACCGACTTCGGCCACGGCGGTCAATCTCATTGAGACTAGCCAACTGCGCAGGATATATTGTAGTGCACAAGTATGCGCACAAACACAAGTGCACTCTCTATTCCCGTCACCCTCATACTTCAATAGGGCGACTACTCGACAGGACCAGTAAAAGTTAAGGCACAGGACCAATGGCTTTACGGTCCGGTCGGGGTGAAACACCGCCAACTTTTCATATCCGAGCTATTACTGTGGTCTTCTTAACAGAAAAACTCAATAACTCAACTTGGTCCGACCCGGGCCTCGAACCCAGGACCTCCAGATGTGCAGCCGTACATGCTAGGCACTATACCACCGAGGCAGTTATACATAGTATAATATAACTAAGACGTTAGTGCTTCTCGTACTTTATTTAAATTATACAAAAGGAAAACTAACTGTTCATTATTGTCACATAATACGTGGGTAAAACAAACCGACAGCCAAAAGCTGTCAGATGACTTGGCTAAATCGATGAACAAACATACACATTATAATTTTATTATGTATCAATGATACAAGAACATATATTAAAGTAACTTTGTTCAGTCTTTGTTAAACATATTTTTAATAATAAATTGTTTACATAATAACGTACGTGTACATTGGTGCTAGGTATATACATAATTTAACCCCTGGCACCATATTCATTTACTTTTGGAATAACCATTTAATATGTCGCTTTTTATCTTAAATATTTGTTAATATAGTAATAATGTACTGTAAATATTTTGTAGGGCAGTGATAGCCCAGTGGTAACCCGCTCGCTTGGGAAACCGAGTGAAGCGGGTTCGAATTCCGGGTCTCGCACCTCTGATATTTTCATGTGCGACTCATTTGTAACTTGATCACCACTTGCCTTACGGTAAAGGAAAACATAGTGAGGAAACCTGTATATTTGAGAAAACCTAGCAAGTTTTCAAAAGACATGTGAAGTCCGCCAAACTGCACTTGGCCAGCGTGGTGGACTATGGCCTGATCTCCCTCGTATTGAAGGGAGGCCCGTGCCCAGCAGCGGGACGTTAAAAAGGGCTGAATACATATACATACATACAAATATTTTGTGCGAGACGTATTCAAATTATAAAGAGCAATAAAATATTTGCATACATAAAATTTTCCTTAGTACCTAATTGAACGAAAAGGAATTGGGGAAATACTTTTTTATTTGAATTGAATTCTTTTTCTATGGATTTTATACTTTGTATAGAGCTTAACTGAATGAAGCAATAGCCAATAATACCTTACACCGCTGTTTTAACTATAGGTACCTTGAAACCACCAACACCATTCATCTATGCCGTATCGAATCGGCGATATTTAACCTATTAGGCAAACAAGTCAGTAAGTTCATCATTCATCAGTACCTAATGAAAATAAACTTAAAATTGTTACAATTAAGATTCTCTCGAGTTATATTTATTAATCTATACAGATAAATAAAATTGAAGTGTCTGTTTGTAATATCAAAATAACAGCTTTATATTAAATGCATATGGAATTATATACGGTACTTATAATAAAAACACAATTTTTAAAATTTTTGTCTGTTTGTCTATCTGTCTGTCTGTTTATTCCGGCTAATCTTCGAAATGGCTGGACCAATTTTAATGGGATTTTCATTGGCAGATAGCTGATATTGTAAGGAGTAACGTAGGCAACTTTTATTTTAGAAAAAGAATAAGGTTTCGCTCAAAAAAAAATTACCTAGGGCTAGTTATATAGTCGCTAGTTTATATATATAATTTTCACGCATTTTTCCACGTGAGAAATCTTGTAGTTTGCTATAACTATTACATCGCATTGTTATTTGCTGCACGTGACTCTTTTATTAGAAAAGCCAGTGAACTGTCTAGGACTCTTACATATATATAAACACTACACCACGTTACGTGTATAGGTATCTTCCTTGTTTATTTTATACTAGCGATATACTTCCAATTACTAATCCTTTTAAAGGACCAAATTTTAAAATTTAAAAACGCTATAATAAAAAAAATGAAAAAAATTACCAGAGCTCAGCTCAGTAGAAAAAAAATCTATCATAAATTTGTCACACGTTAACATTTTTTTTACGGACTAACATTAAGAAATCCTTTTATAGAATAAGTCTGTCAAAATTTATTACACCGATTTCTTCTAAGCGTTTATGGACCAGTCAGGGGAAGAAACTCTACATCGATACATATATAGATGAGTCTATAGACAATAGACTAGCAAAGTTTCGAGAAGTTTCGTGAAAATGGTTCTTAACGTCTTACTTTATTAACTAAATCAGGACAAACAATTCGATCAATACCAACTTTCTTCTCATACTATAAATACATCCAAGATTTCCGACGCATTAGACAATACCAGTATATAGATATAGCTACGTACAGTTGTTTTTCATCACAATTAGGATATTCCTAATTATTTACATTTTTTTAAATTAGGCTACTACTATAAAAGCTAAGTTTGATATGTGTGTGTATGTTTGTCACTTCTATATGATCAAACGGCTGGAATAATATGGACAGTAATAATAGTATGTTTTTTTTTTTCAATACACACAGCAAGTAGGCTTCTATTGACCCCGGTATAACAATCGGTTCTTATGACATATTACTCTCTTGCAAAAAGCTCAACGGCGCGCCTTACCGTAACGAGAGTGGATAACAAGTGTCCATTAAATATTATATTCTCTGAGCCAAAATATAAACAAATCGTAAAAAACTGCCAAATAAATGTTTTATATTATACCATTATGTTTAATGACAAATACGAGTATTTTTCTACCAACAGCTATCATTTGTTCCTCCAACAGTAATCCCACTGATAAAATAATATCTTTCAATGTAAACACTTAAATAATATTTACTGTAAGTATATCTTATACAGCTAAGGCCTTTTTGTATGGATTGTTAAGTATATTATATAGGTATACCTATTCCTGCACACACTACACGACTCTACGTATAATATATCTCTATAAAATATATAAAACAAACTATAAGATAGTTCAAATAATCTTTATTTAACTGTAAATTATAATGTTTTATCGATTCACATCTATCCCACAGGAACCCTTTTCTTTCTCAAAGTAAAGAAATACTATATGTCCTTTTGTCCAAAACCTATTCTAGCGAAAATTAAAGTTTTCTAGATGCTTAAGTATTTAGTTACGTTATACGTATACTGTTTTCTGCATAAAAAGATATTAAATTTTTGAAATACATAATATAATGACTTAGAGCGCCTGGTAATATAAAAAAGCAATATTTTGTATATAAGTTTTTGCCCTTTTAAATATTTAGGATTTACGCTAGATATAATGTTCCTAAAGATTTTCATTTAAGTACCAAGGTTCTCCTAGGAACAATGATAATTATCCGGAAATAGGTAAAAAGTTTTATAATTGTCTTTTCGTTTATAAAAAAAAATAATTGCTTAGTTATAAAGGTATTTTATGTTTTATCACAAGAATTTTGAATTTTGATGAATTTTGACGATAGTTTTGACAACAAACAATTTTGAAGAATTTAGACGACGCGTTTGGCTTAGGTTGTAGTGACCCTACTTACTGTACCAGCGGTCGCGGGTTCGAGTCCCGCTGGGGGCATTCATTTGTGTGATGAGCACGAATGTTTGTACTCCAATCATGGGTGTTTATATTTATAATATATATGTATTTAAAGTTATATAAAAAATCATAGAAAGGTCATGTCCGCGTATTAAATATTATTTAGAAATCAAATTACGTATCTCAAAAACTCGTGGCTACCAACATCTATTGATGATTTTTTAAATAACAAAATACAAACATAATATTGTCATTTGTAACGATTAAGTTATTTTTACGCATAAATTGTTGTTATTTTTTTACTCAAAAGTACCTATGTATTTTATAACGTACTGGCGGCTTATCCTCACTTCGCTCGGGTTCGCCCCTAGATGATTCTTTAAATTGACATAACTTTTTTTATTTAGGAACCGATTGCAATAAAACAAATACTAAATGTTAAGTGAAGCTTACCACAATACATTAGTGAAAACCGCACCTAAATCGGTTAAGCCGTTTCTAAAATTAGCGCGTACAAACGCACAGACAAACAGACAAAAAAACTAAAAATCATTGTTTTGGGTTCTATTGCGTTAATAAATATCCCCAATAATAGTTTTTCTCAAATATCTTCCATGTACAGACAGCGATCAGTTACAATTTTATTATACGAGTATGTATAGATTTTTAAATTACTAAGTAAATAGAATATATAATTTTGGGGCGATTTTACTAAAACCAATCATTTTTTCTAGTCAATGAGTCAATTTTGCGCTCTTTTATTGAGGATACATTTGAGTACACGCATACTGAGTATCTGTGTAGTTTTTGTATATTATCAATATTTTCGTTACTTTAAACGATCAGAACATTAGGAAAGGTAAAATTAGTGTGGAGATATTTGCTGTATAATTGTAGTATGATGTTAGGTTTTTGTAATGTAATTAAAACGCGAAACATTCCTGTATTATCTTATAACTAGCATTTCCCGCGGCTCCGCCCGCGTTCAGATGATCAAAAACCAAATTCTTAGGTTTTACACATTAGTATACTCTTACATTATACATTACTTTCATTGCACACTGCATAATTGGTAAATAATGGCAGTGATTGACAATGCCACAAAGGCTCCTCGGTTAATTTGCACCTTTTGCTTTAGCAATAACATTTATGTATGTCTATACTTCCGTTTTCTTTATTTTTTTCGTTTTGGGCGATAAACTTTTTTACGATTAAATAATTTTTTACTAATAGACAGCTATTGATAATTTAATATTTAGCTGATTATTTAAATTACATAATGATAACTTTTCTTAATGTTAATTTGTCGCGAAACAGGGATTGGATAGCGCTAGTTAGTAATATTTTCCAAAACAATTTTCAAAAGAAAGTGTAATAAGTAAATAATTCTAAGCAAATACTTTTTAAATAAAACTATCTTTTCGGATTTTTTCGCGGATTTATTTTGATTTTTGGTTCCCGACGTTTCGATTGCTTTACAGCAATCATGGTCACGGGAGAGACTGAGGTGTTAGATGTCTCAAAGGTATTATACAGTTGTTACAGACAGCCTACCCACAAAATAACAAAATGAATTCAAAATTTTGAAAATTGGCATCAAAGTACCTTACAATATTTGTTAATTTTAATCATTTTTATAATTTTAATTACTTTTATACTTGAAATATGGGTGTTGCCAACACTAAATATAGATTACTAATTAATAAAGTTTTCTATAAAATTGTAATAATTATAATAACAACAGCTAAAATTATATAAATAATATTCCATATTTCAAGTATAAAAGTAATTAATATTATAAAAATGATTAAAATTAACAAATATTGTAAGGTACTTTGATGCCAATTTTCAAAATTTTGAATTCATTTTGTTATTTTGTGGGTAGGCTGTCTGTAACAACTGTATAATACCTTTGAGACATCTAACACCTCAGTCTCTCCCGTGACCATGATTGCTGTAAAGCAATCGAAACGTCGGGAACCAAAAATCTAAATAAATCCGCGAAAAAATCCGAAAAGATAGTTTTATTTAAATGTCAAATATTCGCGTAAATCTAAGAAAGTATTATGTTAACCAAATACTTTTTATTATTTTATATGGCTCGGTTAATATGATTAAAGTTGTAAGCATTTTATTGTGTCCTTTAAACCTTTACCTTCCAAGAAATGGTGTTAAGAAAAACTGAAAAAGTTTAGGTATAACAGTTCCTAAAATACTTTTTCATAGTTTTTGAGATATGAATTAATTATTTTTAGTTAATGCTTTGCGCTTTAAATGCGCTTTGGCAGTTTAACAACTATAAACTTGTTTTCCAGAAAAATGTTATAATATAATATAAATCGAACTTATTTTTACGGTTGATAAAATGAGTAGATATTGTGGAAACGTAAATATTATTCGTATTTATTTTAGTATTAACCTAACAAAACACATAAGTAAGAAAAACAACATAGTATTTTGCTATACGGAACCATAATGCGCGAGTTGGATTTGTATTTGCTCAATTTTTACATTAAAAGATTAAAAAATATTAACATTATTTACTAAACAATAAAAATTTACAAATACATACTTTCATTCGAAAATTGTTTCGGCCAACGAAATATTACTAATTTATATAGCCAAATGTTTGTTTTATTGAAAATTTTAACACAGGCGGGGCCGCGGGTAAATTAGTAGTAATTCTAATAAAGTCATAGAAAGGTTAAACCTGTACATTTTTTTTGGATTAAAACTACGTATTTTAAAAACACATGGCGACATCTATTGTCAAATATCTAAATAACTATTTTAATGAATAAAATAGCGCTATGGATATTTCTTTTAAGATAAGTATTTTTTTAATAATTTTAACATATATAAGTAAGTTTACCTTGCTAAAATGTTAATAGTATCATCATGCTTTTACTTAAACCAGTTTTTGTATTATTTCTCAGAAATGAGATATTTTCCTGCGCTAAAAAGAATTCTATTTATTGACCCGGATAACCTGCTATTACCATACCAAAGGATGGGTGACAATAAGATATGTATATTTTCCCCTGAAGAATTTTGGGTTTTTATTCGTGTATATATTAACTAAGGGTAATTGTATTTAAGATAAAAACCAAATAAAGTCAAATACTTTATTATGTACTAGCGGCTCACCCTCGCTCCGCTCGGGTTCGTCCCTACTTACGTCTTAACGTTTAATATAGATTTCTCAGAGATTACATTAATTACTTGTGAAAATAATAAACATGATTAATCTGAGTTTTCGCAACTATTTTATCCGACCACTGTGACGTGTCTAGGATATAGTCACTGTAAGTCACCTTTTGAGATCTATTATCTTTGAAGTACCTGTTATATCCTAACTACCAGAGAACTACAGCTACATGCGTACAACAGCACACCACTCGTGCACCTACTTTACCGACACTGGCAATGCCACACACTGATAAAAAAGCAATAATTATTATATTTAACTCATTAAATAACCAATAATGGAACACGGATTATATCATCGCGAATCGCGCTCGGCATTTACCGCTTACGTATACGTATGCTCATTGCCCATTATATGAGCGCACTAGACCAACACTTTCATATTTATATATATTATTGTTTATAGTATACTACGTCATATATGTAAAAGACAAAGTGTTGGGAAATTGCGCTGATGTAAAAAAATATATAAAAAGTAATGTTGAGTTTAAGTACAAAATCTCTATAATACCCTATTTCAAACTATAAATGAAAATGAAAATAATTATAAAGGGTAATAAATATTATCTAAAACGTGCAGAGTATATAGTCTAATATTTAAAAAAAATATTAACAGAGTTCTGTGATATTGTTTAATTTTCCGTGATTTGTAGGGGAAATTACTTAGGTTATTGACACCCATCCTTTCATCAAAATGCCTCCAGTGGTTTTTCTGTGATGCGGTCACATACAGACAGACAGGAAAAAATTTAAAAACTATAGATTCGGGCTCTATATCACTAATAATGAATATTTCAATAAGATTTTCCGAAAAATATTGAATTTACGAATTCGGCTTAGTTACAATAATTTTATTGTATGTATAGACTAATTTATAAAGCCAAAAAGATTGCTTTAATGATAATTTGAACACGGGCGGGGTCGCGGGTAATTTAGTAGTAATTCTAATAAAAGCGTAGAAAGGTCATATCTGTACATTCATTTTTTTGGAATTAAAACTATGTATTTTAAAAACACAATGGCGACATCTATTGTCGAATATCCAAATAACACATAAATAAATATTAATAATTAAAATAACTATTTTAATAGATAAAATAGCGCTATTGATAGTTTGATTGTCAAGATAAGCTATTTTTATAGTTTTTACCATATTTAGTAAGTTACCTTGCTAAACTGTTTACAGATAGTATCATTGTGGTTTTGTTCCAACCAGTTTTTGTATTTTTTCTCAGAAATGAGATATTTTCCCGCGGTAAAAAGTATCCTATATGTTGACCCGGATAACCAGCTATAATTATACACTCCGCGACAAAAGTATAACCCACCCCCCTAATTTTGTAATATCCAATATAAAATTATAGTTTTATTAAAGCATTACTTATAGACAAAATTAGGTATTGATAAGTATATTTTACAATCAATGTATTATTTATTAAATACAAAATTAACCAAATATAGATGATACATAAGTTTTGTGGTGCGACAAAAGTATAACCCAGGTAAATTAAATATAAATAAAACTAAAGAGAAATTCAACAAAGAGCAATTATTTATTTAATTTAATATTTAGTAGAACCACCACATTTAGTTATTACTTCAATCATTCGATCTGGTAAACTGTCATATAACTTTTTAATTGTGTCTTGATTCATGTTTTGCTATTTGTCAATTTTTACCGTTTTTAATACTTCAACAGTGGTAAATTGTCCTGATCCTCGATAGACAGCTCGTGATAAGTTTCCCAAACAATTTTCAATTATATTCAAGTCAAGAGAATAACCTGGCCATTCAAGAACTTGAATATTTTTTTCAGTAAAATAGTTTTTAACTTTTTGTGCACTGTGAATATTGGCATTATCGTGCTGAAATATAAAATTAGGACCAGCAATTCGCATTGCATGAGAAGTAATCTGTTCATTTATTACGTCTATGTGCCGTTTACTGTTCAATTTTCCAGTACAGAACTGGATATTTATATTTCCTAAGTATCCAATTCCACGCTATATCATTACACTACCACCCCCGGCTTGTCGTCGATTTAATTTACATTTTTCTTTTCTTAAATCGTGAAAATAGTAATTACAACCATCAGGTCCATCTAAATTAAACTTCTTTTCGTCAGTGAAAATAACTTTTTTTCAATTCTTCTTCCATTGAATAAGATCTTTTGCAAATTTAAATCTATCTAATTTATGTTTATCGGATAACTGCCGTTTTCTTTGTAATTTCTTACGTTTTAGATATCGACACCCATGTATAATACGTTGAACATTTCTTAAATTAGTGGTAACACCAGCCTCCACTGCAACTTGTCCTGCTGTAAGAGCAGAATTAGATGCGACTCTCAGAATTGACCTCCTTTGACGTGGTGTCGTTGCCCTTGGTCGACCAGTACTCTTTCTTTTACCATAATTTTCAGGATCTTTTAGAAAATTTCGCACAACACGATGACTTCTATTTAAAAATTCTGCAATTCTGGCTTTAGACCAATTTTCAGAATACAATTTCCTAACTAAATTAATTTTACTCCTTTTACAAATTACGGAGTAGACATACGGGATGAAATCTTTAGCTATTTTTGTTCTGTAACGCCAAAGAAGTATAACTTCTTTCGTGCGTACATAAGTACACACACACGTTTTTATAATACATAATAATTTACGAGGAACACAACATGTATCACCAGGAATTGACACGTCTAGCTCATGAAGCCCCTCAAGCCAAAGTGATGGGTTATACTTTTGTCGCACTATCATACTAACAATCACGCCGTGACATGAGAAAACTACTTAGAATGTAATTGTACACGTATTATAATAATACAAAAATAAAATAAAAATAATGCAATAATAATATGTCAAGGTAAATATAGTGTTAAATTGGATATAACAAAATTATGGGGGTGGGTTATACTTTTGTCGCGGAGTGTACCAAATTTCCAAATTTCCAGTGGTTTTTCTGTGATGCGGTAACAGACAGACAGACAGACAGACAAAAATTCTAAAAACTATAGATTCGGCCTCTGCATCGATAATAATGTCTATTTCGATAAGATTTTCCAAAAAATATTTAATGTACAGATTCGGCTTAGTTACAATTTTATAATATGTATAGATTAATTATATAACGACATCTTTTGAGAAAAATTTAAATTATTTATTATATCACAATTTAGATCAAAACAAGCCAATAATTAATATGAACACTACTTATATAAAAAAATAGTTATATAAAAAATTACAACATATAGAATCAAATTATTATTTTATAATAATAAGTTTTCATTTTAAAATAAAATACTTATTTTTAATGAGTTATCATTGTTATGCTCTATGATGAAATAAAATTCGATATTAATGTTCATCTCTGTACAAAATAAAAAAAATCTGTATACCACTGCATGGAACTTTACTTGACCTACTTGACGTACTTCTGATTTCTTAAATAAATGTAAAATGTTGGGACATTAACACACAGCACCATCTAGTTCCATGGTAAGCTACGAGGCTTGTGTTATGGATACCAGATAGTTGATATACTACACATATATAACTATAAATACATACATATTATAAATATAAACATCCATGACTGGAGTACAAATATTCGTGCTCGTCACACAAATGAATGCCCCCAGCAGGACTCGAACCCGCGACCTCTGGCACAGCAAGCAGGGTCACTACAAACTGAGCCAAACATGTCGTCAAAAACTTCTGTAACTCTTAATACTAAATATTAATCGGTGGATATAGGAGAATGGTCATGCTTTGGATGAACAACTTTCTTTTCTGCATCTTCTTTTCTTTTTTTCAAAGGTCCATGTTTCCAATTCGGGGGATAGCCATACTTGTTAACGTCATCCCACCATTGCTGTTCACCAGAACCCCAAATCAAATATATAGCATTTGTCCCAATTAAAACTGCAAATATAGTCCAAAAAGCCAATCTCCATTGCTTTAATGTTTGCTGAAAAGTTAAAAAAAATTAATGTTAAATTCAATTTCAACAAAAAAAACTTTTTTATAACAATATTCCAATGCCGAAGATTGAAAAAAAAATAATTTTGGTCTTTTGCCATTTATTAGGTTAGTAGGTTAGGAGTTCCACGCTTTAAGTAATGTAATTTTTCTTTTGATAGGCAAATGTATATTTATGAGACCTCCATTACTAATTGTAATATATTCAGTTTTTGATCTACATACGAGTACATGGACGATGTTTTTAAATATTCATGTCTTATTTTCTAAAGTTGTTTGTTTAAGTAAAAAAAAACTGAGTATAGGAAATTAAATTAATTCCTCGCTTCACTTGCCTCATTTTCACCTTTGACCAACCCGTTTGAACTCAGGCGTGAAATTTTAGTCTCGCTACAACCCGTTAGTAAAACAATGACAATGACGCTTATAGTCTTTTAATATTGATTTTGTTTTTTTACCCAGTAGAGGCTTAAACTTGAGTCTGATGAATTATAATATATTTTATCGGGGTACTTGTTAGTTGCTTGTTTATTTGGTAACATGTAGTTTAATATAAAAAAATGTACGTACGCACAATTTTGTATGTTTTTTGGCATTGGCGTATTATATTTTTTTAATATGTCGTTAAATCATTACAATAATCCTAATCAAAAGTCAGTTTCGGATATGATTTGGGCAAAATATTAAGAATACTGAGATGCGACAATTCTTACATCAGGTGTCAATAGACCAATCATATACGGTGTTATTATTCCAGATACGGCTGCCAAACCGTTTGCAAAAGCCGAACAGGTTCCGGCGTAGTTAGGAGCTATGTCCATGGCATTGATCTTCACACTACTATAGAATCCCGCCATAAAAGCCATGGATGCCACGAATAAGCCCACCGCTTGAATACGATCGCAGCCCGAGTACGAAGCCAGAATAATAAAGATGGCTGGTAATGTAGAAGCTGAGGAAAAAATAATGTTCCGTGAGCGTGATAAATTCAGGGACATATTTTATTAAAGCCGCAAATCGTGAAAACGAGTGACATTGCGAGCAAAAAAGGTTCATTGTTTCCGATTGAAAAAGTTGATATTTGTATCTATAAGTTTTTATAAGAAAAAAATATATATTACCCTTTTTAGTTATAAGATTTTTTACTTGCAAAGGATAAATATGAAAAAACAAATTTAATGATAGTCTATTCCATTGTGATATCACTTTTTTTTTAGTTTTTAGTCAACATGAGATTTTTATATGGTATATTTTATCCAACAACCTATTTATATATGTTAAGGTCCGTTGATAATATAATAATATTCGTATAAGTAAAATATTACAAAATTGCATTTTGTTATACTTATGGTGATTGCATAATAAATACACATATAACACTTGCAGTAATTTTTTAAACCATACTTACAAACGGTGGTATAAATTTTTCTTCCAGTAGTGATACTATGCCATTTCCTACGAATGCAAAAGTCGCAGAAGCTCGCAAACAGGAAAGAAAATATATACATAGCAACATAAGGGAGGGCCGCCATAAATCCAGTGTCTTTTATATTGAATTTCAGGACGTCTGAGAAATATTTAGGTAAATCTGTTATCATTGTAAAATATCCCCAATCGTGACCAATCTGCAAAAAAATTAAGCAATTTTACATCTTAAAACTGGACCTTTCACCGGTTACTTTTAACAGGCGAAATGCATTTTTTTTTTTTTTTTTTTTATTTAAACTCATAGATTTTTGTACTAGCTCTACTATAGCATTCAGTGTAAACTTCGAGAATGAATGCCCATGTTAACATACAATTAAGAACAAGTCATCGTCTTTACTATTACTTTGTAGGAGAAAATTTTGGAAACACTGTCTAGTGGTGGTAGGCCGGAGTGTTTTTACTATGAGAAATCTGAATTATAAAAATAAAAAACCCGACTGCATAAAAGCTAACTAAAAAGATGAAAAGAAGTCCACGTAGGAATATAGTATTATGCAGTCAGAGACATACACGTTTCATCCATGTCGCGAGATGGACATACTCGTATGTATGCAGTCAGGTTTTTTATTTTTTATAATATATTTATTTATAGCTTTTTAAGTATTTAAATAGAAAAATTTGCGAGAATGATTGTTAACCAAGGTTACATCATTATACATCCTAAACTGTTATTTTAAATGAAAGAAATTTATTTATAATGAAAGAAACCTAAAAATTATTTTTAAATACCTATTTAATGATACCCCATTTGTCATAGTTCATGGCGTCCAAAACGGCCATTTCGATTTTTCTAAGTTTTATGCTTTCTATAACATTTGCGCCTTCATGACGAATCAAACAACGTGTCATTTATAAAAATCGGCCCACGCGTTTGGTCTATTTTTTTTTTTTTATTTCATTTTTGCGGCTGTATTATATCACTGCGACCATCTCTGGTCTATTGTGATCGCCACATTTTATGCTAGAGTGAACCATTAAACCCTGCAGCTGTTAAAAACTGAAGGATTTTCTTATGGTTGCACTCTTTTAGTTCATCTAGGCCTAGAAATTGTTTTCCTAGATGAATGCTACGCTTGTGCATGAGCGGTCCACATTCCCATAGAAGATGAAGTGGCGTTTCGTCTGCCTCCATGCATACTCTACAGGTTCGCGTTTCGCTCAGCCCTAGGTTGAACATGTGCTTATTTAAGCAGCAGTGTCCGGTGAAAGTCCTTACCAGTATTCGTAAGGTTTTTCTGTTAAGCGCTAGCATAAGGTTGTTAAACCTTTTGTCATAGGCTTTAATTAGTGACTTGGAGTGAATCATTTCGTTTGATTCATTCCAGTCCTTGTTTGCAGTCTTAAGACATGCTATCATTAAGGTTCTTTGAGCTAAGCTCTTGGGTATTCCGCAGAAGGGCTCGGGACCCTGCTGCATGCCAAGAGCTCCTTCTCTAGCAAGCTTATCGGCACATTCGTTGCCGATTACCCCTGCATGACCCGGTACCCATCTTAACACTACTTTATTCCTTTTTGCTAAGAGGTTTAATCGGTCCATGCACTGCTCTACTAACTTAGATGAGACTGTGTTTGAGTCTAATGCTAGTAGTGCAGCTTGGCTGTCCGAATTTATATAAATGGTTTGATTTGTGTAGTGCTTACATAGATTAGCTTCTACACATTCTAGGATGGCGTAGACTTCAGCTTGGAAAATGGAGGCGAATTGTCCGAGATGTACGCTTTTGCTGAATCTCGGTCGCTCTCCATGTATCCCGCAGCCAGTCTTTGCTCCTATTTTAGAACCGTCTGTATACCAGACTATAGATCCGTTTTTATAGGATATCTGGCATTTAGTCCAGTCCTCCCTTGACGGAAATTCAATTGTATAATATTTTTCAAGTGAGTGCTGCATTTGCATGGCATCAGTTGTCATACCAAATAGCGGCATCTCTTGTAGTGAGTCTAAGCGTTTGGTCTAAATAGTGCCACAAAGATACAAACCCACATACATACATACATAGGCTGATAAACGCATTACCCTCCTTTGTGTCGCGCAGTCGGGTAAAAAATATAAAAAATATGAGTCTATGGTTTTGAAAATGTTTGTCTGTCGGTCTGTTACCGTATCACGAAAAATCTTTTTTTTAAAACGGATTTTGATAAAATTTGGTAAGGGGATAGCTGGTTAACAATAAAAAGGTTATCAGAAAGTAAATGCATACGAACATTGAATTTTATCTTGTACATTATTTAAATATTCAAGTACTGTTCCAGTTCACAATTGTTCGTAACTGTTTAACAAATGGCCAAAGGACGTGACAGAATACAATATATTGTAGAATGTTATGTGTTTTATTTAAACGGAAGTTCTAATCGGATGGAACTCTTCTAAATCTGAAATGTAGACAAGTACTTAGATAATCTTAATAACAGAAACTACATTCTTTTGAACAAGATAAAATAGTGTGTAAATAAAATCTATACATATAATAAAATTATAACTGATCGCTGTCTGTACATGGAAGATATTTGAGACTATAATTCCGGATCTTTCTTAACGCAATAGAACCCAAAACAATGATTTTTAGAATTTTTGTCTATTTGTCTATGCGTTTGTGCGCGCTAATTTCAGAAACGGTTTAACCAATTTAGGTGCGGTTTTCACTAATCTAATGCGCTAAGCTTCGCTTATTTTTATTTGTTTTATTTCAATCGGTTCATAAATAAAAAAGTTATGTCAATTTATAGAATCATCTAGGGACAAACCCGAGCGAAGCGAGGGTGAGTCGCTAGTAATACCTAAAACTAGCAAAATAATAGTTACTGTGTGTTTTAAGCAAGAAAAAGACGAATACATTATTTTGATTATTTTTTTATCTTTTACATATAAAAATCTAATCTATAGTGTAAAAAAGTTTAAAAATGTATTCATTGGTTTACGTTTAAAGTAGGTATACAGATATCTTTGAAATTCGTATTCGAATAGAAATTAATAAAAAATAAATCTTTTCCTCCTTCATTAATACATATTTTGACATTATATTAAAAATTGAGAGACCCTTGACTTTCTCGACTAAAATTTTAATTTCGAGATTTTCCTTTTCAGTTATAAAAAGACTAGCAGAACCTGCGGCTTCGCTCGCGATCAAACTACGAAAAATACGAAATTTCATGCAAATATGTCCAAGGAATAAAAAGTTTCATATAAACTTTTATCCCCTATTTCACCACCTTGTGGGTTGAATTTTGAAAAATCCTTCCTTAGTGGATACCTACGTCATAAGAGAAATACGTGTGCGAAATTTTAAGTTTCTAGCCCTAAGGGTTTGGCTTGTGTGTTTATTTAAAATTTTCATCCCCTATTTTCATCCCCTTTTAGGGGTTGAATATTGGAAAACGCTGAAATACGTAACTTATTATTTTTACCGTACTCATTTCATACGAAATTTCAAGCAAATATGTACTACAGAAAACCTCTTTGGCTTTTTGCTATTAGTAATAATTTGATGACTGTAATGATTTGCACATGTATGATTGTGACTCGCGCATCGAGGGCTCCGTACCTCCGAATATTGTGTTATTGTTACTTACACATTTACACACACACACACACACATACACATATATATATATATATATATATATATACATATATATATATATATATATATATATATATATATATATATTTGTTTTCGCCATACATACTTTATTAATTGCAAATATAAGTTCGCATTTCATACTATTTTTTGAAGACATTATAGAAAACAAAACTTAAGTGATCGTAACTCAAAATATCCAGTATCTGAAAAGATATTTTACGTATATTCTGTAAATTCATTTTTATTTAAAGTATTTAGCACCCTCCATTACTTCTATTTTTTGCACATTTCCTACTTCATCTTTTCAAAGTTGGAGCAAGAGACTACAATGATATATAACTCGCATATGTTTACGACTTAAAAATCAAGTAACTCGGCTAACATATTATAAACAGGCTAAAATCTACGCTATTTTTAAAGATCCTTTGTTAACTTGTTCTCACCTTTTAGTTTGCTTTTTACGCAGTCGTGTTTTTTAAATTAAATTTATTACATTTATTAGTGTTTTAAAGTCAGTTTTTATTATTTTTTTAAGTTTTTTGTATTTAGAAGTATGTACATCAAGTTTTTTTGGGAATATGTCCATACAAACATGCTAACCCTTCGAAACAAACATAAATTAATTCTCACCTCTTCTCTCGTCTAAGAGATGGAATTTTGAAAAACTTTGAAATACATGTTTATAGTTTGCTTATCAGTTCAATCAAGAAAGACAAATAGTAAATTTCAAGCAAATCAGGCCATTTTTTTTAATTTTATACTAATGTTTTCACCCTATTTCTCACGTTTGGGGTTGAATTTCCAAAAACGATGAAATAAGTATGTATTTATTTTTGTTGAGAAGCTTTAATATTAAATTTCATTCTTCTTACTTCAAAAATGACGGATTCCTTATATAAAATTTCATCATCCCCTATTCACCCTCTTAGGGGATAGATTTTCAACAGCTTTGAAATACGTACTTATTTATTTCTAACCAGAAGCTTGTATAAGAAATTTCATGCTTCGTACTTCAAAAATGACGAACCTCCCATATAAACTTTCAACCCCTATTTCACCCTCTTCAGGGGTAGATTTTCAAAAACTCTGAAATATTTATTTATTTCTAATCCGAAGCTTGTATATGAAATTTCACGTTTCTAACTTCGAAAATGATGGATTTTCATACAACCGTTCATCCCTTATTTTATCCGTTTAGGGATGGAATTTCTAAAAATCCTTTCTTAGTGGATGCCTACGTCATAAAAGAAATACTGTGCGAAATTTTAAGTTTCTAGCCCTAAGGGTTTAGCCTGTGCGTATATTTAAAACTTTCATCCCCTATTTTACCCTCTTTAGGGTTGAATTTTGGAAAATGCTAAAATACATTACTCCTTATTTTTACCGTACTCAATTCATACGAAATTTCAAGCAAATATGTCCAAGAAATAAAAAGTTTCAAACAAACTTTTATTCCCCATTTCACCCTCTTAGGGGTTGAATTTTAGAAAACGCTGAAACACGTAACTCATTATTTTTGTCGTACTCAATTCATACGAAATTTCATGCAAATATGTCCAAGGAATAAGAAGTTTCATACAAACTTTTATCCCTTATTTCACCCCCTTGGGGGTTGAATTTTGAAAAATCCTTCCTTAGTGGATGCCTCCGTCATATGAAAAATACGTGTGCGAAATTTCAATTTGCTAGCCCTAATGGTTTGGCCTGTGCGTTGATACATCAGTCAATCACCTTTGCCTTTTATATAATACTAGCATTGCCCGCGGCTCCGCCCGCGTTTAGATGATCAAAAATTAAATTCTAGGTTTTACACATTAGTATACTTTTACATACACCACTTTCATTGCGCACTGTATGATTGGTAAATAATGGCAGTGATTGACAATGCCACAAAGGTTCCTCCGTTAATCTCATAGTTGATTTAGTAATATTGCACTTTTTGTTTTAGCAATAACATTTATGTACGTGTATACTTCTGTTTTGTTTGTTTGTTTGTTTAGTTTTGGGCGATAAGCTCTCAAACTACGGAATTAATTTTAATATTTTTGATTAATATAATATTTAGCTGATTATATAAATTACTTAATGGTAGCTTTTCTTAATGTGAATTTGTCGTGAAACAGAGGTTGGTTAGCGCTGGTTAGTAATATTTTCCAAAACGATGTTAAAAGAAAGTGTAATAAGTAAATAATTCTAAGCAAATACTTTTTATTATTTCATATGGCTCGGCTAATATGATTAAAGCCGTAAGCATTTTATTGTGTCGTTTAAGCCTTTATCTTCCAAGAAATGATGTCCAAAAAAAAAAACAAAAAAAGTTGAGATATAACAGTTCCTAAAATACTTTTTCATAGTTTTTGAGATATGGAATATTTTTAGTTACCCGCTTTGTCAGTTTAACAGCCATAACCTTGTTTTCCATAAAATGTTATAAAAAATTATGAATCGAACTTATTTTTACGGTTGATAAAAAGAGTCGATATTGTGGAAACGTAAATGTTATTTGTATTTATTTTAGTGTTAACCTAACAAAACACGTAAGTAAGAAAAACAACACAGTATTTTGCTATACGAAACCTATAATGAGCGAGTTGGAGTTGCCCAATTTTTAGATTAAAAGATTAAAAAATATTAACATTATTTACTAAAAAAATAAAAACTTACAAATATTTTCATTTGAAAATTGTTTCGACCAACAAAATATTACTAATATGTTACTAATTTATAAAGCTTGTTTGTCTTTATTTTATTGAAAATTTGAACACGGGCGGGGCCGCGGATAATTTAGTAGTAATTCTTATAAAGTCATAGAAAGGTCACATCTGTACATTTTTATTTTGATTAAAACTACACATTTTAAAAACACATGGCGACATCTGTTGTCAAATATCTAAATAACACATAAATAAATTTTCATTTAAACAACTATTTTAATGAATAAAATAGCGCTATTGATATTTCTTTTAAGATAAGCTTTTTTTAATAGTTTTAACATATACAAGTTACCTTGCTAAAATGTTAATAGTACCATCGTAATTTTATTTTAACCAGTTTTTGTATTTTTTCTCAGAAATAAAAGACTATCCTATATGTTGAGTCGGATAACCTGCTATCACCATACCAAAATTCATCAAAATCCCTCCAGTGGTTTTTCTGTGATGCGATGCGACGTGATGTGGTCACATACAGACAAACAGACAAACATTCTAAAAACTATAGACTCGGCCTCTATATCGCTAATAATGAATATTTCAATAAGATTTTTCGAAAAATATTGAATTTACGGATTCGGATTCGTTACAATTTGATTATATGTGTAGTTACTAATTTATAATGCCAAAAAGTTTGCTTTATTGAAAATTTGAACACGGGCGGGGCCACGGGTAATTTAGTAGCAATTCTAATAAAATTGTAGAAAGGGCATATCTGTACATTCATATTTTTGGAATTAAAACTACGTATTTTAAAAACACATGGCGACATCTATTGTCGAATAGGTACCTAAATAACACATAAGTATATATTAATTAAAATAACTATTTTAATGGATAAAATAGCGCTATTGATAATTTGATTTTCAAGATAAGCTACTTTTAATAGTTTTTACCATATTTAGTAAGTTACCTTGCTAAACTGTTTACAGATAGTATCATCGTCGTTTGCTCCAACCAGTTTTTGTATTTTTTCTCAGAAATTAGATATTTTCCCGCGGTAAAAAGTATCCTATATGTTGACCCGGATCACCAGCTATCATCATACCAAATTTCATCAAAATCCCTCCAGTGGTTTTTCTGTGATGCGGTAACAGACAGACAGACAGACAGACAGACAGACAGACAGACAGACAGACAGACAAAAATTTTAAAAACTATAGATTCGGCCTCTGCATCGATAATAATGTCTATTTCAATAAGATTTTCCCAAAAATATTAAATGTACAGATTCGGCTTAGTTAGAATTTTATAATATGTATAGAAGATGTTATTTTTAAATTTTGTGTACTTTCAATATTAAGGAAAAATTATCGCAGAACGGATAAATCAATAATTCAAGGTCTTATTCAAGTTGAAAAAAGCAATGGTAACCTTGTATTTATGTGCTCGCTTGGGAATCCAAGTTAAGTGGGTTCAAATTCCGGGTATCGTATGTCTGATATTCTCATGTGAAATGATCCATTTCCAATATGATTCTAGCTTATATGCAAGGGAACCTGCGTGTCTGAAAGTGGAGGCCCGGGCTCAGTAATGGGACGTTAAAAAGGGTTAAAGAGACATGCATATACTCATGAAGTTGACTTCCTATCAGTATCACTATTATAAATTCAGAAATATTTATCAGAAAATCATGTTCTTACTAGTAACGTAAATTTTAGATATTTATCTTATTTCTCGTCCAGAACTTAAGTTAGTTATTTTAAAATGTTTCTATAATTTCCTTAGGTAGAGTATATAGCCTATAGGCTACTTACAGCAGCTATCACAAGTGACCATAATGGTGCTGATCTCAGGATGGCTTTGAACGGCACAGGATCCAGTTTCTTATGCAGACCGGAAGCTGTGATATTTGCGTTTAAGTATTGCTTTTCCTCGTCCGAGATAAATGGATGCGAGTTCGGTGTACTATAGCAGAGGAGAGTCTGAAATTGTTGAATTATTTGTTATCGTATATATATGTTACATAGAAATTGCTTCACGATAAAAATATATTTTGAATTATAATTACTACTAGCGACTCACGCTCGCTTCGCTCGCGTTCGTCTCTCGGTACGTTTTCACGGTTAGCTATGTTTATACATAAATAGGAGCTTGCTACTCCTAAGATATTCATTTAAATTATATAGCGATTTACCCTCGCTTTGCTCGGGTGCGTACGCCGTATGCGGATTTTGTTCACAATTTCATGAGTTTTAATTTTTTTTCGCGGAACCCTGATTCTTTTTCTAAAATAAAAGTAGCCTTAGTTACTCCTTATAACATCAGCTATCTGCCAGTGAAAGTCCCGTCAAAATCGGTCCAGCAGATTCGGAGATTAGCCGGAACAAACAGACAGACAGAAAGACAGACAAAAATTGTAAAAAATGTTGTTTTGGTACATGTACCGTGTATACATCCATATGCATTTAGTAAAAAGCGGTTATTTTAATATTACAAACAGACACTCCAATTTTATTTATCTGTATAGATGTACTTGTGACACATACTTATATTATAAACTTACTATAGAAAGTCACTTAAAATACTTACAAAGAATATGAACCATATGACGCCCAACCCTCCAAACACGTAGAACACATTAGCCCAATCGCCACCGTCAGCTAACATTAACCCAGATATATAGGGTCCCGCAATATTTCCTACTTGGGCCCCACCAAAGATCATAGCGCCGAAACGCGACCGCTCAGCCGGTGGCACCCATCGAGCCATTAACAAAACAAACGCGGGAGTTACAGGGCCCTGAAATAATTCAAATTATTATACTTATAATATTATTGTTATAAATTAATGGTAAGAGCAGTGGTAGCCCAACTAAAATTACATATCGAATTAAGTATAATGAATCCATTAAAAAAAATTAACCTTCCTCTGCGTCAATTTCAGTACTACTTTCAGTATCAGTGCCACCTATTCTAGGCTTGTTCTTGTCAGTGTCGGAATTTTTACACGTGAGCTTGTACCAAGCTTCTATTTAACCAGAAAGTATGGTACCCGTAGCTTTAAAAATAAACAAAAACTCTAATGTGAACTCTTAAGTATTAATCTTTTACGGAAACTACATTAATAATTTTAAATTCTGTACTCTTAAAAAAAACAAGCTGCAAAAAACGTGTTTTTTCATGTTTTTTTTTTTACGATAGAAAAACAAACAGTTTATTTGCAACACTAACCCCAAATAAGTAGTGCGTGAATAAACAGTGAAATAAGGATTTTAAAACTTGTTATTCTACTTTAATAACACTTATTTAAATATTTTTTTAAAGGTATTTACAGGTAGGATAGTAACGAATGAAGTGATTTCTTAATGCCTTTATATATTTTTATTTCAAAGGTTACAGAAACAATTATCTCATGGGTCGAATATTTATTATATTAACCGTACAGCTGTTTGCTCAAAAATAAAATGAGTCTACTATCAGCTATCACTAAGAAAAGATAACATTAAGCTAATGTTTTTCAAACGCACCATAAAATGAAACTAAATCGCACACCGACGGTTTCGTAGCAAGCATATTAAAATAAGTTTTGTAAAAAAAATTATTTGTTATGTAATTATATTTTTTGGATTTTGCCTTTTACTTGTGCTAGAAGAAAAATCCTTCTTGCCAACTTTCATGATTCTAGGTCAACGGGAAGTACCCTATAGGTTTTGATACCCTTGCGAGTGAATCCCAAAATATGGTTTCTTTTTTCCTTTTGAGGTACGGAACCCTAAAAATGCCCTAGATAATACTTAACAAGCAGTTCTTAACAGTATGAGCAACAACATAATTTTACCTCACCAAGTCCACTTATGACTCTCATGAAAAAAAGTCCTACAGCGCCTCCCATAGCAACAAACCAAGGTGTCAGAAGCGTTGACAAAGAAGTGCAAAGTAAGCTTATTCCAAGTGTCCATTTTCCGCCAAATTTTTCTGCGAGAAGTCCTCCAGGCAAGTGCGTTATAACATAACCGTAGTAAAAAGCGCTTAATAGTAAACCTTGTGTACTTTCGTCCCAGTCATATCGATCTCGAGACTAAAAAATAAAGAAGAATTATATGAAATTATTATTACAATATTTTATATTTCACAATACGACCGCTTCTATCAGTGGTATCGTACGTGCACTTATTTCATAACCTCCACAGTCAATTCTCCATCTTATAAGAAAACATATTACGCAATGATACCTGTCCTTATTGTGCAAATATTCTAAGAATTTGTACCATTACAAACATTACTTCCCAGATTTTTTTTTGGTTTCTGTTTCAACAGACCAAAGTGGGTAGAAAGAATTATCGACTAGGAGAGAGCACCTAATTGGCTAAACCCTCTGCGTCCTACATTACATCAACTTTGTCCCACAACAGTGTTTACTCTTGATGTTTGCCACTATCTAACACATGTTGAATGTGACTACTATCTAAAATCTTACTTCTTACCGAAATAACAAGCGAGGAGTTAGTGGAAGACTGCGTAACAGAAATGGCTTCATCAGGACATGTTTCACCCACGATGTGTTCCCCTGAAGGTACGTGTGTCACCATCTGGACTATAGTTATACTCAAGCATACACGCATTGTAAACGAGTTCGCCAACGCGAATAAGCCGAGTAGACCAAAGACATATCGCTGAGGTATAATTAGTGCTGTAATTGATGAAAATTCATGAAAATAATAGTTGGTTAAGAATTTAATAACTTATTTATATCTTGAATCTTATATTAATATAATAAATCCTATTAATATAATATTATACTTTAAAAGCTTTTGAAAATACTGGGACGTTTATTATTCAATCATGTAACCATGGCTTTGTATTTAATTCTAATCTATTTTAACGTCCCACGTCGTTGGGCATGGGCCTCCCTTCAATACGAGGGGGATCAGGCCATATTCCACCACACTGGCTAAGTGCGGGCTGGCGGACTTCACATATCTTTCGAAAACGTGCTACGATTTGGCGGATACGTGTATTAATAAAATGTAAATTTGTTTATCTATTTATTTAGTTCGAGTCTCTTTAAAATATTACATAATATAATTTAAAGTAAATAATTCTTACCTTTATTTAATATAAACCGCCATCCCGTTAAAGTCATAATTAACAATTAATCTAATTTATATTAATGTTACTGCACTGCACATACAAGAAACTACTTAGATATGTATATTCTGAATTTGACTCTTAAAATGATTAACCATATGTCATATATTTGTTTTTCGTGTAGATAGATATAGATTTTAAAGTATCAAAATGTGTCACAAAAACAAAACGACTATATCACATTTCGGGAGAGGCTAGCTTCCAGTTATTTATCAAAACGTCATTGAGATCATGAAGAGTGCCAATACACAATCGCATTAAGATGACACTATCACTGAAATACAACAGAATCTCTTACAGTAATGGAATATGAGAGATAAGAATCAGCTCATATATGGTCTCGAGATAAATAAACGATACACATTTTATAATAGACTAGCGACTCAACCTCGCTTCGCTCGGGTTCGTCCCTAGGTTGCCTCCCTAAACAAACTTTTTTTAGTTTTTTTTGTTTTTGGTTTTAACTTTTTTTTTCGTGGGACCTTATTTTTTCCAAAATAAAAGTAGCTTTAGTTACTCCTTATTACATCAGCTATCTGCCAGTGAAAGTACCGTCAAAATCGGTCCAGCCATTTCAGAGATTAGCCGGAACAAACAGACAGACAGATAGACAGACAGACAAAAATTGTAAAAAATGTTGTTTTATTATATGTACCGCGTATACATCCATATGCATTTAGTAAAAAGCGGTTATTTTAATTTTACAAACAGACACTCCAATTTTTTCATCTATATAGATTAGCGATGTAACCTCTTGGTACCTTTTATTTTTTTTTGAGCGGAGCCCTAGTTCTTTTTCTAAAATAAAAGTAACCTAAGTAAGTAACTCCATATAACATCAGCTGCCAGTGAATGCCCCGGAGATTAGCCGTCAGCCAGTTTCGGAAATTAGCCGGAACAAACAGACAGACAAACAATTTAAAAAAATATGTTTTTCTTATAAGTACCGTATGTATATAATTCAATATTCATTTAGTAAACAACTGTTATTTTAACATTACAAATAGACACTTCAATTTTATTTATCTGTATAGATAAGCCAAATAATTAAAGTTTTTGTTTTTTCTTCGACAGAATCACATGACAATATTTAATTAAACTATAAAAAGAAAATACACAACGCCATTATCACTAAGTCGTTTAAATTCATACTTTATTTATACTTTATTTATACTTGATTGCTGACTAAAATGTTAAATGAAAATTAATCCAAATAAAGTGTTTGTCAGTATATTGATATGCCGTTCTTTCATCCAGCAATGGAGAGACTCCCTAACATGTTTTTAGCATACAGTATTAAACATTCGTAAAATGCTAAAAAATATTTAGTAAATCTATTAGTGTGTGTTATATTATAATATATGTGCATTATAAATAAAATTTAAAGGCAACTTCACGTATTAATCACTGATTTTTGCGCATTATCAAATCCCGTTTTCCGCGTGGATCTAATTTAGTCATCTGATCTATTGATAAGAATAGGGTTTTTGGAACGAAGTTCCTTATCGCACGCTATACTAAGCACATTGGGGAATCATTGAGAGCTATATGGGGAAAAGTGTAATATTTCGAACGTCACAACACTCTTTATTTTTACTAAGAGCACCCCATGTGACGTCATAATAAGTATCGTTCGATCATACACAAGTGTTAAGAAATGTATGTTGTACCTCACCTGCACCTCTCATCTTTTTTAAATTATTTTTAATATACTGCCTCGGTGGTGTAGTGGCTAGCATGTACGGCTGCACATCCTGAGGTCCTGGGTTCGAGTCCCGGGTCGGGCCAAGTTTAGTTATTGAGTCTTTCTGTATAGTAAGCCTCAGTAACAGCCCGGAGTTGGGAAGTTGGCGGTGTTTCACCCCCGTGCCTCGGAGAGCACGTAAAGCCGTCGGTCCTGCGCCTTAACTCTCACTGGTCGTGTCGAGTAGTCGTCCCACCGGAGTATGAGAGTGACAGGAATAGAGAGTGCACTTGTGTCTGCGCGTACATTTGTGCACTATAATATCTCCTGCGCAGTTGGCTAGTCTCAATGAGATTGGCCGCCGTGGCCGGAATCGGTCAGGAGGACATTATTATTATTATTATTATTATTATTAACCAATATCGGCGATTTTTTATCATTAGAAAACCTACCTACCTATTTTATCATTAGAAAACCTACCTACCTCTATGTATGATGGTGATGATAACGTCATCCTAAACAGTGTGCACAATTGGACATGCAAACATGCAAATATATGTGTAGTGTTTGTGTATTTAATCTGTAATGAGTTGTCTCGGGTGCACGGGTAAAGGATTGACACTTGACAGTTACGTGAGAGCCGAGGCGGTGCGAGCGTACCTGTTAATCCTGTATACTGATGACCAAACGAGCCAAACAGTGTTTACTTGCATTATATGCAAATACTACAAGTGGCGACGAGGTGAATAGTGAGTGAAAATAACATATTTTGATAAAATATAAATAAATAAAAAATAATATATATATATATATATATATATATATATATATATATATATATATATATATATATATATATATATATATATATATATTACCAATTAGCGTTACGTATAAAAATGTAACTAAGGGGGATGGGTGCGTGTAGCGTTTGCGCACAGTTGAAGTAGGGCTTCTTTGGCAAATATTGCAATTAAATCAAAACAAATTAATATTTAAATAAGGCATATTGGGAATATTGTAGTCATGTATTTGTAGAATATCATTTGAGGAAAGAATATAATATTATACATCATTTGTCAGACGATATCAACGGTTACCATGGCAACGATTAGTCATAGTAGCTTTTATTTAATACTAGCAGAACCCGCGGCTTCGCCCGCGATCAAACTACGAAAAAAAATAAACTTTTTCGCAATACATACTTTATTACTTGGAAAATTATGTTCGTGTAAGTTTTATTATTTCTTAAAGATATATGGAAAAAAAATATTAAAAGTATGTGAAAGATGTTAAGCGTATATTCTGTAAATAAATTTACACTTTAGGTATGTAGCAAGCTCCACATTTTTCTACTCCATCTTTCCAAAGTTGGAGGAAGAGAGTACAATGATACAATCACATACAATAGACTTTAGATCTTGTAAGTCAGCTAATGTAGATTTTTTAACTAACATACTAACAGGCTAACATCTACGTTATTTTAAAGACTCAGTGCTATGTACACCTAAAGCTTACAATCTTCCTCCATATTCTTCTTTTTTAACTTACACATATAAATTACCATTCTTATTTTGCTGTAGCTTTTTTCCCGCGGCTACGCTCGCGTGGACTGAAAAATTTGCTCAGTTGAATTTATATGTTGTCATATCGAATTTTTAATATTATGTCTAGAGTAAAACTCGCTAGGTTCTCTCTCTTGCGCTCTAAGTCTGTTATAGTTGTCGCTGCTGTGACCAGCCGAAAAGTTATACATAATTCCCTTGGATTCAGAATAATTTCAGTTTTCTACTTTATATCCCACACAGTAAGTGTGCACTTACAAAGAACTTGAGCCATGTTACTCTATTTAAA
The DNA here is from genome assembly GCA_905404265.1 of Fabriciana adippe. Taxonomy (NCBI): domain Eukaryota; kingdom Metazoa; phylum Arthropoda; class Insecta; order Lepidoptera; family Nymphalidae; genus Fabriciana; species Fabriciana adippe. The sequence goes on from FR989991.1 coordinate 10,785,027, forward strand.
CATATTCAACAACTCAAAGTGCAACGCCCAGTTTTACCCACTTAAAGGCAGAATTAAAAAAAAACTGCAATTATGTTTGTTTAATTGTATTAAAGAGCATTATTACCAAGTTTCAAGTAATTCTGATCATAAACGATTTTTTCCTTATATAAACAGCATAACCAACCCGTTTTACCCTTTTAAGGGATAGGTTTCGAAAAAAAAAATGATATTTGTATTGTTTTAGTTTTCATTTTACAGGTAAATAATACTATTTTCCGTCCATCACTTACAGAGTTTCATACAAATTTTCATCCCCTATTTGACAGCCTTGTGGGATGAATTTAAAAAACGCTAAAATACGTATTTATTTAATTGTATTGAAGACCAATAATACCAAGTTTCAAGTAATTCTAATGATAAATAATTGATTGCCCATATAAACTTTATCACCCCCTTTTACCCTTTTAAGGGTGAATTTCGAAAGTTTTATACATATATTTCTTATTTTTCATCTTAAAGCTAAATACCACTTTTCGCGCATTTAGCGTTAAAAATGACAGAGTTTCATACAATCTTTTATCCCCTATTTTACACCCTTAGGGGATGTATTTCGAAAAATCCTTTCTTAGCGGATGCCTACATTATATAAGGAATATGTATTCCAAATTTCACGTTTTTACGACCAGCGGTTTAGACTGTGCGTTGATCGATCAGTCAGTCGGTCAGGACAAAGCATTTTATTTATATATAGATATAGATATGCATATAAATCCTATAGTGGTAAATATTTATTTTTATAAGTAACTAGAGACTCACCCTCGCTCCGCTCCGGTTCGTCCCTACTTACGTTTTAACGTTTAATATAGATTTCTCAGAGATGAGATATTTTCCCGCAGTAAAAAGTATTCTATATGTCGACCCGGATATCCAGCTATCACCATACCAAATTTCATCAAAATCCCTCCAGTGGTTTTTCTATGATGCGGTAACAGACAGACAGACAGACAGACAAACAAAAATTCTAAAAACTATAGATTCGGCCTCTGCATCAATAATAATGTCTATTTCAATAAGATTTTCCAAAAATTATTTAATGTACAGATTCGGCTTGGTTAGAATTTTATAATATGTATAGATAACTTCTATAAAATATTAAAAGTAATTGTAAGGTTTTATTTTTTTTTAATTTTAAAAGTTGTTTTACATTATGTTTAACATATATTGCATAGCATGTTGTTTAATGTTATTTTTCACTTCCTGTGTAATGTATTCTATCTCATTCTCTTGTCGATTTAATCCTATATATTTATGTATTTGTCTCTTTCTCATATCGCATTAATTTTATGTTTCATCGAATTTCAAATAGTAGCGATGCTAAAGAAGTTTCACTTCAAAAAAGAGGGAAAGCAAACTTTAGTATGAACTATGAATATTATATCGAATACTTTTTAATTATAAATATCGAATGATTCATACATGTAACTTTTCTTTATAAATTCTACAATGTGATAAACAATAAAACAACGCTCATGCCAGGTTGTATTTAAAGTCGTTTAAGGTCGATAATTAGGCACTATTATTAGTATTGAATAACATGTTATGTGTGAGTGTTTTTATAATAATATCTATTTTAAAACTTGTAATAAGTAGTCCGTAATTGTGTTGTATATTGTATTTCTATTTACATTTCTAGTACATATTTCTCATTCATATTGTATGATATTGTAATATTATATCAGACTAATGTAAGTAGGTATATATCCTAATTTTATCACGTAAGGACTATAAAATTATAAAATTAATTATTAAAATGTTAATAATATAGTAAGAAGATATATATAATATATATAATATTAATGTATATGTAGTTAATGTAATATTGTGTTAGGCAGTACGGGCCTTCATGAAATTGAGAACCATAAGTAATATTGTGTGTTAGGCAGTATGGGCCTTCATAAAATTGAGTACCATACGTAATATTGTGTGTTAGGCAGTATGGGCCTTCATGAAATTGAGAACCATACGTAATATTGTGTGTTAGGCAGTATGGGCCTTCATGAAATTGAGAACCATAAGTAATATTGTGTGTTAGGCAGTATGGGCCTTCATGAAATTGAGAACCATGCGTAATGTTGTGTTTTAGGCAGTACGGGCCTTCATGAAATTGAAAACCGTGCGTAATATTATGTTTAAGGCAGTAAACATATGTATAAATGTACTCTGGTGGGACTACCGACTCCTCCAGTACCTATGAAACGGCGGGAACTTCCTGCAGCTCCCTGGGTTACTATCACTGTGGATCTGCTTGGACCACTTCCAAATAATGATTATTTACTAGTTGTAATAGACCTTTATAGCAGATATAAAGAAATTAAATTTACTAAAATAATTACAAGTTCTCAAATTATAAAATTACTAAAAGAAATTTTCAGTCGTCTGGGTTATCCTAACTCAATTACAGCTGACAATGAATGTGTATGGGAATATTTGATGATGTACAACTCGACACCACATTCAGTAATAGGCAAAAAACCTTCTGAATTATTTCAGACGGCAGAATAGAGACAAAGTTCCCTCTTTGTTGCAGAATGACCATAGATTAGAAGATTCGGATATTAGAGATAGGGATACAATTTATAAGGAAAACGGAAAGGAATACGGAATATAGAAAGAGAGGGGCAGAGGAATCAATTTTGATAGAAGGTGATAAAGTATATGTGAAAGAAATGGAAAGGCGAGATAAATTGTCAGCAAATTTTAAATCAACTCTACATATTGTGGAGCGAGCAGAAGGCGGAGATGTGGTTGTTAGAAATGAGGAAACTGGCCAAAAGTTTAGACGTAATATAGTCCATTTAAAAATATAGAAGGTGAATGGAAGATTCAGGATGGAAATAATAATAATAAAGAAATAAATCGAAATGATATGGAAGATAATTAATTACGTAAATAAAAAAACATCTTTTGATTAATTATTATTTTTTAGTAGTATTCTGTTGATCTCATTTTAGTTTGTATCAATGTAAAAGAAGACATTAAATAAAAAATAATTAATATGGATGGGATGTAGTGTTTGTATATTTTATCTGTAATGAGTTGTCTCGGGTGCACGGGTAGAGGATTGACACTTGACAGTTACGTGAGAGCCGAGGCGGTGCGAGCGTACCTGTTAATCCTGTATACTGGTGACCAAACGAGCCAAACAGTGTTTACTTGCATTATATGCAAATACTACAATATGTCATTTCTATTTCTATCACTCTCATAATTCAATGGGACGACAATTAAACGCAACCGGTAAGAGATCAGGTGCAGGACCGAGGACTTTACGTGCTCTTCGAGGCACGGGAGTGAAACGCCATCGACTTCCGAATTCCAGGCTGTTACGGAGAATTTCCTTTAGAGAAAACTTAATAAATTTTGGCCCGATTCAGGACTGGAACCTGTCCTAAGTTTAAATTTCAGATCTGCAGTTAGCCACTAGACAGCTGAGGCAATTATTTGTATACAAGTGAAGCACACACAGACAATTCGGTTTTTTTTAATATTTGAGATATTACATTGTAAAAAGTTACAATTATATATATTTAACACGAGGTACAGTTAGGGCGTGAACGGAACGAGGTTAGATCAGAAATAATGTGTTAGTACTAATATATTTATATAAGGATATAAAATAATGAAAAGTGGAGCAGTTATTGATACTATAAGTACTTTTAAGTCGTCGAACTATCGTGGCGTAGGGCGTCCTGTCCAACGTTCATCTAAACGCTGACTTGACTATCACACGTGTTTATTCCACTGGGCATTAAGTAAGCATGGTGACGAGATATCGGTAACTTTACTGGTAAAAGACGCCATATGAATTTTATAAACCAGAGAAACCTAAAATGTCGCTTTTTGAAAACTTTGGTAAAGTGTACATAAATGAATTTACATATCTCAGCCAAATTATATTATCATCAATAAGAGTTCCATTTATGACAGTAATTCTTAAAAACCAATCGCTATTCTTCTTGATTCTTGGTAAGTAATGATTTGACCCTATTTTTTTCACATAATAATAAATATTAATTTCATATTATAAGAAAATATCATTTTCTATTCATAAAGTAATATTGAAGAGAAATGAGATGTGGGAATCTCTTCAGATATCCAATTTTAAGTAACTATACACTTTGGAAAGGCCATCTTAATTTTGCGCAAGGCCTATCTGTAATATAAGTATTAGGTACTCAAAAATTATGGCCGTGGAAAAATAAGAAATAAGAGATAAAGATACGTCTTGTACATTTTTATATTAGTGACAATTAATTTTCATTATTATATTAGTAACTGGGTGACCGAGCTTCGCTCGGTGTTTTTAGTCAATAGTATAATTTCATTTTAAATTTGGCTTAAAAACAAAAAAAAAAAATAAAAACTTGAATAAATACAAAAAAATCCGACCGGGAACTATAATAGTCGATCTTGCGCCTTGGCCGCTTTACTACGACGCTTATGCCCGAGTGTGCGAAATTATTAACATATTTTGCGTGGTATAATAGAAAAGAAAACCACATTAAATCTCGAAAATACGCGTTTTCCCAGACATAAAACTAATCTAGATCGATTTTTCGTCCCCGAAAACCAAATTTCCACATACCAAATTTCAGCGAAATGGCAAAAAAAAGCCGTTAAAGCCGTTTCCGAGATAGCCGGTATAAATAAATAAATATACAAGAATTGCTCATTTAAATATATTAGATGACGGAAATTTATTAGTTTTTCCTTGAAATAATCCAAAAAAAAAAGAATAGCCTTTTAATAGCCTTAGAGAACAAAAAATAACCACGACTTTTTAATACCATAATATAAAATGTTATCTAATTTGAAACTTTCGCATAAGTACATTTAAATCAATATGTGTAGCTTATAAAATATATAAGAGAAACGTTACGCAATGAGTGTCATTATCTTTTTATTCTTATAATATTTTAGAAAATAAATTAAAAACTTAAAACTAATATTATGACTAGCAGGTACAATTTTATTTCTTTTCAGTGGTTTCTTTACTATTAGCTTTTTCTGAATCATTACTTCTTGATGGTAGTGGACCATGTTTCCATTCCGCAGGATAACCATGTTTCCTTACATCATCCCACCAAAGTTGTTCTCCTTTCGCGAATATCAGGTAAATGATATTTGTAATAACTAAAACGGCAAGACAAACCCAAAACGCGACTCGCCATTGTTTAAGTGTTGACTGAAAAAATATAACAACTTATTTAAATATCCATGTAATTTTAAGATATATCTAATGTCAAAACCTTATAAAAGTATACTCTTTAAAGTGATAGGTATTTTGAAACTATCTGTAATATCATCAAAACAAGGATGATAATAAATGATAATATCATGATAATAAAATTTATCACAATCCAAAGAACTAAGACATTGATCATTTCAAGTGTATGGGGAATTTGCATTTGATATATTATCTTTAAGTATTGAAAAGCTAGAGAATAATCTTAATACAAATTTTTGTTTTGACACATAATATCAACAAAGCTACTTACATTTGGTGTCAATAAGCCAATCAAGTACGGTGAAATTATTCCAGAGAAGGCAGCTATTCCGTTAACCATTGCAGTTGTAGTACCCGCGTAATTAGGTGTAATATCTAGAGCATTTATTTTCATTCCACTGTAATAGGCACCCATAAGAGTCATAGCAGCAATAAACCAAAATACAGCCAATGTCGTATCACAACCTGAATATGAAGCTAGGATGATACAGATTCCTGGTCCGGTGGCGGCTACAAAAAAAACAAGCAATTTTTCATTATTAACTTAGTATGTAATAATACATATATGTATAATAGAAATATAAATCAATAGTTAATTAAAAAGTTCCTGGGCGACCGAGCTTCGCTCGGAGTTTTTGGCCAGAAGTACAATTTTCTTTTTAATTTAGCTTAAAAACGAGAACAAAGAACTAAAAACTTGAATAAATACAAAAAAAAACTTAGTATCCGACTGGGATTCGAACCCGGACACCTGTAAATGTAATTGTCAATCTTACGCCTTGGTCGCTTGACCACGTTGCTATGCCAGTGTGTTCGAAATTAGCGACCATATATTGTGTGGAATAACGCGAAAGAAAACCGCATGAAAATTCGAAAACACGCGTTTTTCCTGACATAAGACTAATCTAGATCGATTTTTCGCCAGCGAAAACCCCCACATATCAAATTTCAGCAAAAGCGTTAAAGCTGTTTCCAAGATCGAAGGTATATATCAATAAATAAATAAATATGCAAGAATTGCTCATTTAAAGGTATTAGATAAATAATTACGACTTTACAATCAATTTTAAAATAAAAATACATTAAAATGCTACATTACCTATTGTGGTATAAATTTTTCTGGCATTTTTAATACTATGGTATCTTCTCTTAATGCAAAAATCACATAGAAGTCCAAAGAAGAATGATGCAATCCACATGGCTATATAGGGCATAGCAGAGAGTAATCCAGTAGATTTAATGTTGAACTTCAATATATCTGTCATATATTTAGGTAAATCGGTGATCATGGTAAAGTATCCCCAATCATGACCAATCTAAAATTAGTAAAAGTATGTTAATTTATATTATAAAAAAATAATATTAAAACATATTTTTTTGTTACTTATTAATAACGATTTATGGTATTAAATAAAATTAATAGAAAAACGAAGTACTTACTCCAGCAATAATAAGGGACCAAAGAGGAACAGATCTAAGAAGCGCTTTCCATGGTACTGGATCTAAAATTTGTTTTTCACTGTGAATGAGAGCCTGAACATTCTCATTCAAGAATTTCTTTTCCTTATCAGATATGTATGGGTGTGTATTTGGAGTACTATAACAAATGAATATCTGAAAAAAAAAATAATATTATAACATAACAATATTCTTGTGATCTTTTGTAATTTTCATAATTGTTGTTCTTTACCCAAATTGCAAACCAAGCGAGACCAAATCCACCGAACATATAGAACACATGTTCCCAAGATCCAGAATGCATGATGAGTCCAGAAAAGTAGGAACCAGCTATATTACCAATTTGCGCCCCACCAAACACGATCGCACCAAAGCGAGCTCTTTCAGCTCTTGGTGCCCATTTAGAAATCATCGCCATCATCGCTGGCATGGTAGGACCCTGTAATGAAAAGAAAAACAAGTAAAATCTAGACGAATGCGTTTGTTGTATGAAAACGCATTATCATTATTATTATAATCTATACAGATAAATAAAATTGAAGTATCTGTTTGTAATGTCAAAATAACAGCTTTATACTAAATGCATATGGAATTATATACGGTACTTCTAAGAAAAACACATTTTTAAAAATTTTTGTCTGTCTGTTGGTTTCGGCTAATCTCCGAAACCGCTGGACCGATTTTGACGGGATTTTCACTGGCAGATAGCTGATATTATAAGGAGTACTTTGGCTACTTTTATTTTAGAAAAAGAATCAGGGTTCCGCGAAAAAAAATAAACCCCATGAAATTGTGAATAAAATCCGCGCACGGCGTACGCACCCAAGCAAAGCGAGGGTAAATCGCTATATAATTTAAATTAATATCTTAGGAGTAGCAAGCTACTATTTATGTATAAACATAGCAAACCGTGAAAACGTACCTAGGCACGAACGCGAACGAAGCGAGCGTGAGTCGCAAGTCACAAAATAAAATGATTCTATATTTATTAGAAAACTTATTTTATCATCCCTCAAAGTATTCAAGGTTGACTCTTAAATGAAAACATTTAATAAACCTTTGACGAGTCCTTTGATAAGACCCTTGAGAGAAATAACATCAAGTAAACTGTAAAACCTTTAAGAAAAAAGGACAATTTAGTAGTCCTTATATAACATACAACATACCTCTCCAAATCCTTCCACAACACGTAGAATGAATAAGGCAGTAGCTCCTCCGGTTTTAACAGCAAATGGAGTAAAAAACGTACATACAGCTGTAGATAGCAAACCTAAGCCTAACACCCATTTTCCACCATATCGTTCAGCTATCATCCCTCCAGGAATATGAGTAATTACGTAGCCATAATAAAAGGAACTCAGCAAAAGACCTTGTGTCGCTTCACTCCATTCAAAAAGTGCCTGCAAATAAAAATACCGTCATAAAAAAATTAACTTTATTAATATTTATTTAAAGATCAATATTATCTAAAACCTTGCCTTAACCTTACCTTAACCTTTATTCAAGAATAAATATGAAATGAAGAATAAACATAAATAAACTAAAAAAAAAAACCGCTACTTCTTGGCCAGATTTCTCTACAACAAAATTTCTATTTTTTAGATTGTATTTTTTAGTGGTGTAAGTTAAAACACTAATTGTACCCTACAAGTTAAGTATTAAAATCATAAAAAATGAAAATAACATTAGTTCCTATAGGATCCACTGGATTCATCAAAGTAGAATTTCAGTGATTTGGGAACATAGAGCTATGTGGCCCCACAGTAAGTTTCAGTTACCCTAATCCACCTAACTTAGTTTTTTCTTGATAATCACTATCGAGTACTAAGTATCGTTTCCTTATGATTTATTTTTGCATGCGTTAGCTTCCGCTAGAAACAAAGATAGGTATGCATAGACTATAACAACGGTAACAACGGTGTCACGTTTATTTTCAAAACTTATTATATTTAATAATAAAACAAGAACGATAGGAAGACAAGAAACAACGCGTGTAAGATAATGGTATTTAGAACATTTCTTTAAACGAACCGAGGAAAACATCTGTTTAATGGACTACCTTGACTTTTGTCTATACAAAAGCTACAATATTTTTCAAATAACCTACAGTAACACAATTAAAAATCAGCCTTTTTAAATATCCATAATTTCATTCTATTTTTATGTACTACTTTAGAGCCTCTCAATACCGACTTAAATGAATCTCTTTTTAATAAAATTATGATACCACATAAATAATATAACAGAAATGTTTTAGATAAGTGTGCTTACTATAAAATACTTCAAAAGCATGCAATATTTACAATAATAGTATTAAAGAAGATTTAGATAACTAATACTAGCACTCAACACGCGTCACAGCACACGCGTCACACTTATGAAATTACTAGTGGCTCACCCTCGCTTCGCTCGGGTTCGTTCCTAGTGAAAAACAAAAAGAAAAATATCCCACGGGAACCTTGTATTTTTTCGGGATAAAAAGTAGTCCCTGTGCTATTCCAGACTATTATTTATTACTGCGCCAAATTTCATCCAGATCTGTTCAGCCGTTCTAGCGTGATTGAGTAACAATTATCCATCCATCCAAACTTTCGCATTTATATAGTAGTAAAATGACCACAAAGTTACTAGTATAGTTTACTTGTGTGTTTAACCAATTTTATTAATTTTTATTAAAATCAAACTAAGGTAGAGGGTATAATATATTACTTGATCTTAAAAAATAATGAATTCATAAATAAACGGCTGAACAATTATAATCTTTGAATCGTCCTTTATAGGATTAAACCCACACCCTCAGTATATTTAGTAGGCAAATAATAATTGAAACAGACTTGAATACATACATTACTATCTCTAGTAAGATAATCAGTCATGGTCACAGTAGTATTAACTTTGGTAGTAGGATCTGGACAGGCGTTGGGGTCGTAATTCGCGTCTCCTTCAACCGCCACATGCTTTTTAACCATTTGAGTTATGGCCAAATTTAAACACACACGCATTGTATAAGCATTTGCGATGGCAAATAGAGCCATTATAGCAAATACATATCGTTGTGGTATTATAAATACTGAAATAAAGAAAATAAAATTAACTAAATGTTTAAAACAAATGATTATTTCGAAAGCATTCATTCATTTAATATTTCTAACATCTTTAATATCTAAAACGTGTCTTTTACACTTTTTTTACACTTTTATTATATTTTTCATTCCAACTAAAATATTTTTTACATATTATTTATATAGAATACAAAAAACTATAGAAATATTTGAAGTTGGAGACTTTTCTTCAAGGACCGAAGCTACAGAAGTGTGGTCTAAAAAGTTTTCTAAATCAGTCCTCATGAAACTACCTTTGAACATTCATTTCTTGTATTCGTTATTAATTTATAGGTATTTATATATATATATATATATATATATATATATATATATATATATATATATATATATATATTTTATTTAAAATATAAATGTAAAGACTTTTATTAGCCAAATTTATTCAATGTGCGAAATCTACATAAAATAAAATAACTGGTTTTTAATATAAAATATCAGTAAAATATTCGTTAACTTCTCAATGTCAATTCGTTAAAAGCGTTTTGTGTAAACAAAAATATTTTTATAATATTTTTTTACTAATTAATACGTTATTGCTTCTATGTGTACGTATATTTATTAATCTACACGAACAGAAGTTAAATGTATAATAAATGTGCAATATGCACACGACAAAATATTTACGATCCTAAAACCACAAAGAACTGGTAGTGCAGAGGTACGTTTACGTATAGGTACATAGTAAGAATTGCATAAATTAAATTACACATGACTACATGACTATACTCAAGATGCTTCTATTATTAAATATTCCAACATTGTAACAGTTTTTTTGCGTTGATAAGAAATTCAAACATCACTTTCACTTCTACAATAATAATAGATTAGTTCTATAGTCTACTAGCTGACCCGGCAAACGTTGTTTTGCCATATAAATAATTCTAAAGAATAAAAATAAAAATTTAGGGGTGGACTACTCCTAACATTTAGGGGGATGAAAAATAGATGTTGGCCGATTCTCATAGATACCGGATAAGCACAAAAAATTTCATCAAAATCGGTCAAGCCGTTTGGGAGGAGTATGGCAACGAAAACTGTGACACGAGAATTTTATATATTAGAATATTAATATACGTATTTCTACAAATAATATTCTACAAAAGTTACCACACTTCATTTCCATTGTGAATATAACAATAGGGAATACAATCTGAATCCATATTTAAAAAAAAAAATAATAAAATATCCCAAATTACAAGTATGATAATCTGATTGAAATAATACTTACGTTTTGATAAAGCAAGTCGCCATCCCGTCAACATATCGCACTGGGACCTAGAATTAACAAAGTTTACTTTAGCACGGCTACTATTGCCTTAGCATTGAGTCGTATAATTTACGAGCACTACGTTCAGTTTCTTTAATACGACTATTTGGCTGTGAAGCTAATCAGGAAAAGGTACTGCAAACTTATGCCAGTGACAAATTATACATCCTAAAAAACAATATTGTTCACGCTATTGTGGTCGATAACTCTTTTCCGTAAGGACGTAATTCGCGTGAATTATTGTAGAGAAGCCATGAGAGATTTTATTTGACGCTATCTTCATTGCCACTACCGGGATCCCACCGGAAAAGTTAATTTTCGGTACTTAATACTTTAGTTACGGGATTTTTTTATTCTGTTTTAAAGGTATATTTTTTCAAATAATAATATTATTATAAACCTAAATTATATAAGGAAAATATAATTTACACTAAGTAAGAGAAGAACTATAAGAATAGTAAGTATATCAATATATAGTTAAATTGTCGCAATCCCTATCAATTATACATTATTTTGAAATAATATGTTGACACTATTAAGGTAAAATTTACTAGATCCCGTTTCCTGACTATTAAGATAGTTGCTTTGAGACCGAAATATTAACACAGACTAATTTCATAAGAGTTAATTTATTTTTGACCAGCTTCAAAAAGGGAGGCAGTAATAAATTCGGGTATGTTTGTACATAAATGAATTTTATATATATATATATATATATATATATATATATATATATATATATATATATATATATATATATATATATATTAACTTTTTTACCATCCTGTCCGTGTGTAAAATAATATTTACATATTTAATTACGATATGATAAATTACTAAAGAAACTTAGGAGTGGACTTAACTTAGGAGTGGATAGTTAAAATATTATTAAATATCGCATTTTAAACTTTGATTATACGTTTGCTGTACAAGTACAAATGAACAGGCGGACAAGACGAAATGTTAGAGGTTTCGTTTTAAATTTTTGGCTACGGAACCTTAACTTTAACCTACTGAAACACAAACGTTATGGATCAAGACCCGGCTGCAAGATTGCTACGTTCATCGAGTATTTAATCGAAATTTTCTTTTTTTTTATATACAATAATAAAAGGGACAATATGTTTTGACCGGGGTACCTATTAAAATGTGCCCGCTAGTATGTTTAATTAAATTAATAATAATTGACTTTTTGAAACAAAATCGACGCACTATTTATTAAAATAAATTATACTCCACTTCACAGTAATATACGTAGAAAACTTGAAAAGTGATAGGTGCCGTTGCGCACTTGGTCGCAACCTTTTCGCAGTCAGGTGTAAGCAGGTAATATTTTGTTAAATTTATGCGTTCATGACGTATATTATTATTATTATTTTTAATTATATATCAAATTAAAGCTACTTTTTTTCTATATCTGATAAACTACCTCCACCTACGTAAAAGTGGCCGCAAATAGGGGTTACTAGCTGTTAAAGATAGATTAAAATGAAAGAGAGTAAGCGCGTTAGTTAATTGTTTGTTGCCATGGTAACCGTTGTTATTGTCTGACAAATCTGTACATATAATAAAATTCTAACTGAGTGGAATCTGCACATTAAATATTTTTTTGGAAAATCGTATTGAAATAGCCATCATTATCGAAACTGAGGCCGAATCTATAGTTTTTAGAATTTTTGTCTATCTGTCCGTCTGTCTGTCTATCTGTCTGTTACCGTATCACGAAAAAACCATTGGAAAAATTTTGATCAAATGTAGTATGATGATAGCTAGTTATCCGGGTCAACTTATAGGGTATCGGGTCATCTCTGAGCTAAACGTTGAAACATAACTAGGGACGAACCTGAGCGGAGCGAGGGTGAGTTGCTAGTGATATATAACATTAATATATTCTTGCCTTAAATGATATTCTATAAATATATGATTGTAATATGCCTAATATGCCTTATTTTATTATTTTTATTAATTTATTATTCCTTTTACAAATAGAAAGTTGTGACATACAAGATGAAACCTTCAGCTATTTTTGTTCTATAACTATAACTTCTTATGTGCGTACATAAGTACACACACACACACACATTTTTTTTAAATCAAACTTTACTTTAACAATCGTAACTATATGTTACGTTAAATAAAACAACGTTGTGTATTACGTGCTCGAAAACGACACGGTTAAAATGACAACCGATGAAGCGCGCTAACTCTCTTTCACTTTAATCTATCTTTAATAGCTATTAACCCCTATTTGCGGCCACTTTTACATAAGCAGGGGTATTTTATCATGCACAGAAAAAAATCAATATTAACCTAACAAAATACGTAAATAAGAAAAACAACACAGTATTTTGCTATGCGGAACCTATAATGCGCGAGTTGGACTTGCATTTGCCCAATTTTTACATTAAAAGACTTACAAATATTAACATCATTTACTAAACAATTAAAATTTACAAATATTTTCATTTGAAAATCGATTCGGCCAACAGAATATTACTAATATGTTACTAATTTATAAAGCCAAAATTTTGTTTTATTGATAATTTAAACACGGGCGGTGTCGCGGGTAATTTGATAAAATCTTAGAAAGTTCATACCTGTATATTCAATTTTTGAAATTAAAACTACGTATATCATCTATAGCATCATCGTAGTTTTATTCTAACCAGTTTTTGTATTTTTTCTCAGAAATGAGATGTTTTTGCGCCGTTTTTATAAGTATCTTATATGTTGAGCCGAATAACCAGTTATCACCATACCAAATTCCATCAAAATCCCTCCAGTGGTTTTTCCGTGATACGATCACAGATTGACAGACAAACAGATAGACAGAAAAAATTCTAAAAACTGTAGATTCGGCCTCTGTATCGATAATAATGTCTATTTTTCAATAATATTTTCCAAAAAATTTTAATATTTATTCGGCATAGTTACAATTTTATTATATTTATATTGATAATTTAAACACGTGCGGAAGCGCGGGTAATTTAGTAATAATTCTAATAAAATCATGCAAAGGTCATATCTGTATATCAATTTTTGGAAATTAAAACTACGTATTTTAAAAACACATAGCGACGTCTATTGACGAATATTTAAATAACACATAAGTAAATATTCATTAAGATAACTATTTTAATTTCGAATAAAATAGCGCTATTGATTTTTTTTTCAAGATAAGCTATTTTTAATAATTTACGCCATATTTAGTAAGTTACGTTGCTAAAATGTTTATAGGATCATCGTGGTTTTATTCAAATCAGTTTTTGTATTTTTTCTCAGAAATGAGATATTTTTCCGCGATAAAAAGTATCCTATATATTGACTCGCATAACCAGCTCTCACCATACCAAATTTCATCAAAATCCCTTATAGTGGTTTTTCTATGATGCGCTAACAGACAGACAAAGAGACAAAAATTCTAAAAACTATGTACCTATTCGGCCTCTGTATCAAAATTAATGTCTATTTTAATAAGATTTTTCAAAAAATATTTAATGTACAGATTCGGCTTAGTTAGAATTTTAAGCCTACCTAGGCGACCAAGCTTTTCTCGGAGTTTTTGATCAAAAGTACAATTTTCTTTAAAAAAAAACTAAAAACTTCAATAAATACAAAAAAAAACCGATTGTGTCCGACCGAGATTCGAACCCGGATACCTGTGATTGTCAATCTTGCGCTTTGACCGCTTAACCACCAAGCTTATACCTGAACGTAAAAAAAATATCGACCATATTTTGCGTGGAACTATGCGAAAGAAAACTGCATGGAAACTAGAAAACAGGCGTTTTCCCAGACATAAGGCTAATCTAGATCAATTTTTTGCCCCTCAAAACTCTCAAATACCAAATTTCAGCAAAATCGTTAGAACCGTTTCCGAGATCGCCGGTATAAATAAATAAATACTTAAATATACAAGAATTGCTCGTTTTACACATTTGACTAAATAATCGTAACAATCTTATCGCGTGTTCTGTTTATTTTAAAGACACGTTTTCATTGACACATGAAGAATAATAAAGATGAACATTGTATACTTTAACAAAAAAAAATATTTCAAAGTAAAGTTAAAATTTACTTATTTACAAAGTAAGAAATAAATGAAAAATGTATTGAAATAATCCTTAATTTTTTCGCACAATTTAATAATAATGAATGAGTAACAGATGTTAATTAATTTAAACAAATTATAGGTAAACGATATACAATTTAAAAAGGCTTACGACAAAAAAAATGTAAAAAAAATTAAAAGGGAAAAGAAAAAGAGAAGGATAAAATCGTAAAAGTGAGGCACATGATTTGAAACAAGTAGTATTTTATAGTGAAATAATTTTCAAAATATGATTTAAAATATTTATATATTATTTTATCTCTTGGCCTCAACATTTAACAGAACAAGGAAAAACAAAAGGTAAATTAAAAAAATGTGATCCGCGTAATAATTGTGAAAGCAACAATGTCCTCAAGTTATTTAAACATGTTAAATCAATTGTGAAAATATGTTATTAAAATATAGAACTCAAAATCAAAAAGTGACTTACCTAGTATTTTGTTTTTGATTTCTTAAATATGTTCTTTTTAATTGTAGGTAAAAATGTTAAGAAAAATTAAATTACACCGTGGGGAACTTGAGATGTTTCACATCTGTAAGTAAAGGTACAAGTAAATGTATTATGATATATTGTGATATCGCGTTGATTGACGTTATCAACTTCGTTGGGAACATTAGTAGGTAGCTATACACTATATAGGCTGCTTTTAATATTATTATATTATATGTCAGAAAATAATTTAAAAATAGTTATATTTTTACTCAACACGCATAAATTATATATTATTTTCGACGATACGGAGAAACTGGTTTTCTAAAAAAGAACTATATTATACTACATTATTAATAATATCGTTAGCGTAATCCAATAATTATTTAAATTAGGAATTTAAATCTAATAAGTAACCCAATTCATTGCCATCACTTAACTCATACCCTGAGACCTACGCATTGATATGTAGCTTTTTCATGTATACATATAATAAAATTGTAATTAAGCCGAATCTGTACATTAAATATTTTTTGGAAAACCTTATTGAAATAGACATTATTATCGATACAGAGGCCGAGTTTTTAGAATTTTTGTCTGTCAGTCTGTCTGTCTGTAACCGCATCACGAGAAAACCACTGGACAGATTTTGATGAAATTTGGTAAGTTGATAGCTGGTTATCCGGGTCAACATATAGGATACTTTTTACTGCGAGAAAATGTCACATCTCTGAAAAATCTATACTAAATGTTAAGACGTAACTAGGGACGAACCCGAGCGGAACGAGGGTGAGTCGCTAGTCATTAATACGAATAAGAAGTCATGTGGTATGACATGCTGAAATAAGTAGCACACGTCACTCTACGGTCCATATCATTAGAATTTTAAAGCAAAAAATGATGCCTATTTGATGTTACGTGACATACTGAATGAAAAAAGATAAGGCATCAAACGTAATGGCGCATTTGTAATGTTAGCAGGGGCAGCCACAAAATTACTTATTTTATTGTTATGTTGTAACTTTATCCGTAGAGTCCACTTTGGCCTTTCGATTATAGGATGGCATGGGTCTTGAATGTCTACTTAATCTTATTTAGTTATTGTCCACAGCTTCACTTCTGATAACTTAAATTCACCCATATCAGTAACATTTATTCATGTATAGAGTAGTTTATATCATAAAGTAGCGGTTATAGCATGAAAAAGTAACAAACATACTCAGTTACACACTCACTCACTCACACAATCACTCGTTCGCATTCTTAAAAAACTATCACATTTCGCAAGAGACTTCCCTACCGGGGTGTTATATTTTGTCAATACCATCGAACTGAAAATCGAATTTATTTCATCAACAGATAATAAGTAGTATTTTTTTTTATTTACGATCATTGTTAAAAGGTTCATTGTTAAATGTATTAATTTTAACGAATCGTAAATATCAACGTTCGTTAAAAGCGTGTAATTTAAGTTTCTAAAACTAATATTCAAATAAGAAAATGATCAGATAGTTACTTTTATTTTAGCGTGTCTCCCTTTGTTAAAAGTGGGACGTCCAAGTGTTTATGAGACGTCAGGTCAGTGTAACGGAAACATTCCTTTAGACGTGCTATCCATATTTGTGTAATTTATTATTTGTTTTTTAGATAAATTACCCCAAAATTAATATTATTTTTAAGGACAAATGAATTAAGGACATAAAATCTCGTAAATTATAACAGCTACACTGTTAATTTAAAATGTATAGGTACCTTGTTATTGCCTATACAGCGAAAAAAGTATACAACGGCTAAAAAAAAAAATTCATTTAACCAATGCTGTGAATGTTAATTATTTCGTTCTGAAACCTCTGCGCTTGAAGTTGAATATACACAATAAAATGATAAAAATTCACATAATAATATTATACACCCAAGCAAGCTTTTTTATAATTTAAATTTTAGATGGAATTAATAATTCTCTGTTATTAAAACTGGACTAATGCTAATATTTTCAAGATCTTAGCCTTTTGTGATGTTGCTCTCACAGAAACAGGAACCTGCAATTTATAAGCCAATAAGTCTTAGTAACTTGTAACTTATAAATAAGTAGCATTGCCCGCGGCTCCGCCCGCGTTCAGATGATAACAAACTTATTTTTACGGTTGATAAAATGAATCGATATTGTGGACACGTATATATTATTAGCATTTATTTTAATGTTAACCTAACAAAATACGTAAGTAAGAAAAACAACACAGTATTTTGCTATACGGAACCTATAATGCGTGAGTTGGACTTGTATTAGCCCAATTTTTACAATAAAAGATTTGCAAACATTAACATAATTTACTAAATAATAAAAATTTACAAATATTTTCATTTGAAAATTGTTTCGGCCAACAAAATATTATGAATATGTTACTAATTTATAAAGCCAAAAAGTTTGTTTAATTGATAATTTGAAGACTCAAAGAAATCTTAGAAGGGTCATATCTGTCCATTCAATTTTCGGGAATCAAAACTACGTATTTTAAAAACACATGGCGACATCTATTTACGAATATCTAAATAATACATAAATAAATTTCATTAAAAAACTATTTTAATGATATAAACTATACTATTAACTATAACTATTTTAATGAAATAGCTTTTTTTAAGATGAGCTATTTTTAATAGTTTTCGCTATATTTAGTAAGTTACCTTGGTAAAATGTTTATAGTATCATCGTGGTTTTATTCTAACCCGTTTTTGTATTTTTTTTTTCTCAGAAATGAGATATTTTCCCGCTGTATAAAGTATCTTACATTGACCTGGCTAATCAGTTATCACCATACCGAATTTCATCAAAATCCCTAAAGTGGTTTTTCCGTGATGCGGTAACAGATAGATAAAAAAATCTAAAAACTAAATTCGGCCTCTGTATCGATAATAATGTCTATTTTAATAAGATTTTCCAAAAAATATTCAATGTAGCGATTTAGCTCAGTTAGAATTTTATTATGTGTATAGATAATAATAAATATTTTGGGACATTAACACACAGCACCATCTAGTTTCATTGTAAACTAAAAGGTTTGTGTTATGGATACCAGATAATTGATACACTCCACATATATAACTTTAAATATAAACATATCATAAACATAAACACCCATGACTGGAGCACAAACATTCATGCTCATCACATAATGAACCCGCGATCGCTGGCACAGCAAGTAGGGTCACTACAAACTGAGTCAAACAATTATATGCTTATTATAAAAAAAAAACATATACAATAATGTATTTATTTCGATTCATATTTTCGTGGATTTCCTCATTTTACTGTACTTTTATTATTTTAAAATATTTACTTTAAATATCAAGGATTTAATTTTTGTTTATAAGATGAATAAAAAGTTAAAACTAATAATATATTAAATCAATTATAGGTTTTGTCTCGAAGAATTTATATTGAAATATTGCTTGAATATAATCGGTTTTCCGAAGAACGTCATGCTCTTTGATCCACCACCGCTCGTGCCAGAATGCCGTGTCACAGGATTATGATATTGAAATTAATAGAGATTGCACTTGTATTTGTACTTTCGAATTATACAAATATATAACTCACTTGATGGTGAACAACATATTTCATTTTGTTAACCGACTTCAAAATGGAGGAGATTCTCCATTCGATTGGTATGTTTTTTTTTATGTATTATATATTATACCTATTATGCTGAGATTTATGATCCGATTTACGTGATTCTTCTTTAGTTTGATGCGGAATAGTCGCCATTTACTTCCATAAAAATTTAACATAGTTTGACCCAGTAGTTTTAATTTTGTTTGATTTGACAGGCCCAATACGTTAAAATCAAATTTCAGAGCCAGAATTTTTAGTGTTACTGATAAATGCGAATTTTAGTTTGCCAGTCTTCATATTTCGCTACTACTATTATGTCTAAACTAAAAAGGGAAAAATAAAAACTTTTTAAGAAAAAAATAAAAAGCGACTTCAAAAGAGCACTAAAAAGAAAAAATAACTGATTGGTAGTTTTCATTTACTATATAGATACCTAATCAGATATTTTCGAAATCGGTGCCAGCCGATACAAATCAAAGCACACCGACTTTGAAAATATCTGCCTCCCCTTTTCTCAGAAACACGTGAAGGTACAAAGTTGAAATAAATATCAATTACTTAGCACTATGGTCCTTTGGAGCTTTAAAAATTCATGCATATTTTGACACTGTTCGTGAAGCAAAGAAAAAAATTGAACATCTTTATATTACTAAATAAATGGACTAAAGAACGGTATGTTTAGGGACATAGAATACTTGTATGGAAACCTTCTGTTACATGAATACGACCTGTTAACTATTATAATATTTAGGTAATTTAATTTATAAAAATGAATCTTCTTATAAACCAAATATTTAAGGCAGAATAAATGAGAAACCTTACCAAAGAGCTGTTTTCACATATAACAATAATAATAATTTATAATTTTAAAAAAGCACTACACCAGCCATGAAGACTAATTTATACGGCCAGTAGAAATCATTTCAGCTACGGCGGCCAATCTCACTGACACGTGCCATGTGCGCAGGAGATATTATAGTGCAGTCTCTACTCCTTTCACTCTTAAAAATCGATGAGACGATACTTCCACATGACCGTTGCTAGTTTAGGCACAAGACCGACGGCTGTCTGAGGTACGAGGGTGTAACAAGGTATTTGATACTGAGAGATTTTTACCAGAAAAACTAAATAAATGAACTTGACCTACCTGGGACTCGAATACAGTACCTCCAGATCTACACTCGCACGTGTTAGCCACTGAACCACCCAGACAATTAGTCTCGTAGCTAATTAAAAACTATTAAACTATATGTCTTAAAATATAAACATGAAACTTAATGTCTTTTCCTTATTAACTTGAAATTTGTGCTGGTATTGGATTGGTAATTGCTCATAGATTTATTGATTTTATATTGATTATAGTCTTAAAGTTATTTGTACATTTTAATAAGAAAAATATAAGGCTGAAGCTCATAAGCACAATGCATTACAATGGCACGGCAATTTTAATTATTAACATTCATATTTTGTTGAGATTGCCAAAAGGAGATTTAGCATGCCGCAGAAAGCTGTGATTTTCCACGAAACATTAAGTCATACCGCAGCAGTATAATCATCTCCAGCTGATTCCAGTAGGTCAAGGACCTAAAAAAAAGATTGTGATAGGTATTAATCACCTTAAAAACTACCTTGTGGATAACAATTATGGAGTGTTGGCTCTAGTGACATGTTATTTTATGACGTGATCTCAATATCCTACATCATTCTTTGACATCCCAAAGACTCTTTAAGTGCTAAGTGGACAACATGCCTATAATACTGTATACAAGTATGGTAATGTGTTGTGTTATTGGTAGGTGCAAGCCCTAAAATCTAATTATTTACAGAAGCCTTGAATTTTATTATACTCGTATATGCCTAATAAAGACGCAATGGCTAAGATAATTTATTAGTAATTCGACGTTATGAGCCACTTAAAAATATTAGGTATATGCTATTTATATTTAACTTCTCATTATTCTTCGCTACTTCATCACACAACACTTGAACAATAAGTAAATTTAATTATTTTTACAGTGTTATATAGATGCTTGGTAATACGGTAATACGATGGATAATGTAGGATTGTTACTCGGCAGGGGTAATCACTACATAGTAAAACAAAGTCGCTTCCCACTGTCTATCTGTCCCTATGTATGCTTAGATCTTTTAAACTATGCAACGGATTTTGATGCGGTTTTTTAATAGATAGAGTGATTCAAGAGGAAGGTTTATATGTATAATACATGCATATTATAGTACAGAAAAGCCGCGAAATTCTGCTATAAAATAAAATAGGGAGTGACAAATGAAAAAAGTTCATCACTACATATTACATAATAAATTCTGCGTCTGTCTGTCTGTATATCTATCTGTCTGAACGCGATAAACTCAAAAACTACCGAACAGATTTTCATACTGTTTTTCCCAATAGATGGAGTGGTTCATGAGGAAGGTTTAGGTGTATAATTTATTAAGATTTTGTGTAAATTGACTGAAAAATTATAATTATTGTTGAAGATGTCGGAAAAATTCGTGCCAATTGGTTGTTATCATAGCGTGCGCCTCGTAAACTAATATAGTTATATAAAAACAATATATTAAAGAATTATTCCTCTTAAAAAGATCTTCCTATTAAACTGTACAGGGGCTATGTGCACGTACTTAGGGACACACCTAAGCGAAGCGAGCACAAGTAACTAGTACTCATATAATTTGTTAAAATATATACAGTTTTGTAATGTTTATGGGGCGTTTTAATCTATCCATCCAACTTTATACTCACATTTGTCCATTTTTTTTTTCTAAAAATACACCTGTATATTTATGACCATTTCAATATCAAGAAATTCCTATCTATTTCAAAATAATTCTAGATACACTGATGAAGGCAAAACATATAACAAAATGTATTTGAACTTTTAGAAAATAATTATCTAAAATCATGCAACTTGGGATTACGTACGTCTAGAAACATATCATAGATTATAACATTTTATGTTTAAACTGTTAAATTTGTAAAGTTGTAAAATCTGCTTAAATTTGAGAATTTACATTTTAATTAATTTGTTTATTATATTTACGTTTAGAACATTGTAGTGATAGTTGAGCGAAACTTGAAGTACCTAGATATGAAATTTATGATAATAGCTGTTTATCTACTTATTTCATCACATCACTTTTTCATTTAACAAAAGTAACAAAGTTAACTTGACTTTATCTGTCTTTGAAATATTAGTATTAGTATCACTAAACTTTATCAGCTTAAACGGAAGAATGGACTGCTATAGAGACGCTACTCTTCGATAAGTATAAGTATAAAGAGGCTGGTATTCTTAATTAATAAAAGTCTCAATCAGTTCAATTTTAAGCCACTTCGTTAAGTCAAAAGGCAAAGTTTAATCATGACTAACAGAACGAGCCCATTCACGACATTCCTTTAGTCCTTACTCTATTCGTTAAAGAGTTACAGTTGCACTGAGGCACACATTTAAGTCTTTCGAACAAGTCAGGTGTCAATATTTCTTCACATTTTTAAGATTTAACGAACTCTATCTCAATACACCTAACTCCACTTTTCGAAAAACTCCAGCAAGAAATAATAGAATAGGCCTTTAGGTCAAATCACTTAACTAAGTCCTGAGGTAGTCAAATCACTCAACAAAGAGTAAGATTTCAACAACCAACTATACTACCAACCAACTATACGAAAACAAAGTTTTCTCCTCTATTGAAATTTTCGTGTCATGATTAGATCTTAAGATTATAGGTACCTATATGTGTAGCTATGAAACTCACACAATTTCCAAACATCTAAATGAAAAAATATGTAAATATTAGGAAACTATTTTTTAAGAACCTAAATAATATAAAGCAACAAAATAATTTCAGTTAGTTAATTTTCACAGCCATTAACATGCACGTGTGTGTTGGTCATGTAATTGAAGTAACGCGAGTCGAAGCAAAGTAAACGTGTTCTTATTTTAAAGCAGATAAAGAGCCACAAGTTTTTGATGATATATGATTAGAACTTGACCTGCTGTCGCTCTTATCACCCGAATTTTCTATTATAATAGTTAGCATCTTAGGTATATCTATACATAATGTTTTTTGACATCTTGACACGTCGCGTGTTGTTTAAAGCAGTTACAACAACTTGGTATATCAGATGGATTGACAATATCAAAATGAAAGAAAATGATTTCTTATCTTATACAAAGATTTTATCAAACGTGGTCGAGTGGCGCACTTACTTATTTCGCGTCATCCTACCTAACCAACACGTAAAAATTCGTGTTTTAAAGGTCAAAAAGCCAAGCCCAATTTAATATCAAATTACATCAATCATATAATTCATCTAAAAATTAGATGATATCTTGAAATATCTATATTATACTTATTTCAAATCCATATTGGTCTTTCAGATTATCGAGGGACTGCTAAGTAAACAAAATCTAAAATGTACAAAAAAGTTTATAATATTTAAGTCACGTAACACATTTTATGCTATAAATGAATTATTATTATTTCATGACGTTATAACGCATAATTGAAGAAGTGGAGTCAGATCATATACCTATAATTTTTTCTTTAAGCATCTATACTAAGCAGTAACTTAGCGAAATCTGTAGATGATTTTTTCTTAAAACAATGACTGTAACGTATTATGTACACAATATAGACCCCATAACAAGTTATTAAAATTTTTGTCTGTTTGTGTGTGCGTGTTTCACGCATAAAGTAATAAACCAATTTCAACGAAATTTGGTGAAGTGATAACTTATGACTCGGGTCAATATTAAGGATAACTTTTACTACAGCAAAATCTTTCTTTTTTACGGGAAAACACAATAACTGGTTTTATCGAGGGTTAAAAAAATGTTCTTTGTATCTATCTTGTATTTGTGTTTCTTGATTGAACTGATAAACAAACTACACACATATATTTTAAAGTTGTTCAAAATTCCACCCTTTAGACGAAAAAAGGGGCGGCAATTTATTTATTTTCATTTTGAAGTGTTAGTATGGACATAATATTTCCTAAAAAAACTTCATATACATACTTCTAGATGCAAATTATGAAATGCAAAATACAAAAAACTTAAGCCGACTTCAAAACCATGATTGAAATGACCATGATTGCTGTAAAGTATAGAAAGCGTCGGGAACCAAAAATCAAAATAAATCCGCGAAATAACCCGAAAAGATAGCTTTATTTAAAATGACTTTAAAAGACTAAAAGAATAAAATATAAAAACTAAAAAAAAACCGAGAAGCGTAAAAAGCGAACTAAAAAAATGAAAACAAGTTGTAGCAACATAGTATTATGCAGGCGGAGACACACAGATGCCGGCTGTTATTGGAAAATATGTGCATACATGGAAAATATGTCCCAGGTACCTACTCGTATGTCTATGCCTCTTTAATTAATTTACAGAATATATGAAAAATATCTTTTCAGACAGTTTTCCATGATTTCTTTAAAAATAGTATGAAACGCGAACTTATTTTTGCAATAAATAAAGTATGTATGTATTACGAAAACAAAATAAATATTTATGTCTAAATATGTTAGTAAAAATAACACAATATTCGGCGGTACGGAACCCTCGATGCGCGAGTCACAATCATACACATTTGCAAATCATTACAGTAATCAAATTAATTATTACTAATAGCACAAAGTCAAAGGGTTTTTTTTTTGTAAAAATTTGTTTTCTGCTTTGTTAGCAATACAATGTTGTCTATATGTATGTTAACGTTTAGTATAGATTTCTCAGATGAGATATTTTGCCGCAGTAAAAAGTATTCTATATGTAGACCCGGATAACCAGCTACCAAAATACCAAATTCCATCAAAATCCCTCCAGTGATTTTTCAGTGATGCGATCACAGACAGACAAAAAAATTAAAAACTATAGATTCGGCCTCTGTATCGATAATAATATCTATTTCAATAAGATTTTCCAAAAAATATTTAAAGTATAAGCTTTGTTACAATTTTATTATGTATACAGATATGAAAATTAAAAAAAAATGTGAAGCGATATATTAAAAGAAAGTTTATAATTGGAATATCTACATGTCATATATGAAATTATTACAAAAACTTTTTCATCCCAGACCTGAATTAATTGATGATCAACAATATCTAATGAAATATTTTGAAATATTCATTCTTTCTATCTGATAAGAACTCGTGATAATTTTAATATTCAGTAATATAGCATTTCAACATCAATTAGTAGAGTCGGATATGAGTGGGAGGAATAAAACACAATAATATTATGATAATAAGGTTTCTTGTTCGATTAATGCTAGTTACAATAAGATTACTTTACCATATCCTTATACGTTAGAATATTAATTACTTGTATGTTCACAATGTACAATATGTAAGGTTTTTCTTAAAGTTAAATTCTGAAAACAGTCCGCCGGGCCGCCGGCCGCAAGGGCACTTTGATATAACATCGCTCAAACTAAATCCAAACAAAATTTGAAAAAATCGCATTTTGGTTTACACACATTACACATCACTCAAACACGACACATTTTAGTATAAAAATACGCACATTTACAACGTTATTTTTTGTGAAACCGCAACGTTTAGGTACTTGTGAATTTTAACAATCCAAGTCTTTTAGATATATTTTTTCTTGAAGGCCTTGTACAATGATAATATTAATCGTTAAAATTATGCACAGTAGGGAATAAAGATAATGACGGTTGGCCTTATTGTTATACATATTCAACATACGCTGGTATTTTATATGAAACTTTAAACAATTTTAACCAATTTTCACGTAGATGGTAAAAATAGGGATAGTATACATTACTGTGTATGCATATGTTCCTTACATTGAGAGATTTTATTTTATAAAAGAATGCCGTAATGCATACTAAACCTAAATTTTAATGTAATGATTTCTGAGAGTTAGATTAAACTAGATACATATGTAAACAATAAAATTTAATTATAATATAATATGCATGAGATCATTTTTAACATTTTTCGCATATTTGTCGTAATCAGTTCAGCCACGAGGCTCTACATTTTCCTAAAATCTAAACAATATCAGTTATGTAAAAAGTAAGAAATTTTCAGTTGATTTATTTTAAAATATAATAGAAACATTAATGGTTATGCTATTGAATGTGCAAATAACTAGAATTAATAGTATCAACGTAACATGTGACATAAATGCTGATCTTAAGATATATAAAAGTTTAGCATGAATTATTTCTGAATATTACAAACAATAACACAATGCACAGAAAAGTTTTTTTTTTAATATTACACATTTTTGATATTTAAGAGCTTTAGTATTTCAATAAGCATATTGAATCATAATATTATTTTCATACAGAAAAGTAAAGTAGGAATATACAGTACTAAACGAAACAATCTATATTACTATACAGTACTTTAGCAATAATACGCTTTTATTTATGACTGACATATTGTATTTTGCTGGCAAAGTATGAGTTATATTTATGCGTGCTAAATTAATTTATATTTTAAATAATACGCGAAAGTTAAAATAGAGCCAAAAAATAGAGCATGTTTTAAAAAAAAGTTTTTATTGTGCGCTAAAACTACAAGAAATTCAAAATTATTTAACATTGCGTACATTAATAACTGTTATTTTAACATTGTTAGTAAAATTTAAAATACAGTTCCCTTGTTACGTTTATCATATTTACAGAACCGATATCTACATGTCTCAGCCATTACCATAGAAAAATTCAGTACAATTTTGTGCTCTCAGAAATTATTTGGGTATAAATTATACAAGACTAGATCTAGTATTAAATGAAAGTGCCTGACTGTCTAGCTTATTTATAAATTCGTTAGAAATCATTTCAACTATACAAATACTAACTTGACACTTTCAAAAACCTTTCTTATCCTGCTCTTTAAATGAAAACGGTCCTAGTGATACATAATCGTAGTTAGAAATATGTTCTAGCATAATATATAAATTAACATTAACATCCTACGCAGACTTTATCATACAACTATATAAATTGACAACTAAAATTCATATGATACTTAGGTACAATATTGGAATGCCGCCGGAAACAATAGACAATACATATTTTAACAAACGTTCGTTTAAGATATTTACATTATTTAGTAATATACTAAATTTTGTGTATAATGCCTTATAATGGGAATGAAATTTATGCTATAAAATGATGAGGAATTAAAATATACGCATAATATTTTTATGCTTTTGTCAGTTACATTATTTTTATCTAAAAACATTAAACAATATTGTAAATGAAGATAAATGTTTTTATTTTCATAAACACTCAAGGTATGAAATGTGTTGAACGATTTTAATATTTCCACTGAGTATTCATTTTTCTTTAAACTGGAACATTTCGTACATATTATATTCATATTTATAGACAGATTAAATAATTATATTACAACATAAATATTGAACAAGGCAAATTAATATATTAAAAGGACAATAAAAATAAATAACAATATTGCTAAGGAGAAATTTATCTTAAAAATATAACGTTCACCGAGAACTCGTATCTACTTGAGCATCTTGCTATACAAACATAAAATATAATAAAATTTGTTTAATTTATGTTTATTTGGCTATTTTTATGCACAGAATTAGGTATTTAGAAGAAATATAAACCAGTGTCAAACATTATCATAAAATATTACTCTTAAAAAAATAATGCCTAAAAGTCATTCCCAAAATAGACAGACAGACGAAAAGGAATTTATTATATAAACATACCTTAACTAGTTAATATCGTTATATTTTACATTTTATATACAATAATACGCATAGAAGTACAAGAAGTACTTAAACCGTGGGTAAGTTATCACATTTAAGGGTAAGCCTCGAGTTTCGTCTAAAACCAGTAAATCGATTATTGCGAGAAAATCGATTATAATGTATTTAGCTGAAACCATTTCACCGCACATGAATATAATAACCAAATAGATTAAAACGATATGAATATGCATATTACATTAATTAATTGTCCACTTCATTGTGCTGATCATCTCGGATTTTATTAAAATATCATAAAACGATTATATAATCGATTTCTTGCAATTGAATTTCGTTGAATACCGACATATGAGCATCGTAATACTGTGATGTCACAGAATGGCAATGGCAGTGAAAGCACGATCAGTTTTGCCTTTATTTTCACATTCAAAAGAGGATTATAAAAGAAAAATCGATGATATTATTACATTTTTCACATTCACGGCCACATTCAAATATGCAATGTTTGTTTAGTGTTACTTTTTTAATTCAATTAAAAATCGAAATTGTTTTAACACTTTTGTTATATTTATGTAGAGTCTAAAAGTTTAACATTGTAAAACAGGGCATGATAAAATGTTATAAGTAACAATTTATTTGTAAGTATTTGTAATTACTATTCTACGTGTAATTTGTCTAATAAAGCCTTGAAAATAATGTTTAATTAAATGTTTTCAGATAATTCGTTTCAGTGCCAAGAAAGTAAACTAAAAATGTTATTAAGATAACGTAATATGGCTACTTAATATGAAATAAATTTAATTTTACTTTTTTTACACATTACATTATTATATAATTTTATTAATTTGTTTAATTTCAACACATTTAAGCAAAACTCACCATCGGAAGACAAAACTGATCGTTTATAATTGCGCGGCGCGGCGGTAGGCGTGGTTCGAGGGACGAGTGTGCACGAAGGGCGCGGCTGGCATGAGGGGCTCCAGGGACTCAAGGGACCCGGGAAGCACGAGGGGCCATATAGGCTCGAGGGGCGCGGGGCAGGGGGGCGGCGGCGGCGGGGGCGCCCGGGCCGCGCGCCGTCATACGCCGTCCAGCTGCCGCACGCGCACGTCCTGCGACGCACACATGTCTGGTGCGAAGGGCAGACACGTGAAGTACGCGCACGCTGCACACTCATACGCCGGTGCCGCGTAGAACAACGCGATCAATGCACATAGCATCGCACCGGCCGAAATAAGACACACCCACACCAACACTATTTTTCTCCGCCTCTCGTATGGCCCGAATGTTATGAACGGCAGCAACGCGTACGAGAGAAGAAAACCAAAGACGAAACCGAACACATGGGCGAAATTGTCAATCCAAGGCAACAGCCCTAAAATGAAAAGGGCTATTGATATCCCCACTAGCTTGAGTAATGCTCGCCGAGGGTGCTTCAATAACGGCCACGCTCCTATGACTTCTACTATTAGACACGCCAATAGACCAAAATGTGATCCTGCCGGACCAACCTGTAATTGAAAAAATGATAAATTTTCAATAAATTGTTATTTACACTTACATCTATGGTAACCCTCATGGTTACTTGATTTCAATATCAATTATGAAAATAAAAGTCTTACCTCTGCTCTATATGGCTCAAATATTGCAGATGCCATATTACCCGCAATACCACTGCCCAAATAAACTACAGCTATTCTAACAGGACCAGCCATTTTTTCTAGATCCCTCATAAAGAGCCACTGTAAGGCGAGCGTGGCCGCCAGATGAAGTAACCCTGCATGCACGAATAGTGACGTCCAAGCTCTGTACAATTGGTCCGGACGACGTCTCCGCATAAAAGGTAACATACCGCAGACATCATCAAGACAGGACACCTAAAAATTAATTTCAATGATAACAAAATTCAGAGTTGTACTGTCGCTATAAAAGTATACTACACGAATTATTATTGCTATACTAGTTTTCGTCTTTCACTAGTTATCATTAGTCAATTAACAGAATGCCCAAAAAACTTTGGCCAAATGAGTTCTAGCGATCAGTTAAAATTTTGAGTAAACCTCTGTTTGCTCAAAATTTTAGTTTAAGACGGTGTTTTTTAGTATAAGACAGTCTTTATCTCTTAAAGACCGTCTTAAACCAATACAAATAAACTTACTTGTGAACATAAAGACGCCTCTTCGTGAAAGTATCCCTTAACAAAGTCACAATGCTCTCTGGTAGTGATGACGCACTGTCCGTGCACGCCGATGCAGCAAGGATGACCTATGACTTCGCAGGCCATGTGCTCGGCCGCGTGTCCTGCTCGGCCCGCTGCGGCCGACCCGTCTAGCACTGACTTCCTACATATCGGCCATTTTGTTATATCGTCTGGCCATTCGTGTGGTGCTATTGATCGAGGTGCTTCACAAAACCTGAAATTTTATGTTGTTTTGCTAATTATTATGTGCATACTAAATGGCATCTATCATTGTAACATGTGTACATTTAACTGCATCAATAGTGTAGGTAGTGGCTAGCATGTACGGCTTCACATCCGGAGATCCTGGGGTCTGTGTAACAGCTCAGGCTGAGAAGTCCAGAGTTGAGAAGTTAACGGTGTTTTACCCCAGTGCATGTAAAGTAGGTAAAGCCCTTGGTCCTGCACCTGATCTCTCACAAGATGTGTCAAATTATCGTTCCGTCGGAATTTAACAGTGAAAGGACTAAAGAGTACACTGGTGTCTGTGCGTACATTTGTACTCTATAATATTTCCTGCGCGGTTAGCTCGTTTCGATGAGATTTGGCCGCCGCGAAAAGATCGGAAGAACATGATTTGTGTATATATTATCATAATTTAGTTGCGGAATTAGTGGTTGATAAGCTGAAGGCATATAGGGAGTAATAAATTCTATCCTAGTTTGTTATGTATGTCTGTTATGTAGTATGTATCAGCCCTTTTTAATGTCCCACTGCTGGGCACGGGCCTCCCTTCAATACGAGGGGGATCAGGCCATAGTCCACCACGCTGGCCAAGTGCGGGTTGACGGACTTCACACGTCTTTCGAAAACTTTCTAAGTTTTCTCAGACATGCAGGTTTCCTCACGATGTTTTCCTTCACCGTAAGGCAAGTGGTAATCATGTTAGAAATGATTCGCACATGAAAATATCAGAGGTGCGAGACCCGGGATTTGAACTCGCTTCACTCGGTTTCCCAAGCGAGCGCGTTACCACTGGGCTACCACTGCCTAATCTTGTTTAATGCGAGAAATATATTATTAAATTTCTGTATCTCTTTCTACCCATATAAGAAAATATGTAAGGGTAGAAATGCCGGTATAGACCCGTAACTGTAAGTATACGTGCAAACTCGTGGCAGTGCGACTAAATGAGATTAGCCTTCTTGAAGTACGTATTTTTTTTACAATGTATCGCAGAGGTCAAAAAATTATTGTAATTTACACAACGTTTCCAATCATAAATAAAAATTACTACTTACTTAGGGTCCAGTCCACAAACAGAGCCTGATATTCGACCTCCAGGACCCGACTCGCCTGATGACCATTTTTTCCATGTTGAAATTGTATTCTGTAAATTATGTAAAATTGAATACCAGGTGGCTAACAAAGCTTGATAAAGCCTATTTTGTTTAGTCATGGATGAATATGAAACAAAATACCGACATTTAAAAGTCTTTGTTTATTTTGGCCTAGTTAAAACAACGCATACAGGCAATGGAGTTAATACTTTCAATAGAAATTAAATAAAATAAATGAGGCAAATTGATACGTAGAAACGAATGACACACTTACCTTTGACACTAATCCTCTAATCTATGATTGCGTGAAAGTTATAACATTGAATTAGTTTTATAAAATGCTGTACGTATACATAATATATAGAAAAAAATACATATATATTACATAAAAATTAAGTACATTTACTATCTTAAATAGGATTTTACTTTATCAATTGTATGTATAGGTACCGAGCAATCAGCTTTTGAAGACTGGACGCATCCCGAATCATCATTTCGTATGCAACACGCTGTATCACGCTCTCTTCTCGCGGACGCCGCTATCGCCCGCGCTATCCTCGCGTCCCGCCTCATACAAGGCGCAAACTTAGCACCTAAATGTATGAGATCAGCTGCCCGCGGCCCGAGCCAAAATGATGCTGGTTCTTCCCACTCTACCTGAAATTACAATGTTTTAAAATAAATGTAGTATTAAAACGCAGATGTACCTTATGAGGAACGTGATGTTTTAGGAAATTTACAGTAGGTAAATAACATTTTTTGTAATGCCTAATTATTATGCCTAGTTAATTATCTTTAGTCCGGGTGGTAACAATGTTTGATCTGAAATAACTATTATAATTTACCTAACTGTATCTTTACGCTAGTTAGTAGTTAAGTTTTTGATCTAAATAAAAATAAACGCTTGCTTGTCTGTTGTTGACATAACCTTTATCAAACTATCCATCTGAATACGATTAGGGATGAAACTTCAGCGAATTGTTGAAGCACGTCTATGAAGGCTTCTGACGTAGTCGTACTATAATTCAAAGTATAATAGTATGATATAATCCATGATGTATTATTACAACGAGTAAATTAGGTGTATATATGCAAATATCACTGTACGTGTGTTAGGGTGAAAGAAAACATCGTGAGGAAACCTGCACGTCTGAGAGAACCTAGTAAGTTTTCGAAAGACATGTAAAGTCCGTCAACCTGCGCTTGACCAGCGAGTGTGGACTAGGTATATGTAGCCTCACTCCCCCTTGTAGTGAAAGCTGACTCGAGCCCAGCAGTGGGACGGTACAATGGAATATATTCAGTCTGCGACATCTATGTACGTTTACATGAATGTATCCTTAGCATCAGTGACGTCAGGGTGGGCCATTTGGGCGGCAGTTTAGTTTATGGGACGCGGCCCCTGGAGGAGTAGGTGGTATTTTCGGATAGGGGAGGTGACAGGGAGCCCAAATATGTAAAAATTCTTTTAAGGAAATGTAAGAGTAAAAAGTTATTGAGACTTAAAGTTGTAACATTTTCATACATTATTATGACATTACTGTCATTTTGACACTTTGAAATGTCAAAACATTACTTTCAATTGTCAAAATAATCTTCAGATCTATAAGTCAGATCTATCACCGAATTTTAAATTAACATAAAGCACTTATAATAGCAGGGGTTCTGGGTTTGAAATAAAAAAAAAGACCTAACGAGAAGGCTAAGGCGGGAGCTGCGCTCCCGCCTTAGCCTTCTCCAACCTAAATTATCCAAGTCGGACTGTCACCTAATCGAAAATTAAAAACCAAAAATAAATAATACACTTAGATTTAAAAAATAATCTACTCACGTTTATAAATTGCATTCTTGTAATGGATATACAGTTTTGATTGCGTCATAAATGTATGTATGAAGTGAAAATAACATATTTCTATTTTAAAATCTTAATGATCTGACGATAATATTTATTTTTAATAAGCATAACTCATAACTAATTATTAAACGATAATCTGTTGTCATAAAAGCGGTAATGTAAAACAAAAATTGACAGTTTGTCAAAATATAAGGTCATTTTGTTTAGAATATTGTTATATGTGAA
Source organism: Fabriciana adippe (assembly GCA_905404265.1). Classification (NCBI taxonomy): domain Eukaryota; kingdom Metazoa; phylum Arthropoda; class Insecta; order Lepidoptera; family Nymphalidae; genus Fabriciana; species Fabriciana adippe. Next base: position 10,818,640 of record FR989991.1, read on the forward strand.
ATTATTAAAATATTAATACAATAAAGCCTTAATTGTTGTGAAAATATGGATTGTATATAAAAAAAGGATGTTTACTATTCGTTAAAGGTATGTTTATCTTTTGTAATGACTTATTTAAGTATAAAAATGTATGGAATTGTTGCAATTTTAAGTCTCAATAACTTTTTACTCCTACATTTCCTTAAAAGAATTTTTACATATTTGGGCTCCCTGTCACCTCCCCTATCCGAAAATACCACCCACTCCTCCAGGGGCCGCGTCCCATAAACTAAACATGTGCCGCCATTTGTACTTTATTAAGAGCAATTAAATATATCTAAATAAATAAATAAATATACGGTCATCCATGTTTAAAGATAGTATCGTCGGATTAGCTGCAAAAACTAGACAAAGGTTTTCATACAAAGCCTATGTGACCTAAATCTCTGTCACTCGTTAATACTCTTACTTTGTCGTGTCGACCTTCCACCTACCGCAGTGAAAGCTCTGTATTTGTTAATTGCTTATTGTTATACAACACGAATGGTTTCATTAGGGTATAAATGTTTAAGCGATTTTATTTAGATTAGTATACATGGATTATATATATATATATATATATATATATATATATATATATATATATATATATATATATATATATATATAAAGGAGCAATTCTTGTATATTTATTTATCATTATTATTATTTAATCCTTTATTACACCAAAAAAAAAAAACAGAAGTACAATTTAAAAATAATACATTACTTTACAAATATATATTTCAGTGTAAAGGCGGCCTTATCACTTAAAGTGATCTCTTCCAGACAACCTATATTATCAAGAAACTCGTAGATTAGCATGGATAAGGGTTGGTGCAAAAAAAAAACTATATAACATACTTACTTAAACGGTACATACTATAAATTACACACAAGTTTACATAAATAACAATAAAGAGTTACATATATAAATATATAGTATAACATATATGTTTAAACAATATACGTATATATTCCACGATAGACTTACATAAACGGGGCTTACATAAATATACATAGACTTACAAAGATAAATAGTAGTCTTTAAGACGACGTTTAAAAACTTGCACAGATTTTGCTTAGCGAATATCATGTGGTAAAGAATTCCATAATATTACAGCTTTGATTGTAAACGAGTCACCATAGCTTTATGTTCGACTGACGGGCAATGCTAATTTACTGTCGGTTTGTGATCTAAGGTTTAGAGAATGGCCAGAACCAAGGAAATTAAACCTTGTTTTAAGATAAGGAGGAGTGTGGGAGTGAAAAAGGATTGTGTATAGGAGGGTAAGGATATGCAAGTTACGACGCTGTCTCACTGTGAGCCATTTGAGTTGAGCTCGATATTGAGAAATGTGATCAAATTTTCTCAAACCGTAAACAAATCGGATTGCCATATTTTGTAAGCGTTCCAGTTTATTGAGGTGTATCTGCGACAAGTCGGAATAGCAAGTATCTGCATAATCGAGTAAGGGAAGGAGAAGGGATTGTGCTAGGGATACTTTGGTTTTTATTGGTAGAAATTTCTTCCATCCACTCAAACGACTAATTACAGCGAAGAACTTCCTACTTACCTCAGAAATCTGGGGCGCCCAAGATAAGGAATTATCCATTATAAGGCCTAGATTTTTAACAAAGCTGCGAATTTGCAGTGTAGTCCCGTCGAATAAAATAGGTGACAGGGATGACAGACTAGTTTTGGATACTAACTGACGAGAACCAAATAGGGATACTTGCGACTTACTTGCATTTACAAATAACCCAAACGATTTGCTCCATGTACTTACAATATTAAGATTAGAGTTAAGATTGGCTATGGCATCGTGAAGACCATCTATGGATGTTGTTACATAAATTTGCAGGTCATCGGCATCGTGAAGACCATCTATGGATGTTGTTACATAAATTTGCAGGTCATCAGCATAAAGGTGAAAAGGTAATGAGAGAAGCTTAGTTATGGAGTTGATGAAGATAGAAAAAAGGAGAGGGGACAGAACTCCGCCTTGAGGCACACCCGCTTTAAGGTAACAGAAAGATGAGTGCTTGTCCTCGACACGAATACATTGCTTACGATCATAGAGATAAGAGCGGAACCAGTCAACAGCATCCAACGACATATTCATTGACTGTAGAATTGCTAGAAGAATGTCAAAATCTACAGTATTAAAAGCATTTGAGAAGTCTAATAACGCAATTATGGTAACTTGCTTATTGTCAATCCCCTTTCTTATATCATCGCAAATTTTAATCAGAGCAGAGGGCGTGCTATGTCCAGGTCGAAATCCAGATTGGTAGGGACTGAGCAAATTATGGGTTGAAAGATGCAATGAAAGTTGGCTGTGAACTACACGTTCAAGCACCTTAGAAAGAAAAGGAAGTATTGAAATTGGTCTATAGTGACAGAACGATGAGGGATTGGAAATTTTTGGAATGGGAATAACGTAAGCTGACCGCCAGCATCTAGGAAAGGTATTTGAAGAGAGAGAATGATTAAGGATATGGCAAAGAACTGTAAGAATATGATTGAGAGCTAAGAGAATCATCTTTCAACTCACTCCATCGCTACCAATGGCGTCAGATTTTATAGCCATTATATGCATCTTAACATCCTTAGGAGAGATAGATGAAAAATTAAAGAGCATAGTGTTGGGCTTAGGGTCAAGAGCAAGGGAATGAAGAGTATTGGCTTTTATATTATGTTCTATTAAAGGAACAGTAGCAAAATGTCTATTAAGGGCTTCCATGTCGACATTACCAGTGATGAAAGAAGTTAGACGATCCTTATCAATACCCATAGCATCTAAAAATTTCCAAACACTAGCAGAATCTTTATTTTCCACTGAGGCATGGACATATTCGCGCTGAGCATCTCGGCAAAGTCTATTGCATTTGTTACGCAAGTATTTAAATTTAAGCAGATTATCGGGTGTGGGGTTAACTTTATATTTGGACCTAGCTTTGTTTCGTTTGGACATTAGCACTCTGATTTCATGTGTCAACCAAGGTGCCGGGAGATGCTTGATTTTAATCGGCCTAAGTGGAGCATGAATATCAAACAGATCCGTAAGTATGGAATTAAAAATATTCAGCTTATCATCCGTGGACGAGGCATTTAAAACTGAATTCCAGTCAATCAAACTAAGATCCTTCATAAAGCTGTCGTTATTGAAGTTCTTAAAGCTGCGTCGCATAACCACTGTAGGTTTGGCTTTGGGTGGACGTATTTTATAGGACAGATAGACTAAGTCATGGTATGAGAACGCGTCAGCTGAAAGCTGTCCATGCACATTAACGAGATCAAGTGAAGAGACAATCATCAGATCCAGCAACGAAGGAGTGCAATCAGGAAAAAAATGAGTCGCACTATTAGAGTTGACAATATTAAGATTAGCGCTCTTGATGATGTTGTTCAAGCGCTTTGCCCGAGAGTCATCCTTAATCAAACAGGTATTGAAATCCCCCATAATTATAGAGTGATCAGCATCTGGGATAAGTCTCTCCATTAAGACTTCGAATTCATCAAAGTAATCAATGCGCATTGAAGGACTATAGAAAACTCCCAAAAAAAGTTTCAAAGGGCCGAAAAGAACCTCAATTATAATATATTCAGCTGACTCAGTGTATTGTGAGGGAGATTTGCTTAAAATATTAAAAGGAATGTGTGATCGGAGGTAAATAGCTACCCCTCCATCACCCTTGTCAGTTCTATCGTTCCTAATCAGATGCAATCCCGGCAAAGCATACGAAGTAGAAGGAAGACAAGGTTTAAGGAAACTTTCCGAAACCAGGATCGCATATAGGTCTTTAACTAAATAAATTATTTAACTAATTAAATTTATTTATTTATGCCGGCGATCTCGGAAACGGCTCTAACGATTTCGCTGAAATTTGGTGTGTGGGGGCTCTCAGGGGCGAAAAATCGATCTAGATTAGTCTTATGTCTAGGAAAATGCGTATTTTTGAGTTTTCATGCGGTTTTCTTTCACTTTATTCTACGCTAATTTCTTATGCTCTGGCATGAGCATCGTGCTCAAGCGGCCAAGGCGCAAGATTGACAAACACAGGTGTCCGGGCTTGAATCCCAGTCGAATACAAAGTTTTTACTTTTGTCTTTTTTTTTTGTAATTATTCATTTTTTTATCTAAAAAATATGATATAACAAAAAAGAACTCCGAGCGAAGCTCGGTCGCCCAGGTACTATAAACAAAATAGCCTTAGATTTTAATATATTATTTAGCTACAGTAGGCTATGTTACGAGTTGCAGATAAAGTTATGGAATTTAATAAAACTTTGCGGTTTTAACTTTACAGACTTAATATGTAAATAGAATGTCAAAGAGATGGTGGTTTATGTTTGAAAATACTAACTTATCCTATACTATTAAACGAACAATATTTATATGTACATATACATACATATATTTCTAACCACGTTCTCGAAAACGGTTCTAACGATTTTGATGAAATTTGCAAAATAGCGGTTTACGGGGTCAAAAAATCGATCTAGCTAGGTATCATACCGGGGAATAGTCGTTTTCTCCATATTTTCACGCAACAAGATTTGCCCGCGCAATATGATTCATAATTTTGCCATCGCCGCAACCGCGCCGTCTGAATAGCCTAATGGTTAAAACGTTGACCTACTCCGAAGGTCAGAATATAACATAATCGTCTAAAAATCTCAATTTCATATGACGCAAGCAAAGGTTGAAATAGAATAAGTAGTACTTTGCTCTACTTTTCTGGTTAACATTAAACCCTAGGTAATGTGTTCAGTTTAAAAGCTTTACGTTGTTAATGAAAGCTATTTGAAACTATACTAAGAAAGAAACTTCGGATGATATTTTAATAGATCCCACAAGGTGTATCCAAAAGTAACGTTTTCTAAGTATATTAACTGTACTTGAAGCAATTTCCTCAGCTTTTAATGACATTATACGAATAAACAGTAATAATAATATTGTAAATATATTTATACAAAATAGCTCGTCTGCTTTTTTAAATATATTAAGTATATAAATGGAAAAGTTTGTGAGTTTCTTGCTTCTCTATATGCGGTATAACTCAACAAAGCGCCAAAATAATAGGGATATCTTACATTCTAGACTAAATCATAGGTTACTTTATTCGACGTACCGCGTGAGAAAATCCAGGGGCAAAAACTAATGCTAGTATAATAATATTATCTCCTATTACATTACCTATTCCTTCAAAAAACATTACATATTCCATTATTTCAGCAAAATTAATAGTATATTCTACCATTTTACTAATTACTTGCAAAGTAACGAAAACACACGGGGGTGAAACACCGCCAACTTCCCAACTCCGGGCTGTTACTGAGACTTACTAAACAGAAAGACTCAATAACTAAACTTGGCCCGACCCGGGACTCTAACCCAGTACCTCTCGATGTGCAGCTGTACTTGCTAGCCACTACACCACCGAGGCAGTTATTACATATTATTACACTTACAATGTACATTTTTTTCTAATGGATGAATGAAAATGACACTTCCTAATTTCGCACTTAATCATTTGCACTCGATTTTGATGTAACTTCGATACAAATATTCTGCCATCTAAAGTTGCCTTGAGCATTGTCGTTAAAATGTCTTCCTCGTCCAATTTCGGTAAGCAAACACAGTAAGTATCTACTCATCCTCTTAGTCCGATGAACCGTAGAAACTACGCATTATGAGCTTTGAAAATTTCTTAAAACTAAACTAAACCCAAAACCAACTTGGCAGAATTGCAAGAAGATAGTAAATCACACTTAACAAACACAATAATTACCTGTTGTAAGCTGAGGCTTTTTACAAGAACTTGTCCGGAATGCGTATGTCTGCCAAAGCCGACTGGTCCAAAGCCGTAGCAAAGCAGCGACAGTAGCAGGACCATCGTCTGCACTGTGCTCACCCACCAAGTGAAGTAAGGTCGGTAGTCTGTTAACTCGTCTAACTGTCGAGCCACTTCTTCTTGATGAGTAACTGATTTTCGAAGAGATCGCCTGTCAAAATAATGTTAGATTACAAATTTTTGCGTATAACTGTTTAAATTACATTAATACACATAGTACAGTAGAGTCTTAAGTACACTACGCAAAAATAATAGGCACCGATCAAATATATGCTTTATGTAGATAGATATATTTAATTTCTCCTTTTTTTAATAAAATATAGATCATATTGATTTGTAGTATATTTGTTAGCTTTCATAATAATTATTTTATATGTACATATGTATGCAGCCTTTTTTATCGGTCCACGTTGTTTATTATGTTCGGCACGGTTCTCTTTTCAGTACTAGGGTTATCAGATGGGTCCACCACGCTGGCCAAATGCAGGTTCGGACTTTACATGTTTTTTGAAAACTTGCTAGGTTCTCTCAGACATGCAAGTTTCCTCACGACGTTTTTCTTCACCTTAAGACAAGTGGTAATCGTGTTGAAAATGATCCGCACATGAAAATCAAAGGTGCAAGAACCGGGAATTGAACCCCCTTAACTTGGTATACCAAGCGAGCGCATTACCAATGGGCTAACATGAGTGTTGATTATTATTATTATCTATAATATAGAGGTATATTTAAATAATCAGTAATAGGTACGTTATTTTTATTCAAGCTAAGTAGGAACATAGAACATCCTAACTAAATGTATAGCGTAAACTTTTCATATTAATTAATGTTTTAAGTTTTTATGACGAGTAGAAAGTAGAAAATGAATAGGCAAATACATATTATATATAAATAAGAGACTTTCAATTTTCAGCAAATATAAAATTTACTGCAAAAAATTACACTTTCTCAAGGTATTTATGTACTCTGCTTAAGATAAAGTATAATATTTAATAAAAATAAAAAAAAATGAAAACCGACTTCAAAGCCATAAGATTTAGGAAATAACTGAATGCGCAGTTTCAAGAATTACATAATACCAAATAATGTTTATATTGAAACCAATGATACTTACTACAGAAGTCATTAGCAGTATGACAGCTAAAATTTATTTACATAAGATAGAGCTTTTATTTTTATTTCTATTATTACATATTTTGGTACAACTTGCGTAAACACAAGTAACACGTAGTTTCAAATCATATATTTTACTAGCGACTCACCCTCGCTCCGCTCGGGTTCGCCCTTAGGTACTTTTAAAGGTTAGTATATATTTCTCAGATATGAGATATTTTCCCTTAAAAAGTATCCTATATGTTGACCCAGATAACCTATATCGGATAAGCTATCCTCATACCCAAATATTATGTATGTCTACCAGTGGTTTCTTCGTGATGCGTTTCTAGACACACAGACAGACAAAAATTCTAAAACTATAGATTAATGAAAATTTCAATAATATTCTCCAAAAAATATTCAATGTACTGGTTCGACTCAGTTAGAATTTTATTACATGTATAGATAGATTTATAATTTACAATAATAATAATGCCCTCCTGACCGTTTCCGGCCACGGCGGCCAATCTCATTGAGACTAGCCAACTGCGCAGGAGATATTATAGTGCACAAGTGTACGCGCAGACACAAGTGCACTCCCTATTCCCGTCACTCTCATACTCCGGTGGGACGACTACTCGACACGACCGGTGAGAGTTAAGGCGCAGGACCGACAGCTTTACGTGCTCTCCGAGGCACGGGGGTGAAACACCGCCAACTTCCCAACTCCGGGCTGTTACTGAGGCTTACTATACAGAAAGACTCAGTAACTAAACTTGGCCCGACCCGGGACTCGAACCCAGGACCTCAGGATGTGCAGCCGTACATGCTAGCCACTACACCACCGAGGCAGTTAATTTTTATTTATTATTATTATAATTTACAATATATTATGTATGTAAGTATAACGAGTTATTACTCGTTTATACATCCATCCTATTATATTGATTGATTATGTATATTGATTTATTCTTTCCATATTGAATAACGAAAACTTTTGATAACAATTTCCAACAAAATAGCAACAATCGAATGAATGGAATAATTTGATATAAATTAAAGTCTCCGGCGCGAAAGGGAGAAAATCGCGAAATAACTCATAAATAACACCCAATGCCATGTCCACGAGGTATTAATTTAAAAACCCATTACAGCAAGTTAAAATGGGAGTTTCTGGTAAGCAGGGTAATATATTGAGGCCACAGGTGAGTTATTACAAATTCAGAGGACTCTTGTATAACTTATTTTATTACATTTCATTTGATATTCTTTATGAGAAACCATTAGAATAAGTATATATTGTATTTTATTCAGTCGTATTGTAGTCATATTCTAATAGCACTCGATATTTATTTCATGCTTATCTAAATAAACCAGCTTCAAAAAACGATATTTATGTCACAGGCATATTGTATAATTTGCCATTATACAAACGGCACCAACGATAGGGTTCGTAAAATGTCCGAAAAAACGAACTATTTTTTAAGTCATTAAACTTCTTAAATATACTCTTAGAGATTTAACCTGGTCAAAACAATACTCATCACGTCTTTAGCTCAGCTGTTCATTCGCGACAAGAGTAAGTTTCACGTTGTTTTAAGTTTAAAACTTTTCATTATTTAGAAAACTCACAAACAACAACAGAAAGTTGTTCGTACTCAAAGAATACGTAATATCTTTCACGCGGTAAAGAAAATGAAGCAAGTTATGAAATTTAAAACAGATTTTAGTGTTTTAATTCCTTTAAGTACTTACTGCAAAGTGAGCAAAAGGTCAGAGTTAACGAGTCTACGATTAGATTATTAAAGTAAAATTTTACTTATGACGTGCTAGGTAGGTATGCTTGGTAAGTAGGGAGTTATAAATAAAACCATGTAAGCAATATGCTGATATAGATGAGAAAGTCATAACAAATCCAATATTTCATTTAGCTTTCTTTATGCATAGTGAATAAATAAATCGCTTTTAATAGATATCGTGAAACATAAAATATGAATATTATGCCAACATCAGGTGAGTATCATAGACGACTAAGCTCTTTGCGAGGCTCTTTAATAATTATGACATGGATCGATAGTTCAACGAGGCTCCGTCCGACGAGTAATCCTGAAAATGATTCGCCCCAACCGCAGACAGCGTTCTTTTTATTTTTATAAAAGGTAGTTTTCAGATGAACAATGAACTCGAGTTTTTATTTATGTAGAGTTTTTGAACAACACTGAATGGACGAATGAATGCAAAAGAAAGGATAAAATGCGAAAACCGACAACAAGATGAAACTGGGATGGTTACCTTTCCACAGTTGGAATATAGGCTTGAGTATAATTGAAATATAATAGATACTTTGATTATATTACTACTTACTGTCTGCGATTCCGATGCCTAAATGTGACATTTAGTCTGAAATCACTCTTCTTTACAGGTAAACTAGCATTTGCCCGCGGCTTTGTTCGCATGAAAAGTAGTTTATGATATTCCTATGATAGAATCTACTAAAAAATTTACCAAATTTCATCAAAATCAGTTCAGCGATTTCAACATGAAAAAGCAACAAATCAACTTACGCATTTATACATATAATACTAGTGTTGATAGTTTGAATTAACATTCTCAATTTTGATATTACAATAAAAACGGACACATTAGTATTAATTTAAACTTTCTCGTTCAGTGATGTTAGTTTAAATAAACAGACAAACAGTTACAAAATTAAAAACTAAAACTGCTATTTGGGCCTCTATTATAATGATTACTTTCAACCAACTGTCTATTATATACTAAAGTTCTTTAATGAAACAAGCATCGTATATTTGAGTTGGTTTTTAATTACGTAATCATGTAGCCACTTAGTAGCTTGAAACTAAATAGAATCCATAATGTGGTACATACATGACTGCATTATGAATGCATATTCATATGAAAATCAATACTGGCAACTTTTTTATTACCGTAGAAATGTGACAGGTTTATTTTATCAGGAGCATATTAATATGCAGCGATTTAGTATTAGTAGTTTAGATAATAATGAAAAATATTTCATTTAAATCCATACTAATATTATGTTTGAGAAAGTTTGTAAGAATGGATGGATGTTTGTTACTCTTTCACGCCAGAACGGCTGAACGGATCTGGATGAAATTTAGCACAGCGATAGATTATAGTCTGAAATAGCACATAGATTTTATCCTGGAAAAATGTACGGTTCCCGTGGGACAGATTTGTTTTTTCTAGGGACGAACCCGAGGCGAAGCAAGGGTGAGTCACTAGTAATAAATATTTCTACTGAATTTTGCAAGTTTTGCCAGAGTTTGTTTGTTTGTTTGGTTGGACGCGCTAATTTCAGAAACTACTTATCAGATTTATTTATTTTTTTTGCATTAGATAGCTCCTTAACTTAGGAAGGCTATAGGCTATATATCGTCCCAGAAAAATGTACGGTTCCCGTGAGATAAATAAATAAATAAATAAATATGTTGGGACATTAACACACAACGCCATCTAGTTCCATAGTAAGCTACGAGGCCTGTGTTATGGATACCAGATAGTTGATACACTACACATATATAACTTTAAATACATACATATTATAAATATAAACACCCATGACTAGAGTACAAACATTCGTGCTCATCACACAAATGTATGCCCCCAGCGGGACTCGAACCCGCGACCTCGGGCACAGAAAGTAGGGTTACTACAAACTGAGCCAAGCGTGTCTTTGATAGATTTGTTTTTGTCTAGGGACGAACCCGAAGCAAAGCAAGGGTGAGTCGCTAGTAATTAATAAATTGTTTTCTCATCATATTATAAATTGTTTGCTCTACTTATTGTTTATGTTTTATTTACAGCAGAAACATCAGTTAATTAACTATTTCATAATTATTCAGGCATTTAGGAAACACTGTAGTCTGTGGCACTGTGGTAAAACATAGTGACTATTTCCGTCAGTTTGTTTGTATATTGTCACGTATTATACGCGTTAAATTATATTTTGAATTGTACTATTATAATTTATAGCCAGAAACAATGTATTTTATTCATTCTTTGTCTCACTATCTGTTACTCTTTTTGTATAGATATGTATTTTATCGATAATATTTTTAACTATTTTATAAGATGATATACTTTTTCTACTAAGTTTACACTAATTTATTATCTTTTTTATATTTATTAGACTACACATTGATGTACTGAGAAAATAAGATACTCTATTAACTAAACTTTTAGATGTACTCGTATATTTTGTGAGTACGTATTAAATTACGTGATTTTGTCAAAATTAAATACTACATTTTGTGAAAAACTTAAATTATAGATTTATCTATCAGTTTCAAAGTACTTACTTGTATGATAAATACAAATAGTTTCCGTGCAGAAAACGAAATCAGAATTTACAAAATAATTAATTATAAGAGCATACCTAAAAAACCTTCCAACCACGCCCATTCCAAACTGCCTTCTATTAGAATTGTCTGCCAAAGGTTCGAGCATTGGAGTGTGAATGCGTACGCCGCCTGTGCCCCACTGCACACTGCGCTCCGGCCTCCTGTACTCCACGCTGGACGATCCGAGTGGCGACCGAGCTCTGGAAAAGTAATAATATTTTCCTTTAGTGATAATACTTTTCTATCTTTTAAGTAAAATAAACAGATACATAATATACGATGCTAATTGCACGATGCTAATGGACGGCACGTTTGGCTCAGTTTGTAGTGACCCTACTTTCTGTGCCAGTGGTCGCGAAGTCGAGTCCCGCTGAGGGCATTCATTTGTGTGATGAGCACGAATGTTTGTACTCCAGTCAACCTATGAATGTTTGTACCAATTATAAATATAAACACCCATGTGTTAATATTTATAATAGGTATGTATTTAAAGTTATATATGTGTAGTGTATCAACTATCTGGTATCTATAACACAGGCCTCGTAGCTTACCATGGAACTAGATGGTGCTGTGTGTTAATGTCAAAACATATTTATATTTTTTATTTATTTAATTTAGTTGTCGTAATAGGTAAAAGTTCAACTAAACTTTTCATCGTCAATTTAATTTAGAAAGTCAGTGTAGTAGGAAGGCTCATAACGCTCTGCTTGGAAATCTATCAAAGTAACGTACATAAATGCACAATACCTTAATCTACAATAAACTTCTAAGTCATCAAAGACATTTTAAATAAAACTGTCTTTTCGGATTTTTCGCAAATTTATTTTGATTTGTGGTTCCCCAAACAAAGTAGAGTCTAAGTCAAATCTAAGAAAGTATTAATCAAAGCCACTTCTTTGTACGTGCAAATGTACAAAACCAATAAAAATATAAAATATAACATATAGATGAATTATAATGCATTACATAGAGCTTACATTAATACATTAAAAGTATTTACAAACATGATTAACAATACGAATTGTATTAGAAAGCATCCATCATAAATTGTTTTTGAACTACACATATGCCAGTAGGAGAATATGAATGTTCTATTTTCTTAACTAGCCCAATGGCATCGATCGATAGTACAGTAATTTTTATTGCATAATGTTAACTGCTTCGAGGTTTTTTTTTCTGTTCAATGTTCAATGAATGTTTCAAGTAAATTCTACTAAACAATGGCTGATAAAATAATAATAGGCAGAAGATACCTACTACCTAGCTGTACGTAGATATTTTTTTAAAGTTTTGTGAATCCACAATTTTTTAATAATATGGTCATATTTATAGCGTTATTCGCATATTATATTATGTATTTAAGTATAAAACACCCACCTGAAAGCATGTAAGCTCCACAGATTTCAAGTAAATAAGATCTTTAAATATTAACATTAGAGTTACATAATTTTACCTTCAGAGATATTTAATAAAATAACGTGAAGCAAAAAGCCTGGTCAAATATGTACTGAGTCAACATATAGAATTATTAACAAAGTGGTTTTCATCGTGTATACGTCCAGTATGGTAGTTGGCCCAATTTAATCTTCAATTCACAGACCCCTGTCATAGAGATTTGAGTAAACTGATATATCTGTCAGATATGTTACAATGTGATAAAGATTCAAATGAAAACCAGCGTCGAGCTTTTCGCATCCTGTTTGGCTTTATTTTAAAACCCATTGAGTAACTGTGGTAGAAAGTTTCCCGCCTTTACACGAACTAAAATTAAAGTACTTGAATTTTTTATATTAATACTAGCGACTTACCTTATATATATATATATATATATAGATATATATATATATATATAGATATATATATATACTAGCGACTCACCCTCGCTTCGCTCGGGTTCGTCCCTAGTTACGTAAAAATTTTGCGTTTTCTCGCGGGAACGAAAAATGTGTCTGTAGTAAAAGGTATCCTAAATGTTGACCCGAGTGATAAGCTATCACTATACAAAATTTAATTGAAATCGGTTTAGTATTTTTTGCGTGAAACGCGCACATCGATTTAACTAAGTTAGTTTTGTTATAGGTATAGATAAGAATAGGTATTGCGAGTGTACCTTAAGTGATACACATATACTGTTGTAGATATTTCTGTTGGCCTTTTTAAGATCTATAATCTTTTACTACATTGTTTTGATGTATGTCTTTAGGTTTAGCCAGCGGAGGGTTCCTAAGGAGGACTCGATAAAACCAGTTATTGCAATTTCCCACGGGAAACAAAGATTTTCCTAAAGTAAAAGGTATCCTAAATGTTGACCCGAGTAATAAGTTATCACTTCACCAAATTTCGTTGTAATCGGTTCATTACTTTTTACGTGAAACGCGTACAAACAAAGAGACAAACAGACAAAAAAATTAATAACTATTGTTTTGGGGTCTATATTGTATACATAATACGTTACATTCATTGTTTTTAAAAAATATTTCATGTACAGATTTCGCTAAGTTACTGCTTTATTATAGTACCTACTAGCGACTCACGCTCGCTTCGCTCGCGTTCGTCTCTAGGTACGTTTTCACGGTTAGCTATGTTTATACATAAATTTTAAATTAAATTTTAAATTAAATTTAAATATTTAAATTATATAGCCATTTATCCTCGCTTTGCTCGGGTGTGTACGCCGTACGCGGATTTTGTTCACAATTTCATGGGTTTTCATTTTTTTTCGCGGAACCCTGATTCTTTTTCTAAAATAAAAGCAGCCTAAATTACTCCCTATAACATCAGCTATCTGCCAGTGAAAGTCCCGTCAATATCGGTCCAGCCGTTTCGGAGATTAGCCGGAACAAACAAATAAGACAGACAGATAGACAGACAGACAAAAATTGTAATAAATCTTGTTTTGGTATATGTACCGTGTATACATCCATATGCATTTAGTAAAAAGCGGTTATTTTAATATTACAAACAGACACTCCAAATTTATTTATCTGTATAGATGAGAAAACCGACGGTAAGTCAGTAGTTGAGAATATATCCTAGTACGTTTTACATTTAAATTGATGTAGATTTTTACATTAAAATTCAGCTAGCTCGCAAGCAAATCACTAGAGATCTGTGTGGTTTTGACATATAATTAAATACTTTGACGATAAATAAAACGTTATGGTAAAGAATATTTTGCTTTCTATTAATAAATTTAATATAGATTAGAGTCAATTTTGTGCTTTGTAATTATAGCTCTATCTGCGACGACGAAGTAACTTTACACTCTTAGGATCTAAATCTTAAAATGCACAACACCAATATATTCCATCACAGTATCTAAATATTATACAGTTTCTTACCTCACTTAAATGAGCTCTTAAAGCCTACTTCCGATATTAAAAAGAATCTTTAATAAAATTTCTTTAAAAATCTTTAACAGCATGCAAGAGTGTGAATGTTTATATTCATAATCACGACAAAAAAAAAACGGACAATACGTCTGTTGTGTATAGCATACTCAGTTAAAAAATATATATTATATATAGTAGCATTTCTATTCTTAAATCCCACTAATATTGTAAATGCAAAAGTTCGTACCTACTTATAATACTAACTCGACTCAGTTTGAGTTTTTGTTACTTAAAAACGTTGTAACGACTGTAAAATTTCGAATGGAGATAGTTTATTTTCTGAATTACCACATAAACATGGACTTTTGAAGTGAAACTTTTTTAGAATCGCTGTGATTTAAAACTCGGTGAAACGAAAATGCGTCATGACAAAGAGACAAACACATAACTAGCGACTCGGGTTCGTCCCTAGGTTGATTCCCCATACAAACTTTCATCCCCATTGTCACCCCCTTAAGGGACGATTTCCAAGACAAAAAGTATCCTATGTCATTTCCAGGGTCCCAAGCTATCTTCTTACCAAATTTCATCTAAATTGGTTCAGTAGATCCAGAGAATACCCTCTACAAACTCAAAAACTTTACCTCTTTTTTTAAAATATTAGTACAGATTAAGCCGGCGTGAATGAGATAGAATGCATTACACAGAAAGTGAAAAATAATACTGAATAATGTAATATGTGTTAAATAAAATGTAAAATAACTTAATAACTTAGTAAAAACATTATGAATAAAATCCTTACAATTATCTTAATCCTCTATATTCATCTCATTCTCTCGTAGGTTTCACTTCTACTGTGTGTGAATTACACACACACACACACTTTTTTATCTACGTACTATGCAAGCGATGCCGTGAACAAGAAATTAGCAATAGAAACATAGTGACAATTTATTGAATTGGAAATAATCTAGACAAATATGCCTAGAAACAAGATAATTAGTCATTTATAAATGAGCTAGGTAATATTATTTAATCTATTGAGTGTTACATATACATTATACATATATTTAGCAGCACCGTGGTTTAAGTTGGCGTGAAGGCCGTGACCTACTTATTCAACTTACTGTATATGCTTTAAAATAAAGCATATAGTATGGAAAAGGCTTAAAATTGATGTTCATAGTGTAAAACCAAAGAAATTGACTTATAGGTAATACATTTAATAAAACTTTAAATAATATTTTTAAATTAATTTTAAATAAAATCAATAATCTACGAAAATTGCTGGAATAAAGCCACTGATAGGTTATTGATGACTTTAGCTTTAAGATTTATTTAGCTATCTATCTATAGTTTTATAAACAAACAATCTTGTAATCTTTCATTATAATGAAATAACTAGGTTAACTACTAACAACTACTAACTACTAAGGGCCACGTTTAGTAATGAAAGTTACCGCTTCAGCTCCTAGTTCGGTTGAAGACAACACGTCTATATTGGCGATCCAGATATTTTGAGGGTACTCGTGATCAATAATGTGTTTCTGGACTAAAGTATTGTTGTAGTTTATTACTACTAACTACCCCATAGGTTCGTGGCACTTCATCTGGTTTGTAGCGTCGTTGGACTAAACTCTAGTGGTTAGCTTATATTTAAAATACAAATCTAGAGATTTTGGGTTTGAATTCCTGGTGGGGGAAAATTTCACTATTGGTTTTATCTCGCTTAGAATTAGAATTTCTCAGTGTACCCGGGAAATGGGAAGATGGCGGAAGATAACCCACGAGCCTTCGGAGACTAAGATTTTGGAGTTTAACGATTGAATCCTCACCGGTCGTAAAGAATGGTCACCCCAGTTCACTTTAATAATGAAAGAAATAAGGTATGCCCTTATCTTAAAAATGTTACAATATCCCCGCGCAGATGGCTAGTCTCATTGAGATTGACCGCCGAAAACGATAACGGTCAGGAGGACATTCATTACATTATATTACTTTATGTTTATAGGCTCTCATTAGAAACAGGTAAAATTACTTCAAATAAATCGTCGTACATTGAGTTTATATTATATTATACATTATTAGAAAAAAATCAAATAATTACTTACTGGAATATCGTACGACGTACATATTCGTTCATATATAGATTTGTGTTTACGACTATGTCTTGGGCATGCTTTATAGGATAATTGTTTAATATATTTCAAGTAGGTTGAGCTTCCAATTCAAAATGTACGAAATATTTAAGCTTAAATTGAATAAAAGAAGTTCTGTTGGTCTAAATGAGCAAGAAAAATAAGCGCATAAAAATTTTCAATTAATGTACAATGTACATAGGAAATAAACGTAAGTCGTTAGCGAAGTAGAGGAAATTGTCAGTCATTAAATTCATAGAAACTAAGCGGTTAATCGTATTTTGGCTGATTTCAAAAAGGTACTTCGGTTATATATTTTATATGTATATGTTTCCCGATATCTTCTACATTTTAGAATCGATTAACATGATTTTTTTAATGAGTAGGTTAGAAAATATTCAATCCCTAAGGAAGTTTTATTGCGGAATATTTACTTTTAAGCTAATGAAATCAGTGTAACTTTTTTAGTTAAAACGATAATATGTTTACTAATACACAAAAATCTGAATCAATTCAAGCAAAAATATGAGTTAATTGCTGTAGTTTACAATTTTCGAATTAGCTCCGTGGTTTAAGATTATTAAGCACTAGCGACTCACCCTCGCTTCGCTTCGAGTTCGTCCCTAGACAACGACCAGTCTATCCCACGGGAACTGAACATTTTTCCGGGATAATATATAGTCTATAGCCTTCCTCAGTTAACGAGCTATCTAATGCAAAAAGAATTTTTCAAATTGGATTAATAGTTCCTGAGATTAGCGCGTTCAACCAAACTAACGAACAAACAAACAAACTCTTCAGCTTTATAATATTAGTGTAGATTAATACATTTGGTCTACCTATCATTATCAATCAATATTATACATTTTATATCTTATTAGATAACAATTTTTTCTCATCTTTTTAAATATTCTTATTGTATGCAAGACCTTTTATATTATATTACAAAATCATTCCACAACGCGGATGGTGTTTTTGTCATGGCACCTTTTACTGACACTAAACCATTCCTACGGCATAATTGGCACTTAAGTAAAGTTAAAAAAAAATATCCTCTTTGAGACGTATAATACATTTCTTGGCCATTCCTCATTTCTATATTAAACACCTAAGTAACTTATAATCGCAAAAAATTAAGAGAATACAAAATACAGAAGTTCTTTTACTCGCTGTATCATTTTGATCATCATATGATTCAGAATGTATCTTCACGCTATAATATCTTAAGGGATTTGTGGAAAATTCGGAATGTAAATAGCTTATATCGTATGTTAACGTACAGGCTATTTTTTATCGATATGCCTACCTTGCGAATAGAACTGCGGGCAATAACTAACAATAGTATATTTTCATATAGCTTTAAATCCAAAATGAAACAATTTAAATCTATCCACTCAGTACGAATGCAAGAGTGTGTAATCATAATTAGAACTTAATTAATCTGTCAAGTTAGCGCAATATGACGTTATAATACGACGCGGGCTTGAGAGCCGAGCGTTATTAACTAAAACTTTGCTTCAACCAGATTTGCCTCGGCTAAAGTGACTTGATTAATCGAATAGTAAAGTATCGTATGTTGTTACAACGGTTAGTTAAAATTCAACAGAAATAAATTGGAAAATGTTTCCCTTTCATGTGTTAAACAATGAGCAATACTTACTTTATATTAGTTTTACTACTGTTAACTGATGATATTCGTTTGCTTTTCATTTAAATTTACTCGTATAGATATTTGTATAAAATGTTAAAGGGTAAACTGTAACAATAATAGAGTTGGTTCAACTCTTACACGCTCTTCGTAAATGCTGTCAAATGTCATGGTCATTAGACTACGAGTAGTGGTTAGCACGTACGGCTGCATCCTGCATCCTGGTATAGATTCCCGCGTCGGGCCAAGTATATCCGGTTTTTCTATCTATAAATTTTCAGTAACTGACCGGAGTTTGGAAGTTGGTGTTGTTTTACCACAATGCTTCAGACAGCACGTAAAGCTGTCGGTCCTACATCTGACCTCTCTCCAGTCGTAGCTAGTAGGATCGAAACTTGTGATTGAAGGAAAAAGAGAGTGAACGTGTCTTTTCGCGCATATTTGTGCACTGCATTATCTCTTACCCCAAAGCTAATCTCAATGAGATTGGCCGCCGTCTCCTAAATCTATCAGGAAAACATTATTGTTACATACTGCCATTATATATTATACTAGCGACTCACTATTGTTCCGCTCGGATTCGTTTAAAGTTTAGTATAAATTTCTCAGAGATGATATATTTTCCCGCAGTAAAAAGTATTCTATATGTTGATCCGGATAAACAGCTATCATCATACCAAATTTCATCAAAATCTGTCCTGTGGTTCTCTCGTGATGCGGTCACAGATAGACAGACAGACAAAAATTTTAAAAACTATAGATTTAGCGTTTGTATCGTTAATAATGACTATTTCACTTTTTTTGCGGGTAGGAGGTGAAAAGTAAACAACGATTTTTTATCTCTTAGCATAAATTTTATTTAAAAATAATTAAAAAGTATTTTTATTGGTGCTTTTTACAAACCATATGTTTGTCTAATCTTTATTACCCGCCAGCAAGTTGAACTCCTTTGATAAATTCACATTTCAACATTAATTACGTAAACAATGAGCATGGAAACCATCAAGGAATCTCTTTCTACAATGACCGAGATGTTTAATGTTAAGATGAGCGAATTCCAGCAAGAACTTCACAAAAACACCACTCCAGTGACTACAACATCCTTGGCAGCTGATTTCAATACTTTTAAAAGCTTCATTTTATCAGCACTCAACACCTTGCAACGACAAGTTGAATTGCTCAGTCTCGAGATTGATCGCCAAGAAATGCGTAGGAGACGTAAAACTTTACTTTTCCATGGCATTGCCGAAGAGAAGTCTGAAGACATATTATTAAAAGTCACCGAACTAATTTCTCGGCATTTGGATTTACCGAATTTTTCTAGTACGAGCATTAAGTCACTGTACCGTTTAGGTCGACCAACAGATAAGAGACCTAGACCCGTAGTCATCAAATTCGTCGATGCTGCAGTTCGTGATAAGGTTTGGTTTTTAAAAACTAAATTAAAAGGCACAGGTATCACGCTATCAGAGTTTTTAACCAAATCACGACATACACTATTTATGGAGGCACGGCACCGCTTTGGCATCGGTAAGTGTTGGACATGGGATGGTTATGTCAATGTTATAGCTCCAAATGGATCTCGCCATCGAGTTGAGTGCTTCACTGAATTAGACACTATAACAACATCTAAGTCTCCTTCGCAAGCTGTTGTTGTTACTGTCAACAAGCCAGGTGAAAAAGTAGTTGCGCCGCGATCCAAAAGAATTGTGAAGAAGTAGAATGCCTTTTTTTTTTTTTAATTTAAATTTGTTTACTACTGTTTCTTTTTTAATTAAAACATAATTGTTTTTTAATTATCTTAATAACGACCATAATATTTTGCTCATGACTGATTACATTTGCAGATAATCTATTGTATAAATCGTCCACAGAATACAGATTAAATTATTGTATGCAATGTTAACTGTTAACTTGATGCATGGCTTTTTGCTCAAGGTAAAGGATGAATACAGATTTTTTTTTTTTGCTTACATAAGTCATAATGTTTTGTATATTTATTGGGTAAAATTCGTATATTAATTATTTTTCTTACTTTATTAAGGTATTTTTAACGATAACTTTTTATTTTACTGTGTTCATTTTGTTTACTAGATATAATTTAGCGATAAATTATATACAAATACTTTTATAAAACTGGCAGGTGGGTGAGGATATTTTTATTTTTGAGAGTTTTTTTTTGTTTTTATAAAAATATAGTATTTTCTTAAATAATTACGTATATATATTTATTTGTTATTATTATTATTATATTTTTTATTTATTTTATAAATATATTCTATATATATATTACATACACATTATTTTTAAAATGTTCAATAATATTTATGATGACACTGACCTTTCTCTATCTTCTTTCAATGACCAAAGTAGCGATGATAGCTTCCATAGTATCCCTTCCTTGAATGAGTCTCTTAATTCTTATTTTCCTTCAGTCCAGAAAAATTTTAACGTTGTTCATATCAATGCTCAGAGTATTCCTGCACATTATCCTGATTTCTTATCATCCTTTGAAAATGTCAATGTTCATGCCATCTTAGTATCAGAAACCTGGTTTAAGCCTTGTCTTCCATCTACTGCATACTCTTTACCAGGATTTCAATTGATTCGAAATGATCGCACGGGTCGGACTGGCGGTGGTGTTGCTGTTTATTTACGCTCTCACATATCCTATAACATTGTAAATCAATCGCACCTTACCAATAATACTGGCCCGGAGTATCTTTTTCTTGAAGTCAATTTATCTCACACAAAAATCCTACTTGGCGTCTATTATAGTCCATCGTTAACAATTGATTATTTCGAATCACTTGAGGTCCTATTGGAGCAATTAACCCCATTGTACAGCCATACTGTTATCATGGGTGATCTTAATACATGTATGCTTAAAAATGATCATCGATCAGCACGACTTAAAGCACTAATAGAATCAGCCAACTTACATCTACTTCCTTTAACTGCGACTCACTTTTTCCCTAATTGCAATCCATCTCTTTTAGATTTAGTTTTAGTTTCTTCCATTGATCATGTTGATAAGCATGGTCAATGTAATGCTACTGCATTCTCTTACCACGATCTTATTTTTCTCTCTTATAAACTTAAACCGCCTAAAGCAAAATCAAGAATCCTTCTCCAACGTAATTTTGCGGGAATGGACCTAGATCGTTTGCGCAAAGATGCTTTAGATATTGATTGGTCTGAGGTTTTAAATGCAGAGACTA
The DNA here is from genome assembly GCA_905404265.1 of Fabriciana adippe. Taxonomy (NCBI): domain Eukaryota; kingdom Metazoa; phylum Arthropoda; class Insecta; order Lepidoptera; family Nymphalidae; genus Fabriciana; species Fabriciana adippe. Next base: position 10,840,339 of record FR989991.1, read on the forward strand.
TGGACAACCAGATTGATGTTTTTAATTCGCTATTGACACAATTGTATGATATTCATGCGCCTATTCGACCTGTACGTATTAAACATCTTCCTGCACCCTGGCTAACTGTAGATATAAAAAAACTTCAAGAAAAGAAAAACATTGCTAAAGCTAAATTAAAAACTAATGCAAGTGATGTCAATCGGCAAACATATGTTAAAGCTAGGAATCATTGCAATAGGGTGTGTAGGGATAGTCAACGACGCCATATTCATAAATCAGTTGTCGAAGAAGACAGTTCAGAAAAAGTCTGGAACTTTCTTAAATCTCTTGGAGTTGGAAAGGCAAAACAAAATATAGTCTCCAAAAATGTAGATCTAAACCAACTAAATAAACATTTCTCATCTTTCAGTACAATTGATGGTACAACTAAATTAAGAACTAAAAATCAAATTCTCGCTTTGGCCACTCCTAATTCTTCCATTTTTAAATTTAGTCAATTTACAGAATGTGATGTTGGGAAACAAATAGTGGCAATTAACTCTGATGCGGTTGGCTCTGACTGCATTAGTCGTAAAATGATCCATCCCTTATTAGATATATTGATCCCTGTCATAACTTCCATGCTTAATTTTTCTATTAATACTGGTTGCTTTCCATCCGCATGGAAAGATGCTCAAGTAATACCCTTACCTAAAAAAACCAATCCCACTACTTTCTCCGACTATCGCCCTATTTCCATTTTACCCTTTTTATCCAAAGTGCTTGAGCGCCTTGTACATCACCAACTAAGTTATTTCCTTTCAAATCATAATCTACTAAATCCTATGCAATCCGGCTTTCGTTATGGTCATAGCACGACTACTGCACTCGTAAAAATAACAGATGACATCAGACTAGGAATGGAAAATCAACAAGTCACAGTTTTGACGCTATTAGATTTTAGTAACGCTTTTAACACTGTTGATTTTGATATTCTGCTTGCTACATTGTGTTCTCTTAACATATCTCCTGATGTGATTGACTGGTTTCACAGTTACTTGTATGGACGCCGGCAACGAATCCGTATTCATGATTCTTGCTCTGAATGGATTTCGCTACATGCCGGTGTACCTCAAGGTGGCGTGTTGTCTCCTCTCTTATTTTCTATATTTATTAACTCCCTCTGTAACTATATTTCTTCTCCCTACCACCTCTATGCAGATGATCTTCAAATCTACCGACAAACGACTGTATTAAACTTAACTCAAACCATCGATCATATTAATACTGACCTACTTAATATTTCGCAAAAAAGTAAATCATTAGGCCTAATAGTGAATCCAGGTAAAACACAAGCTATAATTATAGGTAGTTCAAAATTAAAATCAAAAATACCTTTATCACAATTACCACCTATTGTTTTTGACGGTATACAAATTCCTTACAGTGATAAAGTGAGAAATCTAGGTATTATATTAGATGAGACATTATCATGGAAGTCACAAGTGGGCGAAGTGAGCAGAAAAATGTTTGCCGCCGTTGCATCATTACGTCGCTTGCGCAACTTTCTACCCATTCCCACTAAAATTGCATTGGCTAACACCCTCCTGTTACCGATTCTTGACTATGCTGATTCTTGTTACCTTGATTTAAGTGAGGAGCAATTAAATAAACTAGAGCGAATTCAAAATCTCTGCATTCGGTTCATATTTGGACTTCGTAAATATGACCATGTTTCCGAATTTCGTAAAAAGCTCAAGTGGCTCCCTATTCGTCTTCGCAGGAATACTCACGTTCTTTGTCTTTTATACAATATTCTATTTAATCCTTGTACACCTCAGTATCTCAAGGATAGGTTTAAACTTTTAAGTGATTCCCACCATTTTTCTCTTCGTTCTAACCTAAATCTAACTTTACAAATTCCTTCACACTCTTCTTCCTTCTATACTCGCTCCTTTACTGTCCAATCTGTCCGTCTGTGGAACTCTTTACCAAATAAAGTTAAGCAAGCTGATTCGCTGTCATTATTTAAAAAACTAACTAAAGAATACTATCTTGACTTATAAAGTGCTAAATGGTGTCATATTTTATTTTATATGCTTAATATTTATATGTGTGTATGTATGTATGTATGTATGTATGTATGTATGTATGTATGTATGTATGTATGTATGTTTGTATCTATGTATGTGTGTATGTATGTATGTATGTACGTATATATGTATGTATGTATGTATGTATGTGGGTATGTATGTATATATATTATTTTATCATGTATGTATTCATTGTAGATTTTGTTAAGTCTGTTTGCACCCCTTCCTTCTCACTGTCTTTCTCTCTACCCAAAGGTTGTCTAGAATAGATCGCTTTCTAGCGATAAGACCGCCTATTGTACTATTTCTTTTTTAATATCTACTATGTGATGTAAAATAATGGTGTGCAATAAAGAATATTTTCATTTTTCATTTTTCATTTCATTTTCATTTCAATAAGATTTTCCAAAAAATATTTTATGTACAGATTTGACTCAGAATTTCAATATAGGCATAGATGTTTCTTCTTATCTCGGTTCAACCAGCAGGTCTCGTGGAATATAGAATCAATACTGATATCGGAAAAAGTTGTGAAAGACGCGCGGCGACAAGGTGTACAAAATAAATAAATAAGAATAAATACAAGTAATTTAGCCCTACTGCTGACTTACGTCTTCCCTCAAATAATTTATCCATGGTCTAACTACCACGCTGGCAATGAGAATCAAGAGAAGAAGTACTGCATTAGCAAATAGTAATCTATATATATATAAAAGGCGAAAGTGATTGACTGATGTATCAACGCACAGGTCAAACCCTTAAGGCTAGAAAATTGAAATTTCGCACACGTATTCCTCTTATAACGTTGTCATCCACTAAGGAAGTATTTTTTAAACTTCAATCCCCAAGGGGGTGAAATAGGGGATAAAAGTTTGTGTGGAACTTTTTATTCCATGGACATATTTGCATGAAATTTCTTATTTTTCGTAGTTTGATCGCTAGCGAAGCCGCGAGTTCTGCTAGTCTTTTTATAAGTGATTGCTTACTGCTACTTATTCACTCACTCACTATAAAAATTAAACACATACGTAATCTCTTATTAAGATAAAATATGCGATATTCCGTCAAGCGAAATATTATACCAATATCGTTATTAAATTTTTTTATAAGTAACCGTCCCTCGGGTCTTTTGTTGGCCTAATACAAATTCTGTCCAATAAACCTATCCACTTTTCGTCGATAGTTCGTCAACAATAAGGGATGTAAGGGCAATAAACTTTGCCATTAAAATCTGATAAGTAAGACTGCAAATACAATTTTGCTGAATTCATCTATTGAATTAATTATCTTATAATATTAAATGAACAATTCTTGTATATCCATAAATTAATCTAATAATTTGAACACGGGCGGGGTCGCGGGTAATTCTAATAAAATCATAGAAAGGTATGTATGTATATTCATATCTGCACATTCCATTTTTTGGAATTAAAACTACGTATTTTGAAATCACATGGCGACATCTATTGACGAATACCTAAATAATACATAAATAAATATTTTTGGACTTATTTTAATGAATGAAAAAGCACTATTGATATTTTTTTTTTTCAAGATAAGCTTTTTTAATTGTTTTTGCCATATTTAGTAAGTTATCTTGCTAAAATGTTTACAGAATCATCGTGGTATTATTCTAACCAGCTTGTGCATTTTTTCTCATAAATGAGATGTATTTCCACGATAAAGAGTAACCTTATATATTGACCTGGATAACCAGCTATCACCATACCAAATTTCGTCAAAATCCCTTTTTTCTGTTATGAGGTCACAGACAGACAGACAGAAAATTCTAAAAACTAAAGATTCGGGCTATGTATCGATAATAATATCTATTTCAATAAGATTTTCCAAAAAATATTTAATGTACGGCTTAGTTACAATTTTATTATATGTATAGATTTATTGAAATGGTAATAAATATTTCTTTAATACTTTACCCAACCAAAATACCAATTACGGAGTTTGACATGTATAGCTTGCCATCTTTCTAAATACAATGCAATGTCGCAAAAGCTTTAAAGTAAAAACCGAGGTTATATTAAATAAGAACACGAAAATAAGCATATAATAACGATTCAAAAATTAACGAAATCTTACAAATGAATCAACTTTCAATTAATTTTCTCAGTTAGTTCTGTTAACTAATTAATAAAACGAAATTGGTTTCAAATAACAAATCGATCCTTTGGGATATTCTGTCGATTTCGATAATTTACCTAGTGTAAAAAGAGTTAAAATAAATGCAATTCAATTAATGTTTAAGTTTTTTTTAATATTTTCTGCTATCTACGATATAAAATTATGTTTCGATATTTTACTTTATTACTTAATTCAATTGGTTAACCATTGAGCCCAAAATTACCCACCTCCCATTATTTTTGGCTGACTTTAAAAAATGCGTTGGTACTACATTTAAGTGTATTGCTTTATATTTTCTTGGTTGTTTTTTTAAATAAATACGTATTATTGAAGTAATTGTGTATTAAGATAGATTTATTTTAAAGTATGAAGCAATTAAAAACTGTACACACGTTTTATAAGCTTTCAGTTATTGAATGATGAGCAAACAATAGCAATGGCAATCATTTATTGCTATTATTTTAATAATGTTTATGAGCAAAAATAGTTTCTCCTTCGCTTTTCACTATTGTTTCGTATTGAATGAATATAGTTAATTGGAAGGTCTAAAAGCCATAACGAAAGAATTAAGTTGCACATAATATTGTGATTTGTATGAATTTATAAGTGCTTTTTTTCAGATGTACTTAAAATCATTGATAAAACAATAACAACAAATAAATTTAAATATAATAATACTTTCGTTCGGTTTTACAAATAACGATATGCTATACAGGTTGGAACAAATCGATGGGACATGGAAGAAAAGTACCTTAAATATTGAGGTTATCAAGATTTACTCAAAGGAAACATTTTTTTATTTTTAAAAACAATAATAATGCAAAAAAGGACACCGTCACTATTTTATCGAATTATTCGATAGGGTCTATGGAAAGCATAAAATCTCTCGAACAAACATTGCGTCTTAGAATTGAAGGAAACGATGAAATCTTACAAATTATACATATCGATTCTAACATCGTGGAACAAACGCACAGAACATGGAAGATAAATGTCATAAACACTGAAAATATCAAGTTTCACTCAAAGGAAACATTATTTTATTTTAAAAAATAAGATTAACTGCATTTAAATTTTTTTAAAGAAGTGACCTGTCAATCAGTCAGTCAGTTGAAAATGCAAAAAGGTACACCGTCACTATTTTATCGAATTAGTGTATAGAGTCTATGGTAAGAATAAAATATCACGAACGAAAATTGTATGTTACATTTAATGAAAACGATGAAATCATACAACACATAGCACATATCAATCCTAACTAATATTAAAATCTAAAATCCAACTCGAATGTTATGGGCTTGTCAAATCAAACAAAATAAGTCCAAGCTCAAAGTTTCTTCTATAAACCTATCTATTTTCTAGCCTTACCATCAGATCAGGTCGACGATACCGAATCACTGCGAAATCAACGGAAATAGAAACACTTGTAAAGTTTGAAGTCAATATGATAATTAGAAGTAGGTAAAATATTCATTAGCTATTTCTCCACCTTTAGGGCTGGTATGTTTTTGCAAATTTAAATGGGACCAAATTGAAAGTATACACTTTCGAACAAAATAAAAATTGTCCAAATCGGTTAATAAATGACGAAGTTCTGAGGTAACAAACAAAAAATATACAGCTGAATTAAGAACCTCCTCCTTTTTGAAGAAGTCGATTGAAAAAAGAAATACAGGCGAATTGAGAGCCTTCTACTTTTTGAAGAAGTTGATTGAAAAGGGCTGAATAAATAAATACTTCGTGGATAATAAATAGCTTAGGTTGTGATGTTAGTTAAGATTGAAATGTGCTAATTGTAAGATTCACAGTTTTCTTTAATTGTAACATACAATTTTCGTTCGAGACATTTCATCCTTACCATAGACTCTATCCATTAATTCGACAAAATAGTGACGGTGTACCTTTTTGCATTTTCAGATTACCGGTTCAGGTAAGGTTATTTTGAAAAAAAATAAATGCAGTTATTATTATTTTTTAAAATAAAGAAATGATTCCTTTGAGTAAATCTTGATAACTTCAGTATTTAAGGTACTTTTCTTCCATGTCCCATCAATTTGTTCCACCCTATATATTTTCTATATATATTTCTACTATATTTCCACTCTATAGTACATACCCTTTGCTTCCATCAAAAGTGTCTCCTTCGTCATGATGTTGCTGATTCAATGGTGATGTCAAAGCTTGAGGGGTGAAGGAAACATCGTCGGCATCTGCTTCGTCGTGGGGACTGCTCGCACTGCCTCGAAACGAACGGGACCATTGCGCAGATGTCGACTGACGAGAACGTCGTGTCACCGCCTGTATGAGAAATTAATGTTAGCACAACAACTTTGATATTCGTAGATTGTACAATATAATTGGCTCGATTGACTAATGTACTTGATAACGAATTGACTGTGCATTTCAGTACAACGCAATATCATGTTTACTACGTTTAACTTAATTCAGTTTAACTTATCTGTCCAATATGTACCGTGTATTAGTTTATAACTCTATTTAACGTTTTATTATTTAAAAAAATGGGTACGTGTATCCTTTACGCGTGATTGAAGTAAAACTTCTTTGCCAAATATCGCAATTAAATTAAAACATATCAATAATTAAATAACGCATATTAGGCATATTACAATCATATATTTATAGAATATCACATACGGAAAGAATATAATATTATATATTTGTCAGACAATAACAACAGCTACCATGGCAATATATTCTATTTTATTTTCTAGCCGGCTCAATCCTATATATTTATGGGATTGTCTCTTTTTAGTGTCGCATTTTCGTTTTATTGCATTTCAAATCACGACGATTTTAAAGAAGTTTTACTTTAATAACAATTTGATCTGAAGAAAAGAAGTATTTTTTTATCATATTTTTTACCATTTACTAAATAAATTTAATTCCAATTGAAAGTAAAGAGAAGATGCAAAAGTTTGTATTATGTATCAATGCGACATATACATACCTAATACTCATACCTACTTTTGTACTCTACAAAATATAACAATAGATTTAACTAACTTCCTATTACGATACAACTCTTTAAAGGGGTTATCCTGTGGTTAAATCACAATATAAAATTCACCCTAATATTATACTCTCGATACATATGTATCCAGTCTACCTTGAATACGGTGGTTAAATGTTGGTACAGTATGTTATTTTTCATTCGGTTTTCTTCCTCGACTTTATAAATTATACAGTCAAATGGGCATGCTCGGTATATGATACATATTTATGTACGTAGTCTTGACCTTCTTTTATTCTTAACGCTACACTTATTTTCAAACTGAAACGACATCAAAGGTTGTGTATTGGTTACACCTAACTCTACATATGTATTATGTCCCCATCCAATTCAATCAAGTATCTTCGGAAAAAATAAAATTTGACAGATGGACATGTTGAAAATGTGGATAGCTCGTACAAACAAATGTCGCGTCTTTTGAACAGCTTTTGGGGCACACGATTTCACAATGGACTTTCATTATGTGTTTAAATTTTTTGTACAGTACGTCTATAAATATACTCCCTACATCGTTTGCTTTTTTGTAAGTGGCTACTCAAAAATGTTTAGGAGAGTATTTTCCATGGCGAAATCTTTGTATATTAAAGACAAAATAAAAAATGCACATAATAAAGTAAAAGTGACATGGAACATAATTGTTTGTGAAAGTGGAATAGTCGCAGATCACAGCTTCGATTTTAAGTTAAATATCAACAATAATTTTATTACTTCAAACCTATTAACCCATTGATGCATCTGAGTTTGAAAATTTTTTCAACAACGCAATCACTCAATTCATCTGCCGCTATTGCCGAATCTTCACTTAAGTAGCACGTTAAAGAATGTAATTTAGTACTTAAATTTAAACTTGTATACCCCAAAGATATCGTCGCAGCCTTCAAAAGTTTGGATGTCAAGAAAACCGCTGACCTATGGGGTATATCTGTAAAAGTTATTAGTTCGGTAATTGACGTTATTGCACCTCATCTAGCTACTGTATTTAATAGCAGTATAGAGCATGGTGCGTTTCCCGATCTAATGAAACACAGTAAAATTATTCCTATTTTTAAATCAGGTAGTACCTTAGACCTTTCTCCCATATAGATTTAAAAAAATCCATCCTTAAATGTAAAAAATATTTATTCATATACTTGTTATGACATTTAACTGAACTTAACACATTTATCGTACTGCAATAACTATAATAAAGAAATATCGTAATACTGTGCATACTTCTATCTATACATATTATAAAATTCTAACTAAGCCGAATCTGTACATTTAATATTTTTGGGAAAATCTTATTGAAATAGACATTATTATCGATGCAGAGGCCGAATCTATAGTTTTTAAAATTTTTGTCTGTCTGTCTGTCTGTCTGTCTGTCTGTCTGTCTGTCTGTCTGTCTGTTACCGCATCACAGAAAAACCACTGGAGGGATTTTGATGAAATTTGGTATGATGATAGCTGGTGATCCGGGTCAACATATAGGATACTTTTTACCGCGGGAAAATATCTAATTTCTGAGAAAAAATACAAAAACTGGTTGGAGCAAACGACGATGATACTATCTGTAAACAGTTTAGCAAGGTAACTTACTAAATATGGTAAAAACTATTAAAAGTAGCTTATCTTGAAAATCAAATTATCAATAGCGCTATTTTATCCATTAAAATAGTTATTTTAATTAATATATACTTATGTGTTATTTAGGTACCTATTCGACAATAGATGTCGCCATGTGTTTTTAAAATACGTAGTTTTAATTCCAAAAATATGAATGTACAGATATGCCCTTTCTACAATTTTATTAGAATTGCTACTAAATTACCCGTGGCCCCGCCCGTGTTCAAATTTTCAATAAAGCAAACTTTTTGGCATTATAAATTAGTAACTACACATATAATCAAATTGTAACGAATCCGAATCCGTAAATTCAATATTTTTCGAAAAATCTTATTGAAATATTCATTATTAGCGATATAGAGGCCGAGTCTATAGTTTTTAGAATGTTTGTCTGTTTGTCTGTATGTGACCACATCACGTCGCATCGCATCACAGAAAAACCACTGGAGGGATTTTGATGAATTTTGGTATGGTGATAGCAGGTTATCCGACTCAACATATAGGATAGTCTTTTATTTCTGAGAAAAAATACAAAAACTGGTTAAAATAAAATTACGATGGTACTATTAACATTTTAGCAAGGTAACTTGTATATGTTAAAACTATTAAAAAAAGCTTATCTTAAAAGAAATATCAATAGCGCTATTTTATTCATTAAAATAGTTGTTTAAATGAAAATTTATTTATGTGTTATTTAGATATTTGACAACAGATGTCGCCATGTGTTTTTAAAATGTGTAGTTTTAATCAAAATAAAAATGTACAGATGTGACCTTTCTATGACTTTATAAGAATTACTACTAAATTATCCGCGGCCCCGCCCGTGTTCAAATTTTCAATAAAATAAAGACAAACAAGCTTTATAAATTAGTAACATATTAGTAATATTTTGTTGGTCGAAACAATTTTCAAATGAAAATATTTGTAAGTTTTTATTTTTTTAGTAAATAATGTTAATATTTTTTAATCTTTTAATCTAAAAATTGGGCAACTCCAACTCGCTCATTATAGGTTTCGTATAGCAAAATACTGTGTTGTTTTTCTTACTTACGTGTTTTGTTAGGTTAACACTAAAATAAATACAAATAACATTTACGTTTCCACAATATCGACTCTTTTTATCAACCGTAAAAATAAGTTCGATTCATAATTTTTTATAACATTTTATGGAAAACAAGGTTATGGCTGTTAAACTGACAAAGCGGGTAACTAAAAATATTCCATATCTCAAAAACTATGAAAAAGTATTTTAGGAACTGTTATATCTCAACTTTTTTTGTTTTTTTTTTTGGACATCATTTCTTGGAAGATAAAGGCTTAAACGACACAATAAAATGCTTACGGCTTTAATCATATTAGCCGAGCCATATGAAATAATAAAAAGTATTTGCTTAGAATTATTTACTTATTACACTTTCTTTTAACATCGTTTTGGAAAATATTACTAACCAGCGCTAACCAACCTCTGTTTCACGACAAATTCACATTAAGAAAAGCTACCATTAAGTAATTTATATAATCAGCTAAATATTATATTAATCAAAAATATTAAAATTAATTCCGTAGTTTGAGAGCTTATCGCCCAAAACTAAACAAACAAACAAACAAAACAGAAGTATACACGTACATAAATGTTATTGCTAAAACAAAAAGTGCAATATTACTAAATCAACTATGAGATTAACGGAGGAACCTTTGTGGCATTGTCAATCACTGCCATTATTTACCAATCATACAGTGCGCAATGAAAGTGGTGTATGTAAAAGTATACTAATGTGTAAAACCTAGAATTTAATTTTTGATCATCTAAACGCGGGCGGAGCCGCGGGCAATGCTAGTCACTATATAAATTCAGTTTAACACATAGTGCTCTTAAGAGAAGCGGCTGTATTATGTAGAGTTCCTTTCTGGAATATTGCTGCGACCAGAGACTATGTTATTTACGATGCCATAACGCGCGACTCGATCCCCAAAGACATCGCTTTTATAATTTATTGCACAGAAATATGGTAGCCTAATTCATCTGTCGCATATTTGGAGGATAGCGAAATGAAGAATTATTGGAAGCCAGGCCGTATAGCCACTTTGGTATAACGTATGCAAAGCTTCTCTTTGTTCAACTAACATTTCATGTTCAACATTTCATGCAGTCGAAATGTAGTTGTTAAGTTTTCAAGATAAATGGTAATAAGAGTTAGACATTACTAACGTTAAGAGTCATTAGATACATAATATTGTTTTCAAGTTTTCTTTAATGCATACTTCTGCTCTTCCTTATGCTCTTATGCTCTTATATAATTATAACATAATTTTATAGTTATTTCTTTTAAACTCTAGTTTTATATAATACTTTTCTTAGATTTACGCGAATATTTGACATTTTCAAACAAACTATCTTTTCGGATTATTTCACTGATTTATTTTGATTTTTGGTTCCCGACGTTTCGAATGTTTTACAGTCTACAGTCTCTCTCATTACCTTGATTGCTGTAAAGTGTAAAGCGTGCAAAACGTCAGGAACTAAAAATCTAAATAAATCCGCGAAATAATTAAGAAACATAATTAGTAAAATGCCATGAGCTTCCTTTGTTTTGTTGTTTAGAGTTTATTAAACGTAAAATTTCAAACAAACCGATATCGTGAATTGTTATGTTTGTGTTCAAATAATCGAGATCATTGCTACAAAAGAAAGTCAATTTTAACATACATTTACATTCATACATAACATACTGATACCATGCAACTAAAATTAAATGTATTTTATCCATGACCTACTTCCCCTGCCAAAAGATTGCAAATATATTATTCTTAGATTTTGACTATTTTTTTTCATATAATATGATATATCAAATATTAATGTGAGAGTGTCATTTATCAATGTCATTTAATTACTAAGTACCTGGGCAATCGAGCTTCGCTCGGAGTTTTTGGCCTAAAATACAATTTTCTTTTTAATTTGGCTTAAAAACAAAAAACTTGAATAAATACAAAAAAAAAAACAAAAGTAAAAACTTTATATCCGACCGGGATTCGAACCCGGACACCTATGATAGTTAATCTTCCCTGCTTGACCGCGACTTGAAATTGACTTGCTTGAAATTAGCGACATATTTCGCGTGAAATAATGTGAAAGAAAACCTCATGAAAACTCGAAAACACGCGTTTTCCCAGACATAAGACTAATCTAGATCTATTTTTCGCCCCCGAAAACCCCACACATACCAAACTTCAGTGACCATTAGAGTCGTTTCTGAGATCGCCGGTATTAATAAATAAATATACAAGAATTGCTCGTTTAAATATATAAGATTTAACATAGTTTGCTACCTGTTGCTGAAAAGTACAAGTTCTCCGTACAAATCGAATATTTTCATCATATATATTTATTTAGTACACATCTATAATATATAAACCGAAAATAGGCTATAAAAACATTGAAACTTCTAGCTAGTACAAAATTTTGAAATAAAAATAAACCAATAAAGTTCAACTATTTTATGAAAAGACTACCTCAATTTGGATCCCACGCTACGTTCAAGAACATTATCATAATATTGTTTGAGAAAACGAATAGTTGAAACGATCTTTGTTTTTATATACAAATTCACAATGAGATTGAAAACGAAAATATGTTTTTTTATATAATAATTCATTATGAAATAATGTAAAGAAATATTATTGAATTTTAGGAATATATTTTGTTCGTATAAAAGTATTTTAATACGATTATTATTCATGAAATATCTATGATCATACCTAGTTATTAGTAGACGTTTTTGCAGTTACATTGAAAAGATGTTAGTCACTTTTTCTGTCTATTTGATGAAAAATAAATATTGTAGAAAAATATTCGTTGTACTATAAATTTAACGTTTTTATCCCGGTCAGCTTAATTGTTATATAACTCAAGGGATGCTTACTAACTTTTTAGTGCTTAGCCTCCGGGAAGTAGGTTAAGAGTAAAGTTAAACACCTGTGGCCTGTCTAGGCGCTTATAATTTTAGATATTTTATAGCTATTTATAAGGCTTTGTAGTAAAAAAAAATAAGTTATATCATAATATATACTCTATTATATCTTCATACCAAAATATTGAAATAAAAAGGTACAAAAGTAATGAAGAGATAACACACAATATGTTAATAAAGGTGTGAATGATGCATCATTAAATTACTCCATTTTCATATTTAATGAGAACTCGATACTTTATTCACTCGTGATATTTCTAATGGTGTTTCTAGATGTTGTTATATTATATTTAATATTAGCGACTTACCCTCGCGTCGCTCGGATGCGACCCGTACGTTTTAATTTTACTTAAACCCAAATTATTTTTCTAAAATAAAAGTAGCCTAAGTTACTCCTTATAACATCAGCTATCTGCTAATGAAAGTCCAGTCAAAATCAGTCTAGCCGTTTCGGAGATTAGCCGGAACAAACAGACAGACAAAAATTGTAAAAATTGTGTTTTTCTTATAAGTACCGTATATAATTTCATATGCATTTAGTAAAAAGCTGTTATTTTGTATTTCAAACAGACGCTTCAATTGTATTTATCTGTCAAAAAAAATTTTTTTTTTTTTGTCAAAAAGGAAATAATTTTCAAATGCTTGTTTACTGTAGATCATGTCAGATGATTGACATGAGATCGACATTATCGCCAAGACTTTCAGTAATTATGCCCTGGGCTGTTTTAGAAAATGTTATTATTTCATTAAATACGTAAACATTTATTTTAAGTTTTGATTAGTTTTCTAAGATTCTTAGATGTTTATTAACTAAGTATAATTGTATGGTTTAAAAAAACTAAAAGGGCGTATGTCAGAGATAGCGCCTTTCGGATTATATAATTTTGCACGCAAACATGGTTGTTTCAATTAGTGTATCAATAAGAAAGTTTAATTTTACTTTGCTAAGCACCACAAACATTACAAATACTTTATTTGAACGCATTTTTTGGTAGTAGAAATACACATACTGTGTAGTTATTATAATTTTAAGAGTGACCAAAATTGTATGAGAAATAATACTTTATCAGTTTTGAAATATAAAAAATGCAACTGTTTTACAAATACATAACTAGCAACTTAGGTGAGTTTTATATGGATAAAAATAGTTATTGTGAGCGTGCCTTAGGAGATAGACACATACTATTGCGGACTTTTTTGTTGGCCTTTTTACGACCTACAATTTCCTAGAACATTATTTTGATGTATCTCTAAAGTTTTAGCCATCGTTAGCCGTTGAATCGTACGAAAACAGTTTTTTTTTTTTTTTGAGAAAACATCGTCTAGCCTCAGTAGTTTTGTATAAAATATATTTATAAATTATATACATAAGCCCTTTCTATTAGTCAAAACTATATTAAAATCCGTTACGTGGTTTAGAGGAAGTAAACGAAGAAACAGACAGACCTTGTTTTATCCTATGTATAGATACTCACAGTAACAACATAGGATAGTCCAGTAAGGGTGAGCCGGGCCACGCTGTCTTTGCCAGGGCGGGTGAGTGTCGGCGTGGGCAGCTCGAGCGGCGCCGGCGCAGGCAGTACGTCGGGCCGCTCTCGCGTTTGCCCCCGCGCCTCTCTCGGTGCCGCCCCAGACGCTCCATACATACTAGAGAGGATAAATTTTTTTATTAGTAGACTCATAATGGCATAAACAAAAAACACTATTATACAAATGCGTATTACTATAATGATTACCACTCATCTTACGGTGAGGAAAAACCTCGTGAGGAAACTTGTATGTCTGAGAGAACTTAGCAAGTTTTCGAAAGACATGTGAAGTACGCCAAATCACACTTGGCCAGCGTGGTAGACTACGGACTCATACTCGGACCCGTATTGAAGAGAGGCCCGTGCCTAGCAGTGGGACATTAAAAAGGGCTGAATACATATCACTATAATAATCGCATGAGGAACAATGAAAAATTAGTTCAAATAATCGTCAGAAGATGTCGTTTTATTTATCCATAACAACAAAATAGCCCAAATACAACTTTTATAACTAACTAACGATAAAAGGTAAACTATTAGTATGCTTAAGAAAAAAACCCGGTACCGTTTTTACGTTGTTGCGTGACAGGACAAATCAGCAAACAATTTACATTCTCATTTAATTTAATTTATTTAATTACAACGATATTTTAGAAAATATATTTTAAAAAAATATATAAATTGTACAAGCGTTCTTGTTATTTTCTCAGGGGTGAATAAACCCCATTTTTTATAAGTTTTAAGGTAATGCGACTAAAATAATCCCCACCCAAATCTTAGTCTTAAGAAATTAGTACATGAAAGCTGGTAAGTGTATACACTACACTATGTAAGTATTATAAGACGCCAGCCAAAATTACACAATTAGGTGCCTAGAATTTATGTGTTAAGTGTACGTGTGTACTAATGCTAGTGTATTTAGTAATTCACGTTATTTTGAGATAATTATATATATATATATATATATATATATATATATATATATATATATATATATATATATATGTGTGTGTGTGTGTGTAGTATAATATTTAATAAATAAGAGATAATACAAAAAATATATAATAGGTGCCCCAGCTTTCATTTATTTATGTGTAAATTGTGATATAAGTGAAGATGTTCTATGTTATAATATCTGATAGCCACTAGAACGTTTCATATAAACTTGAAAGCAATAGAAAATACATTAAATAATTTCAAAAGGACACCAACAATGGCACGCGAGAAATGTATATTTCCTTTCAGCGGCACCTGCATTGAAATCCACGTTTTTATAACACTCGTATAAAACGAGTATTCGCGATTTTCATACGCTTTGGAATCCTATACAACACTCTACGCCGTTGGGATATTGATTTCGCTAAGAATATAAAATAAGATCAAGATATGCGATTCAAAAATACTTTATTCTACAATTGTATGCGTTAAAAACTAAACTATGGAAACGTACGTAGTAAACTAAGACTTAGAATTTAGTGGTAAACGATAGAAATGTCTGTTTTACATTATTTGTTTTGCACAAAAATAATATTTCAGAACAATTTATTCCGATCTTTCAAACGCAAGTCTTGTAGGTAATATCTACTAAAATAATAATAAAATTATTAATTCTTGCAGTAATTAATTTTATATTAACATAAATCTTCAAAATTTATATTTTACAGACTGATGTTGTTGATTTTGAATGTAAAAAATCGACAGAGCGGAAAATCTACCATTCGATAGCGGTATGTGAATACAGGAAATACTAAATTTTCGAACATGGCAACTAAAATCCTATGCGATTGGAATTGCTAGTGTTATCAATACAGTTTTTTTTAGATTCATTTATATTTTTTTATTTCTT
This sequence comes from Fabriciana adippe, assembly GCA_905404265.1. Classification (NCBI taxonomy): domain Eukaryota; kingdom Metazoa; phylum Arthropoda; class Insecta; order Lepidoptera; family Nymphalidae; genus Fabriciana; species Fabriciana adippe. The sequence goes on from FR989991.1 coordinate 10,856,511, forward strand.
TTTTAGATTCATTTATATTTTAATATTTATTTCTTTTTTAGATTCATTTATCTTATAAATGTATAATACTAGCGATTTACCCTCGTCTTGCTCGAGTGCGTACCTAAAGGCGGTCCTTCACCGGGAGCATTCGCCTGTAATGTACTGTCACTACAAACTGAGCCAAACGTGTCGTCAAAGCCAAACATAGTAGTATATTAATGTATGTATGTATTCAGCCCTTTTTAACATCCCACTGCTGGGCACGGGCCTCCCTTCAATACGAGGGGCCATAGTCCACCACGCTGGCCAAGTGCGGGTTGGCGGACTTCACACGTCTTTCGAAAATTTGCTAGGTTCTCTCAGACATGCAGGTTTCCTCACGATGTTTTCCTTCACCGTAAGGCAAGTGGTAATCATGTTAAAAATGATTCGCACATAAAATATCAGAGGTGCGAGACCCGGGATTTGAACCCGCTTCACTCGGTTTCCCAAGCGAGCGCGATACCACTGGGCTACCACTGCCCTAATTTAAATTAGTATATTAATATAGTTTATCTATTCCATACTAACCGTTAAAACGTCCCTAGTTACTGACGAACCCGAGCGAAGCGAGAGTGAGTCGCTAGAATATAGCAATATGGAAGAAAGTACCTATTGCATTTTATCAGTATTTCATATATTTACATACACCAGCGGGACTCGAACCCGCGACCGCTGGCACGACAAGTAAGGTCACTACAAACTGAGCCAAACGTGACGTCAAAGTCATATACACACAAAAACTTTCGCATTTATACAGACCTAACAAACATGTCTACTAAAGTATAAATAAGTTTAATTATAAAACTATTTACGTTAAAAAGAACCTTATCTTAAGAACGAATTTATTATATACACATAGAAACAATAAAATTACTTAAAGTAAAATTTTCCTTTCTTATTATTTCAAACGCCTATTAACCTGTTCTATAATTCGCACGACCTCATTTTCGATCGTCTAAAATACAGGTCAGGTCGGTATTAAATATTTAGCGCACATTCGCTGAGCCTAACGCCGTGTAGCGGCGACTACAGAAAAATTACTAACGTAACTCTACAATATTTTGATTTACTTTTAATTTAAGTATCATCTTTATTTCTTTATCATATACATTATAAAAAAATCTAGATTTACTGATAATATAACAATTATTTTTTATTATGGTTAGACTTAGAGTTCCATTTTAATCCGTATAGAAAAAAACAACTCTTATAAAACCACAATAGCATCAAAACAGACTTTTATATAAATGTAATAAATGGGTAAAAAGTAACAATAAAATACTTTAATAATATTATTTTTTTATTAAGCATATATTTTTTTAATAAAACAGCTCCGAAAAGAACGTTCTCAAATAATCCTAATCCGTACCGCTAAATCGCGAGCTCAAAATTTTAATATCTTACAACGATTAAATATGTATGTATAATTAGTATTTTCCTTATTATCAGGTCCCGGTAATTATGTTTTAAAGACAAAGTGTTATATAACTAACCTTTGTCTGCGACTTCGTCCGCACAATTTGTTATTTTATTATCACTTACAAAAATGTATGAAAGTCCATAAATCTATACATATAATAAAATTCTGAGTCGAATCTGAACATAAAATATTTTTTGGAAAATCTTATCGAAATAGTCATTATTATCGATAAAGAGGCCGAACTATAGTTTTTAGAATTTTTGTCTGTCTGTCTGTCTGTTACCGCATCTCAGAAAAACCACTGAGAGGATTTTGATGGAATTTGGTATGGTGATAGCTGGTTATCCGGGTCAACATATAGGATGCTTTTTACCGCAGGAAAATATCTCATTTCTGAGGAATCTATACTAAGCGTCAAAATGTAACTAGGGACGAACCTGAGTGGAGCATGGGTGAGTCGCTAGTTCATTAATAAAACAAAATTCAAATCTGACCGGTATCTTCAGAGATTAGCGCGTTGAATCAAACAAAAAAAAACAATCTCTTTACCTCTATATTATTAGTATAGCTGATATTACGAGTATCTTAAAAGCCATAGTCGTAACAAAACAATAATCTTTTAATCAATAATATTTTTTATCTATATATATAAAAGGCAAAAGTGATTGGCTAATGTATCAACGCACAGTCCAAACCCTTAAGGCTAGAAATGTGGAATTTCACACACGTATTTCTCATATGACGAAGGCATCCACTAAGGAAGGATTTTTCAAAATTCAACCCCCAAGGGGGTGAATTAGGGGATAAAAGTTTGTATGAAACTTTTTATTCCTTGCACATATTTGCTATTACTATATTACTTTTTTATCATCCCTAGTAAGTATACTAGTGATCGCCCCGTGGTTAAAAATCAAGCATAATTTTTTAAATCTGATCAATATTGAGCTTCCTTTTTTCAAAGTTCTTTGGTTCAAAGTTATATAGACAGCCTATAAAATCTAATAGAATTTTGAAACGGGCCCATAGATTCAGATTTGCACGTACAGACAAACAAACTTTTCATGTTTATATTATGTAAGTACTCGTATAATATTGATGAAGGTTATGTAACATCATGCTACATCGTTTAGCAGTAAAGTAATAATATATTATAAGTGAAGTGCGCGAGCGAATTCACGGGTAAAAGAAAATCAATTAATTTTGGCTTTCTGCAGTCAAAATGCTCATACTCATAGAATACCTGCAATATGCTTGAAAAGGGGTTCAGTTTTCTCTTCACGTATTAATATATAGATAAATAAGACAGCTTAAATTTTATAACTACTTTAAATGGATTAATGTGAAAGTTATCAACATTTAAGTCCACAAATAAATCTTATTTTCGACAGTTTTCCAATAAGAAACAGCTACGAGTCTCATGAAACCAGTCAATATTCTAGCGGAAACAGTAATTTATTGTTCGGCTACTTTTATACTACTTTACTAATGCGCTATTAATTCTGGATACGTACTTAAGTACTTTAAACTTTAAGCAAACGCAAACATTTAATTCATCAAGACTTTCCGTAATTTTTTTTTAATATATTTCTAAAAGTGAGGCAGTGGTAGCCCAGTGTTAACGATCTCGCTTGGGAAACCGAGTGAAGCGGGTTCAAATCCCGGGTCTCACACCTCTGATATTTCCACGTACGAATCATTTCTAACATGATTACCACTTGCCTTCCGGTGAAGGAAAACATCGTGAGGAAACCTGCATGTCTGAAAGAACCTAGCAAGTTTTCGAAAGACATGTGAAGTCCGTCAACCCGCACTTGGCCAACGTGGTGGATTATGGGCTGATCCCCCTCGTATTGAAGGGAGGCCCGTGCTTAGCAGTGGGACGTTAAAAAGGGCTGATTACACATATTTCTAAAATAGCATATTTTGTTAGGAGCATAAATTGTTAATATTATGATTTCTCGTGTTTTTAGTTGGTGTAAATTACGAGCATTTAAAATTATATCAATCAAATGTACCTTGATTTGAATTCACCTTTGACCCGTCTTTAATGTTGTTAGCAAAGTAGGTGTAGCAACTACTTCAATTTTTTACGTCAATCTACATAAATTCAATATGATTTTTTCATTTACTTTCCTTTGTTCCCCACTTTATATGCCCACGTTCTTTAGCAAGAACACATACGATTTACTCACAATTTCTGAGTCTGTGTATAGCAAATGAAATAATATAATGTAAAGAATTAGTCACGCTACATTAATTTTCATATCACAGCTAAAAATTTCTTTCGCAAAACGTCAATCTTTTTTTTTCTTCTTGTATTCATTAAATAATATTTGTAAACCCGAAATTTTATCTTAAACTTCGCTAAAATAAAACTAGACTTTTACTAATGATAAGCTTTTTTATAAATCTACCTCACGCGTTGTAGGCGAGTTTTATATTAATAACTCGCGCTGGTTTTGCCCAAACATAAAGTAACAATATCAGATATATTAGAAACCTTCACAAACGTCCACACGACAGAACTGAAATAATCTATATACATAAATACGTATATTATTATAAAGATTATGAAAATGTTTCATACACCATAAAATGTTCAAAAATCCCTCTACACTTTATACTACTATAGCCAACGATAATATGAAGATCGGCTCAAATGTCTACGTTGACTGAATATTTGAGAGGCGCTATATACGGAATGCAAAATAAGATATTCTTCACTCTGAAACATTTTACATTCTAGAAAAACCTTGTATATTTAATATGATATATTGCTATAAAATTCTGATCGTTTTGCGCCATTTGGTATTGGATGTATGAAATAGTTTACAATATTTAGTGAAGTAGGATATAAATTGTTATTTTCTTATGACTAGTTACTTTCAGGATCAATACATAGTATAAAACAAAGTCGCTTCCCACTGTCTTCCTGTCTCTATATATGCTTAGATCTTTAAAACAACGCAAGGGATTTTGATGCAGTTTATTTTAATAGATAGAGTGATTCAAGAGGAAGGTTTATATGTATAATACATGCATAATATAATAGAAAAACACTGATAATTTTAGAGGTTTCTAATGTAATGTCGTAAATAAACTCATTTTTTTACGCTTACATTGCAGACGCTGGCTGAACCCTACGAGATAGATCAAAATAATGTACTACAGTATTGTACACCTTAAAAAGGTCTACAAAAAAGTCCGCGATGGCTTATGTCTATCTCTTAAGGATAACATACTATATCCATTTTACTACATCCAAGCTAGGGACGAACCCGAGTGAAGCGAGGGTGAGTCGCTAGTATTATTATACTTTTAATTTATACTATTTATAGCACAAAGAAATTATAGTGACATGAAGAGAGCTATATTCTTTAGACAAGGAGCAAATAATATAACGACGTATTATTGTTCTTTGCTTTTTGCTAGTATCTAAGCCGTGGCTGTTCGCATCCATCATCAAGCTTTTTGGTAACAAGACTACGACAAATGTCTATACTGTAATAAAATATTTACCTCGTGCGGGAATTACACCGCCCATAACAGACGTAACATTCGTAGTTCAAGTCAACATATCAACATATTATATTCACACATCAGACGTTATTTCATTCCATCTATACAGATAAATAAAATTGGAGTGTCTGTTTGTAATATTAAAATAACCGCTTTTTACCAAATGCATATGGATGTATACACAGTACATATACCAAAACAACATTTTTTACAATTTTTGTCTGTCTGTCTGTTTGTTCCCTGTAATCTCCGAAACGGCTGGACCGATTTTGACGGGATTTTCACTGGCAGATAGCTGATGTTATAAGGAGTAACTTAGGCTACTTTTATTTTAGAAAAAGAATCAGGGTTCCGCGAAAAAAAAAACCCCATGAAATTGTGAACAAAATCCGCGTACGGTGTACGCACCCGAGCAAAGCGAGGGTAAATCGCTATATAATTTAAATGAATATCTTAGGAGTAGTAAGCTATTTATGTATAAGCATAGCTAACCGCGAAAACGTACCTAGGGACGAACGCGAGCGAAGCGAGCGTGAGTCGCTAGTATAGAATAAATACATTTTACACACTTTTATTAGCTTCACTTGTAACTACTTATGTTATCAATTTTGGAAATCTATTTTAACCTACTTATTTTTAATAGTCCCATCGATTTGGGATTTTGTAAGTATACTATCGACTTATCTTCGTTCCGTTCGGGTTAGTAGTCCCTATTTACGTTTAAATGTTTAGTATAGATTTCTCAGAGAGGAAATATTTTCCCGCAGTAAAAAGTGTGCTATATGTTGACCCGGATAAACAGTTATCATCATACCAAATTTCATCAAAACCTGTCTAGTGGTTTTCTCTTGATGCGTTCCAGGGCACAGACAAGAATTCTAAAAATTATAGATTCGGCCTCTGTATCAATAATAATTTCTATTTCAATAAGATTTTCCAAAAAATATTTAATGTACAGATTCAACTCAGTTAAAATTTTATTGTATGTATAGATATGTGAAATCTGGATGACAATGTAACAATTTGTAGTTTCGGATCTTATTCGATACAAACAAACAAATAAACAAAAAATCTTTCCTCTTTATAATATTAGTATAGAAGTATAGATGAAGCCAGCAAAAAAAGATTGACTTTATCAATGGCTACGAGTAAAACCGAATCAAAACCTTGTAAGTATTTAGATTACCGAAAAAATTATTTCTGTATATTGAATAGTACATTTCTCGAGAATAACGTTTTATGGTAATGTTAATTATAAACATCTAAGTTTTATTAGCATCGGTCCAATTAATCCAAAGATATTGCTTAAGCTACTCATTCTACTCGTTTCTATACAAAACAGTCATTTTTAGAGACGGAAGTGGTTAGAGACCGAATAGAAATACAAACATGAACTAAACCACGAGTGAACGCTAGTTAAGTACAAATTTGTACCAGATTTTATAACTGAATGATATCAAGGTCGTTATAACAGCAGAATAAGTCGCATCTTAGTGTTTCCATTAATTTCGTCTGATGGAATACATTATGAATTTATTTAATAGAATGTGAAAGCATAATGCGCGGTTTGTTCGTAGTTAAACTATGTATAATATTGTGCACAAAACAGATGAAAATACTGTACATTTCAAAATTATTTAACATTTCTCTACGTTAACTTATATTAGAAATATAAGTTATAGGTATACTTATCAGAATAGATATACATAGGTATGTGGAATATCGTTTTAAGGGTATTGAATTTATACATATGGACTATTTATTTCATAAAGGTAGCTCAATTTAGTATATTTAATATTATATTATTAAATTCAGACGATTCTAACAAGGTATATCTATACATATAATAAAATTGTAACCAAGCCGAATCTTTACATTAAATATTTTTTGGAAAATCTTATTAAAATAGACTTTATTATCGATACAGAAGCCAAATCTGTAATTTTCAGAATTTTTGTCTGTCTGTCTGTATGTCTGTCTGTCTGTTACCGCATCACGGGAAAACCGCTGGACATATTTTAATGAAATTTGGAATGATGATAACTGGTTATCCGGGTCAACATATAGGATACTTTTTACTGCGAAAAAATATCTCATCTCTGAGCTAAGCGTTAAAACGTAACTAGGGACGAACCCGAGCGGAGCGAGGGTGAGTTGCTAGTAAATAATAAGTAAAAAATTCTTTCACTTAGATATATTATATTTCAGTTCAGCGCGAGAAATAAAATACAAATACAAGCGACATACCCTTGCTTCGCACGGGTACGTTTTATATAGATAAAAATAGCTATTGTGAGCGTACCTAAGGAGATAGACACATGCTATCAGGGAATTTTCTGTAGGCCTTTTTAAAACCTACAAATTCCTAGTACATTTTTTTATGTATCTCTAAACTCTTAAGGTTTAGTCAGCGTTAGCCATATAGTCGTACAAAAATAGTTTTTTTGACAAAACACCATCCACGCTATCATATTGTTCAAAATAGTTACAAATTATATACATAAACCTTCCTCGTTTATCGCTTTTTCTATTAGTACAAACTGTATCAAAATCCTTTGCGTAGTTTAGAGAAAGTAAGCGGAGAAAGTGACTAACGCAAACAATGAATTTATTTTATACTATGTTTACGTATAACTATATAGATCATCTGTTTATGTTTCCATTCAGTGTATTATAACAAACTATCATTAATTTTTTTTATTTACATCTACTAGCAAATTAAAGAAATCTTTAACTCTCAATTCATTTGTTTCAAAATATAAGAGTTGCGTATGTCACTTTTTGTTTCTGTCGTTCCGAACAGACACAGACAATCAAAAATATCAATTACTAGTAGTTGTTGGGTATTATGCAAATAACTATACTATACTGTTAAATAATGTATCTACCTATAACTATATTTTATATTATTTTAATATCTGGTGCACCTACCTAATATCGTCGACATCAGGATGATGATCCGGCGGCAGGTCGAGCCTAAGGTCACCGAGCGCCCGCGCCGCATGTCTTCTTCGCCTTTCATGCCACAGCCGTCTTTGTTCCCTCTCATTATCTCTTTGGACACCAAAGAAGGTTTGAGTTTCCCTCTTCAGGTAATCTCGCACTGCGACAGTATGCGCACGACGTAATCGCACACCATCTTCTTCGATTGGTTGTGGTATAGGCTCGGGGGGTGGTTGAGGTGCGGATACAATCCGAGGGGGTGAAGTTGGTGGTGGAAGGGGTGGTGCTGATGCCGCTGGACCTGGCGAGCTTTGGCAGGTGAGCTGAGGTGCTAGTAGCCCGGCACTAGCTCGCCTAGAACAAAGAAAACAAGATATATGAGGCATGAGCGGTTACAAAAAAATATGTATGTGATTCTATCTTCTGAACTGTTGCGTGAAAACAATAACAACATAGCTCTTCTGATTATTTATATTTAAACTGTACCTTACTACCATGTGTATAATACGACCTTGGACAGTAATTTTATAGTTAAATCAAAAAACTAGCAGCACAATATTATAGGATGTGAATACATCTATTTATGATAGATTTGTCCCCTATACCATTAAATCATATTTTTTAAATAAATAAATATGTTGAGACATTAACACACAGTACCCTCTAGTTCCATGGTAAGCTACGAGGCTTGTGTTATGGACAGATAGTTGATACACTACACATACATAACTTTAAATACATATATATTATAAATTATTTTTAATGAATAGGCTATATTCCAAGCACACTATTCACATAAATTTTATTAAAATATAATCTCTGAGGGTGAATCATTTAAAGTGAGCTTGAACTTGATTTTCTTTTGTAATTATAAACAGTAATAATTAAAACATAATATTTGTAAAACGAGAGAACTTTAATATTATTAATCCAATTACACATTTATTTCACTATCATAAGAAACTTATGACAGCAATCTTGAAAATGGAAGTAGGTACCTACACTTTTATGTACTTATAGCACAAATGTCCAACTGTCATGCAATTGGTTCATTACGGCACTTGATGTTGGGGCTGTGAAATAATAAGTGAATAGGTACATACTCGTATATCTTATCACTGTCGCAATAAGCGGATGGTTGGAACCAAGGCATACTATAGCACTGTATAAACAGGTGCTCAATTTGTACCATTTTCGTTATTCCGGTTGAAGCGACACCGTTAAATTGACCGGATTGATTTGGCATTTCTGACTGCAATTCCATCGCAAAATCAATTTATACTGAATGTTTTCATAATATTTTAGAGTGTAATTTACCCACTTGATAAAAAGAGGAGAGGGATAAATATTACAATTAAATTATCATTTCTAACATGATTACCACTTGCCTTACGGTAAAGGAAAATATCGTGAGTAAACCTGCATGTCTGAGAAAACCTAGCGAATTTTCAAAAGACATATGAAGTCCGCCAATCCGCACTTGATCAGCGTGGTGGACTATGGTCTGATCCCCTCGTATTAAAGGGAGGCCCGTGCCGAGCAGTGTGAAAAAAGGGCTGAATACAATTATTTGAAAATCGGTGTAGCTATTTAGTTAAAAATATAATTATTAATTTATGTGGTAACTATAGTAATTGATTTATTCTAAGTTTTATATTGATCTATCTTATAGCAAGTATTTCAAAAGTGTAATCAAAGTATATTGTATACTACATTATTATTTATTAAAAGTGTCATTTATTGGTCCCAGCCGCTTACGAAGCAAATTAAGCAAATTCATTAGTCATATTTTTATAATTACGAAACGAATATTGTCTAAACAGTGATTAGACTAAAGCAAGCAAAGATCACTTTGAATATACAGAAGCTTTAATGATAAGTTTATTATCCTACTAATATTATAAATGTGAAAGTTTGAGAGGATATATGGATGTCTGGATGTACAGATGTATGGATGTTTGTTACCCTTTCACGCAAAAACTACTGAATGGATTTTAATGAAACTTTACAAAAATAAAGCTCATACGTCAAAATAGCCCAGAAGTTATTTTTATCCCGGAAAAATGTACCGTTCCTCTGGGATAGATTTGTTTTTCTTTTTCTAGAGGCGAACTTGAGCTAAGCGAGGGTGAGCTGCTAGTACATAAAATAGGTACGACGAGGTTAAAAAATATGGTATATATATAAAAAATATGTATGCTATTATCATAATATAAATTCGTTTCTAGATTTTTCCGGGATAAAAAGTAGGCTATGTGTTATTCTGATGGATGAGCTATATTATTGTAAAGTGTCATTAAAACCCATTCAGTAGTTTTAACAAACATCCATACATCTATACATCCACACATCCTCACAAACTTTGGCATTTATAATATTAGTAGGATAAATGTTTTATCACGTCCTTAAAGAATTATTGTATGTTGAGCGAACGAGCTAACTTAATTCGCCCGATAAATATTTGTATACCTGAAATATATTTTAATGTATAAAAAATATTTAAGTTCTTGGTTTCTATTCTGTTTTCAATCTCTCCTTACACAGTGGTAAATAACACGAAAAAAACTAAGATACCTACGCTGTATTATCAAGTAATGTTACTTCAATACAATAAACAACAAAGACGTCATAAAGTAGTCATATCATTACCTAATGTAGGGATAACCATTATTCATTAATGTAGGGATAAATGGAGTATTAATCTGTCTCAGGCGCAGATGCGTCAATTAACTAGTAATTATTTGTAGGCAACATTAAATGCTCCGTGTAAATCACGATATAGGTACCAAAGTTAACATCGCTTATGAGAAATTTTCTTTATAATTGTACCGAATAATAGGTGTAATACTGTATGAATGAGGCAGTGGTAGCCCAGTGGTAACGCGCTCGCTTAGTGAAATGGTTTCAAATCCCGGGTCTCGCACCTCTGATATCTTTATGTGCGAATTATTTTACTTACTATAGTCTTACAGTGAAGGAAAACATCGTAAGGAACCCTGCATGTCTGAGATAACCTAACAAGTTTTCGAAAGACGTGTGAAGTCCGCCAGCGTGGTGGACTATGGCCTGACCACCGTCGTATTGAAGGGAGGCCCGGGCCAAGCAGTGGGACGTCAAAAAGGGCTGTATGCTGTATGAATAATGGATTATCTTTGCCTCATAACGCTCTTGATACATGAAATCTTAATTTATAAAGATATTATTAAATCAAGTTTCACTACGTTCAAAAGAGGTTAAATGACATTTAGTTGTTACATAAAAGTATTTACTTATACGTATCTTAGCGAGTGTCTTAAATTTTGCCCGAGGCCTCGTTAATTCTTTTGAAAAATCTCTCGCGATTTTCTCATCCATGAGATGAAACAGTCAGCCTTGACCTGGCGCACATTTTCTTTGTGTTACATACCTATACAGCTTGCACTATAGACTGCGAACTAGGTCTCTTTAGTACGTTATTATGTAGCAGTCTATCATTTCGACGGATTCTTACACGTGTCCATATTCATTAATATATATTTATTTCAATGGATTAAAGGAAAATATTTTCGGCCATCTTAACCTTGTAAAAATGTATAATATTAATTGGAGTATATTGAAATAATCGTAAATAAAATATATAAATATAAAATATAAAGATACTTGAGTTTTATACTTGTTATATTTAGGATACTTATACAGCGTCTTCTTCAAAGTTAATTTTTTTACTTTTCAAATTAATTAATATTTGCATTAACATGTTGTTATTTCAGAAGCTTTAAGTATCTAATACATTCTTATTATTGAACGTTAACTAATATACTAGTTAATGATCAATAATAAGAATGTACAAAGAAATGTATACAATACGATAATATATTTACTACTAACAAAAAGTGAGCTAAAACTTTTATCGTTATTTTTACCAATCATCATGTTAGAATGTTACAATAGCATGTCGTTTTAGGAAAATGTGAATCATTTCTAAACAAATGGTAATAAAGGTTAATAACTGTATACAACTTATTAATAATCTGTTAAAACCACCCGTAGAAATTCAAACATTCGCTATTTTATCGTACCTACATCATTTATTTGACACATAAGGCACAGCCGAACCGTTGGTTTAAATGAAAATTTGCACAAGAGTTCCTAAGGTTAACACTAAGCTAGGATTATCGAAAATTCATCTACAAAGCCCTAAGGAATATAGCAAGTTTTTATGGAAGTTTATAATTTTTATAGTTAGGTTATATAGATAAATTAGTCGATATATATTCGAGGTTAAATTTACATAAATAATATCAGGTAATAACAAAATAAATAAATATGAAAAAACACATAAATACTATATAGCCTGTTTTCTTTCTTTTTTTCTTTTTTTTTTTAGTTTGTTCGCACTAATCTCAGGGTTATGTACTAGTCACATTTGAAACTATTTCTAATCTAATTTTTTTCGCATTTTATTAATTGATAGTCGGTGAAAAATACATTTTAAATCATCCCTGTATGGAAAACTCCAATATAAGTATAAACAAACGTAGTTACGTACAAATTCAGTACCATAAAAGCTTTGTAATAACATAGATTAACTCTTGCACCGCTTGTTCAATATAATCTTGTCATTCCATTTATATTATATTATACACAGCAGAATTGTCTGGTAGCTATCTTAGCAGATAATTTGATAAGCGAGGCTTATTCTGAGGATATATCAACAATGTCGGACGTGCGCCATATGGTACAATGTTGACAAATAGATCGATCGGATTATTACGTTGGTTCGCAGTTTGCTCACGTCATTCGTAACATAAGGCTAAGGGCGTGGTACTATTGAAATTTTACTATCTATGAGAGAACTATTAAAAAATACTCAAAACACTATACAGTTATCTAGATAGGAGAGGAAAGTTTTAGAAATTTAAGGGATGTTTGTTTGAATTTTTTTTTTAAATATTTAGCTATTAGGATTATAAAGACTCGTGCTTGGATACAATTAACTACATCCCACGTACACTGTAGTAAATTTTTAAAATATATCATTATCTTAATATCCCATGGGAACTATTTGATGTTCAGGCCTAATTAAATCACATTTCGGTCCATATATTCAGAAAACATGACTCTCCTTCTGGAGCTGTCAGGTAAAAATAGCGATGAATTTTTCTTAAGCTCATTAATTTCATTTCAATATTAATATTATTTAATACTAGACAAAAACAACTATCCCACGGGAACCGTACATTTTTTCGGGATGATATATAGCCTAAAGCCTTCCTCGATAAATGGACTATCTAACACAAAAAGAATTTTTCAATTCCATCCAGTAGTTCCTGAGATTATCGCGTTCAACCAAACAAACAAACTCTTCAGCTTTATAATATTAGTATAGATTTTGATAGGCGATGCAAAGCAAAGCAAAGCAAATCTATTTTAATACGTATAAAATATAATACATCACAAATTGATGTTTAATATTTTAACTATAATATTTTAGAGTTTAAACCTTGTCATATTTACTTATTAGATTGATATTTCTATCTTAAAGCATTGTCGGCTGGCACCTACTTCGAATATATCTGATTAGGTATCTATAGTAAATGAAATGTTAGTTAGGTAGTTCAGTTATTTTTTACTTTTTACTGCCTGGAAGTGTCGGTTTTTATATATATATATATATATATATATATATATATATATATATATATATGTATATATATATATATATATATATATATTTTAAGTTTTTATTTTATTTTAAACACAGAACCCCCAATATTATAATTGCTTTACGTTAACATTTAGTGATAGTTTCTACTCGAATATTATAGATGTCGGGCAGTATAAGAAGAATTGGAAGTGTCAAAGATGTATTATTATTATTTTTTTGACGATACGCTCAATTTTTAAAAGAATGAGAACAAGATAAAAATAATATATATTTTGTGTCTCTTTCGAAAGCTCTAAAGTAAAGATAACGGTCCTAGATTTGTAAATACCCATACTTTTTCTTTTATCCTCATTGTTAAGTAAAAATATATAATTCTTTTAATAATTAATCAATAGCCGGACTAATAAAAATAAGATTAATCGTACTGTATTAATAATATAATTAATTATTCGTACAGCTACTGTATCAATAGGTTCAGTCAATTTTTTTTAATAATAATCAATAGCCATATTAATAAAAATAATATTAGTCGAAAAGTAACTATTATTAATATAATTGATTATTTGTACAGCTACTGTATCGATAGATGCAGCCTTATTCATAACAGGTCGTTATAATAGTTGCATAGAATTAATTACTAACCTTATTATAGAGTCAAGAAAGTTTCTTTATTCTAAAGTACTCTCATTAAAATATAAATTCTACTTTTCATTATAATTTTCTTTGTAAAAACTGGCTTTGAATTCTCTATAGTACTGTAGGTATAATCGGAGACAGTGATAGTCAAAGTGTAATAACTAGCTTATTGCTATTCTTAGCGCACAGTCAATACCGACCACTATTGGAAGGTTCGAAGATAGGGTAACCAGATGTAGATAATAGCCATTCAAAAGACGGAATTTTTAAAGTATTTTACAAAGAACTGATAACTGTATTTTATGTAGAGTTTTCAGAAATCAAATTCGAGTCTCGCATCTATATATAGAAAGAGGCTGAAACAAAACAATTCAGTACCTTTTTCTCCTTTGTTTGTCAATGACAGACAACCGATTTTCTTCTTTTTTTTTATTTAGTAGCTATTGCCGAGCTTTAGTGTTATTTTTGAAAATGGAAAGAGTTTTTCTTTTTTACAGACAGATAAATTCTATTCATAAATGTTTTCCTCAAATTGTCAATATTATGTTCCAATTTCAGTCAGTAGGTAAACATTGGCCTATTTTATTCAACGAGTCTTCTAATATTATTCTAAAGTAAATATTAAATATACTAAGATGTAATATACTACTATGTAAATACTAAATATTCTAAACATGACTTCTCCAAACTATTAAATATAAACATTTTGAAAAATTTGTATGGCAATAGATTCTTATAGGCCTTTTTTTTATTTAATTTAATTTAAAATTAAATTTTCCTTTTAAACTAACATAATTCATGGTCACCCTAGTCATACGACTAGAGTTATTAAGGAGTCGACTTGAAACAGGACTTTAATCAATTCTACAGGTATTAACCTAGTTTTCAACTACGTGATATTTCAGTGAACTAGAATGTATGTATTATCAGATAGTTGTTTATATTCTTGTAGTGCATTTAACATGCACTTAATGGTAAACCAAATTTTGTATAACGTTATTGAAGTTGTTATTAGTTCTAGCTTAATATACTTTTTCTTTTAATTGCTCCAAACTATTGACAGAGAGATACTAAGCTATGGACCCATTTCATTCATCCTTTCGTGCTTTATAAATTACTACATTACTTAAATATTTTTATACAAATTAATTTCAAAGATAACATTTAAAAACTGTCAATATTTAATATTTTTTTAATGTATATAATATGTATGTGTATCGCATTTTAAAAGTCTTTATACGAATGTGTAGAATTTCTGAGACCTCTCAACCTGCTTGAGTATTCTTCAGAATATTCTTTATTATCTTTCAGAATATAAACAAGTAATAATCATGTTGAAAAGGTGACCATGGAATTTAATGTAAAGAGGTACTTGAGGACGCGCCTAATAAAACACTCACGAGGTCTAGAAAGTTTTGGTATCATGTCCCGAATCCTGCTGAGTATTATCTATTTTTAAATCAATTCATTATAAGCGTAAAGGTATGTTTGGGTAGTTTTCATTAGAGTCTTAGCATTAATGAAGTATATTACCTATTACACATTTTAATACTTTCTTAGATTTACGCGAATATTTGACATTTTAAATAAAAAATCTTTTCGATTTTTTTGATTTTTGTAAAACATTCGGAATGTCGGAAGCTAAAAATCAAAATAAATCCGCGAAAAAATCCGAAAAGATAAAATTTCACATTTTATTCAAAGTAAAACCACTGCACAAAATATACTTTGCGGGATAATCCATTACTTAGAAGTGCTATAAAGTGCGAATATCCATACTCATCATTATCTTTGCTTACTTGTGAATTACTCCTCAAGTTTTTTGATCATAAGTTATATGTACTCGTACATTAAAAACTTGTTCTTAAAATTCGAATCTACCTTTAACATAATTTACTTCGATCCACTTCTCCTTCACGATTTTATCCTAAATAGGTACTAAAATTCTCATAAAATGATTGTAATTTTCATTATAGCATATCACTAGTTATATACAATAAATATAATTATATAATTATGTTACTTAAATAATTTATATATTTTTTTACAGATGAGGAAACTGCACTAATATTGTTATTTAAGATTGAAGTTGTTCATTGGCGAAATAAAATTACAAATAAAAATACACTACATCTAAATTTTGATATAAGTATAAGACGTTATGTTTACGTGGAATAATAGTAAAAACGTTAACTGTACTTGCCCGCTGAATAATTGGTATTTAGAAAACTTGTACAACTTTCAGCTTAAAAAAGTTCTTTTAGTTTCTATATCCTAAAAGATAAAACGCGAAAACCATAATAAGTTCTGTTACAAATGGTTTACGAAAATTTTCACGGAGCTTTGAGTATTTTAAAAGCGTCAAGGTGGCTTAAAATGGGGAGCACGAACTTAATAACTTGAGTCGGACACTAAAATGCCACCCAAACGTTTGTTTACAATATATTAACACTACTTGAAGAACGGCTAGTATTATATTAGATCATTTTTAACTGTTTTCTGGACAATATTAAGTTTAAAATATTTATTTCTAATAATATATAAAGTTGAATATTAAAAGTAATGATATAGTATGTTTAGTAAGTAAGTAAATAAGTATGTTTGTTTGTTTGAACGGACTAATCTCAGAATCTACTGGTCCGATACAACCTCACAAATTCACAAATTTTACCTCTTTATAATATTAGTATAGATACAATGTGTCTATTTTAATATAAAAAAAAATTATATCGTGATGCTTAAGTATTATAAAATTGTTTAAAAAACCGATAATATTTTTTTAATAAAAAGCTACGGCAATGAGGGTATATTGGTTATCAATTGTGAAATTCAGAATGGTTAATGAGGGAATTTGCTCTAGGGTATTCTTGGTAAATGTTGGAATGTCAAATGTTTTCGTTGATTAATTCGATTCGGGTTTGCGTTGTAAACTTCTAGCCAAACTTCAAGATAGATTGAGCTTGACATGGAAAAGTACATGAAGTCGTAATTAAGTTTTACTATATGTAAAAATATGTTTGTGATCATTATAGGATGTATTGTAGGACAAAAAAAGCTAAAATTAGCTTAAAATTTGTCAATAGATTAATTCTTAAATTATTGTCGGCGCTAATTTAGAACCTTAAAAACTTTTAAATATAATAAGTAATCAAACTCCTTTCAAGTGATTTTGTCTATAAGTTGTAAGCTGCAATAAAACAAAAATACTAAAGTTAATATCTTTCAATAAAAACTAGCTAACATTTAATTACAATAAAGTATACAGATCTTATTATGAATCTAAACAAACAAATTTCAAATTATTCAACCATTTCGCTAAGCACGCTCTTCTTATTAATTTCTTTGAATGCTCGTTGAAATTCCACTTCTGATAGCGTGATACGGCGCAATATAATGGAGGGTCTTGGATATCGATAGCATCGCTTCCGCAGCGGAAAGCCAACCAGCCATCTGCTAACTAACAGAAAATTTTAAGTTACCGAAACTTTTACGAACCGCCCATATTTTGTATCAAGATTTATTATACGCATAGTTTAGAATGAATGCCACTGAAATACCGCTTGATGATACCAATGACTATAATTTTGCTATCTGGTTTTTTTCTAGTAGTCAGGTCTTTTTTGGTCACGAAAAAAGTAGTATGTCACTATTTTAAATGAAATATTATATACAGTGCCTGGGCGACCGAGCTTCGCTCGGAGTTCTTTTTTGTTATATCGTATTTTTTAGATAAAAAAAAACTAAAAACTTGAATAAATAAAAAAAAATGGTAAAACTTTGTATCCGATCGAGATTCGAACTCGGACACGCCTATGATTGTTAATTTTGTATCTTGGTCGCTTGACCACGATGCTTATGCCTGAGTGTAAGAAATTATCGAGCATATTCTGCGTAGAATAATGCAAAAGAAAACCGCATGAAAACTCGAAAACACGCGTTTTCCCAGACATGAGTCTAATCAAGCTCGATTTTTCGCCCCCGAAAACCCCCACGTGCCAAATTTTAGCGAAATCGTTAGAGCCGTTTGCGAGATCGCTGGTATAAATAAATAAATAAAGATATAAATATACAAGAATTGCTCGTTTAAATATATTAGATATTAGATATGTAAATATTTTGTTTCATAAACACATTTAATTATTATGTAAGTTTAACTTTTATATTATAATGTACTAGAATAAAACACTGAAAATGTAATAATTTGGTGTTCACCAGACTATATATGGCATATGTGGCATTAAAAACACTAGTAAAATAGAATCATGAAATAAGTTAGGACATTTCAGATTTAAGCACAAGTTTAGTATATGGGACGCGGCCCCTGGGGAAGTGGGTGGTATTTTTGAATAGGGGAGGTAATAGGGGAGTTCAAATATATAAAATTATTTTGAGGATACGAAGGAGTTAAAAGTTATGGAGACTTAAATTTATAAACTTTCCATACATTTCTTTACCTAAATAAGTCATTACAAAAGATAAATATACCTTTAACGAATAGGAAACATCCTTTTTCGTCTATAATCCATATCTTCAAAACAATTAATACTCTATTGTATTAATATTTTGATAATTACACTAAAGCAATAATCTAAACAAAATAATCTTTTTTGACAAAACTATAAATTGCTGTTTTATATACCGCTTTCAGGACATAATAGATTATGGCTTAATAATTATAATTTAAGAGTTATGCATATTAAAAGTGAAAATTGTCATCTAATTACTAAGATTTTAAAATAGAAATACGCTATTTTCAATTCATGCATGCATTTACGAGTTTTTATTTGATTTATGTAAAATATTGAGTTATATAATTATTATTTAGCATTTAGCAAAAAATTTTAAAACATTATTTGATTTTATTATTTGTTAGTACTTTTCAGTATTTTTGGCGGGTAGTCACAAAATATTGTGAAGTTCAATAGTTTATGTGAATGCGATCTGTACTCATTAAACGCGTTCAGATTTCCATACTTTTTGCTCTTTTTCATAGTTATTTTTCTCGTATTATTTTCCAGTCGTAATTAGTTTTTGTTAATTTTCGTATACGTTCGTTTCTAGTTTTTTGTTTTAATAGTATTACAATAGTTTCAAGTGTTCTTAGTGTTTCAAGTGTACCTACTCAAGCAGTTTATGCGTACGTAAGTAGACTATTTTTTTAATCAAAGTGTATTATTTATTTTCGATTAAGTGACAGTCCGATTTGAATAACATAGATTGAGAAGACTAAGGTGCTAGCTAGGTGGACTAGCTCCAGCCTTAGCCTTCTCGTTAGGTCTTTTTTTTATTTCAAACCCAGAAACCCTGCTATTATTAAAGCTTTATAGATCTGACTCATTATTTGAAGATCATTTTGGCACTTGGAAGTGATATTTTGACATTTTCAAGTGTCAAAATGGCAGTCATTTCATAATAATGTATGGAAATGTTTTAACTTTAAGCCTCAATAACTTTTGACTCTTTTGTTTCCTCAAAATATATTTTATATATTTGGACTCTCTGTCGCATCCCCTATCCAAAGATACCACCCACTCCTCCAGGGGCCGCGTCCTATATATTAAACTACAGCCCAGATTTATAATAAAAAGAAGATGTTACATAGTAAAATATACAGTAAAATTTGTCAGGGTACGTACTTTACCTAAAACAGATTCTCCACCACGCAAAGTATCAAGTGACATTGTTGCACGTGGCATAGAATTCGTTTCCAGGATAATGAAGACATCCTCAAAATTTTCTTTTAAATATATTTTCTTTTCTAAAGGAACATTTTTATACCTACCTAATTTATATATTGTAGACTAAATTAAATTTAGATTCTAATTAAGACTCCATATTTCGATACAAACAATTAAAGAGTGTTTTAAATTACACACAAGTGTATACCGTGATGGCAAAATAAATACATTCTTTAACCTATCTGCAACTTTTAACAGTAACCTGGAAAGCTTTTCCCACGTAACATAGTATAAATAGTGTATAGAAATATACTTACTCGACCCATATTATTTTATACCAAAAAGTGCTATGGGTAAAATAAATTAGAAGTATTAAAAGCGATCGAATATTGATGCGCTCATTTTCGTTCAGCCACGTACATTTCTGTCGCGAAGTAAGAGTATCATGTCTCCTCTGAGTATATAAATTATTCATCAGATGCTTGTACAGTGTCTCTACATACTACAGGCACATTCTAAGGCTTTGTAGATACTTTCCTTACTTTATGTACGATACCATGCACACTATGGTTGTCGGTCAAAGTATATTAATTAACGCATTGTTTACATTTTCTTCTTAACATATAATTTTATTATCAAGTTGCCTTTGTTAGAACTAGAAAAAGGCATGCGTTACAATT
Organism: Fabriciana adippe; assembly: GCA_905404265.1. Lineage (NCBI taxonomy): Eukaryota > Metazoa > Arthropoda > Insecta > Lepidoptera > Nymphalidae > Fabriciana > Fabriciana adippe. The sequence goes on from FR989991.1 coordinate 10,877,058, forward strand.
ATCTATTGTAATAAAATGAGTCATTCATTATATTTCTTATCGCTAGTTTACCTGCGGCACCACTCGCATGGTAGGTTCGTTGATGATGAATAGCCTGCGTTAATACAGTTTCAGAGTTTCAGTTAACACCGTTTCTCCAGCTCTTTTCAGCAGAACTGCCTTACCTTTCAAACCGCTGGTAAATTCCTTACGAACTTATATACTAACACTAGCGATTCACCCTCGCTTCGCCGGGTTCGTCCCTAGGTTGCTTTCCAAAACAAAATTAATTAATTAATGTGGTTTTAATTTTTTTTCGTGGGACCCTATTTTTTTCTAAAATAAAAGAAGCCTAAGTTACTCCTTATTACATCAGCTATCTGCCAGTGAAATTCCCGTCAAAATCGGTCCAGATATTTCAGAGATTAGCCGGAACAAACAGGCAAACAGACAAAAATTGTAAAAAATGTTGTTTTGGTATATGTACCGTGTATACATCCATATGCATTTAGTAAAAAGTGGTTATTTTAATATTACAAACAAACACTCCAGTTTTATTTATCTGTATAGATTTAATTTAAATTTTGAAAATGTAAAAAGTGACCATTCAAAAGTGCCTGTAAAAATCTATTTGAATAAAGTATATATTTATTTGACTTGAAAAGTTAATAAGTGTAAAGAAACACACTTTTTTTCTCACTCACACACTTTTGATTTTAGAATATTACTGAATAAATATATTGGAAATATAAAAAACTAGCAACTCACCCTCGCTTCGCTCGGGTTCGTCCCTAGATACGTTTCAACGTTTAGCTCAGAGATGAGATATTTTCCCGCAGTAAAAAGTATCCTATATGTTGACCCGGATAACCAGCTATCATCATACCAAATTTTATCAAAATCTGTCCAGTGGTTTTCGCGTGATGCGGTAACAGACAGACAGACAGACAGACAAAAATTCTAAAAACTATAAATTCGGCCTCTGTATCGATAATAATGTCTATTTCAATAAGATTTTCCAAAAAATATTTAATGTACAGATTCGGCTTAGTTACAATTTTATAATATGTATAGATTATAAAATATTATTTAGTCGATACGTAATTCGTATTATACGCGATAGTATTTCAAATTTACTATTCAAATAGCCAAGACATTTGTTATTCCCAAATATATTTGCCATATGTAATATAAACCGTAGGGAAATTAGAAACTTACCCAAACATGATCTTAGAAACTTTGTTTCCCTTATACTAATTGACCAATACAGCTGTTATAATATTTATTCACTGGGCACTATTAAATGTTTATAAACAAACTTAAATTATAGAGACTTTCAGTAATTATCATTTCTACAAGTTATATTAGCTATAGTGAGATAGATATCTTTGTAATATGAACTTTTTAATTTGCTTTAAAATAATAATAATAATTTATTTATTGTACTATTTAAGTGACAATATAAGGGGTTGAAGTAATATAAGCAAGTTGTACAAAAAGGGCCAAAAAATAAGTTGAACTACTGTCTCCTAAACTAAGCCAGAGCCTGTGTTTTAGGTGACAGACGTTCCGCTTTCACAATTGAACTTACAACTATTTATACGTCATGCGAGTGCTCCAACAATATCAACAATTTATATTATAAAAGATATGCATCATGTAGTATAGTAGCTAGATAAGTTGCAGAAAAACTTTTTGTTTCACAAGCAATAGTATTAATTAAATCAGCATAAATTACAACTAAAGTACCCCACCCCATATGAATGTAATAGCAGAATTAATAGAAATACGATGCGGGCAACATCACAAACAGTACTTAGCTTATTAAAAAATAAAAAATTATGTTATAAAAATAAAAAAAAAACAACTGCATATAACGCGAACTAAAAAGAAGGGAATAAGGTAACGAAAGAAAATGGTGTTATGCTGAATTATTACAACCGGCTAAGCCTTTTAGTAATTACGAGGGAACATAGGATTTGACATATGTACATACATGTATACATAGTTACAGGTCAAACGCATAACCCTCCTTTGGGCTTCGCCGCACTCGGGTTATAATAAGGATTAACATATAACTATGAATTTTAAACGATTTATATGTGCATTTTTTTTTAATAACGGAACATGAATTAACGCATACCACCCGTATACATACAGGTGGTTATGTGGGACTCAACGACTCTACAGAACCACTAAAACTCTACAGAACCTCCCCCGTCTTAATGGAGCTTCGCAGGATCGCTTACGCACTCAACCACGAGGCTTTGACGGCAGGTCTCCCAAAGCAGACCACACAGCTAAGGGGTTGCTCCCTCGGTCCACTCTGCTGTCAGAACCAGCGCTACCCTCTTAGTATACCGCCCACCGAAGTGGGCCACCTCCCAGAGTGTCTCTTGGCTTCGCGCCCGGTTGGATTGCCGGATGCTAATGAGGCCCCCGCCACAACAAGGTAAACACACTTCGAGGGAGATCTATGTGCGCACTAAGGCAGGGTAAATCATCATCCTCTAAGGACTTAAAATGTTAAAAAAAAATACAAAGTAATATTTCCGCTGAAAAGGATAGTCTTTTATATGAAGAAATTACATGAAATATTTTATTATTTCATTTCATCGAGCAAGCTGAAATATGATTATTTGATATTGTCACGCTCTGTTAATAACATAGAGTGAAATAAGCAATGCGACATGATCTTTTCATATTCATGTTCTAATAAGTTTCCTTTCTACGCTTATACGCTTAAAGTGTCACAACGTAGGAGTTATCTTAGTTTGTTTAGTCAAAGTCATTATTCGTGTTATGCTCAGTAATCTATACCTACATATAATAAAATTGTCACTAAGCCGAATCTGTACATTAAATATTTTTTGAAAAATCTTATTGAAATAGACTTTATTATCGATACAGAGGCCGAATCTATAGTTTTTAGAATTTTTGTCTGTCTGTCTGTATGTCTGTTATCGCATCACGGGAAAACCACTGGAGGGATTTCGATGAAATTTGGTATGATGATAGCTGGTTATCTGGGTCAACATATAGGATACTTTTTACTGTGGAAAAATATAAGAATATCTCATCTCTGAGAAATCTTTACATAACGCAAGTAGGGACGAACCCGAGCGGAGCGAGAGTGAGTCGCTAGTCAGTATATTAAAAACTCTCTGAACGATCAAGTTTTAAACATTTTAAATTCTCATTGTATCTATTTTATTTAAATTCATACCTGTGTTTTTCTAGATATTTATACTTTACAGCTATTACTAAAATAATAATATTTTATTTGCTTAATACCTTCTGCTGTTGCGTAATAAATTCTTTACAGAAATTAGCAAGCCTGTACCATGCGTAAGGATTTTAGAATTGTCAGGTTAGATGTCAATCTATAACAAGAGCATATAAAGGTAAATTTCCTAATGTAAGAAAAGGTTAGAACACTGTTCAAAAAGGAATCGACTTTACGAGAATAATTTCTAAATTCTATAAGTGCAGTTTTTAGTGCTTAGAGTTTCTAGGAAAACTATATTTATAGAATGTTATGCTCAGTAACTGAAATTAGAAACGAAGCTCATAACACTAAAATATATTATGGCTTAAAATTATTTGTAATAAATGTTAGTACGCTCTTACATTAACAAAGTAAATAGTACCTACAGTTTCATATCGAACCGCCAGCACTAATTAGATTAGCGGTCAACAGCATGAACATAGCAACGTATATCAGATGCAACATTGCGATCAACATTTTGCCAGCTTTGGCTTAGCATAATAGAAATCGTATTGTCGAATGTAGTCCCTAAATTTAATAATAGGGAATTACAATGACAATTTAAAACTCACACATTTCGACAACAGCGGCAATATCTGTATTTAAGCTTATACATATTATAATGTACACAATTTTTTAGTAAAAAATGCTAATGGAACTACAATTGACAGTTGAAATTTTGATGTTCGGCTAGTTCAGTTCAAGTTTCTTGTTAATGGCTTTAAAACACCAGTTAAACATATTATGTTACAGTAAATAATTGTGACGGCCAAGTGTCATTTTTCTTTTAAAATTGTGTTTCATACATAAAATACATTAAAAAGCTATTTAAACATGAAATATTTAAAAAAAACTAAATCTATACTAATATTATAAAGCTGAAGAGTTTCTTTGTTTGTTTGTTTGGTTGAACGCGCTAATCTCAGGAACTACTAATCCGATTTGAAAATTCTTTTTGCATTGAATAGCCCGTTCACCGAGGAAGGCTATAGGCTATATATTTCCCGGAAAAATGTATGATTCCCGTGGGATAGATTTGTTTTGTCTAGGGATGAACCCGAAGCGAAGCGAGGGTGATTCGCTACGAGTAATATAACAAAGCTCTACCAAAATAAATACATCTCCTGACGACACAACGCTTGTTTTACTTTCACCATAGTTATTTATTCGACCTCTAAGAGAAACGATGTAAGTATTGACTAAAAACGAGCACTTTATAAGATAATATTCATAAGAAAGGAAAAAAATGACGTTCATGTCTGCAAAATAAAACTCAGCATTATTTAACATACACTTCAGCATGCAAATCACTCTAAAGCTTTCAAAGTTTATGCGCTGCAGTAATCAATATCACGGATAGTATATCATTTTATGTGCTATATCATTCTACACCATATGACAGTTTTTATGTATGAAAAAAAAACTATTGAAATAACGTACTCACTTTAATATTTTTTTACGTAAAAAGAGTGCACAATTTTGAAAAATGATAACAAAAACTTGTTTCAACTATAATTATTGTATTTTATACTTTATTTTTTTACTTTGTTTATATCTTACAAATTACAATAGCGTATGTTAAATTGTTTGACGCTCGTCTTTATATATTTATATATTATACTAAATAAGAACTTCTATTTGATAAGACACGGTAGAAACATTGAGAAAATTTTACTGAGTGTTAACATAATATTAACTAACCCCATTCTGAATTGCATTTAGCTGTTAAAGAATAAAGAAACAGAATACACATATTTATAATATTAGTATGATAATAAATCTAATATATACATATCTCGTGTCGCGGTGTTTGTGGTCGCACTCTTCCGAAACGGCTCGACCGATTTTAATGTTTTTTTTTTGTATATTTAGTAGTTATGAAAATAGGTCTTAAAGTATTTTTCACCCTCCTACTCCCACCCCCCATTTTTTAATAGCGATTTTAGTATTTTGTATAAACAATATTATATTCATACATATAAAGCCAAAGAGTTTTTTTTGTAGATTGCCGTGGGTTTTGCTAGTAATATGTAATATAAAAAAATATTATATGTACATTAAATTAGCTACCCGTATATATAACCGTAATATATCTGATCAATATCCAAGCAATAATACCTAATATACTAATCCCTACCCCACAAAAAATGATAATGTGAACGTTGGTAATACTAGTATTCGTGTCCGTCTACGCAAGAGTGTCTATTTCATTCCTCAAAGTCCTAAAAACAACAAGCCAATACGATTAATTATAATTTAAGGCTTGGGTCCCAGGAACAGTGAGGTAACTTACCTTTCACTTACCTCAGGTAAGTGAAAGCGTATTATGTGTTTGGTCCTATGAGCTTTCAAGCTTTTTCCTCTCCATTCAAATAATAATTACCTAACATTAAAAATGAAAGAATTTAAAACACAATTATTAGTTTTAAGCTTACATATGGAACCAAAGTCTCCATTTGTTATATTCCACTCATATATATGGTTGTGTGCCTAACAGCTAAAACGTAAAAGATAAGAACAAGAACAAAGAACTTATATTTGCATAAGTAGAGTCCCAAACTCTTCCAATATCATAGCTATATCTTAAATGTTTGAAAGAAGGTAATCCAGAGGGACTACTCCTCTCATCACAAGCTTTTTTACAAATTATAAACTATAAATAGGTATAAACATTGGTATGATGGTATGAGTTTTATATCCCTTACTTGAGAAATGATTGATTCAGACTTTCATCCCCCTTTTCACCTTTTAAAATGGTGATTTCCGGAATAAAAACGATCCTTCTCAGGGTCTCAAACTATCTTCACACAGTAAATTCCATCTGTTCAGCAGATTTTTGGTTTATCCACTACAAACGAACATACAAACATACAAATAAAAACATTTTTTTTCTTTTTAATAGTAAATACAGATAGATAAGAATTGATACAAAATTATTACGATTTTATCAATATTTTAGCTTATCCTAAGTTTTTTTGAATTGGCTTTTATCTACATTTTTTTTAATTAGTACAATTCACCTTTTTGTACTTTGAAAGTTGAAATATACGAGTACAGTACATTACGCATGTCCTAAATCCTTTCGCCAACCCTTTATTGATCGAAGCCTCTTTTCTACATTAATGTAAATATTTTAGTTACTATATTACTTAAAATATATGTATATACTTAAAATTCTTCTTGTATACTAGTTATAGCAATAGCAATAAACACATTTTATTTTATTTAAAACTGGACCTACATAAATAATGACAGTTCATTTGTTGCCATTTTCACAATTCCTCCCATATTTAATAATACTTTTGGGTCACTATATAACCACTTATAGCAGACAGGTAATAATATGCGTTAATTCACCTCAACGCTTAAAAACCCTATACATACCATCTGATTATTCGGCTGGTCTACCTTTAAAAGCTTAGCTTTCGAGTTCTTAGCTTAACTAAATAAAAGAAATGACATACCGTGGTATGTATATTGGAACATGAAAGAATATTTACAATTTAGTTTGCATATACAGTTATGTATAATAGTAAAAACTGTCTTGTAGCCACCTCCAAAAATTAAATGTGTTAGTTCCAAAAAGTGCAATTACAAATAAGTAGTATAAATGAAATTGATTCATAACTTGAACCACAGCGCCATCTAGACAGACCATCCAGGTCCTGATTGATTTTATTTCATGTCATCAGCCCAACTATATAGAATAAATGAATTATATAGATCATATATGGAGTAACTTGTATACTATCGGATCATATATTATACTTATCAGATATCCTCGTACAATACAAAGTTATATATACCAAAGGGACATACTAGGCCCCTAGGGCTAACAGCTAAAAATTAAGATAACATAACAACTATACAAATATATACGTAAGACCTAAATTATTACTTGTATTTATCTAGTACATTTCAAATTTTCCTATAGGTACATTTTGCGGTTCACCTACCATATGCTTATTTGTCGTAATTCTATTAGGAACTATAAGTGAAGACATATTATGTGAAAACAGTTAAATCTCAATCGGATGTATAGTATAGACACGCAAAAAAGACGAACAATATACACATTAATGTTTATATATCAGTAGATTACCAGCGTCCCAATCCGTCGTAACGAAAGCATCTCTTCTAAAATTAATTAACTGAAAAATAAATCATTGTGTACGAAGTCAAATTTCTGCGAAACTTCGTAATAAACGAGTTCAAAAATATGGCTACGCATGTGATGTAAGAGTCTTGGCTCGAATCATTTTATGTATGTAACACAATCTGTATATAATAAATTACTATATAAAATTCATTAATTAACTCTGGAGTAAAATGAATTCTCACTTCTAATTTCAGTATTAAATTATAACGCTAAAAGTCAAAAATTATTTATACGTTGAAAAATCGCAACCCACAGGCGATCTGCAAGACTCTCACCGTAAGATTTTCAGACACTTTACAGTCTCACTGCTTCTTCCTCTTCCTGGGAAAGAAAAGAAAAATACGCAGTAGCTGGTAATAGCTAGTAATTGTCAACTAGTTTATAAAGGCTGTTAAGTTTCAAAAAACGTCGAATGATCTCTGCAGAGCATACTACATATATATAATATATAAAAATCTCGTGTCATGGTGTTTGTGGTCGCACTCCTCCAGAACGGCTGCTATTTGCTACCAAATATTAAAAAAAAAAGTTTTTTTTAAATATTTGGTAGGTATGAGAATACGTGGTAAAGTATTTTTCACCCTCCTACCCCCATTTTTTAATCGTGATTTTAGTATTTTTGAATGATGAATAGTATTATATAAATACACTAGCATTGCCCGCGGCTCCGCCCGCGTTTAGATGATCAAAAATTAAATTCTAGGTTTTACACATTAGTATACTTTTACATACACCACTTTCATTGCGCACTGTATGATTGGTAAATAATGGCAGTGATTGACAATGCCACAAAGGTTCCTCCGTTAATCTCATAGTTGATTTAGTAATATTGCACTTTTTGTTTTAGCAATAACATTTATGTACGTGTATACTTCTGTTTTGTTTGTTTGTTTGTTTAGTTTTGGGCGATAAGCTCTCAAACTACGGAATTAATTTTAATATTTTTGATTAATATAATATTTAGCTGATTATATAAATTACTTAATGGTAGCTTTTCTTAATGTTAATTTGTCGTGAAACAGAGGTTGGTTAGCGCTGGTTAGTAATATTTTCCAAAACGATGTTAAAAGAAAGTGTAATAAGTAAATAATTCTAAGCAAATACTTTTTATTATTTCATATGGCTCGGCTAATATGATTAAAGCCGTAAGCATTTTATTGTGTCGTTTAAGCCTTTATCTTCCAAGAAATGATGTCCAAAAAAAAAACAAAAAAAGTTGAGATATAACAGTTCCTAAAATACTTTTTCATAGTTTTTGAGATATGGAATATTTTTAGTTACCCGCTTTGTCAGTTTAACAGCCATAACCTTGTTTTCCATAAAATGTTATAAAAAATTATGAATCGAACTTATTTTTACGGTTGATAAAAAGAGTCGATATTGTGGAAACGTAAATGTTATTTGTATTTATTTTAGTGTTAACCTAACAAAACACGTAAGTAAGAAAAACAACACAGTATTTTGCTATACGAAACCTATAATGAGCGAGTTGGAGTTGCCCAATTTTTAGATTAAAAGATTAAAAAATATTAACATTATTTACTAAAAAAATAAAAACTTACAAATATTTTCATTTGAAAATTGTTTCGACCAACAAAATATTACTAATATGTTACTAATTTATAAAGCTTGTTTGTCTTTATTTTATTGAAAATTTGAACACGGGCGGGGCCGCGGATAATTTAGTAGTAATTCTTATAAAGTCATAGAAAGGTCACATCTGTACATTTTTATTTTGATTAAAACTACACATTTTAAAAACACATGGCGACATCTGTTGTCAAATATCTAAATAACACATAAATAAATTTTCATTTAAACAACTATTTTAATGAATAAAATAGCGCTATTGATATTTCTTTTAAGATAAGCTTTTTTTAATAGTTTTAACATATACAAGTTACCTTGCTAAAATGTTAATAGTACCATCGTAATTTTATTTTAACCAGTTTTTGTATTTTTTCTCAGAAATAAAAGACTATCCTATATGTTGAGTCGGATAACCTGCTATCACCATACCAAAATTCATCAAAATCCCTCCAGTGGTTTTTCTGTGATGCGATGCGACGTGATGTGGTCACATACAGACAAACAGACAAACATTCTAAAAACTATAGACTCGGCCTCTATATCGCTAATAATGAATATTTCAATAAGATTTTTCGAAAAATATTGAATTTACGGATTCGGATTCGTTACAATTTGATTATATGTGTAGTTACTAATTTATAATGCCAAAAAGTTTGCTTTATTGAAAATTTGAACACGGGCGGGGCCACGGGTAATTTAGTAGCAATTCTAATAAAATTGTAGAAAGGTCATATCTGTACATTCATATTTTTGGAATTAAAACTACGTATTTTAAAAACACATGGCGACATCTATTGTCGAATAGGTACCTAAATAACACATAAGTATATATTAATTAAAATAACTATTTTAATGGATAAAATAGCGCTATTGATAATTTGATTTTCAAGATAAGCTACTTTTAATAGTTTTTACCATATTTAGTAAGTTACCTTGCTAAACTGTTTACAGATAGTATCATCGTCGTTTGCTCCAACCAGTTTTTGTATTTTTTCTCAGAAATTAAATATTTTCCCGCGGTAAAAAGTATCCTATATGTTGACCCGGATCACCAGCTATCATCATACCAAATTTCATCAAAATCCCTCCAGTGGTTTTTCTGTGATGCGGTAACAGACAGACAGACAGACAGACAGACAAAAATTTTAAAAACTATAGATTCGGCCTCTGCATCGATAATAATGTCTATTTCAATAAGATTTTCCCAAAAATATTTAATGTACAGATTCGGCTTAGTTAGAATTTTATAATATGTATAGATAGCGACGAAACCGAGAGAAGCGAGGGTGAGTCGCTGTATAACATAAGGCCAAAAAGTTTAATTTTTGTAGATTGAACGCAGGCAGTGAAAGCCCAGTGGTAACGCGCTCGCTTGGGAAACCGAATGAAGCGAGTTCAAATCCCGGGTCTCGCACCTCTGATATTTTCATGTGGGAATAATTTCCAACATGATTACCACTTGTCTTAACGGTAAAAGAAAACATTGTGAGGAAACCTGCATGTCTGAAAGAACCTAGAAAGTTTTCAAAAGACATGTGAAGTCCGCCAAACCGCACTTGGCCAGCGCAGTGGACTATAGCCTGATTCCCCTCGTACTGAAGGTAGGCCCGTGCCCAGCAGTAGGACGTTAAAAGGGCTGAATACATAGATTGAACACGGGCGTAGCCGCGGGTTCTGCTAGTTTTGATATAAATTCATTATAACTATTATTACTTATATTGCTATTTCGTATGATATGTGCAAGAAACTGTAAAAATTGTATTGACTTTCTCATCATAAAATAATAAGGTTACCAAGTGACGCTTAAAATGAATTAATTTTTGATAAGCAATTCAATATGTTCTCAATAGAACATGTAATAGACTTATTTTACTCTAATTAGAAAATGTTTTTAAAATAATTTAGACGACTCTACTTGCTGTGTCAGCAGTCGCGGGTTCAAGTCCCGCTCGAGGCATTCATTCGTGTGATGAGCACGAATTTTTGTACTCCAGTCATGGGTGTGTATATTTATAATAACTATTTAAAGTTATATATGTATAGTGTATCAACTATCTGGTATCCATAACACAAGCCTCGTAGCTTACCATGGAACTAGGTGATGTTGTGTGTTAATGTTCCAACATACATACACGCAACTTAAAATTAAAATTCACGCAACTTAATAACCTCCTTTTTAGAAGCTGATTATAAATTAGTTATAATTTAATGTTAAGTTACCATTAAACTAATACTTATTTTGATATTCATTACAAGCCCTACGCTTCATAATTACGATGGCAGTAAACTACGAATTATGGGAATATTACGATGTTATTAATGCGATATAGTGTCGTTACTTACGAATTTACGAGACGATCTCACGAATTAGGTCTATAGTTATAGTAAGATGTGGTTACCAAGTAATACAAAGGAACAGCTACGTTGAAAGATATACTCGTAGGTATTATACATTGACAGCCGAAAGATTCAGATGATTTAATTTCCAGCATTTTGTTTTATTATCTATATACTCATAAATAAAAATGAATCACTGAAATGTATGTACGCGCATAACTTCCGACCTACTGCACCAAATTGGATTCTTCTTTTTTTTGTGTTCGTTATTGTCGGGACAAGTTTTGATAAATATAGAATAGATAGTAGGTATAGAAGAAAATTAAAAGATTTTTTTTTACTAAAATAAGTTTTTATTTTAAATCTCATAATATGAAAAATGTGTGAGTGAAATAGTTTTTATCCCGGAAATCATCCCTTAAGGGGATGAGAATGGAGAAAGTTTGTATGGGGAAGCAACTTAGAGAAGAACCCGAGCGAAGCGAGGGGGAGTCACTTGTTTTATAATATAAGAGAGAGTTAGAGTTAACTTTCTATGTGCACGAAAAGGGACAAGATAAAAGAAAGGTTACATAAACAATCCTAAAAATTGACTACTTTTCATTTCCTCAGCTATGAATCAGAAGTCTGATTCTGAAACTGTTGCAATTTATTTTTATACAAAATATAATATACAAGCATATAATATTATTGATTGATAGTATATCAATGGTTATTTATTTATTTTTTTAATTAAACATTTTCAATTTTTTAATTAAACTATTAATACTGGCGACTACTAAGCTACTAAAACAAATATATTTTTATTCATCCAGCTTACATATTTTTGTTTGTCTTTTTATTTAAACTAAAAACTCTGGACGATTAGTTAGAAAGTTTAGTCGAAAAGCCAATCGTAAACAAGTCGTTAGGTTGAAGTTATTTTTATTACATTGAGAAATAGAACTAAAAACTAAAGTCGTTAATTTAGGGTTGCTGATTTTTTAAAATATCAAACGTAATTAAATTATCACTTACAGGGTTGTCAATTATTAAGCTACTTTATAATATATTTGATAATGTTAATTTTAATCACAGTAACAATAATATTACGTTTGTATATGAATAACGTTTTTTATATCAATAACAATAAGGGTTACCACAATAAGCCAAAAATAAACATTGTATCTACGTCCCACTGAAAAAACAGACCGGCGTAAAAAAGATAGAAAACACACCACTTCAAATATTTTTACTTTTTTAAAGGCCTTTTCAGTTGTTTGCGTAGTAAACGTAGTTTGATAAAGTAGGTATGTATTGAATTCACTCGGTTTTATGAAAATAGTTATCACACAGGTAGATATATGAATGTATTTAGCTCTTTTAATCATCCCAAGTCTAGAGACGGGCCTCCCCTTAACTTGATATTCATAGTTCACTACAGTGGCTAAGTGCGGGTTGGCAGACTTCACTTGTCTTTCGATAACTTGCTAGATTCTCCCAGACATGCAGGTTTCCTGACAATATTTTTCTTCGACGTAAGGTAGGCGGTGATCATATTGAAAATGATTTGCACATGGAAATATAATATGTGCAAGACCAATTTGAACCCGCTTCATTTAATTTCCCAAGCAAGCGTTACCACTGAGCTACCTCAGCTTTTTGTGCGAATATAAAATATAAAATTATAAAAATATTAAAGTGGAGTAAGTGAGGTAAAACGCTTTATAAATATTGTGCATATAAAATAAATTTGGCGTTCAAACTATAGGAAAATACGGATCCTCCATTAGTGTTAATAAATGACATAATTATGGAAAATAACCGTTTACGCGATCAAATGGATTGGCGTTGGCTGGACTACCTTTTCCCATTACACTTGTTTATTCTGTATTCACTGGATTAAAATGCGACAGAAATTTTGATTAACACTTTAAATCTTACTTTTAACTTAATAGCTTTAAGCTTATTTCTTTATTAATTTTATTAATATTACTTTTATAGAGTTTCGACCACGACTGTTTTTACATAATAATCTGTACTTACTAAAAAAATTAACTAGAGTATATTTATAGTCAAAACGACGCCCACAAAGAATAACAATATAGCTCGATAGGTAACTAAAGCAATTTTGTATCTGGGCTTCGTATACAAAAAAATAATAATATCTATTTTTAAAATCTATGTAGATAATTTTACTTTACAATTTTCTATAAGTAGTAAAAATCGTTCTTTGTTTTACGAGGCAGTATATAGCAAGCGCGAAGTAAATTGTACTTATTTAGCACTTCTAAAAGACATAAAGAAAAGAATTGAATTTAATTAAATTTTATAAGTCTGATTCGATGAATTTGTTCGTTGTTGTTATTGTTCTATTTAACAACTGTTAAGTCAAAAGTTATATGTAATAATTATGATTATTTAATGATGATATTTCAAAATTGTACATTATGTTATAATCACTAGTAGTAGTATCAGTATAAGTACATATTCTGATGTTTTGTGAGAATCAAATCGTAGTCTATACTAATATTATAAAGAGACAGAGTTTGTTTGTTTGTTAGTTTATTTCGATTTGAAAAATTCTTTTTGCATTAGATAGCCCGTTTATTGAGGAAGGCTATAGGTATATACCACGGTACTACCCAAGGGAGCGGAGCAGTAATCATAAATATCAACAAATACATTATTACTAATAGCATAAAACCAGAAAATTTTATTATAGTTTTAGCGCTAGCGAAGCCGCGGGTTCACCTAGTAACACATTGTTTGACAGTGGCTGTGTTTGTTACTGTTTCACGGTGTATCGGCTCAACGGATTTATATAATACTATCGACTCATCCTCGCTCCGCTCGGGTTCGTCCCTAGGTACGTTTTAACGGTTAGTTATATGTACAATGTATGTACATTATTTGTTAGAACTGGGCTTACTCTTGACATTAAACTTAGCTCGAAAGCATAGATAAGGTCTACGATATAGCGAGTTTGCCCAGGAGAATAAAAACAGGTATAGAAAAGTAGGTAAGTATTATAAAAAATAAAAATATATACATATATATCCTTTACTTGAGGAATCTTCCACCTCCCGTTTCATCCCATTATATATGACATGTTTTCCGGGATGAAAACTATTTTATGTCATTCCCAGTGTCTCAAACTATTTCCATACAAAATTTCATCTAAATCGGTTCAACGGTTAAGCGTGTAAAGATGACTGACAGACATGAAAGACAGACAGAAAGACAGAGTTACTTTCGCATTTAACATTAGTATGGATATATAAAGCTGGCTCTTTTTGTGGTGTTGGTCTATCATCATCAGCTTGGGCTGAACGTTGAGAAGTTAGTCAGTAAATCGCGAGTAGTGAATAAAAATAGTAATTGCAAATGTACCTTAGGAGATAGACATATACTATTGCGAACTTGTTTGTATAACTTCTTAAGACCTAGAATTTTCAAATACATTGTTTTGATGTATCTCTTAAGCCTTAGCCAGCGACAGCTATATAAATTTCTAAGGACGACTCAATAGAACCAGTCATTACGTTACAGGTATAGATAAGAATAGGTATTGCGAGTGTACCTTAAGAGATAGATATATACTGTTGCAGATTTTTCTGTTGGCCTTTTCAAGACCTACAATTTTTTACTACAATGTTTTGATGTATATCTTAAGACTTAGCCAGCGGAAGGTTTCTAAGTACGACTCGATAAAACCAGTTATTGTGTTTTCCCATGGGAAAAAAAGATTTTTCTGAAGTAAAAGGTATTCTAAATGTTGTACCGAGTAATAAGTTATCACTTCACCAAATTTCGTTGAAATCGGTTCATGACTTTTTGCGTGAAACGCGCACACACAAACAGACAAACAGACATACAGTCAAACAGACAAACAGACAAAAAAATATATATTTATTGTTTTGGGGTCTATATTGTGTACATAATACGTTACAGTAATTGTTTTAAAAAATATTTCATGTACAGATTTCGAAGTTACTGCTTTATTATAGTATAGAATAGATAAGTAGGATATGTAGTTGTAAATAATATGAAAATAAATAACAATGACGAAAACAAAACTTTATAGTGGTTAGCTTAACAATTCACAAATCTACTATATTAAGTTATGAGAAAGTTATGTACATACGTCATCATCTATACATATTATAAAATTCTAACAAAGCCGAATCTGTACATTAAATATTTTTTGGAAAATCTTATTGAAATAGACATTATTATCGATGCAGAGGCCGAATCTACAGTTTTTAGAATTTTTGTCTGTCTGTCTGTCTGTCTGTCTGTCTGTCTGTCTGTCTGTCTGTTACCGCATCACAGAAAAACCACTGGAGGGATTTTGATGAAATTTGGTATGATGATAGCTGGTTATCCGGGTCAACATATAGGATACTTTTTACCACGGAAAAATATCTCATTTCTGAGAAAAAATACAAAAACTGGTTGTAACAAAACCACAATGATACTATCTGTAAATAGTTTAGCAAGGTAATTTACTAAATATGGTAAAAACTATTAAAAATAGCTTATCTTGCAAATCAAATTATCAATAGTGCTATTTTATCCATTAAAATAGTTATTTTAATTAATATATACTTATGTGTTATTTAGATACTCGACAATAGATGTCGCCATGAGTTTTTAAAATACGTAGTTTCAATTCCCAAAAAATGAATGTACAGATATGACCTTTCCACAATTTTATTAGAATTAGTACTACATTATCCGGAGCCCCGTGTTCAAATTTTCAGTAAAGCAAACTTTTTGGCTTTATAAATTAGTAACTATACATATAATAAAATTGTCACTCAGCCGATTCCGTAAATTTAATATTTTACTTAAAATATTATTGAAATATTCATTATTAGCGATATAGAGCGATAGATAATGAAATTTGGTACGGTGATAGCAGGTTATCCGGCTCAAGAGGATACTTTTTACCGCAGGAAAATATCTCATTTCTGAGAAAAAATACAAAAACTGGTTAAAATAAAAACACGATGATACTACTATTTTAGCAAGGCAACTTACTTATATATGTTAAAACTATTTAAAAAAGCTTATCGTAAAAGAAATATCAATAGCGTGTTTTATTCATTAAAATAGTTATTTTAATAAAAATTTATTTATGTGTTATTTAGATATTTAACAATAGATGTCGCCACGTGTTTTTAAAATACGTAGTTGTAATCCAAAAAAAAATGTACCTTTCTATGACTTTATTAGAATTATTACTAAGGCCCCGCCTGTGTTCAAATTTTCAATAAAACAAACATTTGGCTTTATAAATTAGTAATATTTTGTTGGCCGAAACAATTTTCGAATGAAAGTATTTGTAAATTTTTACTGTTTAGTAAATAATGTTATTTTTTTTAATCTTTTAATGTAAAAATTGGGCAAATGCAAATCTAACTCGCGTATTATAGGTTTTGTATAGCAAAATACTGTGTTGTTTTTCTTACTTAAGTTAATACTAAAATAAATACGAATAATATTTACGTTTCCACAATATCGACTCATTTTATCGACCGTAAAAATAAGTTCGATTCATATTATTTTATAACATTTTATGGAAAACAAGTTCATGGCTGTTAAACTGACAAAGCGGGTAACTGAAAATATTCCATATCTCAAAAACTATGAAAAAGTATTTTAGGAACTGTTATACCTCAACTTTTTTAGTTTTTTTTTGACACCATTTCTTGGAAGGTAAAGGTTTAAAGGACACAGTAAAATACTTACGACTTTAATCATATTAACCGTGCCATATAAAATAATAAAAAGTATTTGCTTAAAATATTAAATTAATCAATAGCTGTCTATTAGTAAAACATGAATAAAATTAATTCCGTAGTTTGAGAGTTTATCGCCCAAAACTAAACAAACAAACAAAACAAAAGTATAGAAAACAAAAGTGCAATATTACTAAATCAAATATGAGATTAACTAAGGAACCTTTGTGACATTGTCAATCACCGCCATTATTTACCAATCATAGGGTGCGCAATGAAATTGGTATATATGTAAGAGTATACTAATATGTAAAACCTAAGAATTTGGCTTTGGTCATATGAACGCGGGCGGAGCTGCGGGAAATGCTAGTTAATACATATAAATGGACTTACGAGTACTTAATACATATTGAAATGATCACTAGTTCATTTATGCAACTGCATCAGATTTAATGGAGACATTATAATCAATGGTCAATCGGATTTTGAGATTAGTACTGTATTAAGTCTATTCTATTAAACATTATATGCAAAAGTGTGTTCATTACAAATATTATATGTTCGTAACATATGAATGACAAAGACTCGTAAAGGAAAAAGTTATTAAATTATGTAAGTAATTATGATTTTAAATGTTGAGATATATTTAAAAAATTAGATATTTAGTAAATGCCTATAGCTAAGCTCACGTGCTTGAGGTAGCATTTGTAATTCTTCATCGAGCTCTGCTACTAAACTCACTAACTATGACGACACGTTTGGCTCAGTTTGTAGTGACCCTACTTGCCGGGCCAGCGGTCGCGGGTTCGAGTCCCGCTGGGGACATTCATTTGTGTGATGAGCACGAATGCTTGTACTCCAGTCATGGGTGTTTATATTAATAATATATATGTATGTATTATTTAAAGTTATATATGTAGTGTATCAATACCATGGAACTAAATGGTGTTGTGTGCTAATGTTCCAACATATTTATTATTTATTTATTCACTGACTTTGTATCATTAAAAAACTTAACTAATAAGCGCTTTTTGAAATGACTAATTTTTAACATTTACACTCAAATGTAACTTGTCAAAATGTCTAATTAAGATTTCTATATACATATTTGTGCTGTAGTTTGCTCGTAAGTCCAAGATTCATCAAGGAACTACTTTAACTTTTTTACACTTTATAATTTATGTAATTTATATAGTTTTAATATTATAATCCTATTTCATCGGTCAATCTCCTTCGTGTCTTCTCAATTACGTGACATTGACAAAGTAATATCTGCTCAACTGACACGTTTTGAGGTCATTGAAAAGAAAGTTTAATTGACTTGAAATACGCCATTAAAGATACTTAAAATATTTTAAACTATAAAGCAACTTGTAAAAATTTCTTATTACTAAATTAATAATTTATCTACAAAGGCCTTTTGATCGACGTACTAGATAAAATTCTTTAACCGATGATTAGTCCGTTAGTTATTGTTACTAATTATTGTATACAAAAATCATCCTTTTCACTAAAGCATCGCTTACGAATACCTTAGAGGATATCTGCTGATTAAAAATTACTGAATAACAAGCGGAGTCCTAAATCCCTCACTAGGGCGTAACGAGGTCGAGTCCCTAGGATTCTATGAAAGACGGAAAGTGGATAACGGAATATTAAGCATCCTAGGGATATAAAGTGTTGATAAAGTATCTTCTCTGAAAGCACATATTTTAAATATGTTTTAAATTTATCGGGTTCAAATGTCATTAAATTATTGTATTTAGTCATTCAATTCATATCTATTATAAAATTTTAAAAATTTATAGGAATAACATAATATTGTGGCCATTTGACATAATGCTTAAATATGATTTTTCTGTAGAATTTTAAGTTTTTATCGTCTCTGTAATTATTATAAAATATTGTTATAAGTTTTTTTTTTTTATTTAAATATTTTTTTAATGAATTTTATTCAAACTATGCAACATCGACCTATTTGCTACACTTGAAACTGTTGTTGAATTTAACTTCAATACAGAAGAACTTCTAATTTATCTTTTAAGTAGAGTAAAAAAACTTTTTGCACAAACGCAACAAAACAAAATAATTATTTTTGCAAATACTTAAATATAGCTATTTTTACTCTTCCCATTTCTTAAAATTTAAATATTTATTTATTAAAATTTAAAGTGTTTTTTTTTCTTCTAAACTGTTTAAACATGCTCGGAGTGATAAATTTAAAAGAGCATGGCCGCCGAAAACTAGTTTAAAAATTTAGGAGAATAAATTTTAGGTTACTTCAAAGTAATATTACACAAGTAAAGTCTTTTTGACCGATTTCAAAAAGAGGCTACTGAATTTGAGTGTATATTTTATTATGTCACACGATTTCTTTACAAATTGTGAATCGATTGTCATAATTGTTTTTTTTTTTAATTATTATTATTATTTCTATTATTTTTCATTAAATAAGTTAAAGGAGGTTTATGGAGGATATGATCTGGAGAGAAATAAACAACAGAGAAAATTAATTTCAAAAATTTAATAATATAATGTCCTTTTGTCCGATTTCGGCCACGACGGCCAATCTGATTGAGACTAGTCAGATGCGTAGGAGATATTATAGTGCACAAGTATACGCGCAGACACAAGTACACTCTCTATTCCTTAAACTCTCTAAGTCCGATGGGACGATACTTTGACGTGACCGGTGAGAGTTAAGGCGCAGAACCGACGGCTTTACGTGTACTCCGAGACACGAGGCTGGAGCATCGCTAACTTCCCAACTCCGGGCTGTTACTGAGAATATCTTAACAGAAAAACTCAGCAATTTAGCTTGGCCCAACCCGGGACTCAAACCCAGAACCTGCGGATCTATAACCGTACTTGCTAGCCACTAGACCACTGAGGAAGTTCAAAAATGTGTATGATATAAGACGAAAAAAATCTATGTTTATTTATTTCTAATATGTATGCTCATGATATTATGTAATTTCACCTTCATAAGAATTTTTTACTATATTGCAAGCGCTCGACATTAAATCTACATATAGTAATGGGCAATTTTGATTTCCACTTCTCGTCAGCATTTCAGTTATATCTCCATCTAATTTTTACGACAGGCAATTACCAATCAGGGCGAATTTATTGCGCATGGGTGAGGAATAATGTGATACCTAATATTCAAGGGAAAACCTGAATCAAGCTTAATCCAATAAAATCTCAAAAATAAACGCACACAAATATTGAATATTATACTAAGGATAATAGTCTTTTAATGCTGAAGCGAACCGTGTTCATTTCAATAATATATAATATAATACATAATTATCTTATATGGAAAAACATGCAAAAAAATATATTTAGACATGTTATAACGAATTATAAACTTTTACAAGCAGGAGATTAAAAAAAAATAATGATTACTGGTTCATGGCATGTCAATAGTTTTAGAGATTCTTATTAGTAACCCTAACAAAAAACCTCTAAAACTAGTGACCCATCTTCACTTTTGCCCTCACTTCATAGCCGTTAAATTATATTCCCCATAATGCTGAGCAGCACGAGTGTTTCTTCTACCCTTTTCTTTCCCGGAATAAAAAATCATCTTTATTCATCTCGTCTGAATCTTATATGTTTCATTGAAATTTCATCAAAATCATTTCAGTACATTATCAAGTGCATACAATTGACAAACATAATATATTTGACTGTTGTTTGGGCTGTACTCGTAATATTGTACAAATAACCATATGCGTTCATAATGAAAAATCTTTTTTAACTTATCAAATCTATATACAGATAAATAAAATTGAAGTGTCTGTTTGTAATGTCAAAATAATAGCTTTATACTAAATGCATCTGGAATTATATACGGTACTTATAAGAAAAATACATTTTTTTAATTTTTGTCTGTCTGTCTGTCTGTTTGTTTGTTCCGACTAATCTCCGAAACGGCTGGACCAATTTTAACGGGACTTTCACTGGCAGATAGCTGATATTATAAGGAGTAACTTAAGCTACTTTTATTTTAGAAAAAGAATTAGAGTTTCGCTCAAAAAAATTAAAACGTATCTAGGGACGCTAGTATCTAATAACATCAAAAGTACGAGTAAGTTTTCTTTGAGAGAATATATTATATATTAATGACTCAATTTAATAATTATTAAATTAATTAATTATAATTAAATATAAAAACAAAGTAGCTTAAATACATATTTTGACGAAGTGAAAATTTCTTAAAACATTGGTCGAATATAAGCGATTGTAAAACCTCCAAAGTTACCATTCCATTTCGCAAATGAAGCTTTGAATAAAAGAGAACAATAAATACTATTTCCGAATTCGTTCTCCGAGAGTTCATTTGAAATTTTAAAAACAGAAATAAAACGTTAGCTAGGAAGTTGAGAGTTGGCGTACAAATTATAAATTAATTAACAGTAAGAGGCCGGGCTCGAACAATTACTTTAAGATTGCGCGACTACGATTTCGCCCGGGCTCTTTGCCAAGTCCAGGCGAACGCCCATTTTAATAATTATGACTTATTTCATTTAACCCCACACACAATGCACCCGCTGACTACAGGGTATTAAATGCATTCGTACCTTACCCCGAGCTTATTAATCAGCATCTGTTTCTGAATTAAAAACTGGAGACGAAAAATATCTAATAACAACAAAGTACTTATTATATTATTTTAAAATAAGATTGCAAGTGAAAAATTTAATGTTATATATTTTTTAGTATGCTGCTGTAAAAAATATTTGGAATTTTGCATTCCAAAAATGTTACAACCAAAACTTAAAGCTAATAATGACAGATAAAAAATATTATATGTTCAAATTTTTTTAAACACCCAGTAATGGCTTAGGAATATGAATTTAAAGTGTAAATATAATAATAAAATATAATTAAGTACTTACAACGTTTTAAAGTAAAAGATATTTTCAGTACAAAGAATACTTTATCCGACGATTTGAAATGGATATCGTTTCAAACATTTTTGTTATAAAATGTTACTTGTCAATAATTGCGCGGGTTAACAATAGGAAAAGACTGATATATTATAATATATCAGTTTGGGCTGAACGTTCATAAGTCAGTCAGTGGCCACATTGGCTTTTATAATTTATACATACACAAGGTGCCCCAGCGCGAAGTGACCGCCCGGCGTCTCTTGATTATTTGGACAAAACTATCAACGAATACCATTAAAGTACAGGTATTATCGGTTTGGTTTTTTTTATTAGCTTTTTAATTTTTTTTGTAGAGAAACCTGACTTGCTGCACTATATTTGAACTGAACTGAACTACAAATTGCTCAAAAGTGACCAATTCGATCAAAAATAAGGGATGGAGCAGTTATTTTTTTTACCTGCGCAAATCCCTTGTTGACTGGTTTTTATTGTGCTGTGTGGGTGCGCGCTTTTAGTTTTAAAAAAAAGGTTATGTCTGTCTGTTAAAACAGAAACACTTAGAAAATTTACGAAATTACTTTTAGTATTTTTGTCTCATTCAAAATTATGCACGTGGTAAATTATAAGATTTCCTACAATTGATGAAATGACCGTTATAATGGAACCAAAATTTATATTTAAAGATATTTTAAAATATTTTCATATTTTCAACTCTAAATCTATGATCATTTCAAAAGGAGATTTGAACAACTTTTAATATATTTTAACTATATGAATTGGTTAAAGTTCATTAATGGCGTTGTAAACTCGTGCTTGTTAAAACAATGTACTTTTAAAAGAAAAGAAAGAAAAAGTAGGTCAAGAACGTTTCCAACCCAGATTTAATTGCCTCACGTCATCAAGACTTTACATGATATCCCCTCGTAACGAATCATTAAAACGCTACGTGTTCCTGCTATCTGTACATAACTGATAAAATTATCATTTTGAAACCCTTATTACAATACAATATCTTCGCCCCTTCACTTGAATTTTGCCTATTAAATTGAGATATTAAGTTACCTACGCTTAAAGGGGCACCCTAAGTCTAATAAAAGACAGAAGATCGAATATTCCAAACTTCGTTCAACATAAAATAAAAAGGAAGTTAGGTTTGTATTTATGTAAAAAATTCTTTACATTCTTTTAAACTGTTTTATGAGGCCAAATAACCTTCGTTTTTTAACAATACTGAAGAATCATACTCTGATAGTATGTAGTTTTGATAACTGTATTTTGACTTAATCAGACTGGTAGAAACACATGTTCAGTCAAAATATGCGTTTCTATACTGGTACTAGCGACTCACCCTCGCTCCGCTCGGGTTCGTCCCTAGGGTGGACCACCCTTGTCACTTAGGGCTATGAAAAATAGATGTTGGCCGATTCTCATAGATACCGGATAAGCACAAAAAATTTCATCCAAATCGGTCAAGCCGTTTCGGAGGAGTATGGCAACGAAAACTGTGACACGAGAATTTTATATATTAGACTAGCGACTCACCCTCGCTCCGCTCGGGTTCGTCCCTAGGGTGGACCACCCTTGTCACTTAGGGGAAAAATAGATGTTGGCCGATTCTCATAGATACCGGATAAGCACAAAAAATTTCATCAAAATCGGTCAAGCCGTTTCGGAGGAGTATGGCAACGAAAACTGTGACACGAGAATTTTATATATTAGATATAGCAAAGACCTTTAGTAAAATAGAGAGCGCCAATATAACAAAATGACAAACGTAATGATCAGGCTAGAAGGATTATTTTTTTGTTATATTTATATTCTTAATATGTTTACTTGTTCCTTATATAGGTATGTATGCATATATATAACTATTATTTTTAAGGAACACATGGAGCAACACGACAAGGATATTTTCCATATACATATAGATTAAATATAATGGGGTCTGTCTGGCGGAGTCTGACATGGCAATTCAAATATTTGCAAGTTAGGATTAAGTTTTTTGTTATTTTTATTGTGTATTGATATCAAGCAATCGCTTACTTTAGGGGTATTTTTATCTCTCTTAAGGGCCTATGGTTACTTTTTAATAAAATAACATTATATTTTAGTGGTAACATAACTAAACATATCATTACAACATTATTACCGAATTGTATTATTATTAAATCTGAATGGCATTACTAGTAAGATAAATCGTCGTCGCTTATACCATATATGCTGACGGTACAGGCTCAATAATCCGTCATATCCAAATAGTATATCGAATTTACTAAATATTGCAAAATATTTTATTTCCTATTGAGGATTTTGGACTGGCTTCTCTGATATCTACGAGTATAATCATTCAATATTTTTTATTTTGTGAAATCGAATATGGCCACTTTTTACAAATACATAATACTGTGGGGTAGTTGACACATTTTTGTTGACGTTACTTGATAAATAACCATTGTAACGAATGATAGAATTGATTTATATTCACAATCAAGAATCAACCGTTTCAGGCAAGTGTACGATTTATGTCAAACATTTAACTAACAATCACAATTTTTTTTAACGCAACAGTCGCAGTTGATGGATAACTAATTTAGCGTTGACTCTTTGAAACGTAGAGCAGAACTTTGCGTATTGGTAATAATAATTATTAAAAACTGACAAATAATAATTTTCAAAATTTACCTGGTTTCTCATGCGATACAAGCATTAGCCCGCGACTCTACTCATTTGGATAAAATAAGCCTATGCTGCTTAGGTATAATATTAGTGTTTATTAATAAACATTTATGTTATAAATTATAATATATACCTACGTAAACGTATTAAAAATAAGGATTGTATGTATACAGCCCTTTTTAACGTCCCACAGCTGGGCACGGGCCTCGCTACAATACGAGGGGGTCAGGCCATAGTCCACCACACTGGCCAAGTGCGAGTTGGCGAACTTCACATGTCTTTTAAAAACTTGCTAGGTTTTCTCAAACAAGCAGGTTTCCTCACGATGTTTTTCTTCACCGTAAGGCAAGCGGTAATCATGTTAGAAATGATTCGCACATGAAAATATCAGAGGTGCGATACCCCAGATTTGAACCCGCTTCACTCGGTTTCCCAAGCGAGCGCGTTAATAAAAATAGGTATATATTATAAATTCGAAGGCGTGTTTGTTGGTATGTTTTCTTTACGCAGTATCAAATCACCGCTATTTTTTGCATGGAGATAACAGTATATGCGCTGGAGTGTGGCATTAACTTGTCATCTGCAATAGTATTCGCTCAGTGGTTGACATTCAGCTACAATTATTATTGAAAATTTGTAGAAAACTTACTTTTTGTACTCTTTTACATTCGTTCATTGTATATCTGAAAATATACACTTTTAAATGTACTTACAATACAAAACAGTTCAACAACATTATAATTACATGATCAATGGAAACATTTACATGGTATTTATAAAAAACTGTTTCCAAAATTATTTTACTGATAACGATAACAGTAAAGCTCATCAATAGCTGGTAAACAAAAAAAACGGTTAAAAAAACAGAGGAGAAAAAGATTGAACTGTTTTTTTATTTTTTTTATTTTTTTGCCTTTGCCTATTTATATTATATATAGATAGATAGATATATATAGATGTAAGCAATCTAAGTGGTATGGTATGTAGTATAGATATATATACAAATATATGAGACTAGCGACTAACCGTCGCTTCGCTCTGGTGCGTCCCTAGGTACGTTTTAATTTTTTTGACCGAAACCCTAATTCTTGTTCTAAAATAAAAGTTACCTAAATTATTCCTTATAATATCAGCTATCTGCCAGTAAAAGTCTCGTTAAAATTGGTCCAACCGTTTCGGAGATTAGCCGAAACAAATAGACAAACAGACAGACAGACAAAAATTTTAAAAATTGTGTTTTTCTTATAAGTATCGTATATAATTTCACATGCATAGTATAAAGCTGTTATTTTGACATTACAAACAGACACTTCAATTTTATTTATCTGTATAGATGTTAATCCAGAGGAAGAACCGTTTAGAGGGTTATATTATAACCTAAAAACTTATACCTAAGCCAAACAAGTAAATAAAATTACATAGCAATAACGGATACAATAATTTTGAGAAAATACATGAAAAATGATACTTCAATGTTATTTAAGTACGCAAACGGAGGCCTAGGCAAAAAGGTTCTCCACATTAAAATGACGTTGCGTGTTAAACTCAGCAAGTACGGCATCGTAAAAACAAATTACCGATCCTTATTAAATGTGACGGGCGAGTGTGCCAGGAACAAACCTTGTGCTTCTAAAAGCTCTTAACTCCGCTATTTATCCGGTTTATTCGCGTACTGTCCATTACTGGAGGTATCACCTAAGTTTTTATTTCAAGGTCACATTTAATTACATGTTAACTCCTCTTATGTAACTCATAATGGAGTAGCTAAAGTTGATAATCTACACATGACGTGTATAATTAAAAAACATTGGCTAAATGCAAATTGGATTTGTGCATGGGGTATTCCGTACCACTACGCAGTGTATTTGTTTTAGGAGTACGTACTTACCAACAAAATAAGACTTTACATTGAAAATTGTTTAAACAAATGTGTCGTTGACCTAGTGACTAATACGTAGAGCGATTACTCAAGAGATCTTGGGTTCAATTCTTAATTCGGGCCACTTTTTGATATAATATTAGATTTTTGTTGTCAAAACGTTCTTAGCAACAACTCGGAGGTGGGAAGTCACTCTCGCGTGTAAGAGAGCATGTTGATCCCTTGCATGATCTCTCACTGGTAGGTCGAATTGTCCTCCCACTGGGCCATTACAATGAAAGGAGAGAGAGAGTATAGAGAAGTAGAGATCCCTTACTCTATTATCGTACTGACATTTTAGAAATTACAGACGTACGGAGTTAAATGAGTGCCACTGTCAGTAATACAAATCAAATACCGATAGTGACGACATGCATATACCTATTAACGTGTTTCTGATATAAATTCAGTTTCAAAATAATAATCATATAATACCTACAATTTTCACGTGTTTATTTAAAAAATTAAAATTATATAATACTTTCTTAGATTTACGCGAATATTTGACATTTAAATAAAACTATCTTTTCGGATTTTTTCGCGGATTTATTTTGATTTTTGGTTCCCGACATCAAATATTGTAAGGTACTTTGATGCCAATTTTCAAAATTTTGAATTCATTTTGTTATTTTGTGGGTAGGCTGTCTGTAACAACTGTATAATACCTTTGAGACATCTAACACCTCAGTCTCTCCCGTGACCATGATTGCTGTAAAGCAATCGAAACGTCGGGAACCAAAAATCAAAATAAATCCGCGAAAAAATCCGAAAAGATAGTTTTATTTAAATAATTAAAATTATAGTTAAATATGTAGGTTTCAAAAAATCTCTTACAAATATTTTATTTACAATCGAATTAGTTACTAAATTAAAGGTATAGATAAGAAAAATATACGTGTAGATAACAAATTGGCTCGTACAATATCGATAGTGTAATCTGCGGCCGGTTAGTTTGACTCCCCGTTTACTGAATCCATAAATTCCAATATCGTAAAATATTTCGTTTTACTATCGCTGTAAAATACTTGAATTATGGTCCATATGTTATAAATGCACTTTAGACTATATAACGGAAATAATGCACATTATGGATAAGTAATCTATTTTGTGACAAGAATATAAAGATTATGTTCAATCCCACGTATTAGAGTGACATTATGTAATGATTTGGAGGCTTGTATAATAAAATAATCTATAATAATATTGTAAAGAGGCAGAGTTTGTTTGTTTGCTTAATCGCGCTAATCTCAGGAACTGCTTATCCGATTTTAAAAATTCTTTTTGCCCTATATCTATTTGCACGTTTATTGAGCAAGATAATATGTTATATATAGTCTATCTATTTCATACTAACCGTTAAAACGTACCTAGGGACGAACCCGAGCGAAGCGAGGGTGAGCTGCTAGTAAAAATATAAAGTTTGTTTTATAATTATATATAGGAGTCTACGTATATGGTAAAACTAGCGACTCACCCTCGCTTCGCTCGGGTTCGTCCCTAGGTTGCTTCCCAAAACAAAATTAATTAATTAATTTGGTTTTAATTTTTCTCTGTGGGACCCTTTTGTTTTTTATAAAATAAAAGTAGCCTAAGTTACTCCTTATTACATCAGCTATCTGCCAGTGAAAGTCCCGTCAAAATCGGTACAGCCGTTTCAGAGATTAGCCGGAACAAACAGACAGACAGATAAAAATTGTAAAAAAATGTTGTTTTAGCATAGGGTAAGTCCGGGAGAGACGCCTAAAAAATTTAAAAATTAATTTAATTAATATTGCGTGATTCGGAATGCGTCCATAATACGTCAGTCGACAGTCAATGTCAGTGTGGAAGTTTCTACACAAAGACATATTACTTATAATTAATATTTTGATGTTAATTTGTAAAATAAGATAAGTTGGTTAACTTTTACGTTAGAATATAATCTTTGAGATAGTTTGCGGTAATTTTTTTCATTTAAATTGTTTCATAATGTAACATTGTGATCTTGTTTTGTTAACAATCACCATTTTCTATTGTAAATGCTTTACGGTGTGTTCAGAGTCGATAGGCATCTCTCCCGATCATTAGGGAGATGCCCAATGATATTTTGGGGTTAGATGCCCAGTATATTAATTGATTCCCCCACCCCAACGTGCGTTCACCTTGTCGTGGTGGGGAAGCTCATTAGCGTTCGGCAGTTCATCCGGACGCTTATTAAGGCAGTGGTAGCCAAGTGGTGACGCGCTCGCTTGGGAAAGCGAGAGAAGTGAGATCCCGGGTCTCGCACTTGTGATATTTTCGTGTGCGAATCATTTCAAACATGATTACCACTTGCCTTACGGTGAAAGAAAACATCGCGAGGAAACCTGCATATCTGAGAGAAGTTTTCGAAAGACATTATGAAGTCCGCCAACCCGCACTTGGCCAGCGTGATGGATTATGGCCTAATTCATATGGTTGCTCTTGGTACTTCTCTGACGGCAGAGTGGACCGCGGGAGCAACCTCACGGTTGCTTTAGTCTGCTTTGGTAGACCTGCCGTAGGGGTGCCCCGTGAAGACGGGGGAGGTTTTGCTGAGTTTTAGTGGGTAGTACTGGCTTTTCTAGCCGGTGAGTCCCACATAACCACCTGTACATCTACAGGTAGTATGTATAAATGCATAAAAAAAGGATATTTACGTCACTACGCAAAGTACGTCTGATTATGCACTAATTACTCATCCTATACCTATCCCTGACATCTATAGGCAACTAACCCACATGTCTGGGTGAGATGCCTATTTTCTATTATTTTTAAAAAACATTTTTTAATCTAGAATATATTGCACAATAGTTCCAAATTTAATCTGAATGGCATAAGTAAATATTGAATTAAAATAAACTATGCTTATTTTATGTAGTATCTTACACATATAATTAATATTGATCGTTTTTTAAAACCATAGGCAACTCTTCCAGACTTACCATATGTACCGTGTGTACGTACATCCATAATATACATACATTTAGTAAAAAGCGGTTATTTTGATATTACAAACAGACATTCCAATTTTATTTATCTGAATAGATGAAGTTTAACAACAAAAGTAAATTGAATTATATATTTGTGGATTTCAGAGATTAGAAAGATAATTAATTAGTTGTTTTCTCAACTTTATGTAGGTTATAAGAAAAAACATATTACCAAGAAATCCCGGCCTTAACAATGAAACGACGAAACCTATCGGATACTTGAAAAGTAATTAAAACTCTTCAAACTTCATCACTTTAGATTTCACATTAAAGAAATTCACTTTTTGGGAGCACAAAATTTTTTCTCACAATTTATTATTCAATACTCAATATTGACTTCTACATTTGATTTATTTTTATAAAATATTTGAAAAGAGATTAATTGTAGTATAGTTTGAAATTTATAATTGGAAACCATTCAGAAACAAATAAGATCTGCTATGATGTTTATTAAACATATAATTTAGATTAATTTGCAATAGAATTAAGCTTGAATTGGGTTCATAACATTATAGTAATTATTCTATTATAATGATGAATAGAATTTAAGATTGAAATTACGGTGTAACTAACGAATTTTTGGCCCATTGCTCTGCTCTATTCTCGTTGTAACTATAACCTTCCTAAATAAATAACAATCTAAAAATGTTAAACCAATTTTTTTCAATCTGATTAATAGGTATGAAGATAAACGCCTTCAAGCAAACAAAAAAAAAACAAAATCTTTCTATTAAACAAAAGCTTATAATTAGCATCTAGATTAAAGGTTTTTTTTATTTATATTTAATTTTTAATCCAATATTGTACAAGTTTAAAATAATGTAGTAAATTAAAAATAATCATGTCCACTATGTATAAGCCACAGTCGAACATTAAAAATAAAAATAAAATAGTTATCACACAATTTAGTGCGTAACTAGAAGAATATAAAAGGGCATCCTGCTAGCGGTATTTCAGGAGCCACGGAGTAGTTCCATATCTTCCCTCACGATCCTCCCTTATTTACAAACTTGACCCACCCACGAACAGTTACGAGCAATTTTATTCTGTGAAAATGAGGTTGCTACTGCGAGCTACACGTTTTTGCCATCAACGAATTCGTAAAAGTGTAATGATATAAAGATTTTAAAAAGTTTGTGAGTCTTTTATTTCATAACTATCAAAACCCCCGTCATGTGGGTCTTTTATATTATAATAAAAAAGAAAGTCAATTTAATCATTTTATTTTACGCACGTCGAAATTTTTGCAATAAGAATTTTTAATGAACTTCATCTTGTCTAAAGTTTTTTTTCCTAAATAGCAAACCTCAAGAAATCAAGCTACTTATGCAGAACTAAATAGACTTAAGTATGACCGAAACAAACGTTTGTCAGACAAACATAAGTTAACCTATACCAAGAATGGTATACAAAATCTTTTGCAAAGCAAGTAATTAGAGGGACTACCTCGTACAATCTTTTGCTACGTCAAATATTTGAGTATAAACATTGTTGTTTTGTATAGCACACAATTAATTTACAAATTACATATGTATGTACATACTCGTATGTCAATGAAGAAAATTTTTATCCAAAAACATTTTAAAATTTTCAACATTGATCAAGATTTCTTTAAGAGAATTAACTTTGAAATTGCATTTATATCTAATACGGGAACCGAAACTGCAAATAAACTTTCAAACAAAATAAAGCAAATAGTAAAAATTTACCACAAACAAGTTCAACAACAGCTCTGACGACATTCAAGTTATACAAAGCATGAAACTAGTTGTACTCCGTTCGCTTAACAAATTTATTCAACAACTTAATAAGTACCATTAAAATAAGCGATAGTACGTTTAACAAAGGATAATTGCTATTTTTGGGTAGCAAAAAAGAGAGTACCGACGCTTATCTAAATTGCTGAGGCAAAGTTACCCGTCTTAAAAGTTGTGGGCACAATCCGGTGACCCAGAAACACGGGACACCAACGCCAAGTTTTTCAATAAGTGCTTTTAAAGACTTTATATAAAATTCGTTTTAACTATGTGAACAAGTCACGATTTCGGCTTGACAATTTACTATGTTCTTTTAAAAGACTTATCAAAACCATAATATTTTTTTTATAAATGCGATGCGTACGGTAAATAATATAATATAATCTTATTCCAATCTTGGTCTAATTATACGTTAGCCCAAAATTTTAAACAATGCTAATTAAAACCACTAATACATAACATATATGAGTACAAGTTCAATACTACTAATTGACTCTATTCCGGTTAAAAATAATATATAATATGTATAAAACAAATATATTTCATTATGAATTAACTTACAGCCTTGCACATAAATAAAAAACGTGAAAAAGATAGCTGTTTTACATACACACGATTTACTTCATACGCGTGTAAATTACTACCTGTAAAAATTAGAGGGCGATATTTTAATACTCCAAAGGCCCGAGCCAGACAGAATACATACAAAAGCAATAGAAGTTATATGATTACATTACTTCTTTTACAAAACTACATCTTTTGAATCGGTTTATTTCATGAAAGTAGTATAAAAATATTAAAAAATGCCTCTACAGTTATATAGCACATAGGTAATGTATTAATTTATTTATGTTATAAACCTCATACTTAATTCACAATCAATGCATATATTTGCAGTAAACCACAGCCGTCATAGGTGACAACTAGCCACTATAATAAGGTTACATGATATGTTTAATATTAACCTAATTATTTTGATATTACTATTGATGTATATACGAGTATACTGCGTTTAGTACAGACATTGTAAATATTATATGATTTAGAAACCAAAGCGTAAAGTAAAATTCGATTGGAGACTTTAGTAAACCTATAAAGTTTGTTAACTCGTTCCTTCTTCTTACAACAAAACTTTGTGTTCCGGATGTTGGTGCAACTACTTTTTGTCCTTTTTTTACAATACACCTGCATATATACTGATGGTTGTGTGGAACTCACTGGCTAGAAGAGCCAGTACTACTCAGTAAAACCAAATAGAATCTTTCCCGTCTTAATGGGACATCGCAGGATCTATTACGAGCCAAACCAAGAAGTCCTGACAGCTAGCCTTCCAAAACACATAAACCATGGGGAGGTTCTTACAGTCCACTCAGTCCCGCATGGTACTGCCCACCGAGGTGAGACGCCTCTCGAGCGCGTTTTACGTCCCGGCTAGATAGTCGGATCCTAACATATTATATTAGATCTTAAAAAATAACTTCGTTTCAACTTTATAAATAGTACTAGTACCACTGTAGTGGAGCAGATCTCGTATATTTTAATTAAAAATTTTTGTACATTCATATTCATGAACTGTACAGTAGCTTTATGAACAAAAATACATAAATAAATTTATTTTTGCCATGCAAATATTTTTTATACATCGTTATATCAATAATGAAGATATTTTTTGTCATTATATTATTTAAGTTTCAAGATCATCATTTTACATCTACTTCGTCGTCCTTAAAACAGAAGTATGTTAACACTCCAGCGCCTAATAAAATATTTTACACTTCCCACATTAACCTAAATACGGATATATCTTTACTCGAAGTGCTCGAAAACTTTTATCAAACTCCCCCCGTCTCCCGTGACGCCCTCATCAGAGAAACTTTGCAATAAACGCATAAGTACAAAATGTTATAACACTTCTTGACGTCGCGTCGTACCCAATTTTAGCGTACGCTTGATATCTTTTCATGCTATGTAGACATATATTAGTAATTCGTAAGAATCTATATTATTTATTTTTAAGCATAAACTGAAGAGTCATCTTATATTTAAGATTTTATAAAAATAAAATAAATACGAGATTAACATTTGTATATTAATAAAAGCGTTTAAACAATTTAAAATTGTTCTATATTAATTATTTCTCATACGAACGTCAATCTACTATGAATATACTACACTACGTTCATCAATATATTATGTACGTATACCTATAAAAGGCTTTGTCCTGACTGACTGATGAATCAACGCACAGCCGATACCGCTGGTCGTAGAAACATGAAATTAGGAGAACGTATTCCTTATATGTAGGCATCCGATGAGAAAGGATATTTTGAAATTCATCCACTAAGGGGATAAAATAGGGGATGGAATATTGTATGAAACTCTGCCATTCTTAATGTGTATGGAAACGGAAACACGGAAAGTGGTATTTAACTTTGAAATAAAAAATAAAACCATACGTATATCAGATTTTTTCGAAATTTATCTCATAAGGGGGTAAAATAGGGAATGAAAATTTGTTTGAAACTATGTAATTTTTTTATGTGAAATGCATGGAAAATAGTATGTTCTTTTAAAATAAAAATTAAACATACGTATGTACTATGTCTGTTGGATTATTTATAATTTATAACTTAAAGGGATAAAACAGCGTAGTAATGTTTATAAGGAAAAAAAATATCATCAGAATTACTTGAGACTTGGTATTAATAATCTTTAATTCAATTGAATAAACACTAAACTCTGTAGTTTTTAGTGTGAAATGCACAGAAAGTGATATTTAATTTTAAAATATAAAATGAAACATACTACGTACTAGGTATATTTGATATTTTTTTATTTATTCCTTAAAGGGGTAAAAGAGGGTGGTAATGTTGTTTATATGGGGAAAAAAATGCTAATGATTAGAATTATTTGAAACTTAGTTTTTTTAGTCCAAGCGAGCGTAGCCGCAGGCAGAAAGCTATGACAAAATATAAGAATGGCACTTAATATATTATGTTACTTAGAAAAGAGGGGAAGAAGAGAGACTAGAGACATAAAATTTATTTCAAGTTTACAGAACTAAAATAGCGTAAATAACAGCCTGTTAGTATGTAAGTTAAAAAGCCCACATTAACTAAATTACATGATCCTAAAGTCGTAAACTTTGTATGTGAATTGCCATTGTTCTTTCTTTCTCTAACTTTGAAAAGATGGAGTAAAAAAATGTGCAATACTTTAAACGAATATTAATTTACCGAATATACATACTTTAAATATCTCTTATGATACTGGACATTTTGAATTACGATCGCTAAAATTTTTCGTCGTTTGATCGTTAAAATTTGTTCTCCATAATTCTCCAATAATATAAATCCATAGTTCTCTTTAAGGAATTAAACGATACGCGAACTTATTTTTGCAAATAATAAAGTGTGTATTGTAAAACTTCGGAAAGGTCAAGGAGAATATTAATTTAAAAAACTAAAAAAACACGGTTTTCTAGCAAATGAAACTAAAAAATCAAAAAAAGGTTATAGTTTAAAAACACGTTTTAATGATAAACCGAACTATATAGAAAAAAATATTCTTTAGTATAAGAATAAAGTGATTGACGAGAAAGTTAATGTACTTGTGAAAAAAGCGTGGGCAGCTTTGTATAATATATTTATACCAACTCTACTTTTAAAAATCGTGTACTTTTAGATATCGAGCACCCCATGCTTTTTTCACAATAGCATTAATTTCCTCGTTAATCACTTACTATTTTAGTTCGGTTCATTATTAAAGCGTGTTTTTGTTAGTTTTGTTGTACTGTAATTTATTGTTTGAATTTTACATCCTATTTAATCTTTTCTTTATTTTCGAAATATTCCAAACATAACACAAAAATTAAATCGGATATATATTTGCATACACTGTTTTTTTGTAAAATATTTTTACATCAGCATTACTCTAAGAGATCTTCAAATAGAAAAGCTTGATAGATAATATATATTTTCTACGCAGCAAAATACGATGCACGATTGGTTAAAAGTGGACGACCGGTTGCTGAACTTTATAAAACACATAAATTATCCAATGCTTAACTTGAAATTATTTTATTAGAGTACGAAGACCATTTAAAGTCATCTGTCATGCGCCTGATCTCTCCCCAGTCGTGTCGAATTGTCCTCCCATCAGAATTTAAGTGTGAAAGGAATAGAGTGTGCATGCATGCATGATTGTATTATAAAAATATGCATTTTTTTAAATTTCCTAACCAACCCAAGACAATAAAGAGTAACCGTTCTGTGAGATAGGCTTCCCAAAGTAACCGTTTCGGAGTACTAAATAAAAGTTAGGGCTTTAATTAGTTTCTACTACTTTATCGCAACAACGCAGCAACTGATCGGGATTATAGGTTCCTTTTTATCACAGTACAATAACTGTTTTTCGTAAAATGTATCAATTAATATAAATCTCTTGCAAAAAGTTACCTTTATCACTCTACCTTAAAAATAACCTTGGTATAAAACAGTGCCAAAATCAAGAATGTTAGTAAACAATAAATATCGCTAATAAACCGTGTATATTTAAAAAAAATGTATTCGTTTTTGCATTATAAGCATTATATTATTTAGTTATTACCAATGATAAATATTTTGAGAGGAATGAGATACTCGAAAGAGAAGTTAACTACCTAGGGAATTCAACAGAACCATGTTATTCGATTGTGTCGGTTTTTTTGTTATTTTTTATTTATTTTTTTAATAAAAGTAATTTGTGCTATCCGAAGATCATATCATCATTACATCCATTTTATAGAGGATAAAAATATAAGAGCAAAACTTTGTACTATGGTGATGTTATAGATTTTAGGAATGTCTTCAAAAGTCTTAAATGAGCGATTGGCGTGGAATTTTATCCTTGAGATTAGGCAAATCTCAGATTATACTGAAAAATCTTACAAGTTGAGTTCGAAAATTTTACAGTAAGAAACTTTTTGAATAATTTTAGTATATAGATAGCTAAACGCCATTCTTACGCATCATTCTTAATCGAATATAACCTTCATTTAAGTTCAAGTTTATTTTCCAATAAGTTAAATTCTCAAGTGAATGAATGAAATTGAATGAAAATTACCGTTTGAAATAGCTAAACTTTATTCCAATCGTCCAATTTTTCAATTAACTCTTCCTTAGATAACTGGAATCCTATGTTTTACCCGCTTTTTGAATAAAGCAACAGTCATATTTAGTAAAAATAAATAAGAATATGGAATTAAAAACAAAGAAAGCTGAATACAATTATATATTGTAATATTATAAATCGAAAATTTGTGAATAAGTGTATACGAGTATATGTTAATTTTGCACACAGTAACTGCTTATAAGATTTTAATAATATTTTGAATGTAGATAATTTATGTTTTGTCCAAGAAAGAGATTTTATATAAGTTATATATATTTAAAAGTTAATATAGACACGTTTATTACGAGCCGATCGCAACAAAGCCTTCGCAAATTATTTCTAAAAACCTTACAAAATATTAAATTAAATTCCTCTAAAATTAATTTATGCTTAAACTCTTTAGAACACTCTTTTAAGCATTATTAAAATGCCATGTTAAATTCCTTTTAGGAAATTCCACGTATTAAAAACTAACACTTGTGCTTCGTGATAAGAACTTTATTTTAAAGAAAGCTGTGTAATTTTCTAAAAACTTCAAATGGAAACGTACATCTTAATTTATTTTAAAAAGACAAAATTAGTCAACTTGTAAGAAGTAATTGGTACAACATGCAAATGGGCACTCGTGGGAATGTCAGGCCACGGTCAACGAACATAAGCGATTTTCAATGTAAATGAGACGCCTGCTTGAAATTTATCTTTAGTCCTCGTGGAAACTCTACTGTTTCCTTTTACCCTCAGATTTAAGGAAATTGACGTTTGCCGACTTAACAGCTCTCGTGTGTAAGCTATCTAATGTTATTAGAGTTATTTGATTAATGTTTTCAAAATATTTTCTATAATAAGTAGTTCTATTAGTTGCAATCGTGTAAATTTTACTTTAAACACTATCAATAAACTTCCATATATATATTAAGATTATATGTACTAGCCCGCGCGGTATTCTCCTTTAACAGAATAAAAAGCAGCTTATTTTTCTCTAATAACACTGTTTAATGGTGTAGTTGTTTGTAAGATTTTTTATTGAAATGCAGTTGAAACTAAAATGATAACTTTAAGGAGGCATTAAAATACTGCTTAATTTTATTTCAACTAGTTAAATAAATCCTCTTATGCATTCACAGTCTCTCCGTGTATAATATATATATGAATACTTAAATAATATAAATCTTGTGACTTTGTTTGTTTACTCTAACTCTACACTAAGAATCTTAGGAGCGGATAAATAAAATTGAAGTGTCTGTTTGTAAAGTCGAAATAACATCTTTTTACTAAATGAATATGAAAGTATATACAGTACCATAAAAAAAAAAAGAAAAAAAAAACCATTTTTAAAATTTTTATCTATCTGTCTGCCTGTCTGTATGTCTGTTTGTTCCGGCTAATATCACAAACGGCTAAACCGATTTTGACGGGTCTTTCAATGATAGATAACTGATGTTATAAGGAGTAACTTAGGTTACTTTTATTTAAATCCAAGAAATTGTAAGCAAAATCCGCGTACATAGGGATGCGCCCGAGCGAGGCGAAGGTAAGTCACTAGTTATATTATATAAATAAACTTCGGTAAACTTTTGTAAAAAACTCTTATTTAGTACTAGCGACTTGCCCTCGCTTTGCTCGGGTGCGTCCCTAGGTACGTTTTAATTTTTTTCAGAACCCTAAAAAACTCTAATTCTTTTTCTAAAATAAAAATAGCCTAAATTACTCCTTATAATATCAGCTATCTGCCAGTGAAAGTTCCATTAAAATTGGTCCAGCCGTTTCGGAGATTAGCCGGAACAAACAGACAGACAGACAAAACCTTTAAAAATTGAGTTTTTCTTATAAGTACCGTATATAATTCCATATGCATTTAGTATAAAGCTGATATTACAAAATGACACTTCAATTTTATTTATCTGTAGAGATAAAATGTATGTCAATGCAATATTACCCTTATTAATATAATACTGGGATAGACGTAGAATATTATCTTACATAAACAGAGTAAACTACAAATGCTGGCGTTATAAATATAAACAAATTTAGAAGTAGGTGACATAAGACTGTATTCATGGTTGCGGTGCAAGTTGGCAGGCAATAAACCTAGCCATTGTGAGCATAATATGCTCTATTGTCTTATTTCACGAGTGGCGCGAGTCCGAGATTGGTATAAATAATGCAAGGACGCTGCCAGAGGAC
Source organism: Fabriciana adippe (assembly GCA_905404265.1). Taxonomy (NCBI): domain Eukaryota; kingdom Metazoa; phylum Arthropoda; class Insecta; order Lepidoptera; family Nymphalidae; genus Fabriciana; species Fabriciana adippe. The sequence continues at coordinate 10,915,691 of FR989991.1, forward strand.
GAAAGTTATCGCGCCACGTAAATTCGTCATTTGCTCCCGACTCGTGTAACTGACACTATTGTTGTTTATTTACTTGGCGAATTCTGTGCACTATTTTAATTCATATTTACTGAACGTCATTGAGAATATATTTTTGCAATGGCTAACGTTATTTATTATAACCACCACCACCACCAATTATAGGTATAGTTTACCATGGAACCAAATGGTGCTGTGTGTTAATATCCCATATTTATTTATTTATTTAAAAATATTTAAATCTAGGTTAGTAGGATTGTCCATTTTTTTTTTTGGTATAGGCACCGTTACTCTCTCATAGATAAGATAGGCATTGCTGAGATAAAAACTAACCTATCCATTCAACTGCAATATAAAATTGATTTGTTTAGTATATATTTTCACGTGCTTTATTTACCTAGGAAAAACTTTAAACTTTTACACTTATCTTAAAAATGCAATTAATTCATTGTTTTAAATATATTCTATAATATTAGTATAACTAATAAGTTTTAAAATTATTAGTAGGTACTTTGTAACAAAAATGTATTAACATGCGATAAAACCCTACTTTAATACGTAGTTCATGTCGCATGCAATGTGCCGTCCTCCAATTACGTAGCAGTAACGTGACATAAAAAAAAACAACCCTCATGGTTCGCAAAATAAACTTCAAATATAAAACATTAACCAGAACATAAAACTAAAACGCTTATCCATTTTCACGTTCATCACAGTGAAATATTTTTATTTATAAAATAATTTAAAGCAAGAGCACATATTTTAGCGAGAGCGTGTAAACGAAAGTTTCCAGCCATTATATCACTCGACTGTCATTTCCGTAACCAGCACACACTATGAGAAGCTCGGAAACTTAAATCGCGACAATTTCCATTTATATGTTTGTCATAAGCAGTGTCCCGTGGCTTTGTCTTGTATTATACAATATTCTTGGAACTTGTTTTATCGCTGTGTCCGAAACTTTCTTGATTACTTTGCTTTGCTCTTTGAATTAATTCCGAGCAATTGACTCTGGGAATTGGTGCCAGTTTATGATATTCGTACTGCAGTACATATAAACAATCTCGTTTGACGCAAAGGAAAATTAATACTTAATGTGTCTGAAGTCTCACAAATACCTAGATAAAACATATTTCGTGTAGTAAGTCATCTCAATAAATAAGTTCTATCGATTGCGAGTTCTCGTTCCATACCTAGATTCTAGAATATCATATTTCATATTATCGCTTATGAGAATAAAAGAAAAATCACGATCTAATTTCTGTTTTTTTCAAAAATAATTTAAAATACGTTGGTACTATCGAAAAAATACGTATATAATATAAATAATAATAATAATAAAATAATATAAATGTATGTGCGTCTGTTTGTTACTCCTTCAGGCTGAAATGAATGATATTTCGATAGTGTGTACATACATGTATGTATATGTATATATGCATAAAATACTAACAACTTATCCTCGCTTACTTACGAAAGTTTGTATGTGCGTGTTTCTGTGTGTGCTTGTGTGCGTGTGGTTGTGTGCTTGTGTTTGTGTATATTAGTAATAAAACAACTTACGTTGTTTTACTACTAATTCACAAAATATATGTACATACATATAATAGACATTCTGTAACAGCAAAACGATTTGCTACTACTAATCATCTACATTAGATATAGCGGAAATAAGATAATCTACACATATGAGCTCACGACCTCTCTATGTATGTCAACTTTTATCAAAAGCATAAAATCGATTGCAACATAACCTACAGACTATTAAACGCAAACAGGTAACACATTAGCTTAATCGACTCGTTAGCATGCTCGCAATTAATCTGATCAAAATGATAACTTAGTATAGTTCAAAGGTAGGCGGTTTATTTATGTGAATAGTCATGATATAGAACTAAATTTTCCATATCTTACGCATCTACATACATACATACTTCCATACTAATATACAAATATAAAAGTGTGTTTTTTTGTTTGTTTGCCCTTCTTTTACGTCGGAATAGAGCGAAGGATTGATGTGATCTTATATAGAGGTATTTAGAACATTAGAATGTGACATTATCTAATTAAAATAACATAAAAATATTTTATTTAAATTCATTAGTAAAATACATAACATACCTGAACTAAACTAGATGAGCTCTGCTGCATTTTAAAAACGCGCTGACTAAAAGTATATAATTATTTTGTACAAAAAGATAAGCCTACTTAATATAATAAATGTAAAAGACACTTAAGGTCTTAATACTTCGGAGAAATCTTTTTCCTACGATTTTTTTTTTTGAAAATAATTATCGTTATCACTCGTGCTCAATCCTTATGCTGTTATATAATTTGAAATTCAGCTTAGTCATTTGTGAAGAGGGTCGGTTAAACAAACTTTTTCAAAAGTTTTTTTTGTATTTTTATTATGTAGAAATTGCCAAATTATGAATTAATAATTAGGTAGCTTAGGTAGGTTAGCTTAGCTAATTTAATTCTAGAAAATTATGTACCGCAATGAAAATATCCAGACAGACATTAAGGTGGCAATACTTGAAGCAAATACTAGCTCTCTCACACATGCTCGCTAAACCACTGTGGAGAAGGCAGGTCTGGAATAAAGCTTTCAGCATAGTTATCGGACTCAACATACTCTGCTACGATGTCATGGCCGTCGATTAACATCATATTATTCCATACTTCTGTGAGAACTTCTCCAGCCTTCTGAATACAACAAAAGAACGGGGAACGACGAAGTTCAACGAAAAAATAAATACCTCCCCCCTTGTGATGTGTCGTGATTTTTTCCGAACCCTCTCCCCCCCTTTCGAGCCTCACGTGATTGATGGACGATCCCTTATTTACGAGGCAATATATGTAACGGTCGCATTAGAATTTTTGAAAGAAAGAGCTTCTGCAAATTTTATTAACATAGAAATGACAAAGTCTACGCCAATGTTGGGTATTTAGAACCATGACATTTTGATAGACAAACATACTTTATTATTAATAATATAAATAATAAATAAAATATTGAGGATTGTGTAGAAGTTATTATTTGATCTATATAATATTTCACAAAATAAAAAAAAGGGCAAGTTACATAATATTACACATGTAACTTACATTATAATTTAGAACATTTGTTCGAATTGCGCCACAAACTTCTCTTTTGTGAAGGAAGTTTCACATAACAGTTATCCGGGGCTTTTTCTAAGTACTAACGTTACTGCAGGAAATTAACATACAAATAGTAGGAAACCTGCAACTAGAGGAGCTTATACTCCGATGTCACGTGAGTTAGAAATAATGCATCGCAGACGTTGCAGTTACTACCTACACGGTACACATCACTGAGATCACAGAGGGTAGTAACTTTAAACGTAACTGTTGCTTTAGTCAAAATATTCCAAAAGCTTTAACACAAAATGCTGAAATGGAGCGATGACATTATTTTAAACTTAAAAATCATTTTATATATGGTATAACATATTATATTTTATAAATAGATCGTAATGAATAAAAATATTCTCGCCCATCTCTTTGCTAAACCGATTTTAAGGAGACTTTCACTGTCGGGTAGAAAATTTTTCATTACATATTATACTTATAGGCTATATGGACTTTTACATAAATTAATAATGTGCTTATAATAAATGTATTATCAGAATATCAGCCCACCATAATCTTTTCCGTCGATTAAACATAAAGTACCTGAATGACCGAGCTTCGCTCGGAGTTCTTTTTTGCTGTATATTATTTTTTAGATAAAAAGAAAACCAAAAAACTTTAATAAATACAAAAAAAAAAAAACAAAAATAAAAACTTTTTATCCGACCGGGATTCGAACACGGACACCTGTGATTGTCCATATTACACCCGGGCCGCTTAACCACATTGCTTATACCCGAACGTAAGAAATTATCGACCATATTTTGCGCGAAATAATTCGAAAGAAAACCGCATGAAAACTCGAAAACACGCGTTTTCCCAGACATAAGACTAATCTAGATCGATTTTTCGTCCCCGAAAACCTCCACATACTAAATTTCTGCGAAATCGTTAGAGCCGTTTCCGAGATCGCCGGTATAAATAAATAAATAAATAAATAGACATGAATTACTCGTTTTAATATATTAGATAAATAGATTAGATAAATTCTTATGAAAAACTAAAAAAACGAAAAAATGATGAAAATTATGGTGTTACAAACATTTTAAAATTGTACAATTAAGTGTTATAACAAACTGTGAGTGCTTGAACTGTATACGAGAAGTGGCTATTGAATAACGAGACCGACGCTTTTATATACCTATATATTTCCTTATTATCATCTATACTAATATTATAAAGAGACCTCAAGAACCGATTTTAAAAATTCTTTTTGCATTAAATAGTCCGTTTATTGAGGAAGGCTATAGGCTATATATCATCATGCTACCAAGGGAGGAGAGCAGTAATCATAAATATCAAAAAATCGGGCAGACTTCCATATACCATTGTAAAGAAGAGTTTGTTTTTTTGTACTTTGAACGCGGGCGAAGCCGCAGGTTTTGCTAGTCTTTAATAAACATCTTTCCTTTATCTCTACCACGCTCAATGCTCGTTTTCCATGATTCGAAACAGTACTCTAAGATATTTTATGTCATCTCCGCTTTCTCTTTCATAACTTCGACGTACTAAAATGTGTTACTTTTGAAGCAGATTTTCTCTTAATAGATAGATAGAAGTCGCACGACACAAAGTCTAACGAACGAGGCCTAACACTAGAATGCTGTACGTGGCTAGAAACCTCTGGACAGACAATGTGGAATGAGCCGTTGCCAAGACAATCTTGATGGTTAAACCATCTCTTTTATTTATTTACCTATCAAAGTAATGAACATTTTATTAATATTTGTATTCTGTTTTGAATTATCTATATGTACATAAAAGGCAAAAGTGATTGTCTGATGTATCAACGCACAGGCCAAACCCTTAAGGCCAGAAAATGGAATTTTCGCACATGTATTCTTCATATAACGAATAAGGAAGGATTTTTGATAATTCAACTCCCAAGGGGGTGAAATAGGGGATCAAAGTTTGTATGAAACTTTTTATTCCTTGGACATATTTGCATGCGTAATTTTCGTAGTTTGATCACGAGCGAAGCCGCGGGTTCTGCTAGTTATACATATATTATTTTAAAATGTTGTTTGGTTTCAGTTTAGTTCTATAATCCTTTGTCTATATTATTCCTTTGTCTGAGATTGTACATTAATATACCATCAAAATGAAAATTTCTAAATTTGCTAGGTCATAGACCTTTACTTAAGCATTACTGTGATAAAATATATTATAATGATAGTCCCATTCTGTCATCTGAATCTTTGTAGGCTTAGAATCGCAAAGTAATAGCGGTTTCAAGGCATCCTATTACATGATTCTCTAGAGACGGCGGACTTAACTATTGCTATTTAATAAAACAGATTAAAAAATATAATAAAATAATATAATGGTTTTTTTTTTCAATTTTATTTAAAAACAAAGACCTGACTTGTATCAATGAATTTTCTTCTGGTACGAAATGTTAGTTTTAGTTAACTTACCAAAAAAATATAATCCTTCTGTAAGCAACCCATATTTTATTGCACTCTTGATAATAATATCAATATTTTGTTATAAAGCAATTTAAACACTTTATTTTACGCATTTTATAAATTTATATCGGCTGCATAAACTCTTCTTGTTAAAAGTTGGATCTCTGTGAAGTGTCCTTATTAAAGTTTTGTTATATTCTGTTCTTATTTTCTTTTATTTTTTATAAAAAAAACATCAAGACGACGTCTAAATGAAATATTGTACTTTTTAATATTATTTTTATTATTAAACAAATTACATCTTTTTTTTCTTATTGTTCCGTAGCAAAAAGGCAAAAACGAAAGCCTTATAATTTTGTAACGTCCGCGTGTAATTTGGTATTTACTAGTATATATTATGTAGATATCTCATAACAACATGAACAGTCAATTCTGCAACCAAATTATGAAATAAAAAATAGAGGTGGTGCTCCATACATGTAACTAGAAGAAGTAAAAATTGTTGTCACATAAGCATGTGGTATACCCCACCCCTCTGAACAGCTCTTTAAAGCTGAGATAGATTTTTCTAAGTCTTTATTTTTATCCAAGCCAGTATACACATATGTTATTATTCTACAAATCATATTTTCTTCTCTTTCGAAGATATCAACGACAGCGAAGGAGCAGCATACTTAGCGAAATTTAAATATCCTGGTTAAGCCGTCTGATTTGGCCGTGGAGAGTCTGTCTATAACAGACATTAAAGTACTAAATTTAAAGAAAACAGACACACAAAATGATACTTAATATTATTTTATGCTTAAGCAATTTCTACATTATGGCTCCAGACACTTAAGGTTCGAATAATTGTAGCTTGATAAAATATTACAAAGGGATTTCTACGAAGCCAAGAAACGCACTGGAAGTAGGCCCACCTCGGTGGGCGGTGTGCCATGCGGGTGGCTGGTACTTCTCTGATAACAGAGTGGACCGTTGGAGCAATCCCATGAAGGTTTTGGTCTGCTTCAGCAGATTTGCCGTCGGGGCGTCCTAGTTGAGTGTGTAAGCGATCCTGCGACACCCCATTAAGACGGGGGAACTTTGGTTGGGTTTCAGTGGGTAGTACTGGCTTTGCCGGTGATTCCTACACTTCGTGCTTAAATGCATTTTCCAACGTTGTAAAAAAGACGTTAAAAGGTAACAAATCAAATTACTTTTATCTTTTATTTATACTATATAATAAACAAAACTAGAGAGTACCTCTGTAATTTCCCGATATAGAGAGAAAAAATGTCAACATTATTGGCGCTTTAGTATCGTAACATTCTCCGGAAAGCCAATAGTTAGAAAAGGATATGAGATATTTTTCATTCATCGAAACAAAAACATGTTCCTCAGGATAAAGTATAGAACTGCTTGAATTAAATAGAGTATTTTACTTAAAATATTTTTTTATTTATTTAAATTTTATTATACAATAAAATTTAAAGAAATAAAAAAAATATAGAGTATACACTCTCAAAATAAGATGATTTCGTTTGTCGCAAGATTTACTGTTCTAAATCAATAGATCGTAATGTTAAAGTAAAATTTCTAATGAAAAAAAAAACCTACAACACTTTATTGTCGGAAAAATATCGTAAAAGTTATTTCGTTTCTAAAATAAGACTTAGAATAACATTGTTCTTAAATAATACTTTTATTTCAACCTCATTCGCTACAGAAGTTTAATTAAGAACTGGATTCGTTGATTAAATTCTTTTTAATTAAATTCTTTTCTTTGAACGTTACCTGCTTACAAAATTGTGACATTCAGATACATACATAAACATTATATTAGCCAAATTACAATTGAGCCATAAAAAGCCAAAAGATGGCAAATAAAATGATTTCAGACTAAATATAGGATAGATAAAAAAATACTAAAAGCTTAGTATATCATTCGTAAAAGCTAATTTACTTTGTTATACTCCACCGTTCTAATATAACGACTGTTACAATATACTTTTTCGGTATAAGAATAAGCTCAGCGAGCAACTCAGACATTCATTCATGACTTCTAAAAGTGCCTTACTATAAACATAAAGAAAAGTAACGACCACCTTTCACATTCGAGGAACAAATACTTCCTAACCTTTTAAATGTAATTTATTGAAAGGTGTTTTAAGAGGTTTGTGGAAAAGTGTTTTTATTATGACTATAGTTTATGATTCCCAGCGTGGCTGTTGCAAACAAAAAAACTTACAAAGGTCTTTTGCTACGAAATGACGTCATTATACTCTTCAGTATCCGTTTTACGTGCGACAGCTCGTAATCTATTCTATACAATCGTAATGGAAAAAAATATTCTTTAAAGCAAAAATATAAGTACTTTTTACGTTAAAAAACTACAGCGAGTCTCATATAGTCTGACATATAGTTTTTACTTACACCAATTGACCGAATTACACCTCTTTACATTATTTTGCAATGGATTTAATATTTAAATATGTACTGTAAGCAAGCTGTAGTTGTTTCAATTTTATTTTATTACTAGAGACTCACCCTCGCTTCGCTTCGGGTTCGTCTCTAGACAAAAACAACTATCCCACGGGAACCGTACATTTTTCCGGGATGATATATAGCCTAAAGCCTTCCTCGATAAATGGACTATCCAACACAAAAAGACTTTTTCAATTCCATCCAGTAGTTCCACAGATTATCGCGTTCAACCAAACAAACAAACAAACAAACTCTTCATCTTTATAATATTAGTATGGATAACCTTAAGCCTCGTTCGATCATATAAATGGAATATATATATATATATATATATATATATATATATATATATATATATATATATATATATATATATATATATATGTCATTCAATTTGTTATGTTTGTTTTAAGGTTCTCATTACATAGCACATACTCGTATATAAACGTTTATATATAAGTCAGTATGTTAACCTAACTGCTATGAAATTTTAGTAAGTTGTTGTAGATACGTCTGCATCTGTTAGAAATAATAAAGACAAGATATACGCTAGCGGTAAGGACATACTGGCGCTGTTTTACCTGTACAGTCAAACTGCACAGGTCAGGCCTTTTCTAAGCTAAAGGAAACTGTATAGTAGACAGCTACATACGCCCCAATATACCTGGGTAGTTTATCTGAACAACCAAAACTGTGCACTTGCGCAGTCAACCCTAGCGTGTATGGCCACCATTATTGTATGATACGTGACACTCGGGTTGTATTGTATAATTTGAGTTTCATTAATCGCAATACAACAAGAACAACAAGTTAGAAATTTAAATGTACCTACGTACACTTGGTATTGGTGGTATTCCAGTGGCACGCACATGCTTGGGAAACCGAGTGAACCGGGTTCAAAACCCCGGGTCCCGCACTTCTGCTATTTTCATCTGCGAATCAGGGTCAACATAACGTGACTTACGATGAAAGAAAACATCGTGAGGAATATCATGTCTGAGAGAGACTAGCAAGTTATCGAAAGGCCTATGAAGTCCGCCAACCCGCACTTGGCCAGCGTGGTGGACAATGGCCTGATCCAAGGTTGACCCGTACCCAGCAGTAAAAAGTAAAAAATGTGATATACAGTTATTTATTTTGCACACATATATTTAACTTAACACCTTACACAGTACAGTTAAGCCATCTAAAACAACTGTTTCAATAAAAAGTTTTACCTCATAACGTTTTACGATTAAACGAATAAAACGAACAATGAAACATTTTCAAAGAATTGATTACCCAATAATTGATGCGCAAAATGTGGTGGATTCGAAGTAACGAGGCGTCAATCTACATCAATACTCTCGGCACGGCCCGATAGACATCAAATACTGATTACGATTAAATTGCTATTGGTGATACAGACTAATCCAATGCCTAACCATATGGCAATGCCGAGTTTCACACCTCTAAGACATCACAGACAGACATTATCTACAGGCAAACGTTAAAAGCAAGTATTTATTTCATACTTCAATTTCTTCTTAGCATTAGTAAAATTAAATATATTGAATCTTCCAACTTAAATATTGTAGAAGCCTTTCGCATTAGAGTCTCACTGTTACTACTTTCTCTATATATGGGAAACTATTGTTGATATATAATACATTTATTCATCTACTATAGTGTTTACTTTAAAAGATTAAGTTCTAAGCTTAAAAAACAACCACTCGCAAGAAGCAATGTGTCGTAGATGCAATGCAGTGACCGCGCGGGTAACTACGATGTAGGACAGCATCTCCACAACCACACGGCTAAAGTACATTTTGCACTTTGCGAGTGTTTGTGTTTCTATAGAAAGTCTGAAATGACTTCATATTTAATAGTAGCTTCGTGCTAGCATTGATTGTGTGTAGGTTTTCTTTAGTTGACAGCTATGAGCTACTAGACAGTGACCGACAATTATTACGAAAACTTTATGCTTTGTAAGTTAAATAACCCATATTTGATTTACTCTCATCATTAAATCCTAAAAATTACAAATGTCACAAAATTTGAAATTTGGCTGGTAGTTTCATCATCAGTCATCTGTTTAGAAAGAAACTACACGCTTCAAAGCCATTAAGAAAATTTACTTGCAAAGGGCAGAGCTACAATCAAGTGCTATTCAAGTGGATAAAGACACGCGCACAAAGCCGAATTGCAATTTAGTGTTGTAATAACGTAAAATATAATAATATACGAAATGTATGACTTATTACATTTTATACATCTCATAGCGAAAACAATAATGGTTATAGGCGTGCACGTTAATAACGTTATAATACGTTTAATTTACGACGCCACGGTAATTCTGCCATGGCTTAAGCTTTATTAATTTCAAAAGTATACATACTAACGAGTTCTCGTGAGTTTCGTTGTCGTATCTTTAATACTGATACTTTCATGTTCATACTGTTTCAATGTGTCGCACATTATTATAATTTTAATTAGAGTCACCGAGTCATTTACTAATCAAATTATTATACTGTAATTTGTGTTGAGCGAATTGCAAATTTGTTCGTGTTTAAAATATTATATTTAATTCAATTTTAATCAAAATCCTATGTGTGCCCATCAAATTCATTTAAAGTTAATGAAATCCAATCAGTGTGTAAATTTACTAAAATCCTACATTAAACATAGGAAATATGTAACCGCAAACTGATGACATCGATATAAAATAAATTACACAGTTTAATTAATGAATTATAATAACTAGTGGGCTTAGACAAGATGTCAGCCCGCTATCGTTATAATTTAGAAATTTAGAAATTTTATTGAAATGACTTAATCGTTATGCCACAGAATCATAACATTGATATCTGTAGAAACTTGGTTGGTTTTAGAATTACTTTTACATGTTTTATAATGTAATTATTTATTGTACTGTGTGTTTCCCTTAAAAAAAAAGCTAATAAATAAATATGTATCACCCTCACATATTTATTTAGATTTCTATTCTTCAACTATTATAGAATGACATATTGTCTAGGCTAAGTATTGTAAATAAAAACCTAAAGTAAAATAACTGTAAATGATCAAGGCAGCTCGTGTAAGAAACGACGTTCGATCCTACGACCCAAAATGACGAATCTTAATCCCTGATACGGAGGTTTCATAAATATTCAGTGTCGTTATTTCACCTCGAGTGCCGATCCTGTGAAGAGTCTGTGTTTATGTTTACAGGGGGTGAGGCGGCCAGCTGAGTGCCCCGCGCGCCCTCGCCCGCCTGGAAAATCGATAGCGCTCAGAGCGCCGCAGAACTGCAAATGAGTGACGTACTAGTACCTCAGAGACGAAACCTTACAGGCCTTGCTACTACACATTTACTTACGATGTTCCCCAAAATTTTATTACCAATTCATTTGTTAAACTCAAAAACTTATATATCTATACTTGATGAGAAAATAATATGTATAATTTATTTTATGTACCTATTGATCGTATCATAATTTTGATGTTAGGTTATGTAATTATACACATTACGTACATTTGTTTTCTATAGTGTTATCGGTTGTGTTTATAAAAATGTTAATTTAAGATATACCATAAGTATACAGAGGTTTATTTAACATACTAGACTGCATGTTATTTTAGTTTCCATACAAAATGCATATCTCAATAAACTAATTCTATTTTCACGAGTAATAAATATTCGTAACAGCCTATGCGAACATCTATCTTAGTCCCGTTACTGCGAACGTGCAACAATGCAGGCTCCCTCAATATTGACAATACAACGATGTTAATGAATTATCCGTAAAATAGAGTAGATTCGCATTAGTTACTATCTATATAAATAAAAATGTAAATATTCGTTTGTATAAAACCACGCCAAGTTGCCACCGAATGCTTAAAAGTGTTGTTATATGGAAAAGGTTTTTAAACAAACTCGCCACTAGATGGCGCCGCAGCACATAAACTTCTACTCCGTTTAACCATTCGCCATTAAAATTGGTACAAATGGATATTTGACTACGGAGAATATTTTCGTGTTATCAAGTAAGTTACGTGAGCGAAATTAATATTCTGAAGTTTCTATACTTAAAATAGAACATTTATTATATAAATAAGCTTTACGTAGGTACAAAAATTGTACCCAAGAGACCTATTTAAAAGTTAGGTTAAGTAGGTTCCGTAGGATATTTGCTGATTTTCCTACGGTTTTACATTTGTAGTAAGCATCCATAAAAGACTTTCATGTTTTAGTTTTAATGTTTTATGGTTCTTATGCACACGACAACCATCTACACGGAATATCTTGATATTTAAGTGCACAGTCGTAACTCGAGATTCTCCCTGCATAAATCTTTCAAGCGGAATGAATTCTCTGGATTGCGAAATGATATATAAAATATTCAACTTCTCAGAATTGCAGGCTAATCTATATTCCACTCAACCAATATTATTTTAAAACTATATGTTAATAATGACACGTAAACATAATTTATGGTATCACTCTATAAGGTTTTAATCAAAATATAAATAAATAATCAAAACCCGAAAGTTAGTCAATTTCATGTATGAAATCATGCCAACTAAGTTTCTGCAAATCTTTTTTAAAGTAGGTTTTCATCTACTAATCATACTAGCGACTCACCCTCGCTTCGCTTCGGGTTCGTCCCTAGACAAAAATAAATCTATCCCACGAGAACCGTACATTTTTCCGGGATGATATATAGCCTATAGCCATCCTCAGTTAACGGACTATCTAATGCAAAAATAATTTTTCAAATCGGATTAGTAGTTTCTGAGATTAGCGCGTTCAACCAAACAAACAAACAAACCAACAAACAAACAAACTCTTCAGCTTTATAATATTAGTATAGATATCTATCACCGTATAGATAATATTAGTATCTAATGGATAAATATTACAATTCAGATATTTTGAAGTACTGAAATTAAAATAAAATTAAGTAAGTATGTTGATGTAAACCTTTGCGTTTTGAGGTTATTAAGTATACACTATTATAATATACCTATAGACATAATATACATATATCTAAGAAAATAATGTGAAGGCATTGTTGACGCTTACTTTACGACGAACTAAACTTGATAGTACCGAGTGGCGAGTACAGTTTCATAAGTAAATTTACTCTACCATATTCCTAGATACTATTAATATCTGTTGAAGAAATATTACGATCCGACTAAAATTACATTCAAGTTCTGAAAGTAAACAATATAAAGTAAAATATTCGTTAATAATGCCTTTGAGACGTCTAAAATAGTCTATCCCATTACTACGATTACTGTAAAGTATTCGAAACGTCGGGAGCCAAACATCAAAATAAATCCGCGAAAAAATCCGAAAAAATAGTTTTATTTAAAATGTCAAATATTGTAAATCTAAGAAAGTATTATGTTCGTATAGCTTCACTAATTAGTTATATATATATAACTGTCCATTTAACCTCTAATATACTCTTACCTACAGACGGTATTATATGATCTGTGGTACAGGTAAGAGAGTAATAGCACAGATCATATTATAATACTTAAGAAGACAACGTTCTAACTTACTATAACACGAACTAAGATATCACGAATAGGGAAATTGTTGAACGGGCGTCGACTATATCTCCAATTATTATTGACACGTATTGTATAATAGTTGTCTAGTTGAATCCGAGTTCCAGCCCAGAGCAGAATTAAAACGACAACAACTAGATTTAAGATTTTTATGGGTATGGCTCAGACTAACGAATTCTATATGTAGATAGAGCCCTCCAATAATATGTCAGTCAAAAATTGTAGCGTGAGTTGCTGTTTATGCTACTATTCTCGATTTTGCCATAGAGTTTTTTGTTTTTTTGATGAATAAGGGAAATTTTATATGTAGACATTAGTCATTAACTTACAATTTTTGAAAACAAAATATGAATAATAGTGAATAAAAAAATAATACTATATTCATTTGTATTTTTTAAGCATTAGTTCAAAGCAGTTAGCTTTCCCTTGAGAGAAATAGCTTATGTAGCTTATTTAATTTTTTTGTGAGTTATGATAGAATCCCTTGGCTAATTGTCTTAAAAATATTTATTATTAACATTTATTTAATCATCACAGTATTATAGTAATGTTTATATACTATTTTAAAACGTTATTGTTTGGCTTCAAGTTTAATTCTATGACACTCTACGTATATATTATTCCTTAGTCTGAAGGGTATGGTTAGTTGTAATTTCAACTGAGAAACTAATCAACGCCTCACTTCCACAAAATTAATTTAACTGTCGAAAGTATAATATATGTACCTAAGCGGTGAGCACGACAATTCATGCTAATCCCATAGGAATACATAAACATCAGGAATAAAAATTCACATAAAAATTAAATTACCATTAACATAATGTAGGGAATATTTATTTATAAAAATATATTATTTCACATTTTCAATATTTTAACTATATAGAATGTACATACCCAAAATAGTATTGAGGAATACATACCTGGAACAAAAATATATTATTATTAAATCATTTAATCGATAATATTAAAGCTTCAAAATTCACAGGTCTGAGCAATTAAATTTTTTAAAAGTTTTTTCTAAATCTGTTAATATTTGTTATAATTGTGCTTAAAGTAATATAAAACAGTTTTTGTATGATACACACCACGCCTTTACCAGATATAGATGGCGTGTGTATGAACTTTGTATACAAATAAAAAAGTGCAAAAGAAAAAAAAACAATATAATCCTTTTTATATAATAACTATACTACGGGACTCAACGCGTGAATAAGTGGCTATATAGGTACCTTGTTCCCGACGTTTCGACTGGGTTGCACCAGCCGTGGTCACGGGCAGACTCAAGCCTGTCTGCGTTAAGTCCCGTAGTATAGTTATTATATAAATATGGAACGCGATAATTTAAAAAGTTATAATCCTTTTTATTCTTAAAAGTTTTAGTTAGCGTATAATTTTGCAATTAAAGCCAATAAGTATACGGAAAGCAAAAAAAAAATATTTTGTTCGATAAATAGGTGGTTTGGTTGGTTTTCATTTATGATTTTTTATTTCATCTCTATGCTATGTAACAATCTAACATCCAAATAGTCTGTCACTATAGTGACGTCACAACGACCTTGATACCTTTTTTCTATCTCTTTTATATCTTGATGGAGTGAACGATTTCCTTCTGACGGTTCGAATTCCTTGCTGTAACCCCTTAGATTTTTTAGAAAACAATCAATGTCCGACTTTGGAAAATGGATTTCAGAGTCCTTAAGTCGTCCTAAGTTTTTATTAGATATTGATCAAGATATAATTTTTAAGATACCGGAAATTAACCATTTGATAAGTTATACTCTTTTTTGAAATACTCTACAATTTCTTGTTTTCTCAAATAAAAAAATTGTGATGTGATACGTTAAAACAAAATTTATAAATGGAATATATATTATAGATCAAGATCTATAATATGATATATATAAAATTATTACAATAAATTTTTCTTCACAGACCTGTAAAATTATTATTGAATTAAATACAAATACCGTCATTTTATAGTATCACTAGCCATTGACTATTTCACTGGTGAGGATTTAGTATTCTATTTAGTCCAGTCACTAATTATGAACAACGCTTTACATTGGGATTACATCCGCTCAAGTTGTTCCTTTGGAGCTAATTGACCTTTTAAAGTGATGTCTAGATTAAAAAGAAACCCTTAAAGTCAGACCAGCGTTATAAAAGCACTGCGTTTTTAGGTAGGCAGGTAACGTATCGATTCCTTAGTACTTATTTGTTAAAACTACTAATAGGTACTTGTACTTTACAGTAGAAGTTTTTCCCTGTATTTTAAAAACAAAGCTTTATTTCTAAGATTTATATATACATACGGTCAAAATACATTTATTCGACTATTTTATAGTAAAATGTATATTTTATTCCAATAGAATTGACATTTAAAAGTCAACAGTTCTATATTAAAAACTCTTTCAAATGTAAATTGGTTGTTTGGACAAATAAGCATTGAGACCACGGTATATTTATATAAATATTAATACCTGGGTGACCGAGCTTCGCTCGGAGATTTTGACCAATAGTACAATTTTCTAATTAATTTTGCTTTAAAAACAAAAAAAAACTTAAAACTTGAATAAATACAAAAAAAAGAAACAAAACTAAAAACTTTGTATCTGACCGGGATTCGAACCTGAACATCTCTGATTGTTAATCTTGCGCCTTGGCCACTTGACCACGATGCTCGTGCACGAGCGCGCCAAATTAGCGACCATATTTTGCGTGGAATAATGCGAAAGAAAACCGCATGAAACTCGAACACACGCGTTTTCCCAGACATAAGACTAATCTAGATCGATTTTTCGCCCCCGAAAACCCCTACATACCAAATTCCAGCGAAATCGTTAGAGCCGTTTCCAAGATCGCCGGTATAAATAAATAAAAATTGCTCGTTTAAATACATTAGATATGATGAATACTTTGAATATGCCTTCTATTGTTTCTCGAATAGATACATATTAGTATCATTTACAAAACAAGATATACTTTATAATATGTAACAATGTTTATAATTTTTAAGAGCTACAGATTTTTCATTCACACCATAACTGACAAGATACTCGTACATATACATATATTATGTGTAACTGAAACTATATACTGGAATAAAGAACTAATTAGTGCAGATTACTCACGGCCTAATTAGGATGTAAATTTAGGAATTGAAAGTGTGAATTACTACTTTCAAATTTAACATTAAATGCGACCCTAAAAAATTACCTAACGTATTATATGTTATATGGCTTTTATGGAACATTGTAATTTTTTCGTATATTTAAAAAAAAACAGCTCTTATTAGTATAGTAGATCTACATAAATTATCTCGGTTTATTATAACGCGACGTATTCAACATATCACGAATTAACTTTAAATAATAATCCGAGAAATAAAAATATTTTTAAAATTAGAATTATTATATAAGAAAACAATATCTCAATTGTATTTATCGAATTTAAGTGTATTGTATTCAGCCCTTTTTAGCGTCCCACTGCTGGGTACGAGCTTCTCTTCAATATGTAATTTAAGTGTAGTATTAATAAATTGTTAAAATAATGTGCACAAGCGATGAGCATTTTCCGTAAAGATTACAGAATTTCACATTACAAAGGAGCATAGCATCATTAAAGCATTTTTCGAATCCTCTACATTATTCGCATTGTTTTGAGTTGCGGTCGACAATCCCAAGTTTCATACAGTGCAGCGGTTTATTGTGGATGAGTGAAATAATAAAGTTCTCATTTAGATTTCACTAAAACTAGATTTAAACACGAATAAAGCTCATCAAAAGCAACATTATGTCAGACGATTACAAGTAATTCACATTATGGTATTTTCTAAGTCTGGACCTTTTAATTTTAGTAAAATGTTTAATAAATGAAACGTAATAATGGCAATATCTATAAAAAATTCAAAGATGTTCATATATTTTAAGCTTATTGTTAAAGTCTTCTTTATAAAATGTATTGAATATATTTTGTGTCTCATTTCAGCCATTCCTATAGTACCTTATCTTGTTTACTTCTAGATTGAAACTCTAAATCAAAAAATTTAGGCCAATGTTTAGAATTTACGCATGATTAAAATTGACGAAAAGAAAACCGGGTCCGGTGCAAAGTTTGCTAAATTGATATTGCAATATCAATTTAGCAAACTTTGCAAATACCTTTTCCCTTCACATATATCATTTTACGAGCAAAAAAGTAAATCATTGTTCAACATTTGGAGCGATAAGCAAAGGGTCCTCGGCCTAAGTCGCAGCCGTCATAAATCTTCATCACAAACACCGAACCTGGTATTTTTAGCAAAAGACACTATATTTCGGATAATCCATCTTATTATTGACAGAAAGAAGTGATTTAAGATAAAAGTAGGGGCAATAAATGTTTTGCCGAAATTTCACCAAATTTGTAATTAAATTAAAAGAATATTTAAAAGATAAAAGTAACAAATCAGTCAAGTGTGAGTCGGATTCTCACACGAAGGATTCCGTACCATAATCTAGTTATACTTCTTTTGGCACGTTTGAAAAAAATTATGAGAGTAAAATTTTTACGATGCACGCGCACACCGACAGCCAAAAAGCGACAAGATGAAGTTAGCTGCATTCCTTTTACAAACAGAGAGTTATGACATACGGGATAAAATGTTTAGCTATTTTTGTTGTGTTACGCCAAAGAAGTATAACTTCTTACGTGCGTACTTAAGTACACACACGTTTTTTGTTTTTATTTGCATGGCAGCCTTTCTAAAATTCGCCATCTTGTTTTTTTTTAATATTTGTTGTTATAGCGGCAACACGCTCTGTGAAAGTTCCAACTCTCTACTTATTACGGTTCATGAGATACAGACCTCTTACAGATGGACGGATGGAGGTACAGCGGAGGCTTAGTAATAAGGTTCCGAAAATTCGTTCGGTTGATAGTCAAAAATGATTTTGACTACCCCATATCTTATTATCAAATAAAAAGTTTTCATAGCTCCATTTAAATTTTTTCTTAAAAGCCTTATAAAATAAAAAATAAATGAAATGTACAGACATTAAGAGTTTTAAGAGATTAACTATAAAACAGCCTAATATATTTTCTACAAGAAGGCACTATTAATTATCCTGTTTAGAATAACCTAAAAGTCCCGAAACATTATTTATATTGATTAACCCATAAAGTTTATTCGCAATAAAATTAATTTGGCGAAAAATAGGAATGTTGTGTACCTTTCTTGTATTAGTATGGCAAAAGCTACTTAAACAATTACGGACTTATCCTAACTGAAGACATCTTACGATCAAAGTTTCTGTTGTTTTGGTTAACTTATAATTATCGATTTGTGTAATATTTCCTTTGAAAAGGAAATTACTCTATTTAGGTGACATAGGACCTTTTTAATAACTCATTATTGTTAAGAAAGGAATCACAATGGTATTGCTTTAACAAGTTAATATCAATCAATATTAATAAATACATTTTATTTACTTCCATAATTTCGTGTAATATTTAGTTGGTACTATGAGCACATTTTAAGCAATAAATAATAGAATTACTCGACTATTTTATATCTAAATTATAATTTGAACGTTCTACACTCGAAAACAATTTCAGTCTAGCAAAAAATTTTACTCAAGCTTTCATTCAAAAAGCTTCAAAGTTTGTAGCGTTGAGAACATTTCTGAAGTCACAAACTTAGTCCTTAGTTCAAAATAAAAAGTAAAAATGTAGTTCAAAAATACATCTTGTATTTATTTGGTTGTCTATATATTGTAAAATTAAACATTTTTAAATTTAGTATTCATTTCACTAATATTATTAATACCAAAGTTTATCAATGCTAGTTAGTTAAGTAGAAAAATTGAAAGAAACTGATTTTTTTTCGTTTTCGAAGTGTTTATTTTATATAACGAAATTTCCTTGGCCATAAAAATTATTAT
This sequence comes from Fabriciana adippe, assembly GCA_905404265.1. Taxonomy (NCBI): domain Eukaryota; kingdom Metazoa; phylum Arthropoda; class Insecta; order Lepidoptera; family Nymphalidae; genus Fabriciana; species Fabriciana adippe. Next base: position 10,935,216 of record FR989991.1, read on the forward strand.
TATAAAATATTTATAATAATATTTTTGTGTTCAAAGAATTTTTGAGAGAAATTATAAGTACAACACGTAAATTGAATTAATTTTTTATATGTATTCACTTTACGTAATAAAGAAAGATCAAAGGCTACTTTTTATGACGCGAAGTGATTTTGACGAAATGAAGGGCAAAAGTTATAAACATTAATATGTAAAATTAAAAATAATATGTTGAATCCACCTTAATATGAAGTGAGTTTATTAAGATTTATGATGACTTATGCAACAGAGAAATAAGTAAAAAACGTAATGGCCTAAGAAGAAAGTCTTTTATAGGAAAGATACACATGTTTAACATAAGTTACATAATATATTTATAAGAAAGTTACATATGCGATTTAGATACGTGTTAGATATTAAAAAGAGTTATGTTGCTATATATGAGTATGACCTCTTTCGTACTTGCTCCACATTTACGTTGTACATACATATATACATTGTACATGTATAAGTATATGTACCTAATATATCACCTTAAATAATATTACAGTCAAAAACAAATCTTATACAAATATTTCTTAAATAAACATGATACGTCCTAATAGTATTCCTTTATATGTATTTAATATCAAAATACATTAATATAGTATCTGTACGCTTTAAGGAAAAGGGTTGACGTTATTATACGGTTATATTATATCGTTGAAAGGACAAATTTCAGTTCTAGTGGACGATTTCCGTTTCCAACTCAAATACTAGCTTTTGCCAAATGGTCAAAGAAAGGGATGATATTATTTTATTTATAATTCTCAGATCGTAAGTAAAGTTAAAATAGTCTTTATTTTTTGGCGTAAAGGGATGTACAATGTACATATATTATGGGAATTTATAGAAATAATAAGACTTAAAGTTTATGTATTTATATTTTTTTTAATATTGTGTACACAAAATACCTCAATAGATACTGAATGGTAACCTTCCTCTGATTATGTACCAAATTTTAATATTTTTCTTTGAGTAGATTCGAAATAAATAGAAATTCAAGTGAGCAATCTTATAAGAGTTCCATTTTCCCTTTGAGGTACGGAAGCCTTTTCCTTTATTTACCAGGAACTGCCAATGTAACACATATTCCGTTACAATTTTCACCGACTACCTAATACGATTCAAAAGATATGCTCTTTGAAGGTAAGACGACGGAACGAAGAGGCAGACAGCATAAGCTTAGTAATACAATACCATCATGAGCATGCGAGTCCTATACTAAAAAGCTGTTTTTATGTAGTTCGAATTTACAAAATTAATTTATTGATGTTTAATCTTAATAATATTTATGAACCCATCTCCCCATAATAAAAAGTGATAGCCCAGTGGTAACGCGCTTACTTGGGAAACCGAGTGAAGCGGGATCAAATCCCGGGTCTCGCACTTCTGATATTTTCAAGTGCGAATCATTTTCAACATGATTACCACTTCCCTTACGGTGAAGGAAAACATCGTAAGGAAACCTATATGTCTGAGAGAGCTTACTAAGTTTTCGAAAGACATGTGTAGTCCGCCAACCCGCACTTGGCCAGCGTGGTGGACTATGGCCTGATCCCCCTCGTACTGAAGGGAGGTCCGTGTCCAGCAGTGGAACGTTAAAAAGGCTGAACACACATACCCATAATATAGTTTCTCTGGTATATTGATTAAATAAAAAAAAAACAATGTAAGGTCGGCTATGATGGAATTGTAAGGGTCGTAGCTCGACTCAAGCTCGAATATAATATAAAGAGTCGGAATTCTTTAAAAACTAACAAAAAATACAGAGAAAATTAAAGGCATTGTGGCCTTTTTTTGTCATTTTCACTCAATCCTTTTGTTAACTTATTTAAATATATCGAATATCAGTATAGTAACAATTTCACTCAAACAATTATTTAAAAAGAATGGAAAAAACAGGAGTTATATAAATAGGGCAATATAAATCCATAATGCACTCAGCGCTAACTGCAAGAGAACCCAATTATAATATACATCTTCATCGCATCTACATATTTGCCAGCGATAGAGTTTTGCAAGAGCACTTTCGTATTCAAGAGAGATCCCCCTCGAGGTCGACGCCCTCACACCCTACCGTCCCGGGGCGACCTTTTGAAAAACAACTACACGCGTTAAATTAAGAAATCTAGAATGTTCTGGTATTATTTGATTATTTAGGTGTAGGTACATAATAGTGACGAATATAACAGTTATTTAACTGGCACAAAACCTATAATTGTTTTTTTATGGAAAAAATACAGTAAATACAATTATATATTACTTACCGAAGCCAAAAAAACACAACTTCTTCAAAGACATCATAATAGAAAAATAACAATTTTAAAGCGAACTCTCGTTTCGTGTGAATTTAGTAAATTAAAAAAAATTACATAAACTTTAATAAAATAGAACTAAATTGCGGAAGAAGCAAAATTTACATATTTTTTTCGTTTCATTAAATATGGGTCACATTTATCTTCACATGTGTAGATAGCACATCAATATTCAGAATACGAGGGCAAAATTTTTTCGTTGTTCGTTACTCGTAACAACGTATCAACTTTCAATGTGAAATTATTTATTGTCCACCATTCAAATGTAATATAATATTAGTTAAATAATGATTAAAATTTATTATATTGTTTTCATATGTAAACATATATATTCTGTTAAATTGAGTGAAACATATAATAACCTAAATTCTAGTAAATATCTACAGTAGTTTTATTAAAATCCGTCAACCGTAATCTCATACACGTTTTCAGTTATATAATTTCGCACGACCTTCAATTAGGCTTTAGCTAAAACCTATACTTATTCTAAAACTTTAACAATAAAATATGTATTTTTTAAGCCATTTCCCATTATGCCTGATGCTGGAGTAAAAGTTAAAACTGAGTCTTAGATGGTAGTGTTACATAAAAACTGAAAGAGACATCTTGACCTCGTTATAAAACAGCACCAGACGCCGACAGTCGACACAGCAGTGTATTAAACTTAAGTACCAACAATCTTGTCTATTTATGATTTTGAATGTCAGCTAAGAGTGAGATTAAGCTTTGCCTATAAAAGTAGGTCATATATGTTTTATTCATAGTACCTGGGCAACCGTGCTCCGCTAGGAGTTCTTTTTCGTTATATGGTATTTTTTTAAAAAGAACATTTTACTGATAACAATTACGCTATGACTATTTGTGCAGATTTTGTACTGAACAAACAAATATTATTATTTTTAAATTATAAAAAAACATTGATTCTAAAAGAGGTTCTTTCAGCTCAATAATAATAATGATTAATTTATTATTATTATAAGCCTGTAGTGTCCCACTGCAGGGCAAAGGCCTCCCTACTCTTCCTCCACTGCTTCCTATCTTTCGCCATAAGAAGCCATACTAGACAACAAAAGTCTAGAGGTCAACGGTGGCACTCACAGACCTAATACAGTAGTCTACTGCACTTCCACCAACCCGCATTAGACAAGCGTGGTGGGTTATTTTGTTTGTCTAAACGAATGGAGCCGATGCTGATGCTGACAGTAGGCAGACTCGATTATAAAAAAACACAAATATTTTAAGGGTTGAAAAAGTAATCCGTTTGAATACTGCCCTATTTCCACCGTCCCTTGCATACGCTGTTATGTTTACGCATTGTTCATTGAATTTTCATCACCATTTTTGTGAAGTCTAAAAAGATAGTAAGTAAATCTCTTTGAACGAAGTCATTGGTATGTTAACACACAATAATAGTTTTTGCGTCATCACAAAATAACGTAAGATTTAAAAAGTACAAATATAGCAATTTAACATGAAAAGATTTCTATTTATACTTGTGCATTGAAGTAGAAATAGATAAGTTAAAAAATATATTTATTTCCCTATAGAATATGATGCCATTTATCATAATTCAAATGTTTCCTTCGACAATACGTTGATCGAAGGTTTCCTTACTAAAATGAAACGTACCATTACGAGACATAATAATATGTAATTTGGGTCTCACATAAGGACACCTTACAATAAAACTTCTTATTCGCCTTTTGTCTTATAAAATATACTACAATGGCAAAAAAAATTAGGTTATATTATCTGTTTATTGAAAAAAAACTACTATTATGAGCAATACTAAATGAAGGAGTTCGAATATATTTATATGAAAGCTGGCATTAGCCACTCAGCCTATTTTAATTTTTCTTCCTAACAGCAGTGTATGATGACACGAGTACTACGATAATATGCTGCCATAAAGAGTAAGTCTCATGTTTCGAAATGTTTTGAAGTAGAGATGGGAGGTCATTATTTAGATATGACTGACGCGTAATAAGTAATTATTTCTAATGATATTTTTCATATGGCAATCTTTACCTCCAAATATTTCGGAAAGGTAACATTTTAGAGCGCCATATTGCATATTTACTATTTTTTACTTGTAAAAATGTTTCCTATTTTGTATATATTAGTTAAAGTAAAATATAAATCTGAATAACATGAAACAACCATTAAGCACAAAGCAGAAATCGAAAATTGTAGTAAATATTTAAGATACGGAGAGAAAAGAAAACTAATTATAATGTTCTCTTGACCGATTTTGGCTGCGATGGCCTCAATCTCAATTATAATAGCCATCAGAGTAGAAGATATCTTGCTTAAGTATTGTGCTTAAATATGTGCGCAAATACAAGTGCACCCCCTTTTCAAACCCCGATGGGTCGACCATTCTACACGACTGATTTCTTGATAAAAAAAAAACAATAACCACGCTTAAGCCGACCGGAACTTAAGCCCAGGACACACCGATCTATATATGCTGACCACTAGACCAACGAGGCAGAAGAAAACTAATTAACGCAAAACATTATAAAATATATTCGGGTGCGACAAAAACCTTCATAAAGCGGACTTCGGTCACGTTCTGAAACTGGGTTACGGGACGAAAATAATTACACGTCAAATGATCCGAATGACATCTATTTAAAATGTCGGATGTCGAGCTGCGTTACGATTAATTAATGTATCTCATTAGGGTGCTTTCATTTGACGCCTCCCGTTTTCTACTGTGGCACTGAGAACTGTAGTAGGAGAACATGCAAAATGATTCAACAACATGAATATTTTATACTACACTAGAGTAGATCAAAATTCGTATGTCATTCACCTTTTAATTAAACCACGTAGCAGAGTGTTGTACAGAATAATTCCTTCTATATTTTATGCTGTAAGCTTAATAATTTTAGTACTTTTACCATTTTTCACTTAATCGCTTTTAAGCTTAATGTCAAATTACAATGTAGCATAGCAAGTGGACACATTAAAGGAAGTCGTTATAGTGTTATATGGACCATCGGAATAGTCATAGTCTCTCGTATAAATTTAATAGCATCTACAGTTATGAAAAGGAAACATATTTCATTTTTAACGGCGTGACATTACATGTGCACCGCAAAAAGTCGGCATCGATATGCAAAATTTTCTCTTTTTGTCGATATCTCAGTATCACAAAAACTAAAACGTAACCCCGTTATGTATAGAATATATCATATTATCAGACTGATATAGAATTCAAACTTAAGTTTTTTTTGTTACAATTAATTATAAATCTTTGGGTCACTCTTACAATGGTTTCAATCATATTTAAATGGAAGAACTATGACAGTGAATGTAAATGGACATAAATCATATGAGTTCACTCCAACCTCAGGTGTACCCCAAGGATCTCATTTGGGACCAATACTATTCTTAACCTTTGTTGACGATATCAAACACTGTATTCTTAGCTCTAATTTTGAATTTTATGCTGACGACTTAAAGTTATATAAAAGTGTTGACTCTGAAATTAGTAGGCAAGAACTTCAAGATGATATAGGAAGGTTATGTACCTGGTGCAAGGATAATTTAATGGAACTTAATCGAGAAAAGTGCTTTCATATGAAGTTTTCAAGAAAAAAAGTTATTTTTAATACGACGTATGACATCAATGGGTTTAAACTAAATCAAGTGACAGAAATAGAAGATCTTGGTATAATCATGGATAAAGAATTGCGTTTCGTTAGTCAAATTAATACCGTAATAAGCAAAAGCCTAAGAATGTTAGGTTTTATTCACCGTAATACCAAAAAGTTTAAATCAATACTTGCACTAAAAATTTTATATTTTTGCCTTGTCCGCAGCAATATTGATTACTGTAGTCTGATTTGGTACCCTGATTATCAGAATAATATTCAACGAATAGAAAATATACAAAAAAAGTTTTTAAAAAGACTTGTTTATACCAGTCGCCACAATTTTATTGATACTAAATACGAAGAAAAACTTGAACACTTTAACATGAAAACTTTACGCCAAAGATGCGACTTTTTGCGACTCATATTTGTTTTTAAATTAGTCAATAATTATATAGATTGTCCGTCACTACTGTCGCTAGTAAATATACAAACACCAAGACCTGCAGCAAGAGCTATTAACTACAAACCACTATATATCCCACAACGAAAAAATAGATACGGTTGCAATTCACCACTCTTACGAAGCTTTAAATTATACAATTTTATATTTCAGCATTGTGATATAGATATTTTTTCTGATAGCCTAAATTTATTTAAAAAGAAACTGTATTTAAATATTTAGATTCATTTTTTTTCCGCTTGTTGTACAACTTAAATGGCTCCTTATACACTCGTAAAATAAAATTTAAATAAAATAAGTACTTCTATAAAAAGCTGTGCATACTTTTAAATTAAATTTATATAAAAATAGCGAAATATTATTATGTTAAATTAATGCTTTATGTAAATTTAGTTAGTAAGCCTTTATAATAAATAAATAAATAAATAAATAAATAAATGGCGGATTACGGATTGAATTCTACAACATATGTACATACATTAAAATACAATGAAATTTTATAAATGACTAGCATTGCCCGCGGCTCCGCCCGCGTCAGATGACCAAAAACCAAATTCTTAGATTTCACATAGTAGTTATAGTCTTACATATACCAAGTTCATTTAGCACCGTATGATTGGTAAATAATGACAGTGATTGACAAAGCCACAAAGGTCCCTCCGTTAATCTCATATTTGATTTAGTAATATTGCACTTTTTATTTTAACAATAACGTTTATAGTATGTCTATACTTCTGTTTTGTTTGTTTGTTTAGTTTTGGGCAATAAACTCTCAAGCTACTGAATTAATTTTAATCATTTATTTACTAAAAGACAGCTATTGATTAATTTATATTTAGCTGATTATTTAAATTACATAATAATAACTTTTCTTAATTAATAGTCAATTTGTCGCAAAACAGGGATGGGTTAACGCTAGTTAGTAATATATTCCGAAACGATTTTTTAAAAGAAAGTGTTGGGGAAAGCGAAAGATTCAGAAGTACATAATTAAGGTTAATAAGTAAATAATTCTAAAATCTATTCTAATATCCAAATGTTTTTTTATTATTTCATATGGCTCGGCTAATACACTTAAAGTCGTAACCATTTTATTGCGCCCTTTAAGCCTTCCACCTTTCAAGAAAGGGTGTCAAAAAATCAGAAAAGGTTGAGGTATAACAGTTTCTAAAATACTTTAAATATACATAAATTATTTTGCAGATATGGAATGTTTTTAGTTACCCGCTTTGTCAGTTTAACAACCATGAACTTGTTTTCCATAAAATGTTAAAAAATAATATGAAGCAAACTTATTTTTACGGTTTAAAATGTGTCGATATTGTGGAAACGTAAATATTATTCGTATTTAGTTTAGTGTTAACCTAAAAAAATACGTAAGTAAGAAAAACAACACAGTATTTTGCTATACGGAACCTATAATGCGCGAGCTGGACTTACATTTGCCCAATTTTTACATTAACCTTATTTATTTTAGTTAAATTACAAACATTTATTTAAAAATTGTTTCGGCCAACAAAATATCAAAACAAACGTTTGCTTTATAGATAATTTGAACACGGGTAATTTAGTAGTAATTCTAATAAAATCATAGAAAGGTTATATCTGTACATTCAATTTTTTGGAATTAAAACTACGTTGTTTAAAAACACACGGCGACATCTATTGTCAAATATCTAAATAACACATAAATAAACATTTTTAGAATTATTTTAATGAATCAAATAGCGCTATTGATAATTATTTATTAAGATAAGCTATTTTTAATAGTTTTTGCCATATTTAGTAAGTTACCTTGCTTAAATGCTTATAGTATCATCGTGGTTTTAATATAACCGGTTTTTGTATTTTTTCTCAGAAATTAGATATTTTCCCGCGGTGAAAAGTATCCTATATGTTGACCCGGATAACCAGCTATCAACATACCAAATTTCATTAAAATCTCTCCAGTGGTTTTTCTGTGATGCGGTAACACACAGACAGACTAAAATTCTAAAAACAATACATTCGGCCTCTGTACCGATAATAATGTCTATTACAATAAGATTTTCCAAAAAATATTTAATGTACAGATTCGACTTAGATACAATTATATATATAGGTAATATAGATATATATTAATTAATATATTACTAATTTTTAAACCATATACTTAGATTTTTTTGGTTACGAGCGTGACCACGGGCATGACCGCGTGTAATTCTAGTAATTCTAATAAGACCATAGAAAAGTCATATCTATAGATAGAATGTTTTTTCGAATGAAAATTACTTACTTTAAAAACTCACGGCGACATCTAGTAATGGTTTTCTAAAGTACACCTAACTAAATATTTGTAGAGTTATTTTTATATATAAAATATCGCTATTGATATATATTTTTTTTCAAGAGAAGCTATTTATAATTATTTTTGACTTATTTTGTAAGTTGCCTTGCTATAAATGTTCATAGTTTCAGCGTGGTTTTATTCTAAGCAGTTTTTGTATTTTTTTTCTCAGAGATGAGATATTTTCCCGCAATAAAAAGTACCCTATATGTTGACCCGGATAACCAGCTATCATCATACCAAATTTCATCAAAATCCCTTCAGTGGTTTTTCCGTGATGCGGTAACAGACAGACAGACAGACAGACAGACAGACAGACAGACAGACAGACAGACAGACAGACAGACAGACAGACAGACAAAAATTCTAAAAACTATAGTTTCGGACTCTGTATCGATAATAATGTCAATTTCAATAAGATTTTCAAAAAAATATTTAATGTACAGATTCGGCTTAGTTAGAATTTTATAATATGTATAGAAGAAAGATGTATTGATCAACTATTTGCATATGGACGAAGAAAGGTGAATTATTTAGCATATTAAAAATTGATAAAGTATTAAATAAGGTAGTCAAATAAATAATAACCAAACGTGGCTAAAACGCACTTAATAAGTTCCTAAATATTGCCTTATAAACTTACTTTTTTATACGATCTATTTTTAAAAATCATCAGTTTGCTAACAAATCATTACCGTTACACATACACGCGTACATTACGGATATAGTGTGGTATTTGCCACTACTATGGGGTATCATTTACTGATATAAAATGAAATGATACACGATATGAAGTATCAATTCCATTACAATACAAATGGAGAACTTACTGACAAAATGTTTATCTCATTTAATTAAAACTAGGAAGGAAAATTTTATTGATTAATATTTTAAGCCATGCCGTTAAAAAATATGAAAAATTGATATTATCTTTTAACATATGCAAAATTTTCCCTGTCCATGTGATGATATATGTATTATATATTGATTTGACGCAATATACATATACATACATATATTACTATTTGCACTTCGGATGATGAACCTTTTATCTCATAAAATTTTCAACCACAAGGCCGGCAATTATCCAGCTAAATGATTTCCTGCATGACCATCCATCCCACAGTTAAAAAAGTTAAAAATATATTATAAAAATAAAAAAACCCGACTGCATAAAAGCTAACTAAAAAGACGAAAACAAGTTGACGAAGCAATATAGTACTATGCAGTCGGAGACATGCACGTTGTATTGTACTTTTATGCAGTCGGGATTTTTATTTTTATATTTTTTTATTTACAGCTTTTTAAATAAATATTTTATTGAAGTTTTACTTTTTTTGGCACGTTTGGAAAAAAATATGAGGGTAAAATTTTTACGATGCGCGCTCACACCGGCATCCAAAAAGCGATATGATGAATTTAGCTGAAAGCGACATGATGAAATTAGCTGCATTTCTTTTACAAACAGATAGTTGTGACACACGTGATGAAATCTTTAGCTACTTTTGTTCTGTTACGTGTACTTCTTATGTGCGTACATAAGTACACACACACATTTTTTATTTACAGCTTTTTACTTTTTGCCAATTAGACATTTGAAGTTATATTTAGAAATTTTTTATCCCAAATTACTTTTAAACATATAAATTGTTTATATTTTTATGATCACCTCTTAAAAACCTTTATTTTAATACCCTACTCGATTGGTTTGGAAGAATTTTTTTGAAGACACAAATTGGCACCTGAAATCCGTCGCTTTTTATCAATACTTTTGGCACTTTTAACTTTTAAAAGAAGTGTGTTCCTTAGGTGGGCGGCTTTTACGGTATAAGAGTTGGAATAGAACATGAAGAATGCGAAGGAATTTCGAGAACTGGGTTGTACTCCAAGCGAAGAAAAATGTAAAAATCACATAAATATTCAAAGTGCTCTTTTAGATAAAAAGGAGGTGAAGGATGAAACAGCACACAGTAAAGAAGATGGAGAATGTGAATATTCCTACGGAAACGGATAGGAAGCCACTTGAGTTTTCTGCGAAATTCTGAAACGTGGTCATATTTTCGAAGGCCGAAAATAAACGGTACACAAAGATTTTGGAGTCGCTCCAGTTTATTTAAATATTCTTATTTGATATCAAGATAACAAACGTCAGCAAAATCAAGAATCGGTAGTAGAAGAGAATTTACCAGCGCAATTTTAGTAGGTATGGGCAGGATTTTTTTTAATCTACGAAGAGAAGCAATCGCTCCAAACATCTTCCTGCTCAGCTCACTTATCTGCGGTCTCCAAGATAATACTGGTAAATTAAAATACCCAGGTTTTTCACTTTATCAGTGAACACAATTTGGACGACATTAAGAAGTATGGGTGGTATGTGCATATTTTTAACTTTGCATAGTAGTCTCTGGCTGCCTATAATAATTGCTTGAGATTTAACAGGCTTTAAATTGAGTCCATATGAATTACCTCATGATGATATCAGTGACAAATCTTCATTGATGTTATTAATGGTATTAGGCAAATTTTCCATAGTAGTCATGGCATAAATTTGCTAATCGTTGGCATACAAGTGGTAGTGAGAAGAAATTTGTTGAGAAATACTATTAATAAAAAATGAAAAAAAGATAGGTAGACAACACGCCACCTTGTGGAACACCAGCATTAATTGTAGTCCATTCAGAATACATATCTTCAATTCATATATATACTGCCGGCGATCACACAAGTAACAACAAAACCAGTCAACCATTTTGGGAGATATATTAAGAGAAGCTAGAATGGCAAGTAAAAATGTCGAAATCTACTGTATTAAAAGCGTTTGTAAAATCTAATAGTGTCAATACCGTAAGCTTTTTGTTGTCCATGCATTCTCTACCGTCATTTGTAATTTTAGTTAGCGTAGTAATCGTGCTATGACTAGGACGAAAACCCGATTGAAAAGAATTTAATAGACTATTTTGATGTAGAAAAATACTTAGCTGACGACGCACGAGGCGTTCGAGGACCTTGGATGGGAAAGGAAGAATTGAAATGGGTCGGTAGTCAGAAAAAGTAGACGGGTTAGGTTTTTTGGGAGCGGGATAATTTGGCCATTTTTCCAGGATGAAGGAAACTTTTGGAGATTTAAGGAGGCATTAAGAATAGATGTGATTATAGGAACAATAAGGTTAATAATAGGAAGGATCATATTGCGACTTATACAATCCGCCCCAACGGCGTTAGATTTGATTACCATAATATTTCTCTTAACAACACTTTCGGAGATTTGGCTGAAAGTGAAATATGGAAAGTCAGGAGTAGGCAAAGTCGAAAGAAGATTAAGTGTATTCGATTCATTTGTACTATCTATAATACTAAAAGAAGAAAAATATTGATTTAGCAAATTTAAATCTAAGTATTTGGATTAACATTTACTTTAGTTTTACCTACTCTAAGAAACTTAAGAAAATGCCAGACTTTTTCTGAATTATCTTTTTCGACAACTGACTTATAGATATAGCGTTGTTGACTATCCCTAAACACCATGTTGCAACGATTCCGAGCCTTGACATATTTTGCCCTATTTTCGTAACTGGGATTTGAAACGTATTTTACTTTAGCAACATTCTTTTTAATCTGTAACCTTTTGATTTCTGTCGTGAGCCATGGAGCTGGTAGATGCTTGACTCGTACAGGCCGAATTGGAGCATGAATATCATATCGCTGAATCAAAAGAGAATTGAATAGAGTAAGTATTTCATCAATTGTAGTTGCTGCGGTAACCACTGGCCAATCCACACATTCAGCGTCGGCGTGCAAACGCTTTAAGTCAATACCACCAAAATTTCGCCGGAGAAGGATTCTTGATTTTGCTCTCGGGGGTTTTAATTTAAAAGACAAATAGATTAAATCATGTTATGAGAAAGCCGGAGCAGAGCACTGACCATGAAACTGAATTTCGAGCTTATTAAGATCGGTTAAAATTACTTCCTATCCTACAATTGTTGAATAATATATAGCTGTATATACTAAAGCTAAAAATTGCAATAGCTTTTCGTAATATATTGTACAATAAAGATTCAAGACCTTTTTAAATAACGCCAACAATTAAAAATGTCCTTGTCAACGGTTATAATTTATGGCGATGTAAAACAGAAATGTTAAAAAATTCTGTAGGCAGAAAGGCATATTCCTGCCTCTGTTTGAAGACATTTCGTGAAAATGTAAGGTTAAAAAAATATTTTATTTTATACAGTTATGCTTAAACTTTTTCTTTTTCAGCTTAAAATATTAAAACCAATGAAGTTCATAATTGTAAGTAAATGTTGTAAGTAATAAATTTCAATTGGTTTAAAAGGCAATTTGTAGCGACATCCAAACGATTTTATCTAACCTACTATTTTTAATGAATCGTTGGTATTGACTAAAATTGTAGTGATTAATTTTAACTTGTTACTCAAGCAAACAAGATTGTTATACTAATTAAAATTTATTAATTGATTTTCGATAAAATACGAGGGATTAAAATAAGATTTTGCTTCTTACGTAATAGACAACGTGAAATTATATAAAGAAACTTACCTGTATCGCTATTCAACCTAGTTTAGTTCCTTTCAAATTAAACGGGCCTTTGTTGCACCTTTACTAATGCTGTGTTTGCAAGAGTAAAAGTGGCAAGTACGAGAAATCACGCTGCAATGTACGAATGGCTAAAAATTGAGTAGAGACGGATCTGACGAAATGGGAACGATCGATAACAAAGATGCCAATACCCTCCTGAGGGGGATCACAATTAGTGGCGTAGTAATGCGGTTACCGGGGAGTGATTGATGCATTAGCTATGTCCAACTTAGAAGCGATAAGTCTTCAGTTGTAATAATTACTTAAAATTTTGCACTTTTATTTTAATAAATAGGTCATTTAAATTGAATGTTTAGTTAGTATTTTCTTAAAATCATTGATATTGTCATCTTTTTTTCTCTCGATTACAGTTAAATTTACATATTTAACAGGTTTAACAGTGCATTTTTTATATTATATCACAATGTTACACCTAAAAAAACCCTTAATATTTATTATTGTTGGTGATTTGGTCAAAGTTGAAGGCGTAAGTCAGATTTTAACATCCTTTCGTTCAAAAGCAAAAATAACTTTTATTTCAGAGACAAAGAGTGTGATGGTCCGAGGTAATTCATCTAAAACTCTGAGATTGAAGAACTTCAATGACGATACCGTTTAGTCGAAAAGTCGAAAATTGAACAAATCTGTAAGTGAAGGCAACTTAGTGTGGGCTTTGTTTGTATTTGTAGGACATTAAACAGTTTTGAACTTGAGAAGTATTTTTTCCTTTAAATATGAAGAAATTTGAATTTATAGAAACACACAAGTAACAGTAAAATTAAAAAGTTTTAGAGAAAATTATTTATACAAATAAACGGAATCCTATCATTTTAAAATAGGTAACGCAGCTGAATATATAAATATGCAAACACTAAGTCTTAAATCATTAATGTTTTATGCAACCATACAGTGCTAGAATTAGAAACCTAACTCAGTTTAACACATTAGCGAGATTAGTTGTCAGTTCAGTCCCACTGCATTTCTACTTCCAATCCTCTTTGGAGTGGAATGTAAAACTTCAAAGATGTTGATAAACATTCTTCCAACTTTAAAGAATGAGTCATAAATCATGTTGTAACTTGGATTTAGTAATTTCTTGCTAGAATAGTAGTAATTTTATTAATATACTGTTTTTAGTTCGTTTACTTGCTTGAAAGAGATTTATATACTAGATTCAATTGAGAAATTTTCACGTAAGACATTATTTTGAACTAGTCAGATTTGATTCACATGATTTTTGATTCATGAGATTGTTATTACAAGCTGCTGTAGTTTTACTGTGCTGCTTTTTTTCTCTGACATCCGAAAAATATATTTCCACTTACTCTTTTCACTCCTTCAGGGGTTAATTTTCAAAAATCCTTTTTAGCCAAGACACATTCACATTTATAATATTACTAACGTTTGCCCACGTCACTACCCGTCGTTGTTTATTTATAATTTCCCCGCTCCTAAGGGAAATACCTTGATTTTCGAGAACCTATACATATGTACATATATGTACAAATACCTTCCTCAATTCATACACTATAAATGCAACCAGATTTTTTGCCAAATCTAAATAGAAGTTCCCGTAATTAGCATGTACAAACAAACAACCTCTTCAGCTTTATTACATTTTATATACATATTGGTATATTGTTCTCTGATCAAGAGTTTCTTGTCGATGGAAATGTGGAATTAAGAAATATTTACTCATATAGGGGCTATCTACATTGTTATGTTAATAAAATAAATAAATATTACTTCGATGTTTAAAAGAGCAACTTTTGAGTTTCTCGCCGGCTCTTCTCAGCAGAACTGCTTTCCGAGCCGGTGGTAGATTCCTCATGGACAGACTACACTGACGCTCTTTAATTGACGGTTCAAAAGTGCATATAATAAGTCTAACCTGAACAAAGTTTATTCCATTTCATTGCAAGTGAGCGTGACAAAATGAGTTTTTTAACATAAAAGTAAAGTACCTGGCGACCGAGCTTCGCTCGGGGTTCTTTTTTGTTATATCGTATTTTTAAGATAAAAAAAATAAAAAACTTGAATAAATACAAAAAAATAAAGTAAAACTTTGTATCCGATCGAGATTCGAACTCGGGCACACCTATTGATTGTTAATCTTGCACCTTGGTCGCTTGACCACGGTGCTTATACCTGAGTGTAAGAAATTATCGAGCATATTCTGCGTAGAATAATGCAAAAGAAAACCACATGAAAACTCGAAAACACGCGTTTTCCCAGACATGAGATTAATCTAGATCAATTTTTCGCCCCCGAAAGCCCCCACGTACCAAATTTCAGCGAAATCGTTAGAGCCGTTTCCGAGATCGCTGGTATAAATAAAAAAAATATATATAAATATAAATTACAAGAATTGCTCGTTTAAATATATTAAATAATATATCTTGTATTTTCTAAGTTAGAACTAATTGACTTACTTGAGAAGTATTTAAAATTTATTTCATATCTTCACTACTTACTGGAAAGTAAGATAATAATTGCTTACTTTCTTAGAAAATAGATAATATGGATTGCTTTATTAAGTTTATTTATATGGGTATTTTTTAAATATTATACGGTATTTTGTTCTTTACTATATACTCTTATTATATCAAGAATATAATTGTTTTAGTTATTTCAATTGTCCTATCCTCAGGCACAACACTTAATCTGAGTTTGTACGCAGAAAGAACTCCGTAGATGTAACTTACATTAATTGATCTATTGATGAAATCAAGATTTGTTTTTAATTCAGATTATTATTTCACATGATACTGACGTGCAAAAACTACAATTTCTGGAGACATGTCATGCAGTATACACTAAAAACATTTTTTTAAATATTTAATTTAAACTTTCCTCTTCCCGACTTTAATAAATAACTTAAACAACTTGGAAGAAACTCACTTAAATTGTAGAAAAAAATAATAATATATACATTCTTCTGAGAGTAAGTTTTAATAATAAAACGATACTTCTCAAAATGTTGAAATTAATTATATCCGAAAAAAAGATTAACAATCAAACGTAAAAATATTTTAAGATTTTATTTTAAAGTATACCTCTATAATATAAAATATATTATTTATAGCAATAATTTATTTTCACAAGTTTATTTTTTTAATTCAAAGGTAAAAATGGGATAGTATAGGCTCATTCACAAATATTATTCAAATTAAAATATATTGTTTACGCTGAGTATATTTTTTATTATTTCCATTTCTAACACTATCTTATAAAAATATGTCTTTAATCAGAAAAATATAAAAAGAGTTAGAGACACTATCAGATAATTCAAAACGAATCCCGTTGCCAAGTGGGCTGGGCGCACGCCAAGACAAGGCTCCGCTAAACGGCTCCGATCAGAAAAGATAGCATCCAACATTGAAATTTTTAAAACTTCTTTTTAATTATTTCATGAGAAAATCTTTAAAAATGCTACCATATTTGAGAAATAAACGTACAGCTTATTTAAAATTATTATTTTCGTGAGCGCGTGTAAGTGTGAACGTAAATAAGCAATTTGATTTTCCGCATCGTTTATTTAATCAATTGTTTTGTTCATAGTAATGTTAATTATGTAATTATCAATGACAAAAGGGATGAAATATGTCAATATTTTTATAACTATAGGTAAATATGTTAATATTACAACGTGAACAAATTGATTATCTATACATATTATAAAATTCTAACTAAGCCGAATCTGTACATTAAATATTTTTTGGAAAATCTTATTGAAATAGACATTATTATCGATGTAGAGGCCGAATCTATAGTTTTTAGAATTTTTGTCTGTCTGTCTGTCTGTTACCGCATCACAGAAAAACCACTGGAGGGATTTTGATGAAATTTGGTATGATGATAGCTGGTTATCCGGGTCAACATATAGGATACTTTTTTCCGTAGGAAAATATCTCATTTCTGAAAAAAAAAATAAAAAAACTGGTTGGAACAAAATCACGATGATACTATCTGTAAACAGTTTAGCAAAGTAACTTACTAAATATGGTAAAAATAATGAAAAATAGCTTATCTTGAAAATCAAATTATCAATAGAACTATTTTGTCCAATAAAATAGTTATTTTAATTAATATACATTTATGTGTTATTTAGATATTCGAGAATAGATGTCGCCATGTGTTTTAAAAAATACGTAGTTTTATTTCCAAAAAAATTAATGTACAGTTATGACATTTCTACGATTTTATTAGAATTACTACTAAATTACCCGCAGCCCCACCCGTGTTCAAATTATTATCAGTAAAGCAAACTTTTTGTATTTATAAATTAGTAACTATACATATAATAAAATTGTAACTAAGCCGAATCCGTAAATTCAATATTTTTCGGAAAATCTTACTGAAATATTCATTATGATCGATATAGAGACCGAATTTATAGTTTTTAGAATGTTTGTCTGTCTGTCTGTATGTGACCGCATCACAAAAAAAACCACTGGAGGGAGTTTGATGAAATTTGGTGTGATGATAGCTGGTTATCCAGGTCAACACATAGGATATTTTTACCGCAGAAAAATATCTCATTTTTGGGAAAAAATACAAAAACTGGTTAAAATAAAAGCACGATGATACTATTAACATTTTAGCAAGGTAACTTATATATGTTAAAACTATTAAAAAAAGCTTATCTTAAAGGAAATATTAATAGCGCTATTTTATTCATTAAAATAGTTATTTTAATGAAAATTTATTTATGTGTTATTTAGATATTTGACAATAGATGTCACCATGTGTTTCTAAAACACGTAGTTTTAATCAAAAAAAAATCATGTACAGTGTCGAATCAGTTTAGCTGGTAGCCTTGCACTGAGACAAACTATGTACTAACACTCCTGATGATAAATAAAACTACCAAACTAATGTACTGCTGGCAAGATAGGCTTTTATTGAACTTCGATATGAAGATGCTATTAAATGTTTACAATGTCTTATATACTTTTAGAGTAAACCAAACGATAGCGTGATTTAGAATACACTTAGCGCCATCTAGTATACAAAAACGTAATTAAAATATGTCATATAAATGCGAACTTGAATGGCTTGAAGTTTGGTTTCTCTAGTTAGTACTTGGGTTGTATTGTTCATGAACATACAGATATAACCTTTCTATGACTTTATTAAAATTAGTAATATTTTGTGGGCAGAAACAATTTTTAAATTAAAATATTTTTAAATTTTTATTGTTTAGTAAATAATGTTAATATTTTTTAATCTTTTAATGTAAAAATTGGGCAAGTGCAAATCCAACTCGCGTATTATAGGTTTCGTATAGCAAAATGCTGTTGTTTTCCTTACTTACGTGTGTTGTAAGGTTAACACTAAAATAAATACGAATAATATTTACGTTTCCATAATATCTACTCATTTTATCAAGCGTAAAAATAAGTTCGATTTATATTATTTTATAACATTTTATGGGAAACAAGTTTATGGCTGTTAAACTGATAAAGCGGGTAACTAAAAATATTCCATATCTCAAAAACTATGAAAAAGTATTTTAGGAACTTTTATACCCCACCTTTTTAGTTTTTTTTGACACCATTTCTTAGAAGGTAAAGGTTTAAAGGACACAATAAAATGCTTACGACTTTATTTATATTACCCGAGCCACATGAAATACCTACTAAGAATTACATATTTACTTATTACATTTTCTTTTGAAAATCGTTTTGGACAATAATAGTAACTATCGCTAACCCATCCCTGTTGCGCGACAAATTAACATTAGGAAAAGTTGTCATTATGTAATTTAAATAATCAGCTACATATTAAATTAATCAATAGCTGTCTATTAGTAAAAAATGATTAAAATTAATTCCGTAGTTTGAAAGTTTATCGCCCAAAACTAAATAAACAAACAAAACAGAACTATACACATATGTATATAAATGTTAATGCTAAAACAAAAAGTGCAATATTACTAAATCAAATATGAGATTAACGGAGGAACCTCTATGGCATTGTCAATCACCGCTTTATTTATCATCATCAATCATACGGTGCGCAATGAAAGTGGTATAATATATAAGAGTATACTAATGTGTAAAACCTAAGAATTTGGTTTTTGTTCATCTGAACGCGGGTGGAGCCGCGAGCAATGCTAGTGACTTATAAAAATATAACTGTATTTGCATTCATTGATACGCAAAAAAGTAATACAATTTCGAAACTTATATTATAGCACAAAACTCACATTTTCAGCGGATAAATTACGTGGGGTAGTTGTGAAGGCATATAAACGTTGCAATGGGCAACTGGGTCGACTACCGCTCTCAACTCATACACCAGCCCACACCGTAGACGACATTTATTAGTTCTTATGCCTTGGAAAATAAAGATCATAATTTTGCAGGTACCTTTTGCGTCGTAGGCTGTACAATATTCGCACACATACGTAAATTCGGAAAGACAGAAATGTGAAAATTGCGAAGTCGAACAACTGTCGGCAAAGAAGAAATGGATTCTGTTGAAATGATTCTTCGCCTTATCTGATGACACATATACACGCGTAAGAAGAGCAGGTGTCATGCTGCGTATGAAAGGTGTATAGGTGTATGAGAGGGTTGCTCAGTTAATTGTTTTAGGTCCTATTATAGCAAAGAAACTTCATCAAATTAGAAAATTATTATTCATATTTTTATTACATCATCATTATTTATGTCATTTCGAAACCTATTTTCCTATTTATTGTTATGCCATTTGTGGTCATGTATATAAATTACATTTAAAAAATATATAATATGTACATATGTTTATAAAAAATATTCAAAAAAGAAAATATGTGATAATTGGCAATATTCATGCTTATTGTATTCAGCCCTTTTTTTTAACGTCTCACTGCTGGGCACAGGTCTCCCTACAATACGAGGGGAATCAGGCCATAGTCCACCACGCTGGCCAAGTGTGGGTAGGCGGACTATTCATGCTTATACGCAAAGGTAAACCATACAAATGGTTTTTACAAATATTGGTAACAATTAACGTATAAAAACTTTAACAGTGAAATTAAACAACTAAAGACGAAAATGCGGCATCATTCTGTGTTATTGCAGTAAAGTTTTGAGTAGATATAGTATTTTGCTTAATACAATCACTGCAGTTTCAGTAAGTACATGTTCTTATAATATTCAGAGTTCTCAGTTCGCCGACAAACTTCCACCTTCCATTTCAATATTCAGCACAAGAATGTCTAAGAATAATGCACAAAGTTAAGTATAAATGAGAGTTTTTCACAGTTACACGATGCTCTAAGTATTTAAACACAATATCTTATTAAGAGTGCGACTACGAAACATAGAAAACCGTATAGGACATTAGAACACACTCATAAAGTCGTTAGCATTGCATTTGTACGTAAGAACTAAACTTTTCGCCATTTCAGTGCAGTGGGATATTTACGACTTCAAATGACAATACGATATTCGAGTGGTTCAACTCTTTATTTATTTTTTCTTGATAAGGAGCAAAATTTCATTTGGGTAGGTACATTACTTTTATTCCACTAAGGCAATACATCGCAAAATAGAAATATCTTTACAATACGTAAACGTTATCGTCCGACACTCACCGCATCCTATCTCATACCCAAATAGGTCCTTTACCGCGAAAAGCTAAACAAAATAGCTACATCTCCATCTTATTATTGTAGTACCAAAATAACTCAAAATTAGTATATAAACTATTTCAACAATTATATAATTAGATAATAACGTAATTATATATTTGATATTTACTCCTGTGATACAATTTTATCTAAGTTTAAAATTTGATCAAGATTGTGTTAGAGCGTTTAATTAATTAATATATTTAAATGCATCGCAAGAAACACTGAGTAAAAGCTGTAGCTTCGTACTCTTAGTTCTACTTCTAATAAATACTTAAATCAACTTGGGAAATTATTTGAATACAACTAACGCATATTATACGTAACTAGTTCATTTTTAATCATAGTTTTCCTATTATGGTATTTTTTATCCAAATACGTGTGTATGTGTGTGATATAAGACTATGTGGTGTCTAATGTCTATATTGCTGATATGCTTAATTTGTAACTTATCTTCTATCCGTATGTACATACTAACTTTACCGTACGTCGCTCTTTTTAAAAAAAAATTAAAAGGGGGGATGTCTAATGCTATCAAGAGGTTATTAAATATCTTTTAACTTTTTCTGTTCGATAGACGCAGAGTATATGGGGTATGGCTGACGTTTATCCTTATATAGGTTCATTTTTTCATTGTCCGGAACAGACCCCTTTATATTACCATAAGCTCGATGGCCTTGGATGGGAATTAGAAGATGGAAATTTCTAGGAACTGAGTCCTTATGTCATCCAATTTAATACATAGATGTACATATAGGACGTAAGTCAATAATAGTACAATAATTTCTGTATAAAGTTATTGGAAATCGCTCTCCACATATGTACTATGAGTGCAATAATAGATACGAATACTAAATGTGTCACCGATACCTATGTATTATGGGGCAATAAATACAAATTGAAATTAATCAACCGCTAACCAAATTGTAACCGCCTATATCCCATTCTGCCGCTTTGTTTACTACGAGAATATTAGATAGACGACTACACATATTACGCTAGAATGGATGCCTGGATATCGATATATAGAGATATGAATAATAATTATTGAAATAGGTATGGATAGAAAGAGAAAAAATAAAACCGCAGCTATATTATTAACCAGCGGCTCACCCTCGGTTCGCTCGGGTTCGCCCCTAGATGATTTTTTAAATTGACATAACTTTTTTATCTGGGAACCGATTGAAATAAAACAAATACTAAATGTTAAGTAAAGCTTACCAGAATACATTAGTGAAAACCGCACCCAAATCGGTTAAGCCGTTACTAAGATTAGCGCGCATAAACGCATAGGCAAACAGACAAGCCGAGAAAAAAGACAAAAAAACTAAAAATCATTGTTTTGGGTTCTATTGCGTTAATAAAGATCCCCAATAGTAGTTTTTCTTAAATATCTGCCATGTACAGACAGCGATCAGTTACAATTTTATTATACGTATAGATATGGTTATGATTAATATGCAAATTCTATAATATCCTTTATTATTAGGTTTAATTAGTAGATTACGTATTTCAAAACCAATGGCGTAGCTATGCCAATGCAAGCAAATATGCAAATGCAGATTCAACAGATTTTGAACATTCAACATTTTTTCGAGGACGGCCCTAATAAAAGTTTAAAAAAATATTACAAGAAAAAAAATGTTCTAAATTTCCGCACATTATTTTTTACGAGGGCCATGAGGAATGTGATCGAACCTATATGTTCTATAAAACGATGAATGGTCATTTAAGCTCAGCTTTTTTACAAAATTTGACTCTACCCGTCCTTCCGTAGGAGCGGTTTGAAAAAAGTGAAACGATCGAAAACTGTCTCTATCATTCTCGTATATAAGAGTGCGGCAAGGCTCACGCTGGTTTTTTTTTTACATTTGATGCCGAGCATTTACTGCAGATCTTGATAGTAGAATGAACTATATTTCATCGATCTTCTTATCTAAGGTAATGCTGCATTTTTATATATACTTTTTAGAGCAACTAATCACTTATCATTAGTTCTTCATTATGGTGAATATGAGAAATGAGGACAAATTTATTTTTATTGAGATTAACTTAGTGATTTTCTAACACTACTACAGGTTCCATATTATGATTGTGTTGTGTCTGACTACAACTTGAGAATAACAGAAGAAATTGAAATTTTAGTTTCTATTTATTTATCATAAAACCCAGCTTTCAGGTGTCTAATGCCGATTAGACGACTTCTGGTTTAACGCTCGGCAGTCTAGATTCGATTTCATAAAAGGCACTTCCATTTTTTTTGCATTGGGGGCCAAAAAGGCTAGTTAAGCCCCTGTTCAAAACTCCAACTTTTATGTAATATTAGAAGCTCACCTTCGCTTCGCTTGAATTCACTTCTAGAAAAACAAAAACAAATATATCCCACAGGAACCATACGTTTTTCCGTGAGAAAAAGCCTATGTGCCAATCCAGACTATAATGTAATTAAATCTAATTAAATAATATAATCTAATGAATTTCATCCAGATCTGTTCAGTCGTTTTAGCATGATTAAGTAACAAACATATAAACTTTCACATCTATAATATAAGTAAGATTTCCTTAAATAAAACATTTACATAGCGTTACAATCATTAACTTTTCTCAATAATAAATGAATAAACAAAGCTCGGACGAATCCAAATGAAATCACAATTAAAACCGAATTGTTGAAACTTTTGAAGTGGAAAATTAATCAAATGTACGATTTTTATTTGGACAGATATCGTGCTCTACGCAATTGTTGATCTAGGATCGGCTATCCAGCGAGCAACGGCATCGTACTAATTGAATAATTAATTATTTTTATTATTTTCCACCACATAGTTAAACACGACATATTGATATTCTTCTATTAATCTTAAGAACAAGTTTTCATAATTACAGTACGAAAGAAATATATTTTTAGTGTGTCTGAAGGCCATCGTGCCTGTTCCATGCGTAGGTATTGATACCAAAGTTCGCAGGGCAAACGTTATTGAAGGAAGGGCATATTGAGCAAGGGCAGCTAGCTAATAACAAAATATGGAAGAAAACTTATAGTTTTAAAATATTTTGTATTCAATTATGTTTACATCTATCAAAATCTTTTCTTATATCTTGAGTCCCTTTGACATTAACATTAAGCATTTGCCAAGGTCTTTCTGTAAACTGGGGTTTAGCCAAATTTCTAGAAACTTCACTAAGAAGTCTACACTTATGAAATATATTGTTATTATTAAAGCCACATTGTGCTCATATCTCCGCCAACAACTACGTGCAACCACATTTTGTAGTTATTTTGACTTTAATTGGTTGATGTTCCAAGTATGTAATTATTTATGAACATTAGTATTCTGAATAGGATCTATGATTTTAACGTTTCAACGGCTTTTGAAGTATTTAATTTAATGAGCTTCTCAGAAATGCTCATATAACGTTCAGGAGGCATCAGTTCTATTAATAGCTTATTAAGGAAAAGTAATAAAAATGGATAAGGGCGACAAGTTTGGTTCAGTTTGTAGTGACGTTACTTGCTGTGCCAGCGGTCGCGGGTTCGAGTCCCGCTGTAGGCATTCATTTGTGTGATTAGCACGAATGTTTATACTCCAGTCATGGGTGTTTATATTTATAATATGTATGTATTTAAAGTTATGTATGTGTAGTGTATCAACTATTTACAATAATAAAGTTATGTAAGCAAAAATGTAAAAATTTGCTTATATTATGTACCTAAGCCAGAAGACTAAAACGGACGCTTATAATCGTTACTTTAATGTATATATTTACATTAAAATCCCATGTCTCGTGTAGGTCTCCTTAGCGCCCAGCAATGAGAGCCCAGCTAAGAGACGCACTAGGAAGAGGCCCACTTCGGTGGACGGTTTTTTGACAGTAAAGTGGACCGTGGGAGGAACCCCTCAATTGTGTGAACCTGCCGTCGGGGTGTCGTAGTTAAGTGCGTAAACGATCCTGCGACACCCCATTAAGACGGGGGAGGTTCTGTTGGATTTTAGTGGGCAGTACTGGCTTTTCTGGCCGGTAAGTCCTACATAACCACCATCCACCATCCACCACCATACAGGTGGTACGCGTAAATGCATTTTCGAATATTAAAAAATAGCTGTAAAAACCTGAAAAATGAATAAAACCCGACTGCGTAAAAAACTAAGTAAAAAGATGGAAACAAGCTGACAAAGGAACATAGTACTATGTGATCAAAGACATATACATATGTACATGACTCGCAGCATCTATAAAACATGCACATTAAAAAAAATACCTGATTAAAGTCAATACACAATTGGAAGTTCGTCAAAAATGAAAGACATTTTATTGTTAAAACCGTGAAATTATAATTATCGGCAGTTTTGTCACTCTTCTCCTATTCTTACAATATTACGGAAAAATGTTAGGTATATTATAATTTCACTAAGCACATTCAGTGATATTGTGAAAATATGGATTTTGACAATCTCACTACATGTTAAAAGCCGCTAAATTGTGAAACGGTCATTGATTGGACAGATTTAAAAACATCTGTATCAAAGCACAGCATGAACCATAGACTTAGTAAAATAGAGGAATAGAAATGTATATATTTTTAATTATTTCTTTTCACTCGGAATTATTTGCATTACCGGCGATGACAGTTTCTGGCATCCCTATTAAAAAAAAAAATCTTGCCCACATTCAAAATATCTATTTATTTTTGACGCCTAACCATATTCGCCATCTGTAGTTTATTTCTTTATTATATTTATTTTTATAAGTAGGGGTTCTGGGTTTGAAAAAAAAAGATCTTTTAAAATTACTAATAAATAATTTTCTTAAATTTCAAAAATAGTCTAATTACAATTTACTCATATGAAAATCTTAACACGGTTTGTACTACTTTCTTAGCTATAGGTCGAAATTATCAAGCACCACAATTTCAAACTACATATTTCCCGTCTGATATTGATATATTGGGGTCTTGTAGAACATTCGAGTCAACCCTACTATCTCATGCATACAGCCTATAAAGAAATTAATGCCTTGACACTTCACAATATATTCACAATAAACATTAAATAAATAAATGTATTTGCGAGCATGCACCAATGTTTACGTGTTTGGTTTCAAAAATGTCCGATCAGTGAATCGATCAATCAAAAGGGACTGAGGTTTGCTACAACATTCGAATACTGGTACCATTGACAGTTTAACTAGGGTAATTACTAGATGAATAAATTTAAGAAAATTAGGAAAGATAATGCTGATTTTTTTTTCTAGGAACGAAGAATCATTTCAATTCTATTTTAATTTGAACACGACACCGTTTATCAGGTCAGCTAGTTTTATAATCAAAAGAATATTAATTCCTAGTACCTAATACTTATAATAAAAAAAATACTTTGCTCGAACGAATGTAACAATGAAGTGACGGAGCGACACTATTTTTTTAAACAAATTTAAGCATGGTTTAATAGATCTGGGAGCGTGCCTAACATTTAAAGGGTAAAAACCATTTTAAATGTCCGCTTTTTGCCCGCACGATCGTTGGCATCGGTTTATCTATATCATAATTAAAAAATAATTATAATACTTTTTTGTCAAAGCAACGAATAAGATTACCGAGATCAGATAATTTTTTATTAAATCTTAATTAATTATTATCTGATGGAATGGATTAGAATAAAGCCTATTATATTTTAATTAAAACACAGTAGGTATATGTATAATGTTATATACATTAGCTTAGTTATGAGTAGGTATACTAACAACTTACCCTAGCTTCCCTCGGGTACGTTCCTAAATGCCTTGTGTGTTATAATATTATATACAAGCAACGCCACCTTTTGGTAAATTTTATAACTAACAGTAGCCTATGTGTTACTTCAAATAATAGTCTATCTCTGTATTTGTATCTAAATTTATTCAGCTATTTCAGCATGAAGGGTAAACCTACATATACATACATATAACCCTTCGTATTTATTATCGTATCTAATAAGATACTTGTATTATATACATATATTAGCGACTCACTCTCCACCATGAGATATTTTCCCGTCAGTTTCCGTTTCAGTAAAATCTATCCTATTTATTGACTCGAATAACCGGCTACTATCATACCAAATTTAATCAAAATCTGCAATGGTTTTCTCGTGATGCGTTCCCAGACAGACAGACAGATAAACAGACCGACAACAATTCTAAAAACTATAGATTCGGCCTCTATAACGATAATAATGTTTATTTCAATAAGGTATTCCAAAAAATATTTAATGTACAGATTCGACTCAGTTAGAATTCTATTATATGTGTAGACATAGGTCATGTTTTGCTAGATTGTATGATTCAGAGACGATATAAAAATACCAAAATTCAATACTCATGTCATGTCTGACTCATTAAATTCCACGTTACTTCTTGAGCTTGTTTATCCAACTAGCTTTACATCGGTTGGCTATATGGCCCAACCAACATCCGTGCGTCAATCGGAATGCGAGACCCTACCCGACCCTCATCGACACCCTACTTCCTATTTAAATTATATTATACTCCTTTATTTTGTATACATTGTAAAAGTTTTTTTAAAAGACGTTTAGATGTTTGTTACTCTATAAACTACATAAAAACCCATAAACACATTTCTATAACGTAAGACGATATGTATAGGTAACCGTATTTATATTTTAATTATTCCCTACATATAAGGATAAGATATATTTAGTGTATTCATGTTAAAAAAATATAAATCGAAAAATGTATGTATGCATATATTATGCATATATTATGTAGTAGTATGTACTTATTTAACTATTTATATTGAAGTATTTCTTATTTGCATAGGATGATTGAAAGAAGTCTCCTTTAGAAATAAATCCACCGACCACCTTTGTCTATATCTCTGTATTATTTTTGTTACTCTAATTTGAAACTACAATAAGGAAAGTATAAAAGAATTAATTATATAAATATATTTAACATCTGTAACGGGCTTCGGCAATAGGTATGTATGTCTGTGTCACTGATTCACTGTAAAATGAACGAGGCGGCCTCCTTCACCCCTTTCGACCTTTTTTTGATGTTCGCTGACAGCAGACAATCGCTAAAGAACACTGATTAAATTTTTCTCCCAACTTTTTTGCTCTCGTTACAATTAAAGATTGAAATGTCACCTTTAATAAAAAATATTTTCCTTACACATTTATAATGAAAATTTTAATTTATTTTTGTTTCATTTTTCCCTCTCCTCTCGTATTATACCTATGTATACTCGTATATGTAGGTGCTATTAGAGAACAACTGTAAATTGTAAGATTAATATGATGATTTGAATTGAATTGTATGATATGTATTGTTATAAAAATTATAAATGAATGGATCACTCGTGTGCCCGTCCGTTTTTCACAATAGGATTCTTTTTCCGGATTTGATACAATTGAAAATAAGTAAGCTCAGAATTAAAAAAAAACACAATAAGAAAAAGCCTAAATTTTAAAATTTCCATATTGTACTAATACAAATACTAAAATTAGCACTTGAACATTTTTTGTTAAATAATGTTTACCAAATATATTAATTATATACTCGTATAAATAATAATTTTATTATATTCCGTAATCATTATTTTGCCTTATAACAAATACATTGAACAACAAATGACATGATATGATTTTGTCCAGCGCATTATCTGGGATAGAAATAGGGGAGAATGAGACAAAATAAAGATTTCGTCGTTTTAAAAGTAAGAAACATGTAAAATTGATATTGAGATTTTATAGCATATAAAAATCGGTTAAGAAAGGATTTTTGGAAATTCAACTTCTAAAAGGGTAAATGAAATTGGAAGTTTCTATAAGAATCCGTCATATTTAAACTTGATCGTGTGATCGAAATTGAAATGAATCTTTCTGGTAAAAAAATGGTAAAAAAATGACGACTACTATAATTTTGAGTTATTCGTTCTAAGTTTTAGACAATATCCTCCCCTCAGTGGGTGAAAAATAGGGGATGAAATAAACATCGGTATTTCATAACTAATAAGTAAAGTCAGAAATATGAAAGTTTATTAGAGTAAGCATCCGCTAAAAATGATTATATGAAATTCAGCTCCTAAAGGCGTAAAAAGGGTCTTGGAACTTTGATACTAATATATAAAGTTGAAGAGTTTATTTTTTTGTTAGTTTGTATAAGCGTGCTCATTTCTATAACTTCAAATCTCATTTATTAAGGAACGATACAGCTTACGATATTACGTTAGGACTTTAAGGAACGAAGCAATTATACATAAAAAAATAAAATAAAATACGGCGGGCAAAAGCTAATGAAAGTGTAGAATTAAAAATATTTTTAAATATAATTATTATTATATATTATGTACGTGGTAACGCGCTCGCTTGGGAAACCGATTGAAGCGGGTTCAATTCCCGGGTCTCTACCTCTAATATTTTCACGTGTGAATCACTTTCCTTGCGGTGAAGGAAAACATCGTGAGGAAACCTGCATGCCTGAGAGAACCTAGCAATTTTTTGAAAGATATGTATATGAAGTCCGCCAAGCCGCACTTGGCCAGCGTGGCCTGATCCCCTTCATATTGAAGGGAGGTCCGTGCCCAGCAATGGGACGTTAAAAAAAAGGCTAATTACATACACATACATAATAACTATTATCACATAGGTATTTGCTGACAACTAACTATAGAATTTACCGATATCTTAGCTTTCTAGACTATATTAATTCATCATTATATTAATAATGTCATAGTAGATAGTTTAATTTTATAGTATAAAAATTGAATACATAAATTTAATCAACGTAGTTATTAAATCTTGCGCCAGTTTTAAGAGCCCTATTTCACTCAATTAATTATTAAGAAGAGAAGTGTAGGTCACTTGTATTCTTAATACGGACTCTATTCCGAGAGTAGTAAGTTACAATTAACGCTATTACGCCATCGAATTATGTTGAAGTAAATTACTTTCTCAAAAAAATATAAGCGATAGGATATTTGTAACTATGAAACATTATTAACTTTACACGTTACTTTCTCATTAAAATATGTTAATTGAGGAATGATAAAACAATAGGTACCCTATTATTTTATCTTATCATACTTAAAAAGGTTAAAAGTTTTCATGATTTAAAGTTAGTCTTTATAAAAAATAAATTACTAAGTAATTGTCTTTCTTTGGATATAAAGTATATTGAGAAAAATAATATAAAAGTTTAATTATAACAAACAATTTGTTTGTAAAGCGAAAACGCCTACACGAATAGTAATTATAATCGTATTGTGAGAGGCAATTCATTTATTCAAACTAAAATCCACAGCTACAGAAATAGAAAGTACATAAAAAATCCTTATATAGGCCAATTTCGGATTTTCATTATTTATTCAATATAGATGGGTAGACTAAGTTTACATATATATAAGAAAAGAAATAAATTACAAAAAAAAACAGCAATCTTAAAAGAACTATAATACTAGTTAATAGTCGTTGCGCATCTATATTCTTTTTTTCGAGAAAAACTTATTACATACAAATTTTAATAACGATACTGCCAGTAACTTAAAAAGAAATACTGTCATCTAAGAAAATACTCGACTCGCACTTGACCGATTTTTCAATTTGCTGTATTTATATTGTTGAGTTCAAAAAATAATAATGCACTAAGTATTTTAAATAAACCTATCTTTTCCCGACATTTCGAATGCCATCCATTCCCGGTTACCATAATTGCTATAAAGCTGTATACCGTTATGTGAAATGAAATTTGAAGTTTCTATAGGTCGATTATTATCGATTATATCGGTGATAAAATTAAGCTCAAAAAAACTAAAATAACATGAAAGTTAACAAATATGAGAATTAATTAAGGGATTGTTAAGGATGTGCCTAAGAAGAATCATAAGAAGTAATTTAAGAGGCTGTGTTGATGCCAAGATGGCATCTTATCCCATGGATAAAGTAATAAAGCGAAATAATGTAGTGACAGAGATAGTTTAATAAATTATAAGCCTGCAAAGCAGAGAACATTCTTGCTAACTAGTATTGAAGCCGAATATATTATCCGAAACAAATAAAGATTAATAAAATTTAATGAAGGAAATAGGAATATTAGAAAACAAAACATCAAAATGATTGTTTGTTTTCTGTTTGTTAACTCAACAACTGAGCAACTGATATTCGATGTATTTGACATATACATATATATGTACATTGTACATAGATGTAGACAAATTAACGTTCTAGCCCACTTTTATGCCGGTACATCTAGTAATTCCCTTAGGATTTTAGCCTATTGCAATAAATTACTAAGAAACGCGCCTGACCGAAGTGAAGAAAAATCTCTACTTTTAAATAAATTAGTTTCTTCTAAGAATATGAAAATAATTTGATAAAAATGTAGAGTCCAATTAATCGTGAGACGGCGTACTCAAGACCAACAAAGTACAACAAATTGAACTTTTGCGCAAAGCCGATCGGTACACACGAAATAATTATAAAATATATATTTAATTATCTATTCAATACATTTAAGATTTAATGGATTTTGTAAATTAACCTTAGACGTAATTGACCGAGACGAAAACGCTTTAGTACCTAGATGGGCTTGTACAATGGGCCTCCTGGAAGTAATTCATTTATCTTCCTTACTCGCTTGTTTTGCTTCAGCTACTTTTTCACTAACGCTATCAATAAATCACGTACCTTGCTTCCTTACTTAGAGTTATTTCTATTACCCCTTACCATTATCCGACTAAGATTTTTGCTTTTTACTATGGAATATTAGAAAAACTTGGATTTTTCCAAAATGTTTTAAATATAATATTTTGTTATATTAAAAAATATATTAGCTATTGAGTACAATATTCATAGTAGATTTTTTAGTTATGTTATTGTGCATGTGTTTTATGGTATATGATGACATATAATACATACATATGTAGAATCAGGTATCAAATAAATGAATTTTGAGTTTTGAAGATTAAATTATTTAAAAAAATCATGTAGTTGCAAGACAGACTCAAATACTAAGTACCCCATAACACCATACATTAAAAAATATTTATTTACATAGTTAGATTTATATGTTAAGAATTTGGAACAAATTACGGGCTTCACTACTCGTTTAGGGATTATTAAAATAAATCATTACATTTTTCTTACTTAAAATATTATCTCAGAGGTTTTATTTTTTATTTTAAATAATTTTCTCCACATCTCACTCATTTTAAATGGGCATAATTATTATTATTAACATAACTAGGCTATATAGCCCTTATACTAAAACTTTTTATTCAGATATTCCTTTCGTTTGACTAATTATTATCTAATAGTTTAAAGTACATACCGAAAGCTGCACTATAACTTAGTCAAAGAAGAACACTAAATTGAAATAGATTGACTAACTGAGTGGTGCATAAATCAATCAAAATATTTGCGTCATACCTACAGGATTTATTATAGATTAAAATTATGAGGTAGTCAATTATGTGCCAGATATCAATGAAGTTTAACGAACTATATTTATAGGTAAAACGATGCCATACTTTCTTTATATTAGATACTAGCATTTCCCGCGGCTCCGCCCGCGTTCAGATGATCAAAAACCAAATTCTTAGGTTTTACACATTAGTGTACTCTTACATTATACATTACTTTCATTGCGCACCGCTTGATTGGTAAATAATGGCAGTGATTGTCAATGCCACAAAGGTTCCTCCGTTAAATTGAATTTTTTGTTTTAGCAATAACATTTATGTATGTCTATACCTCTGTTTTGTTTGTTTTTTTAGTTTTGGGCGATAAACTCTCAAACTACGGAATTAATTTTAATTATTTTTTACTAATAGACAGCTATAGATTAACTTAATATATAGCTGATTATTTAAATTACATAATGATAACTTTTCTTAATTAGCGCTAGTTAGTAATATTTTCCAAAACGATTTTCAAAAGAAAGTGTAATAAGTAAATAATTCTAAGCGAATACATTTCTTTATTTCATATGGCTCGGCTAATATGATTAAAGTCGTAAGCATTTTATTGTGTCCTTTAAGCCTTTACCTTCCAAGAAAAGGTGTCAAGAAAAAGTGAAAAAGTTGAGGTATAACAGTTCCTAAAATACTTTTTCATAGTTTTTGAGATATGAAATATTTTTAGTTACCCGCTTTGGCAGCTTAACAGCCATAAACTTGTTTTCCATAAAATGTTATAAAATAATATAAATTGAACTTATTTTTACGGTGCAAAAAATGAGTAGGTATTGTGGAAACGTAAATATTATTCGTATTTATTTTAGTGTTAACCATACAAAACACGTAAGTAAGAAAAACAACATAGCATTTTGCTATACGAAACCTAAAATGCGCGAGTTGGATTTACATTTGCCCAATTTTTACATTAAAAGATTAAAAAACATTAACATTATTTACTAAACAATAAAAATTTACAAATATTCTCATTTGAAAATTGTTTCGGCCAACAAAATATTACTAATATGTTACTAATTTATAAAGGCAAAAAGTTTGTTTTATTAAAAATTTAAGCACAGGCAGGGCCGCGGGTAATTTAGTAGTAATTATAGTAAAGTCATAGAAAGGTTATATCTGTACATTTTTTTTTTGATAAAACTACGTATTTTAAAAACACATGGCGACATCTATTGTCAAATAGCTAAATAACACATAAATAAATTTTCATTAAAATAACTATTTTAATGAATAAAATAGCGCTGTTTTGTTTTAACATAATATATAAGTAAGTTACCTTGCTAAAGTATTAATAGCATCATCGTGCTTTTACTTTAACCAGTTTTTGTATTTTTTCTCAGAAATAAGATATTTTCCTGCGGTAAAAAGAATCCTATGTGTTGACCCGAATAACCTGCTATTACCATACCAAATTTCATAAAAATCCCTCTAGTGGTTTTTCTGTGATGCGGTCATATTCAGACAGACAGAAAAAATTCTAAAAACTATAGATTCGGGCTCTATATCGCTAATAATGAATATTTCAATAAGATTTTCCGAAAAAATATTAAATTTAGGGGTTCGGCTTAGTTATTTTATTGTATGTATAGTTACTAATTTATGAAGCGAAAAAGTTTGCTTTACTGATAATTTAAACACGGGCGGAGCCGCGGGTGATTTAGTAGTAATTCTAATAAAATCGAAAAAAGGTCATATCTGTACATTAATTTTTTTTGGGATTAAAACTATGTATTTTAAAAACACATGGCGACATCTATTGTCGAATATCTAAATAACACATAAATAAATATTAATTAAAATAACTATTTTAATGGATAAAATAGCGCTTTTGATAATTTGATTTTCAAGATAAGCTATTTTTATAGATTTTACCATATTTTGTAAGTTACCTTGCTAAACTGTTTACAAATAGTATCGTCGTGGTTTTGTTCCTACCAGTTTTTGTATTTTTTTTCAGAAATGAGATATTTTCTCGCGGTAAAAAGTATCCTATATGTTGACCCGGATAACCAGCTATCATCATACCAAATTTCATCAAAATCCCTCCAGTGGTTTTTCTGTGATGCGGTAACAGACAGACAGACAGACAGACAAAAATTCTAAAAACTATAGATTCGGCCTCTGCATCGATAATAATGTCTATTTCAATAAGATTTTCCAAAAAATATTTAATGTACAGATTCGGCTTAGTTATAATTTTATAATATGTATAGATGACATTGATAGATTTCCAAAACCACAAAACATAAATAATGATAAAATCGAAGAACTTCGTGAAGCAAGCATAAATATGACGTCAAGCTAGATTAGGCCTCAAAATACATATCTACATATTATATACTAGACTGCTGATGTTACTCTATACACAGAATACAGAAAGTTATATAATAAATCTAAAAAAAAAATAATTACTATAATATTTTACAGTAAATGGTTTTCATTTCTTTACATTAAAGGTCATTGAACTTTTAGCTAATCTACTATATAATATCTATACATTAATCACTATCTCTACTATAAAGATTTCATACAGAGATAACTGTTTCCGATATAAATACGAGTATGTGCATATGTACAGTAATAGGTATTTACCTAGTATATAATTTTCTTGGGACTAAACGATGTGTTAAGTATCATTTGTAGATAATTATAAGACTTATGTTGATTTCAAAACGTTTGATAGATACTAACATTTAAGCATGTGCACACTATAAATTATTCTCTCTAACAACTTTTAAAATAACTTTTATTAAGTTGAAATAAAAAGTACTGTAGCATCTCACAACTTCTATATTTTCAAGTTTTAAACGAGAAATGCTCGACAATAAACTAAGTCAGAAAACGTTTGAAGGTTTTATTATTTGTAAAAATACTTCAACAACGGAAATTCTGTTTTCCAATTAGGTTTACCAGATTTTTTTTACAAAGAAATATTTTGGAAACATCTTAATTTTGAAACATATTTCGTGTGTATAAAATACTACATGATTACAGTCTAATAAGAACACTTACTTTTCTTCAGTCATAACCTACTTTGTCGAGTTTTCCGTTTTTGCTATGAAATAAACACTTACGGAATGAACTTCTTACTTTAACTATTATCTAATTTTTTTTAATAATACGTCACAATAGCTCTCACTATTCACATTTATAAAAAAATTACACTTTAATTTATTAAGTCCTTTACGTTTGACAAATCGCTCTGTAAAGGTATCAAGGCACACCCGACGCTTATCTTTTAACATTACAAGTGATAAGACCGTTGTTGGCAGATAAAAATATTGTTAGTGTAACATAGGTAATATTATCCTTAAAAAGATAAATGCAGGTATAGAAGCCCTGGAAAATCTTTATTAAATGTAATTTTTTGAATAAGCTAATAAAATCACGAAATTAAAAAAGGTACCTACTATATTTTTATTCTAAATATTTGTATTTTCAAGTTAATTATCTATACTAATATTATAAAGCGGTAGAGTTTATTTGTTTGTTTATTTGTTTGAACGCGCTAATCTCAGGAACTACTAATCCGATTTGAAAAATTCTTTTTGCATTAGATATGATTGCCCGTTTATTGAGGAAAGCTATAGACTTTATATCATATACTATATAGTGTATCTATTCCATACTAACGTACCTAGGGACGAACCGAAGCGAAGCGAGGTTAAGTCGCTAGTCACATACAATTAAGATAATATAAAGATTTTATTTATTTAATATTTTTTTAAATGTCAAAATAGACTTCAAAATCACTTTAAAAATAAGTAAGAGTTGAAACCCTTATGGCTGAAAAATATGACTTATGTGAAGCTCTAAACTCATTAAAAATAATCATTAAAATTGGTTTACAATTAGCGAATATATCATGAGAGCATACATAAAAAGCAATTGAATCCGGTCAAAAATAGTATATTATACTAAGGACAAAAACGGATTGTAGATTTTATACTAACTTACCCCAAGTCAATATTTTTTTCAATTTTAGAACATTGAAAAAAATTTTCCTTTCCTACCTCCTACTATCCTACTGTAACTACCATGTTGTTTATGTAATCGTATAAATCTTATGCAAAGCTATAATTGTAAAAACAAAGCCTTTCAAACTATTTGAAAAGCGAAAGGAGAAGTTTCACAACGCTCTGAAATAAAAAATATAGGTATGCTTTTTTTATTACCTAATACGAGAATTAATTACCCTCGCTTCTCTCAGTATCGTCTCTAGATGCCTGACACTATTCTATATGTTACTCCAGGTCTAAAACTGTGTATTAAATTTTAACCAAATCCGCCCAGCCGTTTCAGTATGAAGGAGTAACAAACGATTTTATGATGAAGCCGCCCTTAAAAACCTTAATATCATATCGCAGGCATGGTTATTCAGTCGACTTCCAGTCATCAATCAAACTTTATCAGTTCCACTCACGAAATATTAACCAATTACAATACTTGTACTTTGGTAATGGCGATATCGGGTCACAACAGTAAACCCTTTTATCTTTAACTTTTATACGTCGTGACCTAATTATCATTGTAATGCGAGAAAAATATAAATTGATCTATCAGTACATACAAGAAATTCAATTAAGCGAGTAGATAAACATCCCTTACCAAATCAAGTATTTATTTATTTATTTATTGACATGTTTACTTGATTTTCATAACATTTATCCGTTTGGATATCAATGCACGTACTTACCAATCATGCGGAGGCTGGGTCCGGCGGCGGGCTTGTATACAGCAGGGTGGTTCCTGCGGCTCGCAGGGCAGCTGCAGAGCTGGAGGCGGCGGCGGCGGCGGCGTGCAGGCCAGGCGGCGCGCGGCCGCGGCGCCCACGTACTCCACATAGCGGGCCGGCGGCGGCGAGGCGGCGAGGTCGCAGCACTTGCGCGCGGGCGGGCGGCACGCCAGGCCGCAGTAGGCGGGCGCGCGCTGCGGCGCAGGCGGGCGCGGCACGTAGCGCTCCACGGGCACGTGCGCTGCGGGCGGCACGTAGCGCGGCCGCCGGCGCTCCGCCTCGCCGCGCCGCACCCGCCGCGGGGACGCCGAGAAGCGGTCCGGCAGCGGCGCGGGCGGCGGCGGGCTGAGCCGCTCCGGCGGCGCCACGCTGAACGCGCCCACCGCCGGGAAGCGCTCGCACGGGGAGCGCGCGTACTCCTCGCCCATGGCGGTCACTCTGCGCCGCCGCCGCCCGCGCGCGCGCTCACATGCCGCGCTCGCTCGGCACGCTCACTCGCAGGCCGCTCCACGGGCACCAGGCTGCGCACACCCGATGTCCGCATTCACACCGACGACATCGCGCCCCGCCGGATCGATAGCGGTGACGTGCGGCCTCAGGGAATCTCCGCCCGGGGCGAGGATCCGACACGCATCTTTCGCTTGTAGCTATACGATTCGAGGGTTTCCGATTAAACTCTTACACTGGGGCGAGGCGAAACTGCGTCCTCGAGCAAGATGGCCGCTTTCGTCATGTCCGCTTGCGGCGCGCCTGCGCTAATATCACTTTCGGATGTTTGTTTTCACTCGACTTGTATTCGATACGAATCTTTTAACACATAACGTTTCCTTTGATTGAGTCCGTTTCGCGAAGGACGAGGTGATCAATCAAGATATCGCGTCACAGATATAGAGGTCGTCCGTAGTGTCACCGAGAGGACGAGGAACATGCGTCGCGAAACGCTCTGTGACCGAGCTGTCGCGGCGAGGACGCGAGTGCGCGTGTCCACAGCGCGCGGCGACGTCAGGCCGGTGCGCGTATCGACGCCGCGTCGGCCCGCACCTACCTTCACTCCTTACGAACAATAATACTGAATTCTCAATAAGCTTTTAAGGGACACATGTAATCCTTTCAAATTTGAACACATCTAAAGCAAATTTATTTTTGTTTTTTTTACTTATTATTATAACCTTTGCTAAATTTTTCGTATAGATCCATATAAAATGAGTAAAAAATTATAATTTATTATATGGGACAAAAAGAAACATATGAAAGAAAAACTATTACATCATAATCTAATAAATATACGTATATAGCATATATGACTGCTTTTTAAAGCTTTAAGTTTTAGCTGAAGCAGAACAGCCATTATTTGGCATTTTCGACTATCTATTTATTTAAGCGATTCTTCTAAACGGGTCACTCACGGAAATATCAGATATTATAAAATATATTTGATATTATGTAATTTTCAAAATGTACAAAAATGGAACATTCTCTGTACCTTATCTTTGAAGCCTAGTATTTCGAGACAAAAAATAGGGACTATTATATATCATACTATACTATATATTTCAACATGTCTGCCACTTGCGTTACGGTGAAAGAAAACATCGTGAAGAAACTGCATGTTTGAGAGAACCTAATAGTTTTCGAAAGACATGTGACGTCCTCCAACTTTCGCTTGGTCTACGCGGTGGACGATGATCTGATTCCCCTCGCAATTTGCAATGCGAGGTAGGCCCGTGCCCAACTTTGGAGTTAATAGGGCTGGAAGAGATATCCAGAAATTTTAAAACAGAAACCCCTAAAAGTTTTTTTTTCCTTTAAATTACCATATTAAACTGAACCTTACTTCACCTGAGACCGGCAGGCACTTGACTTATTTTCATCATTGAATACAGCCCAGTTGGTTAAATATTTTCAACATTTGTCTAAATAACAATGAGTTCCTCGGGGATAAAAGATGGGAATTATATAATACATATAATTTCTATTACTTACGATACAACAATTACCGCAAAGATATTTTTAAAACTAGGCTATAACATTAATTAAATTAAACTTGATACTTTTTGCCTTAGAAACGTGTTAAAGACTTCGTGGAATGAGAAATTAAAATATATATATATATATGTAGATAAAGTTTAGAAATTAATATATAAAGAAATTATTGAAAATCTAATATATTTAAAGGAGCTATTTATTACCAGTGATGTCGGAAACAGCTCTAACGATTTCGCTGAAATTTGGTATGTGGGGGTTTTCGGGGGCGAAAAATAAAGCTAAACTAGTCTTATGTCTGAGAAAACGCGTGTTTTTGAGTTTTCGTGTGGTTTTCTTTCGCACTATTCCACGCAAAATATGGTCGATAATTTCTTACGCTCGAGCATAAGCATCGTGGTCAAGCAGCAAGCCGCAAGACTGACTATCACAACTTCGAATCCTGATTGGATACAAAGTTTTTACTTGTATTATTATTATGTTTTGTATTTATTCAAGTTTTTAGTTTTTTTTTAATCTAAAAAATACGATACAATAAAAACGAACTCCGAGCGAAGCTCGGTCGCCCAGGTGCTACAAAATAATAT
This sequence comes from Fabriciana adippe, assembly GCA_905404265.1. Classification (NCBI taxonomy): domain Eukaryota; kingdom Metazoa; phylum Arthropoda; class Insecta; order Lepidoptera; family Nymphalidae; genus Fabriciana; species Fabriciana adippe. Next base: position 10,974,932 of record FR989991.1, read on the forward strand.
AAGTTAATCAAAACATATCCTACCTTTAAAAGTTTACTTCCTTTAACAATTTAAAGAAAAACTATATCTTTTATAGAGGAAACTAAAAAGAAAAAATATTCCGTTGTCTTTTACGTTTATGAAACTAAGAAACCCCTACACAAGTAACTTTACCTGTCTTTGTAAGGATTCATTTCTACTTAAATAAAAGTTAATTTACATATTACATTAAAAAAAGAAACATGTAAATTGATATCAATAAAACAAATTAGTTTTTCAAATATTTTCTTTACGATTTTGGTCGATATCAGATCAAATCGAAAAAATTTCAGAGTCGTGTACTGCTTTAGAAACGGTTTTTTCTTTATACTATGGACGTTGCACTTGCAATGAAACGTCCAAGTAGGCATTTTCGAATAAGTTATAGTAACAAATTCGCTGGAGATAAGTAGAGCTTACATTTTAGAAATAGTTGCGTAAATTCGTAAAATTTCTTTAATCGTATTTAATACTAACTTTATATTTAAACTAGCAGAACCTGCGGCTTCGCTCGCGCTAAAAATCTGAGATATGTATTCTTTTATTTATTATTTTAAAGGTATTGGGAGGTTTCATACAAACTTTCATCCCCTATTTTACCCTCTTAACCCCTCCCGGACGAATTCTAAGAAATCCGTGCGAATTTCCGAGAATTCAATTGTTATAGTACACGCCGGCTTTTACGCGGTCCTCGAGGGATTAAGGGTTGAATTTTAAAAAACGCTAAAATACGTAACTCATTATTTTTGACGTACTCAAGTCATACGAAATTTCATGCAAATATATCCAAGGAATAAAAAGTTTCATACAAACTTTTATTCCCTATTTCACCCCCTTGAGGGTTGAATTTTGAAAAATCCTTCCTTAGTCGATGCCTTCGTCATATGAGGAATACGTGTGCGAAATTTTAATTTTCTAGCCATAAATGTTTGGCCTGTGCCATACATCAGTCAATCACTTTTGCCTTTTATATATACATATATGTGTATAGATGAAACAGATCATATGATGTAGTTTAATAGGTAAAAACGCATTTATAAAACTATGAACAAATAAAACGACGTGTGTGTGTTTCCAAAATTTACCTCCTGCAGCGCGCAATGTTATGAAGAAATAAAGACATACACACCTTGCCATGGCCATCTTAAACATAATAAATAAGTATCCAGAAGATATTAGTACACAAGTGTGTGCACAAACACAAGTGCACTCTCTATTCCATTCACATGAAGGTGTAACGCCGCCGTCATGGAAATGCATTGTTTACTTTTTAAAGGTTAAATTAACTATACTTTTAGATATTTTTTGCCCGCGGTTCTACCCGTATATTGCGACATCAAGCTGTGACAAAAATAAGCTATAACTATCCAACCCATATCCTCTACCCACAAATTAATATCCCGTTAAAACTTCAAAGATGAGTAGCTATTTCAAAATTATATACGGACACCTTTATGTACTTTATAGATATCAAAATAATAAACATACGCGTATCATAAAGTATAATTAAATATAATCAAATGCACAGTAATTTGAATTTTTCGTTTATAATATTTAATACATTTTGGTAGCTTCTAATTAAAGCTTCAAAGGCTTTATTTTAAAAGTTTAAACCTCTTTGCATATATACCTATACTGTGTCAATTTGTAATATTTTTTTATATTCACAAAAGAATATATTAAGAAGGACACACATGGTAAGTGCGTAACTATAATCCCAGCTATAATGATACATTTTTGGTAGAGAATCAATGCGAAATGGAACATCCCTGGAGGCTTGTAAAACCCTAACAGGGTTTGGTTCAATCACGCACGCTCGCTGTACCCATTATTATACTGACATTTACCCCAATTGAAAGGGGGAACCCCATTTACTAGATTTGCTACAAACTTCTCGTTTACAAAGAGCCTACGTCGATTAGCATAAGCTTAATAATAAACAGCAAGAGCCCTAATTTCTATTATTCTCAGTTTTTTAATACATCATGTACGTACAGTTACTCATAATAGTAAACTAATTGAAATAAATGCCAATGTCAAATCGAAGAAAGGATAAAATAAATAAAAAGATCTCATATTGAACAAATATTATGCACAATACCAAAGCCTAAGGAACCATGAAACTAGTTGATAATAACTATAGAATTACTTTTAATTAGACTTTCGCTCAGATGGACTTCGTTCGAGAGAATTAATTTAGAAAAACATAGAGGTAGAAACAGAGGGTAGAAAAAAGGAACAACGAATAGAGATACGGTTTAGTGTCATTATAATAAATATATTGTTTAAATAAAAATACTATAAATCATAGTGTTCTTAAATATGTTCAAAACGGTTTACATTTATTCATATTGAAAATTATAGGTAATAAATATTGATTAAAACATTAACCTCTTAAAACATTCTCATGACAATTTTACGTAGATCATGTCTGTTACCAAAGAAAACTTGGTCAAATGATAAAAAATATCCACGTTTTTATAAAAACAAATTTTCCATGAAGTTGTAAAACAGTGAATCAGACTGAGCATGGCAGCGGGGCAGGACAATCAAATAAGAGTTAATGAACGTAACATGTGAACCAGTTACTCTCGGCAAAATTTTTATTAGATTTAAATACTCAGTATGGTTAATTTTAATAATTATTCATTACTAGCGTCTCACCCTCGCTTCGCTCGGATTCGTCCCTAGCTTGCTTCCCCATACAAACTTTCATCCCCATTCTCACCCCCTTAAGTGATGATTTCCGGGATAAAAGCTATTTCACTTACTTTTCCTATCATGATCTTTAAAAAAATCTTATTTTAGCATTTTTTTTTCTTTTATGCAAAACTTGTTCTGACAATAACAAATACAAAAAAAAGAATATTCCAATTTGGTGCAGTCGATCGGAAGTTATAAGCGTACATACATTTCGGTGATCCATACATACTCGTACATTATATAGATTGTTAGGTAAAGATTGATCACTTACAAGTTGAACTCTTGTCTAAAGTGTTTTGAGCAGTCTCTACAGGCCAGATACAGTGTTATAAGTTTTAATTTTTTTTTATTATCATTTCTGACGATAATAGGAAACGGAAATTAAATATCCTTATACTGCAATATATCAGATTCATAAACCAGAGTATATTGTAATTTACTATAAAATAAACGAAATATTTATTCAAGAAAAATAAGAGTAAAATTGATCAAGCAATAATTTTTTTATTTATTATTCTTCAAATAAATAAATGTTACTAAATAGAATCCGAAATACAAAGGAAATTTAACAGCTTAAAATTACCTAATACTTTTCTTAGATTTACGCAATCATGGTCACGGGAAATGTCGTGCTGTAAAGCATTCGAAAAGTCAATAATTATTGTCGAAAAGTAAATATGGAGATAATTTGAGACTCTGAAAAGGACATAGGCTAGTTTTTACCCCGAAAATCATCTCTCAAGAGCATGAAAAGCGGGGTGGAGGTTAGTATGGGGAATCAATCATTTCTCAAGTATGGTGTATAAAACTCATCATTACTATGTATAGTCTATCTGTTTCATACTAACCGTCAAAACGTACGTAGGGACGAACTCGAGCGAAGCGAGTGTGAGTCGCTAATATCTGCATAAATGTATGTATAACATTTAAATTTCACTTGTATCAATACATTCACTCCTAAACATTATTAGTAATGCAATTTATCTTTATATTCAAATAAACTATAGAATACCTACTATGAGAACAACTTGGTACAGTTATAAAAAGTAGTCTATGTCACTATCTAGTTCATAAACTATTTTTATCCAAAGAATTACTCCACTCTATTGCTATGTGGATAAAATATAAAATATATAAACCGTAAGGATAACTTAAAAAAGTAATGATTTATACGTAGTATAATAAATATATTATATTATGTGTTTACAAAACAAGTTAATTAAAAAAATCTATTAAAGAATAACAGATATGGCTAATATGAAAATAATATATATTAGTAATATAAAAATTTAGAGAAACATGAATTATAATTGTTAGGCTAATTAAAAAATAAAAATGGTTTTTGGATTTTTTTTCTTTACTCGTGGTGCAATTTGAATTCAATTAAACTTTGATTTACGTGCGAGTGTTAAAGTATACATGCATTAATGGACCTTTTTTTATTATTTTAACTTAGACTTGTTTTTTATAGGTCCAAAATTCAACTTAGTAAGTTAAGTGGTGTGTCAAGGTAACAATTAAATATTAATATCGACTTTCGACTTGTTACCTTCACGCATTCCTAATATAAGAAAAGGGATCATGACAGACAACAAAGAATCTTATACGGGTTTCTTTTTTACTTTTAAAATTCTGTAGTTTCCTCTAAAAATAGATTAAACATGTAAAATTATTTTATCTACAGTTAAAGCGGCTAGCTTTTTTATTTCCTCCACTATGATTTTGTGATAAATTACATTCACCTTACGGAATAAAGTTAAATTTTACGTCAAGAATCAGGATCTTCGAGATCATTACCCAATTACGAGCAACGGGACAGATAAACGAATGCAGACACCTTGCATCTAATCTTATTATGTTCCGTCTATTGGAGTACGATCCTAATGTCGACTTATGTAAAATTGTCCTAAATGTTATTAATTTTCAATAAATAATTTGTGCTATATTAACTAAGGCTACGGAGGAAAGAATATGGATCAGTTCAAGGACTTCATAACTAAATTAAAAATAATTAGATTGTAAACAACTTGTAAACTCTACTAATATATTAAAACTGAAGAGTTTCTTTTTCTTTTGTTTGAACGCGCTCATCTCTGAAAGTACCAGTCAGATTTCAAAAATCTTTTATAACCCAATTCTTGTGGAACCCTAAAATATATCTATCATAATGCTACTTATAGCCTTGTGATCAAAACAGTTATATGGTAAGTCCGGGAGAGTTGTCTATAGTTTCAAAAAACGATCAATATTAATTATATGTGTAAGATACTACATAAAATAAGTATCGTTTATTTTAATTCAATATTTACTTATGCCATTCAGATTAAATTTGGAACTATTGTGCAATATATTCTAGATTAAAAAATGTTTTTTAAAAATAATAGAAAATAGGCATCTCACCCAGACATGTGGGTTAGTTGCCTATAGATGTCAGGGATAGGTATAGGATGAGTAATTAGTGCATAATCAGACGTACTTTACGTAGTGACGCAAATATCCTTTTTTTTATGCATTTATACATACTACCTGTAGATGTACAGGTGGTTATGTGGGACTCACCGGCTAGAAAAGCCAGTACTACCCACTAAAACTCAGCAAAACCTCCCCCGTCTTAACGGGGCACCTCGACGGCAGATCTACCAAAGCAGACTAAAACAACCGTGAGGTTGCTCCCACGGTCCACTCTGCCGTCAGAGAAGTACTAAGAGCAACCATATGTATTAGGCTATAATCCACCACACGGGCCAAGTGCGGGTTGGCGGACTTCATAATGTCTTTCGAAAACTTGCTAGGTTCTCTCAGATATGCAGGTTTCCTCGCGATGTTTTCCTTCACCGTAAGGCAAGTGGTAATCATGTTTGAAACGATTCGCACATGAAAATATCACAAGTGTGAGACCCGGGATCTCACTTCACTCGCTTTCCCAAGTGAGCGCGTTACCCACTGGCGTTAATTAGCGTCCGGATAACCTGCCGAACGCTAGTGAGCTCCCCCACCACAACACGGTGAACGCACGTTGGGGGGGAACCAATTAATATACTGGGCATCTAACCCCAAAATATCATTGGGCATCTCTCCCGATCATTAGGGAGAGATGCCTGTCGACTCTGAACACACCGTAAAGCATTTACAATAGAAAATAGTGGATTGTTAACAAAACAAGATTACAATGTTACATTATGAAACAATTTAATACAATTTAACTAAAGAATTTAGGGAAAATATTACTGCAAACTGTCTCAAAGATTATATTCTAACGTAAAAGTTAACTACACTTATTTTATTTTACAAATTAACACCAAAATATTAATTATAAGTAATATGTCTTTGTGTAAAAACTTCCAGACTGACATTGACTGTCGACTGAAGTATTATGGACGCGTTCCGAATCACGCAACATTAATTAATTTAATTTTTAAATTTATTAGGCGTCTCTCCCTTATGGGCATCTCTCCCGGACTTACCCTACATAAAAAAATCTATATAACATAATTTTATTTTTTCCATCGGTTTTTGAGGACTTCGGTATAAACAATAATAGCTCTCTTTTTCACACATGTGCACATATGTCCACACTAAAATTATAAAAACGTTAAATATACAAGTATCCGAGTTTTTAAGTTTAGATGTCCCCTACATCTCTTAATCTCATAAAATACTGATACGATTCTAAAAATTCTTTTAATAATAGGATTTTATTATGATTAAAATATATGTACTGTCCGAAATCGTAATAATTGCATAACCCGGTTTGAAGTAAAGCAATAAAGTGTACTGCGCGTGGCAGAAAGATACCTAGCTCGGGCGAAGCAAGGGTAAGTTGTTAGTAAATCATATAATTAATGCCAATATTGGATTGAATAGTTTTAATTTACACTTTAGCCTATTTTCTTTAGCATATAATCATTAAAACACATATTTTAATGTAATGAAGCCTTAAACCCTATAATTAAGTAATAATATTAATAACTCCAAACTCATTTATTTATTTAATGTATCTACCTTCATGTTTATAACGGGACAGAAATAATAATTAATAAGACGATAAATTAAACAAGAATATTATTTTTTAGTGAGCTGCCCTAACTCAGGTCCCTAATACATACTTCACGAGTCCTTTAGTAGATGATAAGCAGACTAAGTAGAGATAGGCTGGCTATAATATGACCGGTTAATAAAGTGTCTCAAAGAACTTTTACGTTTTTCTGTTGCTAAGCGAAATAAATACACCAAGTAACACACTTTCGCATTTATAACTCATCCTATTTGCTCATTATATTATGTTTTAGCAATTATCTTTGCTAAACAGTAAAAACTCACACACCATATTAATTTATACAGATACAAAGAACGCTAGAAAAATAGACTTTGTTTTAAAATCTTGAATACAATATAGTATTTTATTACAAGGCACAAGTCTCTTTTAATCTACTTAGAAGAAAAGATGACTTGCAAAGAAATTAAAAACTATGATATTATCTATAATACGTTTTAACTTTCACATGCTATTGATATGCTTAACAAATAAGATATTAAAAATGAAACTAAAAATAAATTAAATTTTGTCTAGTGCGAGTTGGACATGAGCACACAATATATTATTTCTTATGTGTAAATAGTGGTTAAAATCAAGCGCGATTCCATAATTAGCTATATATAATAGCTTAATACATGCTAATTTGTCTTGGAAGTCGATTACCTGAATTTTTAACTGTTATATCTATGAAGCTTTGTAGGCATATTATAATCGGATAGTTTGGGATAGATGGGATCTAATAATACCATCTACCTAATGTGATGATCGAGCCAGGAGCTGGCTATTTCATTCGTTTTAAAGCGTTGACTACTTTACAGTTTGTAAAAACGTGTTTTTAGTTTTTTTCGAACTATAATTATTAGGTATAGATAAAATAACAATATTTCACGGTCTTTGTATAATTATGTTAAAACATATGAATACTAAGGATACTATGTATCAATCTTACTTCGATTTCCTGAAATAGACAGACGGACAATGTAGGCTTAATAATAGGATTCCATCCCTTAGGAACCTGCGGAAACCTAAAATGGTGTCCCAAATGCAGTGTTTTATCTTAACTAGACCAAAATATACATCTGTATAGTCAATACAGGCGCAACAACATTAACCGAAATAAATATTTCTCTTCATTTCAGTTAAATATATACTCGTTTTATCTGTGTTTTAATAGCGTCGTTGTATAGAAGGAAGTACATTATTTTACACACGTCTTCGTTTCTCGTAACCTAGTAAAATTTTAGCTCTATGTTGCTTGTAGATGCGTTGCGGAAATCTAAAATACATCTACATAATATACAAACGTTGAAATCAAATTTTAGTAACTGCAAACGGTGTGCAGTTGCTGGCACTGCATATTGAGTCACTCAGATTACCTAGATACTGTTAGTTTGTCCTCAAACATAATAACATTTATAGATATACAATATACATATGTCTATATATATATAAAAATCAATTGCTGTTCGTTAGTCTCGCTAAAACTCAAAAACGGCTGGATCGATTTGAATAATTCTTTTTTTTGTTTTGTTGAGGGTGTGTCAGGGGTGGTTTAAATATAAAAAAAAATTTAGCGAAAACAAAAACAAAACAGCTGGAAAATCAAAAAGTTCTAAACTGTTTATTTTGTATGGGAATCACTAACCGATAAAACGTCCCTGGGGACGAACCCGAGCGAAGCGAGGGTGAGTCGCTTGTGCATAATAAAAATGTTATTAATATGTTTAATTATATATTTCACTTATTCGAAGACATAATTCGGCGATATCCGCTATTTTAATTTCATTGTGTATCCTATTCACAGCACTCAGCCCAAAATAATGAGGCAAACAGAGTGTATAGAATAATAAAAGTGAAGCCAAAATTAACTATCAGTGATTGCGAGATTCCATTCCTATATCGGATTCAGACAACATTGTGTATAGAAATAAATATAAAGATTCGAATAATATTATAGAAAAAACTACCAGTAGATATTATTTATTTTAATTAATATGTAATCTCTAATCAATGTTTATGTGATTAAAAACATATAAATAATTTAAGTTTTTTTTTTTTAATTTAATTACCTTACCTTCTTTGACAGAACAGAATACTCTTGACTAAGACTGGCAAAGAATAACCTAAGGTAACACTACATATGTATATATATTTTTGCTTAAAATTACTCTCCTTTACTTCTCATTTGTTAATGCAATTTTGTAACATATGCCTGTTCCTGATATTTTAGCTCTTTCTATTTTCCTCATCCGACTTTCTAATAAAGGATTTTTCCTCGGTTGGCTCAATTTGGCTTTATCTCATTGAGACATAACTTACGTCAGTTCACACTTTATTTCCTTTCCTTTGAAGCAGAGCTGTAATATTATATAGGAAATAATATAGAAAAACAAAGGCGACAAAGCGTTTCTCGTAAAAAATAATGGAAGTCAATGTTCGTAAGGTGTGCATATGACATGACAGCCGCACACGAATTGTTTAGAATCATATTTTCTGAATACAATAAATACAATCAGTAAATGTATTTGTGTAAATATTGTATATTACTTTGTATTGTTTGAATCCCTATGCTTTTAAATTAAGAACTAATAATTATATTTTACGGACAAAAAATAAACTAAGAACATAATATAACATATGTAACATATATTATCTTTTAGTATAAAAAAAAATGTACCTATCAAGTACCTACTACAGTATCAGGTGACGCGATGATAAATTATGTATTTCGAATAGAGCAGGACGTCTCTCAGATATGCTTGTCTACTTATAAATTTACGTACGCTTAGGTACGTTTACGGTTAGTATGGAATAGATAGACTATATACTATATGATATATAGCCCATAGCCTTCCTCAATAAACAGGTTATCTAAGGCAAAAAGAATTTTTTTTAATCGGATTAGTAGTTCCTGATATTAGCGCATTCAAAAAAAACAAACCAAACTCTGCCTTATTATAATATTATTATAGATAACTTGAATTAAAAATTAATGCGAAGACGACACCGGTGACCTGCGATAGCTACTGTTGTCTTTTTTCTGAATTAAAAAGTAGTCTACGTCCACCTCATATAAATCTTCTATGTGCCAGGGGAATTTCTTTAAAATTTTTGCTAATTTGCTAAGCAACAGATGCATCCAGACAGACAGACAAAATGTGTTTTTATACTTGTTAAAAAAGACTCTTGAATATAAGCGTAACGTAAAGTACATAAAGTAAGTATGAAATACAGATTTGCTTGATTGCATAAAAAAATATTTCTAAAGTATTTTTTTTGTCAATATATAAATTAGGCAAAATATTTAGTTGAGTACTTTACAATTTATTGGGAAAATAAAATATTTTTGTAATATAATATTTTAGCCATAATATAGAAATAGGGGCACAATAAACAAACAAATCATATTAAAATTTTAATTATGGAAGTGTATATCTAAAAATTACAGAAATAACTTAAAATTAAAATACATCATATTCACTGTACACATAATACGTCACTTTTTTTTAAATAAAGCTCTTACAAATAATTAAAGTTAATTCAAATAAGTTTACTTATCGGTATGTTGTATTATAAGCGTTGTAATTATAATTTGATGGCGACTGATAATAAGGTTGCGATGGTTGAGGCTGAGGACAGTCGTCCCATAACCACCACATTGTAATTAAAACCTCTACATTTATGAGTAATAATGAGATAAGAGGAATCGTCATTTTACTTATGAGTACCTTAATTCCGCCCTTCGCAAGCATTAATGGTTTAAGTATACCATCTATTATGACCTCTTTAAAACCTTTCATGACTAAATTATCTGATCCGGACCCTAGTAAAGTGAGTACCAATCCCATTAAACCGTTAACTTTACTTGACATCCTTCCTGTAACTGGTTCGAGAAAGTTAAATTTAGGTAAAGCTTTACTTGTCTGGTGCTCGATGCTTGTCGGTGTCTCATATATCGATGGTGACTCGTGGAAAGTTTGTGGTGTCCAGGAATCATAATCTTGCCGTGGATACCCGTTGAGATTAGATAAAGACTTGTGTTCTTTGAGAGAAGAATCAGTGAGAGACGTTGCACGTAATTTTTGATTTTCTTCCTCTGGTAATTCTCTAGTCATCGAACGAAGGAATTCGTTAAAAGAAAAGTCTGAATTTTTCGATTGAACTTTTTCTGCAGTTGGCACTGGCTGTGATTGCATCGCGCCAGTATGAATTATCTGTTGCCGACTCACATGATTCGAATGCGGAAAAATTTTTGAATTCGGAGGCGATAATGTATTCGCTCGCATATCGCCAGGCACACTTCTGTATTCTAAAGGAGAGTAGTACTTAACTGGATCCCCCATGATACTAAATATGCACCAGTAACAGTACATCACAAGCACTCGTAACGTCGAACACATTACCATGTTGATTATCTAAAGAGCACTTTAGCTTTGTGCCACCTTATTTAATTGAGTCCGTGACCTATGAGAAAGCACGTCACATTTGAAACGTAAGGTAAACAATTTTGACCTACATATTTCGATTATAAATAAATATAAATATTTAAGAACTTTGTATTATTATTAAAATTAATTTAATGTTTAATTTACTACTTTGTTTTGCAACTCAATGAAATTTTGCATTAATATTCTATTGCTGTAGAAATAATAATATATTACATAGTTAACTTGACACAAACTTTTATACAAATATATAATTTGTAAAACAGTCAGTACCAGACTACGCAAGTACGTGTACTTGAATGTAGTTTTTTATGTAGACATTAAATATTAAAAAAAAACTGTTATAACTCATAAAAATTTAAATAAAAAAAAGGAAGTCAGGGAATTAACTTAGTATGTATTCACATTGCTTTGTCAGCTTATGTCAGCCCCAGAGTTGCAGTCCATTGACATACATTCCGCGACCTTGTCCCCAGCAAGAATACTTAAGAGAGTTTTAGCGATGAAGCCGTCCTCTTCTACGTCATCGATCATTGTAAATGTTACAGCAGTACCAAAGTTACTCCCCCAACCGTTATTAGACGATCTTTGTAAAACACACGCGAGACGCTCTGAGCAATCAATGATTACTCTGGATTTGTTACTCTTCTTTTTCTTTTTCAGATATTTTATCATTTTCGATATCACTGGCCACAACAACAAAGCTTTTAGTCCCATTTTAGCGAGCACTATAAGTGTTAGAGGTAACAAGAAAAGTTTGCCCGCGAGTAATTTCAAAAGGGCTATAATTGCCGCTGATAACATAATTTTCGCTGCACTTGCTAAAACACTAGCAAATGACGCCAATGTATCTGTCTTCGGGCATGAACTGTGATAGTATCCGGAATCAGAATATTTTTTCCGTATTGGTTCAGAATAGTAATTTGAGGCACTTGTAAATAAATCTAAAAAAGGTATGGGCGGCGATTGTGGAGTAACTGTGCTCAGACCGTGTTCCTGAGCAAAAGCTTGTGTCACAACGAAAAAAACAACAATTGCTAAGAACATGACTAAATAAACTGTTACGCTCCAAGACTCTTGTCTCATTTAAAAACTTCGCTATAAAATTGTAATTTCATGTTTGATGAAGGATAACGAAAAACTATCGCTTTGTATTTATTGTAACGGCACTAAAATTAGTCAGACATTGAAATCATTTTACCATAAAGGATTTAAATTATTTTTCTGTGACAAAACTAGATCAATTTTGCTTGTCTTGTTTATTTACTTAATACATTTACTTACTTATTAATTGTATATTAAGTAGCTATATTTCTATTTTAATAAAAATGTTAAAAAATATAATATGTAGTTTTTGTTATAGTTTTATTTTAATATAACACTTAGGTATTTGATTACTTTTAATATAATTTATTAACATTTTCGATATTTTAATAGCTTTAGGCTAAAAGACGGAGCGCGCCAAAAAATTGTTAATGTCAATAACATCGTCGTGATTTGTGCTGTTTATAATTGCTATTCCCGAATCCCGATTTCCCGCTGCTACGCGCGCAGTGTCCAGAGCCAATGATTGGTAGCGTATGTGCATTGTAAAGCGAATTGAGAACAGGCTTTTTTAAATATGTAAAAACTAATCTGCAAATATTTGAAAAATATTAGATTGAATTTAATTATTTCTTTTGTCATATATCATAACTAGCATTGCCCGCGGCTCCGCCCGCGTTTAGATGATCAAAAATTAAATTCTAGGTTTTACACATTAGTATACTTTTACATACACCACTTTCATTGCGCACTGTATGATTGGTAAATAATGGCAGTGATTGACAATGCCACAAAGGTTCCTCCGTTAATCTCATAGTTGATTTAGTAATATTGCACTTTTTGTTTTAGCAATAACATTTATGTACGTGTATACTTCTGTTTTGTTTGTTTGTTTGTTTAGTTTTGGGCGATAAGCTCTCAAACTACGGAATTAATTTTAATATTTTTGATTAATATAATATTTAGCTGATTATATAAATTACTTAATGGTAGCTTTTCTTAATGTTAATTTGTCGTGAAACAGAGGTTGGTTAGCGCTGGTTAGTAATATTTTCCAAAACGATGTTAAAAGAAAGTGTAATAAGTAAATAATTCTAAGCAAATACTTTTTATTATTTCATATGGCTCGGCTAATATGATTAAAGCCGTAAGCATTTTATTGTGTCGTTTAAGCCTTTATCTTCCAAGAAATGATGTCCAAAAAAAAAACAAAAAAAGTTGAGATATAACAGTTCCTAAAATACTTTTTCATAGTTTTTGAGATATGGAATATTTTTAGTTACCCGCTTTGTCAGTTTAACAGCCATAACCTTGTTTTCCATAAAATGTTATAAAAAATTATGAATCGAACTTATTTTTACGGTTGATAAAAAGAGTCGATATTGTGGAAACGTAAATGTTATTTGTATTTATTTTAGTGTTAACCTAACAAAACACGTAAGTAAGAAAAACAACACAGTATTTTGCTATACGAAACCTATAATGAGCGAGTTGGAGTTGCCCAATTTTTAGATTAAAAGATTAAAAAATATTAACATTATTTACTAAAAAAATAAAAACTTACAAATATTTTCATTTGAAAATTGTTTCGACCAACAAAATATTACTAATATGTTACTAATTTATAAAGCTTGTTTGTCTTTATTTTATTGAAAATTTGAACACGGGCGGGGCCGCGGATAATTTAGTAGTAATTCTTATAAAGTCATAGAAAGGTCACATCTGTACATTTTTATTTTGATTAAAACTACACATTTTAAAAACACATGGCGACATCTGTTGTCAAATATCTAAATAACACATAAATAAATTTTCATTTAAACAACTATTTTAATGAATAAAATAGCGCTATTGATATTTCTTTTAAGATAAGCTTTTTTTAATAGTTTTAACATATACAAGTTACCTTGCTAAAATGTTAATAGTACCATCGTAATTTTATTTTAACCAGTTTTTGTATTTTTTCTCAGAAATAAAAGACTATCCTATATGTTGAGTCGGATAACCTGCTATCACCATACCAAAATTCATCAAAATCCCTCCAGTGGTTTTTCTGTGATGCGATGCGACGTGATGTGGTCACATACAGACAAACAGACAAACATTCTAAAAACTATAGACTCGGCCTCTATATCGCTAATAATGAATATTTCAATAAGATTTTTCGAAAAATATTGAATTTACGGATTCGGATTCGTTACAATTTGATTATATGTGTAGTTACTAATTTATAATGCCAAAAAGTTTGCTTTATTGAAAATTTGAACACGGGCGGGGCCACGGGTAATTTAGTAGCAATTCTAATAAAATTGTAGAAAGGTCATATCTGTACATTCATATTTTTGGAATTAAAACTACGTATTTTAAAAACACATGGCGACATCTATTGTCGAATAGGTACCTAAATAACACATAAGTATATATTAATTAAAATAACTATTTTAATGGATAAAATAGCGCTATTGATAATTTGATTTTCAAGATAAGCTACTTTTAATAGTTTTTACCATATTTAGTAAGTTACCTTGCTAAACTGTTTACAGATAGTATCATCGTCGTTTGCTCCAACCAGTTTTTGTATTTTTTCTCAGAAATTAAATATTTTCCCGCGGTAAAAAGTATCCTATATGTTGACCCGGATCACCAGCTATCATCATACCAAATTTCATCAAAATCCCTCCAGTGGTTTTTCTGTGATGCGGTAACAGACAGACAGACAGACAGACAGACAGACAGACAGACAGACAGACAGACAAAAATTTTAAAAACTATAGATTCGGCCTCTGCATCGATAATAATGTCTATTTCAATAAGATTTTCCCAAAAATATTTAATGTACAGATTCGGCTTAGTTAGAATTTTATAATATGTATAGATTATTGATCAGTATTAAGAACTTTTATTTTGACATTAAATTAAAAAAAAAAAGTGCTTATTATATAAAACGAAATTAGGAATCGTTTGTTGCTCTTGTACATACTTCGGATCCAATTTGCTGTTTCGTTAATAGTCTATCTTCACAAGTTATTATTTTTCTAAAGACATTTTTCTAACTCTATAATTCTTTATTTTATATCAGATTTTCATAATTTTAACCATTTTATCTGAAAAAATGTGTCAAATTAACTACAAAATAGTTTTAAATTATTAAGATTAAAATTTATGATGTAATATCGGTAAGTTCATTTGAATACAATTTTTGTCAATTTTACTGATCAATAAAAACCTTTTTAAAGAACGCATGATATTTAATTGTATATTGTGTTAAAATGTAATCATTTATGCCTTACGAGGTTTGCATTGTTTTAAAAAGATAACAAAATGGCGGGAAATCTTAAGAAATTCAATTGACAAAAGAAAGTGCCAAAATAAATATTACTACAAACTTTCACGAAAAATTTTATTACAATAAATATAGTTCATATGATGTTTAATTTTAGTTTAAATTCTAATGAATTCTTCTATTGATAAATCACAAGGAAATTTTATACTACCATGGTGCTCATTGGGTGAGTTTAATTACATTTTCTATTGTATTATCTATTAACTAATCCATAATTTACGCAATTTATATTGTAATGAAAATATTCAATGCCTATTGAAAGAATGTTTTTGCAATCGGTATTAAATATTCAATATTTAATCATAAATATATTTGGCAACAATTATTTTACTTATAAAACAATAACATCGAAAATATTATGACGCGAAATTCTTGGTCAGCATTACGGTGACCCAGTAACTTGTTTGCAATACTAAATAAACAGCCAGGTAAGAATATTTCATGAGTTGTTCGACTGCTAAACTAGTTTTCGTCCATACTTTATGTGACTAAGCAATAAATTATTCAAAAGAAAATACGTCATACGTAATATATAATTTAAAAAATATATATATATATTGTACCGATTTTTCATATACTATCTTATTCACCATCCTTACTACACATATTCATAATATTTTTAATATAAATAATTACGAAATATTTTTTGTTCTATATAATATATTTTATACGAGTATAATATTCTTTAAAACATATATAATATTAAAATAATAATAATTATTATATGATATTATTAATAGCAGCTTTTGAGAAATACGTGCCTACATTACTTCTTACATCTTACAATTATTATTAAACGTTTTTCGATATTTACAGATTTAAGTCTCAATAAGTTATTAAGATTTTAAACGTTTTTTTTTTAGATTCTGTGTGTTTATACGTGAATCATCAAAATTATTTAGGTACTTAACGTTTAAATAGTTGTGACTGATATTATAACCGTGTCCGTCCCTAATTTGTACGACCTAAAAACCGTATAACTTGCATAATGCAATTGGAGCGTGCTGCCACCTGCAGTGACGGGAGCACAAAATATTAAATGAACCTCATTGCTGTGGGAACTGCAACTACGTGAAATACTACTAATTAAATCGTTAAACGAGATAGAACAACCTAAATAAGTTTAATCGCTATATTTTTTACTTACTAGATTGACTTTTAAAGCGTTAACAACAACACACTCGTGCTACATGCTAAAATAAGCTATATTCTATATTATCACATTTCACTTAAGTATATATAAAAAAATATTTTACAGATTTTTTTGTCGCTAACTGCTAGACGTACCTACTAATAAATTCATATATCTTTTTGCATTTTATTGCCTATTTATAAAGAAGGTTATCTAACATCACGCTAGGGACTTTAGGAACAATTATATATAAACAACTAGCGACTCACACTCGCTCCGCTCGGGTTCGTCCCTACTTACGTTTTAAAGTTTAGTATAGATATCTCGGAGATGAGATATTTTCCCGCAGTAAAAAGTATCCTATATGTTAACCCAGCTATCATCGTACTAAATTACATCAAAATCCCTCCAGTGGTTTTTCCGTGATGCGGTAACAGACAGACAGACAGACAAAAATTCTAAAAAGTATAGATTCGGTCTCTGTATTGATAATAAAGTTGATTTCAATAAGATTTTCCAAAAAATATTTAATGTACAGATTCGACTCAGTTAGAATTTTATTATATGTATATTGATATCCGCTAGCGCAGCCGCGGGCAAGAACTTGTGTATATACCTATGTATGTACTACTAGTACATACTATAAAGCTGCTTGTCGTGGCTGATTCATCAACGCCTAAGCCAAACTGTGAACTTTGTTGAAACTATCAGGATGCAATTTTAAATAAAACTCTATATCTTTTCGGATTTTTTCGCGAATTTAATTTTAGTTTTGGTTTCCGACGTTTCGAATTCTTTACATCAATCGTCGTCACGGGAGAGACTAAAGTTTTAGATGTCTTAAAAGTCATTATATAGCTGTTAGTGTTACAGACAGTTACACAAAACTTACAAAATTATACAATGATTTTAAAAAATACAAAAATGGCACCAAAGTACTTATTTATTTATTATTTTACAAACTTTTTTTTTAAGGGCTGAAATTGTCACAGTCTGTTTCTGTATACACAATAAGTAACAACATAGACAACTGCTAAGAAAGGGCTTTTAAAATTCAGTCACTCAAAAAAGTGGAAAAAGTGGCAAAATTTTATGGCATATTATTTGAACTAGCAGCTCACCCTCGATTCGCTCGGGTTCGCTTCAAAACAAACAAAAACAAATCTATCCGGCGGGAACCGCACATTTTTTCGGGATAAAAAGTAGCCTATTTATTATTCTGATGTATGAACTATATATTATTGTAAAGTTTAATTAAAATCCAATCAGTAGTTTTGTGTATTAAGTTGTATAAGTTACTATAGTTTTGTAACTATCCCACGGGAATTCTTTAATTTTCCGGGATGAAAAGTATCTAAAATGTTGACCGGGGTTATAAGGTACCACCATTCTAAATTTCATTTAAATCGGTCGAACAGTTTCGGAGATTAGCCCGTACAAACAGAGAAACAAAATAATTAAAAAAAAATCTGGATTTGTTCTATTTCTCTTCTTACATCCTCCTGACTTGGTTTTTAGCATTTTTCTTTTCTATGAACAGACATTCGACCTCTACAATTTTATTATATGTATAGATGTATAAAGGAGCGTGATAAAGTCACATCAGAATGCTAGTACATATTAAGCAATTCCAGTCAAATTAAATGAGTTAAAAATACCTTGGGTAATTTTAATTAAAATCGCGAAAGCACGAAAAGGTTTAAACATTTTCTGTAATAAGCCACTTGTCTCTAGCTGAGTATAGTATGTATGTGTCTTTGACGCAGAGTACGTGCTAAATAAACGGCACAAAGTTAAAACTTTCAGACATTAATTAAGCAAAATCCCACAGACGCCAAGTAAATTACAGCACTCAGGTAACAGTAGTCCATTTGTCCAAAATTTTCCCAGGAAGAGTTTACGAAAGGAGAAAACCACGAAAAGTTATTCCACATAGTATAAAATCGTTCTATCCTCGTCGCGAAAACATCTGGGAATATTTGAATGATGATAAGGCAAAAAACTTCGACGTAGAAGAGAAAAAAGCTAGGAAAAAATTTAACAAACAAACGCTAATTAAGCGCTCCAAAAGCAAAAACGCTAAGTTACTCATATTTTTCTTGCTTGCTTTGGGATTAACGAGTAAGTATATTTAATAAATATTTTGTATAGTATATTTACTGTGGTAAGCATTTACCTATTTGTAAAATGGTGGGTTCTACTAAAACTACAACTCAGTTTCGATTACATATTGTCGTCAAATAGAGCTTACATTAATATTGATATATTAAAATGAATCTTATTTATTTCCAAATTGATAACAATCGAGTACGAAAAATGGTAGCTGTTCAAATTTTTCCTATAATAATATGAGAAGTTTGTGATACCTATCTGTTGACCGTTTTGTTATAGTATATTCGCATCTGACCTCAAATAAATAAAAGTCGGTCAAGTGCGAGTTGAATTCGCACTTGAAGGGTTCCGTACCATCGTACGTGTACTTTTTATTAATATAGCTTTTACTCTATGTATGTAATATATTAACTTCGATGATCGATTACGAACGCTAAAAAAATGATTCTTTTATTTTTATTTATTACTAGCATTGCCCGCGGCTCCGCCCGCGTTTAGATGATCAAAAATTAAATTCTAGGTTTTACACATTAGTATACTTTTACATACACCACTTTCATTGCGCACTGTATGATTGGTAAATAATGGCAGTGATTGACAATGCCACAAAGGTTCCTCCGTTAATCTCATAGTTGATTTAGTAATATTGCACTTTTTGTTTTAGCAATAACATTTATGTACGTGTATACTTCTGTTTTGTTTGTTTGTTTGTTTAGTTTTGGGCGATAAGCTCTCAAACTACGGAATTAATTTTAATATTTTTGATTAATATAATATTTAGCTGATTATATAAATTACTTAATGGTAGCTTTTCTTAATGTTAATTTGTCGTGAAACAGAGGTTGGTTAGCGCTGGTTAGTAATATTTTCCAAAACGATGTTAAAAGAAAGTGTAATAAGTAAATAATTCTAAGCAAATACTTTTTATTATTTCATATGGCTCGGCTAATATGATTAAAGCCGTAAGCATTTTATTGTGTCGTTTAAGCCTTTATCTTCCAAGAAATGATGTCCAAAAAAAAAACAAAAAAAGTTGAGATATAACAGTTCCTAAAATACTTTTTCATAGTTTTTGAGATATGGAATATTTTTAGTTACCCGCTTTGTCAGTTTAACAGCCATAACCTTGTTTTCCATAAAATGTTATAAAAAATTATGAATCGAACTTATTTTTACGGTTGATAAAAAGAGTCGATATTGTGGAAACGTAAATGTTATTTGTATTTATTTTAGTGTTAACCTAACAAAACACGTAAGTAAGAAAAACAACACAGTATTTTGCTATACGAAACCTATAATGAGCGAGTTGGAGTTGCCCAATTTTTAGATTAAAAGATTAAAAAATATTAACATTATTTACTAAAAAAATAAAAACTTACAAATATTTTCATTTGAAAATTGTTTCGACCAACAAAATATTACTAATATGTTACTAATTTATAAAGCTTGTTTGTCTTTATTTTATTGAAAATTTGAACACGGGCGGGGCCGCGGATAATTTAGTAGTAATTCTTATAAAGTCATAGAAAGGTCACATCTGTACATTTTTATTTTGATTAAAACTACACATTTTAAAAACACATGGCGACATCTGTTGTCAAATATCCAAATAACACATAAATAAATTTTCATTTAAACAACTATTTTAATGAATAAAATAGCGCTATTGATATTTCTTTTAAGATAAGCTTTTTTTAATAGTTTTAACATATACAAGTTACCTTGCTAAAATGTTAATAGTACCATCGTAATTTTATTTTAACCAGTTTTTGTATTTTTTCTCAGAAATAAAAGACTATCCTATATGTTGAGTCGGATAACCTGCTATCACCATACCAAAATTCATCAAAATCCCTCCAGTGGTTTTTCTGTGATGCGATGCGACGTGATGTGGTCACATACAGACAAACAGACAAACATTCTAAAAACTATAGACTCGGCCTCTATATCGCTAATAATGAATATTTCAATAAGATTTTTCGAAAAATATTGAATTTACGGATTCGGATTCGTTACAATTTGATTATATGTGTAGTTACTAATTTATAATGCCAAAAAGTTTGCTTTATTGAAAATTTGAACACGGGCGGGGCCACGGGTAATTTAGTAGCAATTCTAATAAAATTGTAGAAAGGTCATATCTGTACATTCATATTTTTGGAATTAAAACTACGTATTTTAAAAACACATGGCGACATCTATTGTCGAATAGGTACCTAAATAACACATAAGTATATATTAATTAAAATAACTATTTTAATGGATAAAATAGCGCTATTGATAATTTGATTTTCAAGATAAGCTACTTTTAATAGTTTTTACCATATTTAGTAAGTTACCTTGCTAAACTGTTTACAGATAGTATCATCGTCGTTTGCTCCAACCAGTTTTTGTATTTTTTCTCAGAAATTAAATATTTTCCCGCGGTAAAAAGTATCCTATATGTTGACCCGGATCACCAGCTATCATCATACCAAATTTCATCAAAATCCCTCCAGTGGTTTTTCTGTGATGCGGTAACAGACAGACAGACAGACAGACAGACAGACAGACAGACAGACAGACAGACAGACAAAAATTTTAAAAACTATAGATTCGGCCTCTGCATCGATAATAATGTCTATTTCAATAAGATTTTCCCAAAAATATTTAATGTACAGATTCGGCTTAGTTAGAATTTTATAATATGTATAGATTGGTTGTTTTAGCGGCAATAGAAATACGTACTCTGTAAAAATTTAACTCTCTGCCTGTTTATGAGTTACAGTCCCTTGACAGTCAGACGGACGAACGGACGGACAGCGGAGGCATAGTATTAGGTTTCTGTTGGCACCCTTCGGGTACGGAACCCTAAAAATCTTCCTTTTAATAAATTTGTATTATTATAAATAACTATTAAAATAGATATGTTATAGTATGTTAAACAAATTCTTATTTAACAAGTAGAATAGCCATAATAGGTTGGTAATTTGAAATAGCAAAACGAAATTCTTTTAGTTATTTCTCTTAGCTTAAATCGTTTTCAATTTGAGAAAAAAACGACTCCTGACTGTGATTAATTAGAACAAAGAGAAGTCCAAGTCCGTTTTCACATTAGCAAATAAATATTAAATTTTTTCGCATTCGTAATTTCAATTAGGTAATAATAAAAATCGATATTTCCGTACTACTAATAGTAAATTCTTGTTAGGTTTATACTTTTGTAATATGACAGGCTAAAAGCAAAATAAAATATTTATTATTTATGTATTCACTGTCCAGAATTTTATCGACGACAAAAATGAGTTTGTATTACATAGCTTTTCTTTTAGACACTATGAAAAATAAACTTATTTTTCCGATCTAAAAAGTAAAAGTGCCAGTAGTAGGTATCCGAATATTACTTTGACGACAGACAGATCGACATAACGAAATTATGTAGGTTCCGTTTTTCTTTTTTGGCTGCGAAACCCAAGAAGATAGAGATCTAATTACATTTTTAATGTAATCATATTCAATCGAAGCATTCATCTTCAACAGTATATCAATACCTTAATTCGCAAGGCGGCTAACTTCGCTTCATTTCAATTATACTTATTACGAATTCGGAAAGATAATATCGCATTTTTAATGATATTTTTAAATAATTTAAAATTTAATGTTTTCTGAACTCGTAATCTAATCTATTTAAACGAGCAATTCTTGTATATTTATTTATTTATTTATTCCGGCGATCTCGGAAACGGCTCTAACGATTTCGCTGAAATTTGGTCTGTAGTGGTTTTCGGGGGCGAAACATCGATCTAGATTAGTCTTATATCTGGGAAAACGCGTATTTTCAAGTTTTCATGCGATTTTCTTTCGCATTATTCCACGTATAATATGTTAATATTATCTATAGGGGAGACCGGGGATAGTTGACTAATTTTTTACTATATCATTAATATTTTTTGTGTTTTAATATATATAGACAATAAAACCACAATAATCGATAATATGTAAAACCTAAGTATTTGGCTTTGGTCATATGAATGCGGGCGGAGCCGTGGGAAATGCTAGTATTTATATAAGCATCGTGGTCAAGCGGCCAAGGCGCAAGTTTGACTATCACAGGTGTCCGGGCTCGAATCCCGGTTGGAAACAAAGATTTTACTTTTGTTTCTTTTTTTGATTTTATTCAGGTTTTTAGTTTTTTTTTTTTTTAGTATTATAATTTTTTTAAGCCAAATTAAAAAGAAAATTGTACTTTTGACGAAAAACTCCGAACGAAGCTCGGTCGCCCCGGTACTATTATTTATATTATGATGACGTTTTAGTTCCCCCTGAAAATTACAGTGAATCGTTAGCCGACTTGCGAATTAAGGTATCGATATGTATCATTCCTTCCTCAAATTCCAAGAAAAAACAAAAATCATCGTTTCTTTTCTTAATTTTAGTTTCATACTTTCTTCCTAATAACGTTCTTCCGATGTATCAACTAACGAGGATTCTGTCGAAAACAAAGTTTATCTCTTTCTGTAAGTACCGACATTAATTACTTTTACTTAGTCTCGAGAATACTGAACTTAAGTACGAAATAATCATTTACTCAAATTCTAGTCAGGACTAACTATTAAAAACGGAGAATAAATTTATTCATGTTTATTCAGCATAAAATTAAATTCACATTTTATTAAAAATATAATTTATTTTTATTATTTCCCAGATTAAAAAATTACCCAGATATACCTTTTAAGAATAATAATTATATGAAGTCTATATGCACAATGTTTGTATATTTCTTTGCTTTTCATATAAAAAATACATCTTTTTAGGGTCGAAATATGTTCATCAAATTAAACTTCTTTATCTATTTATTAAAAAAATATCATAAAAATTCGTTTACAATATACGATATAGCGTTAATACACAATAAAAAAACGAAATGAGTTTTTTACTTCTTGATTTTTTAAGCCTTATAAATAAGGTAGGTAACCGTCCAAAAAGACCAAATCTATAAAATTCATTTTCCATTTATACATTACTAGCGATTCTCCCTTGTTTCGCTTGGCATCGTCCCTAGATCCGTTTTAACGGTTAATATGGTATATATAGCCAATCCCTTACCCTGTGAATAACAAAAACAAATCTATCCCACGGAAACCGTACATTTTTCTGGGATAAAAGTAACCTATATGCTATTCCAGACTATAATCTATCTGTGTGTCAAATTTCATCCAGATACATTCTGCCATCCTGGCATGATTAAGTTACAAACATCCATCCATCCATCCAAACTTTCGCATTTATAATGTTAATGGGATTTCATACAAAATTTCGTCGCAACACACACATGACACAGCTATGTAAAATAATTCAATATTATTTATACACATATTTTCGCTATATCGAGTTTAAAAATAGAGAAGCCCTTAAAGCTTTATATCAAGTTGTGTAATATTTATAAAGTAACACGTTACTCACTCAGTGGACATCGATTTACGAATGAACGAGGAATGCTGCCATAGAATGAAGCATTTAACTCTCACATTAAACCAGGCTGAACAGGCATTGAGGTATTCACTGGAAATAATCATAAATGCAACATTGTTTAGTAACTATGCTTAAATGTCTATAAAATATTTCTACCGTTCTTACCATGTATTAAATAATAATATCTTTCTTTTATTATACTTGTACAAATTATAAAAGCTTATTATATAGTAGTATGTATATATACTAGAAGCTCACTCTCGCTTTGTTCGGGTTCGCCTCTAGAAAAACAAAAACAAACCTTATCCCACGGGAACCGTACATTTTTCCGGGATAAAAAGTAGCCAATATTTTATTCTGATGTATGAGCTCGTAAGCGTTACTCTTTATCTATACTGGTACCTATGTAGGTCTTAATCTATCTGTGTTCTAATTTTCATCAAAATCCGTCCGGCCGTTTCTACGTGAAGGTGTAATAAACATACACACACCAACAAACGTTCGTATTTATACGTATAATATCAGACTGATATGCACTGGTGTTTCTTTCTACTTTATTTTTTATATGCTTCATACTTCTAACACGACAGAAATATAATTTTTTTTAAATAGACAAATAAATATGTTGGTTGACATTAACACAGCACCATCTAGTTCTTAGCATGGTAAGCTACGAGGCTTGTGTTATGGATACCAGATAGTTGATACATTACACATATTTAAATTTTATAAGTACATATTATAAATATAAACACCCATAACTGGTGTACAAACATTCGTGCTCATCGCACAAATGAATGCCCCCACTGGGACTCAAACCCGCGACGGCTGACACAGCAGGTAGGATCACTACAAACTGAGCCTTTTAACATATTATACATATGTTTGCACATATTATCATAGCCTTATCGTAATAATATTATAATTAATACATACCTCGCGATACACTTATTAATATATTATTGAAACCATTAATATTCTCAAATGTAGCATAGCATTCACTATTATCAATACATTAATTAACTTGTTTATCTTCACAGAGCAATTCGACATCGAAAATCCCTGTTGTTACATAACATAAATACAGGTTAGTTATAACAAATTTTTAGCCACGACAATAAATTACCTGCACGCACAACTTTCATAATGTTAACAAATAAAATATTTGCTTAAAAAAGAATATAGGGGAAAATTCAAATGCGTATAAAAGTTATTCATGACGGAAAGTGCTCATCCTTTATAGAGAACCATCCTAGACTCCTACTTTATTATTTACGTCGAGAACTTATTGTATCTACACCTCCATGCGAGCTGTATATAAATGTTTGATGTTTTACGCGAAATTCATAATACACAGGTATTGTTATTTACTATCCAGAATATGTTTAGGTCGATAACTAAATTGTACCTAGTACAATTGCTCATGCCTACCGTTGCCGCCTTATTAGATTACAACGCTAAAGATATCGCGTAGCATATACAGTAAATAAATCGAATTCATTTCTTTTCCACTTTTAAAATCGGTTAAAATTTATTCAAAATATGTAATAATATCTAATTGTTAGATATTAATGTTTCTCGTTTTGAACAGTTTTTTCCGATGCATACTTTTGAATATATGTATATAGCTGTAAATATTTTATTATTAGCTCACACACAGCGTAATCTATAGAACACATTACAGAAACCCCACAAACTAAGTCAATAGAAACAGGATACATAGACGGAGCTATAGCTGTGAAGGGTAGTAACACAACAGAGTGGGGAGGAAATGTCGCCTTTTGGGGTGTAGTGCCTTTATGGCGTAATTCTCCACCACCTGATACGGTTTTAAAATTGCGAAAACCTACGCCTTCCGATTGTTGGCCTTTTAGGTAAATGAAAAATACACTACCTACCTACAAATTATAGATATGTTTATTGTGTAAAGAGAAATGATTATAAAATTCTTTGCATTCGTGTGTTATTTTTATACAACAGATATTAAAGTTATAAATATTAATGACTTAATCTTACAAGCTATCATAAACAAACTTCCACTACTAGTGTAACTAGTATAAGCTAAGGTCTACAGTAAACACGAAGCCAATCAAAATCGTAGATAAACATCGTGCATATTAAAATATAGAATACAAACGAGGAATGGTTACTCTGTAATTTGTTGTATTTGAATTTTACTAATTAAAACTTCTCCAAAACACTAAACTGCGACCTACTCATACACATATTTACTTCCACTTTTAGAGGCTCATTCGGTGAAATTATAATAGAATTGCCGAAACTAATGCACGTGGATAGACTTAGTGTAGAGCATATTCGTCCGGATACCGCACATAGTGCACCGAAACATTTTAAAATTTATGTAAGCTTATATTTTAACATATTATCTGTATTATATAAACGTTAAAAGTTATTAAAGAGTTTAGTCTTTGTGGCTTTTCTAACATCAGTGAATAGTCTATTATTCAATGTTTCCAAGAGTAAATCTTGCCAATTTGCAAGCTTATCTTTTTTCAGGGTATTCTCAGTAACGGAACATGGATGAAAGCAGCTGATGGAGTGTACCGGTACTATAAACCAGCAAAACAATACTTTCATTTAAACAATAGAAACATTCCGTTTCAACGAATTGTTTTCAGAGTTTTGTCCAACCAAGGAAATCCAAAATATACCTGTATATACAGATTACATTTTTATGCTAATAATTTTTCACTGTAAAACAATAATTGTAAGAAAATGAATAATAAAATTTTCAAACTACAGTATATTGACTAATAATTAAGTGCTCTACTCCTTTATTAATAACACGTAATTACGAGTATAATAATTTTTTTTGCTTGTTCATTCTTGACACCTAGACCTTAGGATAAATATTTAACATAATATGTAAATGAAAATAGATATTTTTGTTGTTGTTATTGTTGTTGTTTAAAGTACATATTACTTATAATAACAAGTGACCATTTGACTATAAGTCACATTATATGTATCTACATTCTACACTACCACTATTATAAAGAGGAAAGATTTGTATTTTTGTATATTTGTAACGAATAAACTCAAAAACTACCGAACTGATTTAGATGAAATTTAGTAAGAAGATAGTTTGAGACCCTGGGAAGGACATAGAATATTTTTTATTCTGGAAATCATCCCTTAAGGAGATGAAAATGGGGATGAAAGTTTGTATGGGAAATCAACGTAGGGACGAACCGGAGCAAAGCTAGGGTGAGTCGCTAGTATTGTATAAATCAGTAGGTCTATATTATTTTGTCTACTACCTGATAAATTTTTAATGGTTCCATAACTCGGAAAGAATAAATGAAACTCTTTTAGATAAAATCAAGCGTCTGTTATAGTTGTTTATCTGTCTCATCGTATTTTCTCCAAATCTACGACGTTAAACCTGTAGATAACTGGATAGACCCTAATTTAAATAAAATGTGAATTCTAATTTAAATAATTAATTTTAAAATAAAAAGGTTTAGCGTGTCACTTAAAATATCAAATGAAAGGGATTTTTGTAAGGCACAGGCCAAAAAGAAAATAAGGTAAATATTTGAAAAATGGGTAGGTACCTATTCGCCATCCATACATTCCGAAAAAATTACATGCTAATAAATACTTTTTTTTAAACACTTTTTAAACTTTTTTTTAAACTCCAGCCTGTACGAACCCGCCAGGCAAATCTGACTCGCACTTAACTATATATTTTTTTAATTTAACCTAATACACAATGTGGTTAGCCATAATTTTAAAATAAATTAATCGCATCTTCTTTTAATATGGATTTTTATTTTAGTATAATGAATATAACTCAGACATACATACTTGCTGCGAGTCTTGCTACGTGAATGTATGTTTCCGACTGCATAATGCTGTTGCTTTGTCAACTTGTCACCACCTTTTCTGTTCGTTTTTACGGAGTCGGGCTTTTTTATTTTTATGATTTTTTTTTTAATTACAGCTTTTTAGTTTTGGCAGTGATCATATAATACTATACTAGGTTTTGGCCAATAACATATTTGTAGTTTTATTTAACAATTTTATGGCTACTAATACTTTCTTAATACTTTCTTAGATTTACGCGAATATTTGACATTTTAAATAAAACTATCTTTTCGGATTATTTCGCGGATTTATTTTGATTTTTGGTTCCCGACGTTTCGAATGCTTTACAGCAATCATGGTCACGGGAGAGACTAAGGTCTTAGACATCTCAAAAGCGTTATATACTTGTTGTATGTTGTATGGCTACTTTTAAACATAAGTTATATATACTACTATATTATAACCCTTTATCGTGGTATCTCACTCTTCACTCAAATCTTTTCAAGCCTATCGCTTTGAAGAAAATTTTTTTTCAAAGACGAAACGGCACCTGAGATCCATTATTTTGATTTTATTTTATTTCCATTATCATTATTATTCTACTTCAGGCTATTTTTGTTTGCTTGAATAGGTTAAAATAGATGTCGTTAATCCGCAAACTTTCGAACTCTTTTATTATATTAATATGTGTAAACTAAAATATGACAAATATTGCAAAATTCATCTCGAATTTAAAATAAACCAATTTCTGTGAATTTAACAATTTTTAAGTGTACTAAATAATTCATAAAAAGTAAAAGCGCCATCTGTAAACATATACCACAGACCCATTTAACCTAATTGCTGTTTTTCAAAAACAAACTCAGATTATCGAGCGGAATATTTCATTTTCGTTTACTTAAGAGATTTTAAAAAATCATAATATAACTTTTTGGGGTGAATTATTTATCGTTTGTTAGTATTACACCAACTTCTATAACCAATCTATACCTACAGTGCCATCTATTAACATTTATTTGAACTATTTTTTCATTTTTATTTATTCACTAGAAACTCACCCTCGCTTCGCTCGGGTTCGTCCCTAGTTACGTTTTAACGTTTAGCTCAGAGATGATGTATATTCCCGCAAGAAAAAGTATCCTATATGTTGACCCGGATAAACAGCTATCATACCAAATTTCATCAAAATCTGTTCAGTAGTTTTTCCGTGATGCGGTTACAGACAGACAGACAGACAGACAGACAAAAATTCTAAAAACTATAGATTTGGCTTCTGTATCGATAATAGTCTATTTCAATAAGATTTTCCAAAAAATATTTAATGTACAGATTCGGCTTAGAATTTTATATGTATAGATCAGTCATTGACATGGTCACGTGACGTGTTAACGCTGCACTTAGTGCCGATAGATATCAAAACCAGATAAATATAAAATTTTAATTTACAAGTATTAATTTAAGATCAAACAATTTTGAATATCCAAAAATAATAACTGTTTGTTTATAGTTTTAGGCTTCAATCGGCAGTCCTCATGACTGCTTTTTTTATATATTTTTTTATTTATAGCCTTTGTTTAGGCCAGTTAGACATTTCTAATTTTATTTTATAATTTGTTTTCCTAAATATTTTGATTATTTAAGAACTTTAAAACTCGTGCTACCAAGACGAATCTAACAAATATTAATCATCTAAATCGGTTAAGCACTTTAGTAATTAAGAGAACATAAGATCAGATATACATACAAAAGCATATTATAACAAAGCTCAAGGTCACCCACACAACAATGAATGGCTATTGTTAGTTTCCCTGCGCGACCGAAGTCACCGACATAGCCCGCAAGAACCCACTGGATGCAGATGGCACAAGACAACTGCCATGAAAATCTGGGAGATGCATATGTCCAGAAGTGGACGTAAAGATGACGATAATACAAATAATCCTTATACCTCTTTCAAAGACCAAAAACTAAGGAAAATTCTGTACTAAAACAGCACTCTACAGTGATCAATATTCAAATGGAGAAATAAAATACAGTAAGTCAACTTTTCATATATTTATTTGAGTAAATCCAAGATTTACGCAGCGCTCCAGTCCTGGGCGGAACCTCCCCATGACGGGGCTGCTGCTGGAGCAGGGGCTGGGGCAGCTGTACCCCACTCTTCTTGAACCTGCAATGAAAATCAAATCTTAATACAAGCTTGTTCACCAAGATAATTCTCATAATGCTGAACGTATTTTAATTAAACGTGTATGTTTCAGTATAGGAAAAATTCAAACAGTATCTACATACTTCTTTCAGAAGAAGTAATAATTGAAAATAACAAACAACACCACTTTTTTTGTTAAATACAAACTACACTAAATCTGTTAAATGTGAAAGGAGTCAGAAATGATAACAAAGTATTTCTTAATTTACCTGAGCAGCCCAATCTTCTTGGGCAGGAGGTGCAGCACCAAATGCAGCAGCGGCTGGTGGTGGTGGTGCAGCTTCTTCAGTCCATGATGCAACAGGCTCAGCAGGCTCATTCCAATCTTCATGTACAGGCGGTGCTGTTACCTCAGGTTTGGCAGCAACAACAGCCTACAAATAGTAATTAATTTAATTTTTAAGTTATAAATACCTAAAAATTTTATAAACACTAAAATTAAGATTTCTTTTTAATTATATGATATGTATGTACAGAAGGTAAGCTGTGGAGAACCACCAGCTATAGCAACATTGACATACTAGAAAGATCCTAGAAATATTTTTAAGAATAATGCTCTGTATCCCCCAGTGTATGAGCAATAAATACATATACCTAGACCTCTGCTTAAAAACTGTCTAACAAAAAACTGTCCAACGCAGCCTGAAGTACCAAGAGAAGCTAACAACCCATGTGAATGAACTTGCCAAGACTGAACTGAAAAGTAAGACTAACATACCCCGCTAAAGAGACATGACACCCCTAATCTCACCAAAAGATTCTCACAATGAGACAAAGAGAGATTACATTTAAAAAGAACAGATTGCCATGAAGCATAAACTTCAAAAAAAAGTACATAAGGTGTACAAACATTAATGGCAAAAATAAAATATACCTGTTCCTTAGCTTGTTGTTCATCCTTCTCACTTTCTTCAGGGTCTCTGTAGAAGAACAAGTCAACAACAACATCCCAGCGCTGATCACGGGGAAGGGTACCTCTCAGGCGCAGCACTTCACGAGCTAGGAGCCACCACATAAGACCAATGGAGTGGGATGACTGGAAATATACAAATAAATGTATATTAATTAGGTTTTTGCAAACTAAATACAGCACAGGTGGCATTGCTAAAAAATAATATTGAATTGTAAAGAATGCCACTATGAAAAATATTTAAAGTACAAATGTAAGACTAGCATTTATATAGCCTACTAATATGTTAATTATACCATGGGGCCCCATCATGAACAAAGAAAAAATAGTTCAAATACATGTCAATAAATAATGTTCATGTATCCATTTGTTATTAAAGTTGAGTTAAATTAAAGAAAAATAAAAAAATAGACCCCAAAAAGGAGGATTATTGTTTTAAAAAATATTCTAAGTGAATTGAAACAAAATAGTGCACCTGTAAATCAAATTTGCATAATTTTACTGATTATTTAAATATGAGCTATCAGATGATAGGTTTGTAGCGTATATTCACAGATGGCACTTTTGCTTTTTATGAATTGTTTATCAGTTAAAAATTATTAAAATAAGTTTTTTTTTCAAATGCAGATCAAATAGTACTGTAGTCTCTCCAGGATAATTTCTAAGAAATCCATGCGAATTTCCGAGAATTCAATTGTTATTGTACACGCCGGCGTGTACGCGGTCCTCGAGGGGATATTTACCTTAGGTTAGTTTACACATACTAATAAAATAAAACATTTTAAGTATTCGCAAATCAACATCTATTAAATGAAAAAAAATAGCCCAAAGAAGTGTCCAAATTCTTTGTATGGGGTAAGGCATCTGTACTAGTATAATATTATATAATTTGTGGTTATACAATTTACTGACAAAAAGTATTATATTTAAATTTAAAATGAATAATAGCAAAAATTAATTATTTACCTTAGTGTTGCATGGAATAGCAATATCAACGAATCTGAGGGGAGAGTCAGTGTTGCAGAAAGCAATAACTGGAATGTTGACATATGAAGCTTCAGTAATGGGCTGGTGATCTTGAGCAGGATCCAATACAATCAAAAGACGTGGTTCTCTGAATGCAGCTTGAATCTGAAAAGACAGTTTTAATTATATTTTTCATCTAATATATTATTAGGAGTGTCATTTTTGTTACCATCAGAAATATTTGTAATCATAGCTGCATTATGCAATCAGTGGTTCCTTAGTTAATTTTGTCATCATACAAATCAATAATAATTACAATATTGTTTATCACTTGTCAATTAGTAGGTTCCAAATCAAATATTGGACCTACTTTATCTCTTAATCATTTATATTATGTAACTTTGTAAAAACTATATGAACAAATTATTATTATTATTGTATTTTAAATTACTTTTTTTTCTACTATAATTAATATATATTTTTTATTCTTCCCTATCAGTTGCCGGTAAAAGATAGCTTTTAATGATAAGGCTTCCTTTGTACATTTTAATTTTGCACTCTTTAATTCTTCGATCTACACTACTACTAGATAAAGTGTCACATACAAAATTAAAGCTAAATTTTGTCCGCGCGAATTTGTACTTATACAGCCACATTTGTATACTAACAAACCAAGACAAAGTCTTATAATAGTTTTATTTTCAACCTAATCAACACCATAACACCTTGTAATAAAGTCACAAATCTTCAAATTATCATCATACACTTAGGATCATTTCGTAAGTTTTATAATATTTATTGTAAAATCAACCTTATATTAAAAACATAAAGCACTTTTTCCCGTTGTTGCTTTGTGAGCTAAATTATTGTTTTGTTTCTGTTTACTTCTTTGAATTTTACCAAACCTTCTAAGCAGATTTAAAATTGTTCAAAATTTCATTTTTATAGTATTTCATAGGTTAAATCTGAAATATTGACTTAAACTACATGTACTGAAAATAAGACACTTCATCCCAAAAATTTCTTCTTTGAACATTATTTTTACAACTTTTAATACACATTGCAGCATTGTGAATGTGTTTACGCTTACAGTGTTTCAATAGAACTGATCGAAATATACACTCTTTGCAAGTGAGCATATATTTACAGAGACAGATTTCTTACACCGACCCGTACCTAGTAGTATTGTTGATCAAAGCTTTGGTTTTTTTATATAACATTTTTGTGTGCAATAAAATTTTATTATTAAAATGTTTTCTCGGATTTTACACTTCTATTCTACAATTTTATGTTATTACATTACCTGGTTAGTGAAGGCACCAGGAGTGAATCTTCCAGCAATAGGAGTGGCTCCAGTATGTGCAGCGAACTTCAGAACAGCACGTTGACCGAAAGGTCTCGAAGAGATGACGAATATATCAGCTGGGTTTTCAA
The DNA here is from genome assembly GCA_905404265.1 of Fabriciana adippe. Taxonomy (NCBI): domain Eukaryota; kingdom Metazoa; phylum Arthropoda; class Insecta; order Lepidoptera; family Nymphalidae; genus Fabriciana; species Fabriciana adippe. Next base: position 11,008,566 of record FR989991.1, read on the forward strand.
TAGCCACAACCGCTCGCGCTGCCAACACAAGTTTCTCCCATGTGCGACGGAGGTTAATTACGTGGGTACCATCAGCACGACGCTTGTATACATAGGTTTCCATCTAAAAGCATAATAAAAGCTTAACTATACTCAAATAATGTTAATACGGAGATGAGACAAATTGGGTATGCTCTCAGTTGGGAGAATTGATCTTCAGAATATTTTCAGAAAGAAAAATGGAACGGATTCTCTTATCATCATATTAAGTATAATATTTCATAGAAAATATGTCTCATATTTAAGAGAAAATGTGACTAGTAAACTCACCTGAAAGTTGACATTCTCGGACCCAAGATGGGTTGTTGCCGCTAACATTTTGGTAACATCTTCCTCGTTGAGGGCCAAAATATCTAATCCTCCCGACATCGTTGCGTTTATTTGAGTAACGACTAAACCTTTAATAAATACACAATATCAAACAAATGAACACTTAAGTCATACCGGGCATATAGGCATCCAAATATTGGATCATTACGAAAGTATGTAAAAAAATACTCAACATATCCATTACAAAACGTAAACAGAGTTTAAATTCTGTTTTCAAATATAAGTAATCAAAATAGATTATCAAGATATCTTAAAATTTAATTTTTAACTTACGCGTGTAACGCCACTGGGAGGCAATTGGACTTAAAAGAACTGTCAATGGTGACAGCTATGAAAGTAAAGATGACAGAAACAAAATATTAGCCAAGATTCTTATCTTTTTAGTCAAAACTATTCTTTTATAATGTATAGATGTCAATTAAAGAAAGTTATAATTATATAGTATAATCGCTAAAAAGACATCAATGCATCATACATTTTTAATTGAAATATATTACCTAATTAGAAACTTCGAATAAAGATATTATTTTTGGCGAATGGCAACACTTGAAAGTTAAGTGCATAGATGGGATTCTCTTTTGGCGGGAAGAGAAACGCGCCTTTTTTTAAATCGTCCCAGAAATAAAATTGAATTTTATAGTATTTTTAATTAAACTTAATAGTTAAATAATAAAAATGCAAATAGAAAGCGATGGAGATGAGGAGGAAAGATCTGTGAAGTCAACATCCAGCAAAAAACGAAAAATTAGGACACCAGTAACCATCGATAAGTATAAGCCATATATTAAAAATGCATACACAAGACAATATCCCGATAATAGCTCTAATGGGGAATTTATAGTTTATGTAGAACATAAAGATATGGAAATAAAACTTGGTAATATGAATCCCTTGAACCTCTCTAAATATTTTAAAAATATCAAGGGGGTGCATGAACGAGCAAGAATTAATGCAAATAAAATTAAAATATCTTTCAAACAAGCAGCTTTAGCCAATGATTTCCTGAAATCCCGATGTTTATTAGATCATAACTTAAGAGCATATATTCCTGCATCCTCTGTGGAAAGGGTAGGCGTTATTAGGTACATTCCTAAAGAAATAGGAAACATAGAACTGTTTGAAAAAATTTGTTGTGACAGAGATGTCATTGGTGTTCGAAGATTTATGAAACGAGAAAAAGACTATTTAAACCCATTAACAACCGTATCCATAACATTTTCGGGTACTTCTCTACCTGAATATATTTTATTAGACGGATGGAGATATAAAGTACACACTTATATTCCTCCGGTGTTACAATGTTTTAAATGCTTAAAATTCAATCACTCAGCTAAAGTATGCCGTAGTGAACAGGTTTGTTCTAAATGCTCGGAAAATCATTCATACAAAGATTGTAGTTCTGAAACATTAAAATGTACAAATTGTTCTGGAAATCATCTAGCTATTTCAAAAGATTGTCCAATAAAAGCAGCTAGAATATTAAAAAATAGACAATCTTATGCAATGGCTACTTTAAATAGAGATTTTATTAACTTTCCAGCTCTTCCTAAAACTAACATTCAGAAATACACAGGAAAATTTGACAATAATAAAAATAAAGAATTAGAGTATGTTCCATCAAAATCAAATAACTTTAATATTTCAGATATTATAAATAATACAAAATTCATGAATTCGATAATAAAAACTTTAGTAGCATTAGGAAATTCTGAATCTATTAAGACCACATCTCATATTAAGGAAATTTTAATTAAAAATTTAGCTGAATAATGGATATTTTAAAATTAGTACAACATAATATACAAAGTATTAATAATAAAAAACCTTTGTTACAAACACTTTTATTTGAAAATGAAATAGATATATGTTTATTAAATGAAACATGGTTAAAAAGTTCCCAATCACACTTTTACATGTCTGGCTATGATTTTATTTTTAAAAATGCTGAAAATGAACATGGTGGTGTAGCCTTTTTAATTAAAAGTTCAATAAAATATGTCCAACTTTCTACTCCAAATTTCCAAGATGTTCAAACAATTGCCATTTCTGTTGATACAAAAGTAGGTCCTCTAACTATTCTGTGTGTATATTGTCCACCTAAAAATAAAATTAATATGTCAAAATTAAAAAATATTATAACCAGTCTCCCTAAACCATATATAATATCAGGTGATTTTAATGCACATCATGTAGCATTTGGATGCACTTTAACTAAAACAAGGGGTAAAAATCTATATGATTTGATAGATGACTTAAATTTATGTATTCTTAATACCGGTAGTGCCACTACTGTACGTAGGCCAAATGACAATATATCGGCCATTGATGTCACTTTAGTTAGTCCAGAGTTAGTACCCTTATGCGATTGGTATGTTGGTGAGGATCCATTAGGTAGCTATCATTACCCAACATTTACTAATATAATTGCATCTCCAAATACCTATGAGATTAATAAAAATTTAAATAAATATATGTATAATAAAGCTAACTGGGAAAAATACTATTTTCTCTCAGAAAGTCATTTCAATAATTTTAAGATATCCAATGAAGATCCTGTAGGATCTTACAACAAATTTTGTAGTATTCTAAATAATCTAAAAGATGAATGTGTTCCCAAATTGAGATATGGTACAAAAAAGAAAGATAATAAAGCCCCTGCTCCATGGTGGAATGACATTTGTGCAAAGGCGGTAAAGGATTGTAAATTAGCTTTAGGTATTTACCGCCGGAATTTAAATATGGAAAATTATCTTAACTATAAAAAAATGGAAGCTAAAAAAAAGAGGATTATCAAAGAGGAAAAAAGGAAAAGTTGGAAAAATTTATGCACTACGTTTAATAGATACACTCCCATTAGCAGAATAATGAATTTTATAAAAAGATTTAATCGCTTAAAAATAGGTTCTAACAGTAAAAATGATAGTTTTATACCAGAATTTTTTGATAAATTTACAAAGACCGAAGTTGAAAATGTTACTTGTTTAGAAAATTTATTTGCTAAAACAAAAGAAGATAAAAATAATGAATTTCTTCTAAAACAATTTAGTTGGGATGAATTTAATAGTGCTTTACTGTCAAGAAAAGATTCGACACCTGGTTTAGATGACTTTCCGTATTTAATGATTAAAAAGTTACATAAAGTAGCACAATTAGTCCTTCTAAATATATACAATCTTTTATGGTCATTTCAAGTTGTTCCTGAATCGTGGAAAACACAATGTATTCTTCCAATTTTAAAAAATAACAAACCAATTCAAGATCATAACTCTTATCGACCTATCTCTCTCACTTCTTGTGTAGGGAAAATATTTGAACACATGATTAAAGTAAGGTTGGATTATTTTGTAGAAATAAATTCTTTATTACCTGATTATCAACTAGGTTTTAGAAGAGGTAAAAGTGCAGTTGAAGGCTTCGTTTCAGTCATTGCCGACATTAAAAAGTCTATCCTGGCACACTCTAATGCAATCTGTGTATTTCTGGATGTTGAGGGTGCATATGATAATGTGAACCTGTTTCAATTGATCAGAGTTTTAAGTGAATTAAAAATACCTGGTAAGCTGTTAAGATGGATATTTAATTATTTGTATAATCGTACTGTATATGTAAAATTTAATAATATTATACATGGGCCTAAGTATGCACATAAAGGATTAATGCAAGGTGCTATCTTATCACCAATTTTATACAATCTTTACACTTCTCAGATCCAAAATTATATAAAAGAAAATAATATAAATATCATACAATATGCAGATGATTTGGTTATGTATTCTATTAATCAAAATATAAATATAGCTAAATGTAGTATAAACCAAGGTCTTAGTCAATTGCAAAATTTTTATCATAATAAACTTAAATTAAATATCAATTCTTCCAAAAGTTCTGTTATGTTATTCGGAAAATCAAATTGTAATGTTCAAGTTAAATATAACTGCGAAAACATCCCTATTGTAAAGGAAAAAAAATTCCTTGGTGTAATTATAGATAAGAAACTTAATTTTAATAGCCATATTGATTGTATATGTAAAAGAGCTTATAAAAGAATCAATATATTAAGATATTTAGCAGGAGTTTTTTGGGGTGCTGATGCAAAGATTCTTAGTATTTTATATAAAAGCATTGTAAGAAGCCACTTTGATTATAGTTGTATTGCCTATATAAATGCTAGTCCATCTCTGCTAAAGAAACTAGACATTATACAGAATAGGGCATTAAGAATAATTACTGGAGCTATGAAATCTACACCAATTAACTCAATGGAAATTGAAACAGGTATTCCTCCTTTAATATTAAGACGATTGATGTTAGCCCAGAAGTTTTTTCTAAAAATGCTGGCAATAAACTCTTCTTTACCTGTTAGGAAGTTAATGTTAGCAGAAGAATTATCGAGTGCTATAGTGTCTTCTAATATTATTAACGCTCAATCAATAAATTCTGCAATGCTTCCGCAAATGTCAGCTATTTTACATTTAACGATAAATATATCAAAGTCTATTTATTCTAGCTCTCTATGGCCTGTTTATGAATATAAATTTGAAAGTACTTTGGAAAGAAATTTTACAATTATTTTAGATATTAATAGTAAATCGGAATTGCTTAGATTATTAGATCTCAAAAATGATTTTTGTAAAATTTATACTGACGGATCGAAAAACACCCAAGAAGTTAAAGCAGCATTTTTCGACAGTAATTTAGACTGTACAAAATGTGTTTTGTTAAACAATAATTGTTCAATTTTTACTGCGGAATGTTACGCAATTTATATGGCATTATTATATGTAAATTCCAGTAGCAATATTAGAAATGTTATTATTATTAGCGATAGTAAAAGCGCTTTATTATCTATAAACAGTTGTAAATTAACCTTTAAAACAAATTATTTAGTATTTAAGATAAGAAATTTACTGTACAATTTAAATGCGAGAAATGTTAACGTTGAGCTAGTCTGGGTACCCTCCCACAGAGGAATTGCAGGTAACGAAATAGCTGATCAAGCTGCAAGAGATGGATATGATGAGGACCACAGAGATGTTGTTAAAACTCCTTTCTCTGATTACTTCCCAAACATCAAAGACGGGATTAATAGACTTTGGAAAGATTATTGGACTCTAACAAATCAGAATAAAGGACAATGGTACGCTAAAATTCAAAAAGTCTTCAATACTAAGCCCTGGTATAATAACATCAGCTATGATTCAAGAAAATTTATCTCCATAATTACTAGAATGAGATTTGGACATTGTCTTACTCCATCTCATCTTTTCAAATTAAAAATAATTCAAGACCCTAAGTGCACTAAATGCAATGAGCCATACGCTGACTTAAACCATATTATTTTTAAATGCGAGTCATTGAAGATACATAGATTAATCCTGGCTTCGGACATAAATAACATCTGCGCAGAAAATAAAATAAATATTCCCCGCCGCCCAGAAGATATACTAGCTAATCCAAGATTTTTTAAACCATTATTCAAGTTTATACGTTCGTCAATAGAGAAGATATAACAAAGGAAAAATTGGAAATGTAGAAGATTTTGTGTATAATTATATAATATTAATGTTTTAGTTTAAGACTTTAAGTTGTAAAGATTTGTACAGTTTAGAGCGAAGGACTTGTATCCAGCTCTCAATAAATTAAAAAAAAAAAAAAAAAAAAAGTGCATAGATAGAAATATGTGTGAACTGTGAATGACTGATGTGTAGTTTGAGATTGGATAAATTAGTTCGCGTATTTTCACTTTTTACACATACTATTTGATATTCACATTATTTAATTCATGCATTATGATTACTTTATTGCCCTGACCCTAAGTGCTGTTATAATATTGCATACTTAGTGAGTTACTTCGGTGATCAGTGACATTAGAGTGAAGTGCCTAATTTGAACATGGAGGCTATAGCAAAACACGATTTCACTGCAACTGCTGATGATGAACTCAGTTTTAGGAAAAATCAAGTCCTCAAAGTAAGTTTCCACTAAACTATTTCTAATTTGAATATAAAATTGTTCCTATAAGTGACAGATTCCTTCTAGAATTTTTATTATTGCAGATACTTAACATGGAGGACGATATGAATTGGTATAGGGCTGAATTAGACGGTAAAGAAGGCCTAATACCTAGTAACTATATTCAAATGAAAAGTCATAGGTAAGGAAATGTATAAACCCATAATAAAATAGTTCTAATAACTATGTAATAACTAAAAGTATTTCCAAAGTTTTTACGTGAATTTGAAAAGTTTTTGTTCCTTAAAATAATAGATAATTAAATATGTATACATATTTCTGATTTTATGAAAAATGATGTTACATAGTTTATAAAATTCCTCATATGTTAAATATTGCCTATTGTCATTTAGTCACTTATGAAACCTATAAATTAACATTTTTTAACTATAAAATCTGTCACAGTTGGTATTATGGAAGAATCACAAGAGCAGATGCAGAAAAACTGTTAGCAAATAAACCAGAAGGGGGATTTCTCATACGCATCAGTGAGTCAAGCCCTGGTGACTTCTCCTTATCAGTAAAGTGAGTTTTACCTATTTTAATTATATGTACATTTATATATTTAACATACTTTTTTGTATTTGTATGGATAGAAAATTTATTAGATAATCATATAGATGGTGATGATAATTTAATATAATTATACAATAATGTGTGGGAAATACCTGGCAATATTTAAAAAAATTACACAGTTACAAAGCCCTTAATGACATTTAATATGCTTATGGTTTCTGAATGTTAGTATGGATTTTACTTTTTATTAGGTAGTCAGTATGGACTTTACTTAGAATGTAAAAATTAGTTTAAAATCGGTCTAAAATATAACCCATAAATCATAATCAATATATTTTTTTATATTAGTACTATGGAGGCAGTTTAGGGTTTGTTATGGGTACCATTATACTTTATGGAATAACAAAACTAGAAAACAATTATCTACAGTTAATATAGTATAGTGTTATAAAATGGTTCATAAAATATTATCACTTTCAACAATATTAATAAAAATATATCAATCAAATAGTCATATTATAATTATAATCGAGCGAGCGAAGTGAGAGTGAGTCACTATACTATTATAAGAGGTAAAAATTAGCTTATGTCCTTCTCTAGCTTATAAACTATCTTATTGCAAAATTTGTTAAAATGCGAGTCATACTCACAAGAAAAAACATTGGGTGTCAGGAAACTTTAGTAATCAAAGAGACCCATATGGCCTTGGGTATATAAGGTATTTTGTTCAGTGGTAATATTATTGTAAAATATTTTTTCTTTAAAGTGTGATTCTAGTAGTGCTGTATTACCCATATGACCCACAAAATTAACATTAATTTATGGACTCTGTATGGGCTTCAATAGTAGTAATAAGACACCTAATTTAACATATCTACCATATTATTCCAATAGAAAATGAAGACCAGAGAGAAAAACAGACATGTAATGTTATAAGGGTCCCAAAAGAACCTAAAATTAAGCCTCAAAATTTAAGTCTCTCCTTTTTGAAGTCAGTCAACAAAAATTAAAACAATATTAATAATAATAATAATAGAATTAATAATATTTCGAAATATGCTTAATAAAAAGAGAGGAGAGGTTGTAGACAATAAGTAATTGTCTAAAATATCTACTCAATGAATATAAGTTGATTGTTGAACCTGCTACCATTCACAAAGTAGTCAATACCAGCCAAATAAGTTACAAATCAATATAAAGGTGGTCATAAAAAATCAACTCATTTAAATTTACAATGCTAATTACAAATATGTTCCACTCTTTCTTAAAGTTTTTTGGGACATGAGAGTCAAGAAAGTTTTAAATTTAAAAGTGGTAGAATATGTTTTGGCAAATTAACAATGCTAATATAATAGCATGTTTGAAAGAAACTAAGTCTTCCAGAACAATGCTGTTGTTCACATAGATGAAACAACTATAAAATGCATTCACCTCTTAGCTAATATTTTTTATGCCTAAACCTGATGTTTTTCTAAAATAGACAAACTTTCATTTATTTATTACTAGAATTTTTAGATATCCGTCGCATTTATAATATTCTCGAAAGTTTTTAGAAGGGACAATTTTTTTCGTCTTAATATTGTCATACGCGGCTTACTTTCGCGATATGTTTTTGACAAATTACGGTCCATATATATATATATATATATATATATATATATATATATATATATATATATATACCCTTCTCAAGAATCCCTCTTTCTATTGGTGAAAACCAAATAAAAATCCGTGCAGTAGCTTCTGAGATTATCTCGAACAAACGCAAACTCAATACGGAGGGGAAACTTTAATTTATAATATGTAGTAGCTAGTTTTTACACCCGGCTCCGCTTGCACAGCACTCACGCAATCGAATTTATGTTAATGTACTAGCAACTCTGCCCCTAGGCACGTTTTAAGGGTTAGTATGGAATAGATAAACTATATACCTATTATATTATGATATACATTATTTAGCCATTCTCAATAAACGGAGTATCTAATGCAATAATAATTTTTTTAATTAAATTAGTAGTTCTTGATATTAACGCGTTAAACAAACAAACTAACTCTGCCTCCTTATAATATTAGTATACATGTACGATTTCACTATCCACTATATTATGTACCTGTTAGATACATTATTAAAAATGCAGCATTTTTTTTTTTTAATTATTTTGCATATCTTCTATCTATACATATAATTAAACTATAGAGGTCGAATGTCTGTACATGAAAAAACAATGCTAAAAACCGAGTGAGGGGATGTAAGAAGAGAAATAGAACAAATCCATTTTTTTTTTAATTTTTTGTTTCTCTGCCTGTTTCTCTGTTTGTACGGGCTAATCTCCGAAACTATTGGACCGATTTAAATGAAATTTTGCGTGGTGGTACCTTATTATCCCGGTCAGCATTTTAGATACTTTTCATCCCGGAAAATTAAAGAGTTCCCGTGGGATAGTTAGGAACCTATAGTATCTTATACAGCTTAGTACACAAAAACTATTGATTGGATTTTAATAAAACTTTACAATAATATAGTTCATACATCAGAATAACAAATAGGCTACTTTTTATCCCGGAAAAATGTACGGTCCCCGTGGGATAGATTTGTTTTTTTTTTTGTCTAGAGGTGAACCCGAGCGAGGCGAAGGTGAGCTGTTAGTTAGATATAAAAGTAAAAAAAAAACGAATTATACTTAGTAAATTCCATTTTCTTAAAACAAATTTGGATTTATGCATCGCATTTACAAATAATCTTATCTATACTAAAACACTCGATGAAAATTATATCATTCCAGTTAGGAGAAATCAAGAATTTATTAGTAATCGATAGGCTTATGCGTCACAAAACCTGTTTGGGAAAAATGTTTAAGAGTGTATTTTACAAAATAAGGAAAACATAAGTTGTATATCCCATAAAATTTAGGTATGTGTAAAGTAAGAAATAGGGTGATCAGCCTTTTCTCTCCGCGTGATCGCCGTCTCGCAAACAATTCTATATGTCGTTAATTTAGTTAATAAAAAAATTACGGTCGCACTTTGATATATGACTCACGTCAACTGTTCGCAGCTCATTTCTCTAAGCTTATTACAATTGATCTGTCTGATATTACATTAGTGAATGTTATTGTTTTCGTTTCACAATGATTTATGTGTTTACTTTCCATACTTTGACTTGCAATATTAAAATCACAAATCTATAGCTAGATTAATTCATAGCTCTATGTCAACGCGTTGTATTGAAACCAAAAAAGTTTAAACGTCTGAAGTTATTGATTGTGGTGTGTTCGAACACATGTAGTATTTTCATTCCTCAACACGAATTGTTGTGGCTTCTATAGTTTCTACTTTAACGCTATGTACTTAGATTTTATTATTTAATTAGTAATATGTATCTTAATTACATTGTTTTCACTTGAAAATACGTGCTTATTAAAAAAAAAAGTAACAATCTGTTACTTATTATTAAGCATTACAACAACGGTATATAAAAAGATCCTCCGAACATATTACAATCATGGAGAAAAATCTACTAAAATAGTGAATTAAAATTATCTGTCACACAATTCTCCCGTATTAATTTATGATTAGGACAAACACTCTTTCAATCTTGAACAGTCAAAGACTAATAACCAATCATATTTAAAACAACAATCGGTAAAATATTAATTTAACCATTTTATTTGTTTAACATGCCTTTATGAGTAGAGGTGGCATATATTATATACTAGCTGCTCACCCTAGCTTCGCTCGGGTTCGCCTCTAGACAAACAAAAACAAATCTATCCCACGGGAACCGTTCATTTTTTGAGGATAAAAAGTATCCTATTTGTTATTCTGATGTATGAACTATATTATTGTAAAGTTTCATTAAAATCCAATCAGTAGTTTTTGTGTACTAAGCTGTATATGTAACTATAGTTTTTTAACTATCCCACGGGAAATTTTTAATTTTCCGGGATAAAAAGTATCTAAAGTGTTGACCGGGGATATAAGGTACTACCATGCAAAGTTTTATTCAAATCGGTCCAACAGTTGTGGAGATTAGCCCGTACAAACAGACAGAGGAACAAAAAAAATCAGAAAAACTAGATTTGTTCTGTTTCTCTTCTTAAATTCCTCGATTCGGTTTTTAGCATTTTTTTCTATGTAAATACATTCGACCTCTACAGTTTTATTATATGTACCTATAGATAACAACTTGTAAGGAGGTGTCTCTCTATTATATAGTTTTTACTGAGTTTTTTCTTGAAATTCTATATACAGCAGTCTTATGGTATGTCCTTGATTATAGCATATCCGAAGAGAATATTTTCATACAATTTCCTCGGTACAGTATTAACCCGTTCTGTATCGCGCTGCGTGAATCAACCTACGTGAGAGCTGAAACCAGTTTTTGTCTATTGGTGATTCATACGTATATTTGCTCGATTTATATTGAGGCCTTATATTTTATATTTCTAAAATGCAAGCAAGTACTTTGTATTGACATAGGGACACATTACTAAATATCAACTATGTTTTGCTGATAGATATATAGTTGGACATTAGGTTCAGGGTAACTTAAAACACGTTGTGATCAAGTGTTTTATTTTATCTAACATATTATTTCATTTTATTATGACAATTTTACTGAGCAGTAATAAAATTACAGACTACTATAACCACAACTATGTATATCGAATCTAAACTTGTAAAGTAAAAGTAACACGTACAAATCAGCGTTCAAGGCATTCCATAAACACTTGTAGGTGTTGCCGAGTACAAAGCGGCGTTATTATTTTAGATCTGCACCCAAACAAATCACGCTGGATAATCTATTCTGGTTCATCGGTCTGCGCATCTACAGTTACGAATACTGCGGTTCCAAATGTCTCAATTTCTCGTCGCATTTTCATTTGATACCCGGCTAGATGTTTTTATTATTTATGCATTTTATTTATATCACTTCGAATGATTCATTCGTTATAAACAAATTAAAAAAGACATCTATGTTTTCCTTAATTCATGTTTAAATGTAAACGTCTTATATTTATGCCTCCCAGTATTTTATTAAAAACTATTTTTATCCCAAAAGTCAAGTATGCAGATTACTGACATTAAAAAAGTAGTAAAGTTGTTTTATGTAAATTTATTTGTAAGCTATTGTCTCAACCAGATATAATCCAATTTTAGAGAGTTGGCAAAGATTACACGCATTTTGAAGTTGGGTATAGGCTGATTTTTACTCCAGATAGCGAACGAATGCTAAGGAAAAGAGGTCAGTTGAAGTTAACAGAAACGCGAAGCCACATTAGATATACATATTATACACATAAAAAATGTTTCACCTAGATCACTTTATTGAAAGACAAATATCAATTTAATAATAATAAAACTCTTAACTATAGACCCAAAAACAAAAAAAATCTAGAAAGGTTATTACTTATAAAACATATAGGAAAGATAATATACAAGGGACCTTATCGCTAAAATGGCGATCTCTTCCAAGCAACGTTAAGGTGTAAGAAATAGCAAATTGTTACTGGGATAGGTTGTGAATAATAAACATAGTTTTATTATTAAATTAAATATATAGAAAATACTAATAATTTATAACAAATACATTAAAAAATATAAGAAAATGCATATGCTTTTTCCACAGATGTCCTGACGGTGTTCAACATTTCAAGGTTTTGCGTGACGCGTCAAGCAAGTTCTTCCTGTGGGTCGTGAAATTTAATTCTCTGAACGAACTGGTCGACTATCACCGCACGGCGTCCGTAAGCCGCCTTCAGGACGTCAAACTCAGAGACGTTGTACCAGAGGAGGTATTACTTACCTTACTTACCCTATACTTACTTAGATATACGCAAATATTTGTATTATTACGCATTTTAGATGAAACGTATCTTTTGGGATTTTGTCGCGGTTTTATTTTTAGATTTTATTCCCGACGTTTCGAATGCTTTACAACAAACATATAGCCTACATACAGCATTTGCATATAACCGTAAACTTTAACAAAACTTACTAGTAAATCAGGCCTTTAATGAAATTTCTTAAACATTTTGTCTTCTTGCTTAAGCATTATTTCCATTAATCAGAAATTGACAAATATACCTATTACTATAAAATATCTACAATGAGAGTAAATAAAGTTATTACTAGAAATCCAGCGTTCCTATGTGATTTTCGCGTTTATAATTTTTAGCAAGGTTATCATGGTGCAAAACAGTGGTATACCATGGTGGTGGTTTTGGCAAAATTTATTAAATACCTAACGGATGTCAGAATACTAACCCTTATTATACTTAAATATCAGATTTTTTAATTTTCTATACGATTGTAACACTTTCTCTTTCTGGTATAAAAACAAGCCTTTATCTGGCTCCAAAACAATTTTGACGTCAAAATGTACAAAAAACAGACAAACGAAATTCAAATATATTAGTTATAAGTAAAGATTACATGTATATGAAATTTTACACAGCATTTTCACTTCGAGGCGTGTAACATAGAAATTCTTCTCAGTTATCTGTTTATTTTAAAAAAGATTTATTCTTCCGCGAATTCTTTCTAGGCTAATAGCCAAAACCAAAGAATTCTAGAATTCCCTCTTAGTTCACAAGCTTTATGAATACCTAAATTATGTAAAACAAATGATAAACTTTCGAATAGGTTTCTTTGATATAATTTAGTCCATTAAAAATAAGATTGCTAATAAGATAGGTGCATCTTAGTAATACAGATGAATATATTATCTTTTAACTTTCTTATTTAAATCAATGAGTGGGTATTTTAAAATATTTGCCATGATGACCTGTAGGTATAAGATATTTATTTTGGGAATAGGTGTCTCTAAAGATTCATCCATTTTGTTTTGTTTACTTCTACCCATTCATAGAAAGAAATCGGTAAAACCATTAAAAAATGACAGCTTTAAAAAGCTGTAAATTCGTAATCATTCGTAACTTTTTCGCAAATAAACAAGCTAAATTATTATTTCAAATTATGTACGTAATAGATGTTCGTGTTTAGTCGGAATGCCCTTACACTAATAGCGTTTTATGATACAGCTGGTCTATAAATGACCTCCAACAGACGGTTAGACGATCTCAGCTGTCATGCCTTAATTAAATTTGATCAGAGTTGTTAATTCATTATCTCGGCCACACCTATCCACTAACCTAATCTAAAGCACCGTTAATTACCAGTCTATTTTAAGTAATAATACCTATTTGCTATATTGTTGCTAATTTTATAAAAAAAGTAAATGGTGCTTTATCACGTAAAAACATGAAGAATGATATATTTTTTTAATTATAGATTAAAGTTATAGTTTCAAGGTTTTCAATTTAAAATATTGGTTATAAAGCAGTCTTCTTTTGAATGAATATTTTAAGCTATATTTAAGCAGAATTAAACTTAGTAGATATATTGCTCTAATTCAAATTTATGTCAATCGACGCTTCAAATATATTTATCGTTTTTGTAAAAGAATATTCCTATATTACCATGGCAAATGGTATGTCCATAAACGTTATTGGGGAAAGTCCCGACAGTCCATTTTCCGACAAGTTAAACATTCTGGTTCAATACATTATCCCTGATAACTGACCGCGCCATGTAAATAATGCTGCGTGACCCTGATAAAGAAACAAAAATAACTCGGTCAGAATGTGGGTATGTCATATTCTCTAGCCAATGAACCAATAATTTCGTAGTAGGCTCAGATTTGTATCGAGTACAATTTTATTCTATTGTATTTTTCTATTTTTAACTATGATTGTGGTTATCACGTGATTTTATTTTCTTATTATAGATTATCATGCCGCTATGTTTTGCAATTTACAAAGTTATGTAATGTTGAAAACTATGTATGCACTGACACTAACGATATTGAGTCACACATATGTGTACATATATATTAACCTTGTCTAAATTATTATATGAATGATTAATAAATAATAATATATGCAATCGATTTTAACGTACTTTTAACTCTAAATTAACCTAAAGCCATCACTATTAAGGGATCTGATGTAATTATCAAGGACTAATAATATAAACAATCGTTACCTATTTTTTTTTTTTTTGTACGTGATAAAACGTTCAATCTCCAATTATAACATTTTCTTAAAATAACTTGCGCATTGTAATATATTTTAAATTAATATTTTTCTTTTTTAAAAGAAAATAAAAGCATTTACTTTTTTTTTGATTGCTCTTTGTCGGTTAAAATCATTAATTCTGTTGTGATGTAGGTATAACATTTATTATATTGTTACATGACACATAATTCTGGCATATAATAATTCGATTTTCACATCTTCCCGTTATATCAGCCGCGACCTCGTCCCTAAAAGCCCAATTTGAATTAGATTAAATATTATTTAAATATGCTAGTGACATTAAAATTATGGTTTTATATATTTAAATGACGATCCTAATATATTTCTGATATTAAAAATAAAATGCTGTTCGTTTGTAAGCGCATCAATTGAGAACGATTTGGTTAGTTTGTTTAAAAAAAATATGCTAGGTTTAGGTTTTTACTTTTTAAAAAATAAAAATTATAAAATTTATATGTATAATTGGCGGTTTCGAAATAACCAGACAGTGTTTCGTAAAGTGAAAACTTCTATAGGCAGGTTTGGATGGGGAGTAAATTCACGTACTTAAGTCGTCATCGACATGGTCACGTGACGTGTTAACGCCAACAGAGTGCCGATAGGTATCAAAACCAGATAAATGTAAAGAGTTTTAATTTATAAATTTTAATTCAATATCAAACAATTAATTTAAACATCAAAAAAATAACAACGGTTTGATTCTAGTTTTAAGTTTTCACTTCTGTCGGTAGTCCTCACGATAGCTTTTTTAATATATATTTTTTTTTCTATATAATTTTTGTATGACTTCGAAGATCATTATTGAAATTCTGGACAGCGACGTCTGTCCATCTACATAAAACGTATTGCCGTTTCTAATTCTAGGTTACCCATTTTTACTTAATTAACTCGTCTCGATATTTTTTATAAAACTTCACACCACGGCCCCACTAAGTTACGCTGTCTGAGAAACATTTGAGTGACAAGGCGAATTGTTTGTCTATAATAGTCCGACTGATGCAGATGTAACGAAAAGAATCGACAGTTATAAAACCACTATCATAAATTGGAAAGTTTGTATGTGTGTGTGTATAAATTTTTTACTCCTCCACACTGAAAAGGATGTACAGACTTAGATGTGCACAGGTAGACTATGACCTGGATTGACATCCAACACGCAACCTTAGGGCAGTCCCTCACCGGGAGCATTCACTTGTAATGTAACAGTTCAGTTTCGACCATTACGTAAGTGAGGGAGAAGAACTGAACATTACTAATATTAATATGCTCAGTTCTTCTCCCTCACTAACGTAATGCTCGAATCTGAACTGTTACATTACAGGCGAATGCTCCCGGTGAGGAACCGCCCTAACGCACCCATGCGAAGCGAGGGTAACACGCTAGTCGCTAGTTTGATATAACTGATCTCCTTAGCTTTTATTAATCCCAATTAATATTTAAACTAATTCGCAGATGCTGGTGCAAGCTTTATACGATTTCACTCCACAAGAGGCTGGCGAGCTAGAGTTCAGGCGTGGTGACGTCATCACAGTCACTGACCGCACCGACCAGCATTGGTGGCAGGTGTGTACACGTCCTAAATTATTAACGCTATAACAATATTAAATTAATAATAAAAAAAAATATTCATAATTCAAATTTCCTGAACTGCATTTACCTTGTATAATAAACAATTACGGAATGCGAACATTTAAAAAGTTATAATAACATTTTAGCTTGTTTCTATTTTACAAATGCACTGACTCTGAGTTAATTTTTAGCAAAATATTGTCAAGTGTTCTTTATATGTTGATAATTTGAGGCCTTGTACAGTAATTAAACTATATATTACCTGTTTATTGTTGTCGTTCACACATGTTTCTTAAATTATGTTTATTTTAAATTATATAACTTTCCTTCCCCTATATTCACGAATGCTTAAAAATATGCTACTATTTCAATTTTCATATACATAAAAACATCACACTGATATTATAAATATGATAGTTTATGACTGGATGAGCGTGTGTTACTTAAAAATAAAACCGGCTCTATGGATTTCAGTGAAATTAGAAATGGAAAAAGCTTGCTTTCTTTACTCATAAGTTATTTTAATCGAGGGAACCGCGGGCAAAATTAGTATTGTAAGTTTTTAAAGTCTCGTGTTTCATAGATAAAATAACATTACGAGACTTCGAGCGTCGATTGTCTTTCTGTAACCACGGCTGATGCAATCTCATCTCATCTGATGGTCGAAACGTTGGGAACAAAGTATTTTGCCACTTGTATATGCGTTAAGTCTGGTAGTTTTATATAAAAATCTATATATTTTTTTTTCTTAATACTATAACAAAAATCTATATTAAAAAATTAAAATATAAATGGATTGATAAATGTTTTGGGTTTTTCTTTTTTCCAGGGGGAGATAGCACATCGCCGCGGACTGTTCCCTGCGTCGTACGTGACGGCATACCACTCATAGTGCCCGCCTGCTTGCCGCGACGCGCCGCCCTCCCCGCCCTCCCCCCTATGACATCCTATCCAGGTACTATCCCCGGCGTGACTCGTGACACAAACCGTGGCCTTCACACATAGGCCCGACCTAAATCTTAGCCTCGATTATCCCACATATGCTTGTTCTTAATAAGCTATCTATCTGTTTTTATTAGAGATATAAATTTGATATAAACTACACACAAATTATGTCAGGTTCCTATAGCTAAGGAAAACTAGGATAGATAAGTTATTGGGATCCGCCGTTAGTGGATAGATCATGGTCGATCCGTTTATATTGATAAAGTTATAGGTTAAGAGTTCGTGTATTATGTTAGAAATGTATAGACGACTCTAATTTAACCTGTGTAATATGTGTTCACGATTCGTGCCGGTGTATATAAGCTCAGTGGCGGTCAACGAAGTAAATCATTTTGTAAGATATTTTGCTCTCTTTGACTATGTGATAAGTTTCACGCTTCATTTTCATATTATGTAAGTACATTATAAAATGTTATACATATGTGTTAGTTGTGGAAATATTGATGTTTTTTTACTAGTCGAAATTGAAGCTTGTGACTTATTCGTAGACAACGATGGTGTGACGGCGGCGATTTAATGTATGAGCGGCAGATCGGTTAGATCTTTAAACATTATTTATGTGGTAGCGTTATACTGAATCAAGGTGAGGATTCCAAAGAAAATGAATGAAAATTAAATGTACTAAAGTGTACATGTAAAATGGAACTATGGGGGCGTGTTCAAGTTGTAAAAAATCCGCCACTGAGTTAAATATCCTGAACCCACAAATCCTAAGTCGAGGTGCCGTCGAAAATTAGAATCTATTTTTTACGCAATGTTTGAAGTGTTATGGTGCTTTTTGTCCTGCTACTTTGATATTACGGTTAAGTGAACGCGATATTCGCCTTAGCACGTTCGTCGCGTCAGTTAATTTTGCCAGTACAAAAGTTGCCTCGGTACTCCTTCCCTACTCAACGTTTTCAATGAATGAAAGGCGGATCCAGGGGGCTATGACTTTTATACACAGCATATTCATATATCACTCACAATACATACAAACATTCACACACCAAGTTACCTATAAGTGAACAGTTCAAACAAAAGCACATCTATTATTTACAGTGCCAATGTACTTCCATTTTATGCCATAACCCTCTACAAATAAGCGGGTCCGCCTCTGCCATGATTGTGACGAATTTATTTTTTCAATGTAATCGTGACAACTAGCCGGATGAACGTGTATTTCGTCCGTCGCTTATACGTGCCACAGTGTTATTTTAGATTTTTTTAATATATGCTTAGAAATAAAAATACGAAAGGGATCAAATCAGTTATCGATATCACTGAAAACTCCCTAATATATAGATTTTCAAATTGATGTGATTTATCATCTTATTAGTGTATGTGCTCATTTTTAAAATATTTACCATTTTACTTTTTAGTTAAGATATAGTTTTAAGTTCGTTTGGTTTTATTATAACCTAATCAATATACAAATATATAATCTGGTACGTTAGTCATATTGTAAGATCATATTGTATCCCATATGAATTATAGCATCCCATACACTACAGCTTAGCTCCTCCTAGACGTAGGCCCCGAAGGTTTGTGTTGCGCACAAAACGAATACGCGTATAGTACGTTTTATATCGACGATATTTGATAGATAGAATGTACAGCGAGGTTTTTAGATCCGTATTTGATATCCACAAATATTAATATTACATCGTGCTTAAAAAGGCTTTTGATGTGTTGATTTGAATGGAATTCGTTACCCATTATAGTATTTACAAAGCGATCGTAACGATCGTCGCGTGGAGAGTAATGCAAACGTTTAATATTTAAAATAACTTTAGGACGACGTAGTTGCTAGACTACAGATACTAATACGATTATAAATTTAAAGGAATTCGCAACGTGGCACTCCGGTGCCAGTGTACTTAGTTAGCGTTTAACAATATAGTCAAGACTTTCAAATTAATAACTTTGAGTGCTCGTTAATCCAATGTAGATATTTATTTTTGTTATTGTAATGTACCCGAAAATTGCAATATTTATCGAATTGTAATAAGATTTTAATGGTAAATAATGGTGACGTAATTTAAACATAAAAAAATCGTAATGCATTCGTGACACATAAATATTTCTAATGGAATATAATTTTGAATGAGGATTCCCTTCAAGCGAAGCATTTAACTGTGTGTATTATAGATTAAGTTTCGTATCGCAACGCACATGTGACGTCACCGCCTCGCCGTGACTGAGCGTTTGAAGGCATGTAATAAGAAAAAGTGCTAATCTCTAGTAATCAAATATTTAAATAGTTAAGTTATGATTCTCCAATATTGTGGAAGATGTATAATATTTTTTACTAATAAATTTAATATTGTATTTCCGTTGTTTTACTTGCCTGTGGCATTTTCGATCCAATATTTGTTTATTTCATAGAAATTTATTATCTTTATGAAAAGAACTTTGAAGGTTTTATAAAGTACAAACATTTCTGGAAAAAACAAGATATAATATTTAACCTCAGACTAAGGAATAAAATAGACAGTGTCATAGCAGATAGAAATAAACATGTAGCCAAACAATATTGTTTTAAAATAATGTATAATGTTTTAAAATAACTAAATAAATGTTAATAAATAAAAATAACTAACGGATTTTATTATAATAAAGGAAACAAGCTAATATTATGCTATCTCTCCTCCAAGGGAAATAGAACTAATGCTTAAAAAAAAACAAGAGAATATAGTATTATTTTTACTACTCATATTTTATTATCAAAAATTCTATATTGATTTAATTATTACATATATAAACTTTTTCTTATTCTTTAAAGAAAATAAATGATTGTATGGTAGAATCGAGAATTAGTAGCTTAAACAGCAAATCACGCTACTATTATTGACTTTGACATTTATTTTGGCTTTGGACTCTATCTATATAATTCTTAGTTCTGAGTCATTCTGAGTAACATCGTCCTAAAACTAACGACAGATTAAGTTTTAATGTGTTTGATTTGTGTGTAAATTTTCTAATAAAACAAAATATTGTCCAACAATAAATATTTAATATCTCTATAAAAACTACAAATAACATCACATTTTTATAATTTTAGCATCCAGCACTAACTAGCATATTATACAATTTAAATACTAAATTTTCAAAACATTATTTCAGGTGTTCTTATTGATTTGATATTTAGTTCTATTAAAACAGTTCATTTTTCTAATATTTAAATCAAGCTTGTAACATTATCAAATAACTAAGACGGTATAAAGATTTTTTGAACTTAATTCTATAGGTATTTGTCTTGCTATTTATATTATTGCTTTTTTTCACTTTTTATAATTGGTGATTACGTTTCTTATAAAAAAAGAATGTAAGGCCTCCAGCAGATGTGAAACATCTGTTACTTATAATTAAACATTTTTACCTATTTGAACGAAATTAAAATTTGACATATAGTTGTTAAAAAAAATCATAAATTATAATAATAAAAATAATAATATTATCTTATATTATAATAATTGTAAAAGTTATATAAATGAAATTTTAAAGTATACGTGGAAGAGCGAATCTAAAAATGTATAGAATAACTAAAATTGTTTAAAGTATAGTAGCGTGTAATCGACTCTACTTATTTGCTTATATCTAGAAAATTATCTTTCAAAAATCTAATAATGCAGTTTTAATTTTTATCAAATTCTCTAACCAGTTTAGAATTTTTCGATCCACGAATATTTAACAAATTATGTTATATTTATCATGTTTATATTTCAAATGTTGTTGTTTCTTTGTTAGATGTATATTCCATTATTTCTGTAAGGGTGGTTCGCGGAAGTGATGAGACGCAGGACTTGCCTAGCAGTATACCATAGATTAGTTTCATATCCGTTTAAACATGCCTTAAGATGTTTCCACAAAAAGAAGTGCTACGCGATGTTTCACGTTACTAATTACTTTATACATAAATAAATAATTAAGAAAAAACAATCATTAGAAAATATAATTTAAACATAAATAACATTTTGATCACAGTGACCTTGCGACATACCAAAACCAATCAAGAAACGCATTATTCCGATACTAAAATCTTTCCCATAACACATTACAACAAATATAAATTATCTGTAATTATCATTACACGTATGTCTAGTCATTAATATTATAAAAAGAAAAAAAATGTATTTTTGTTTGTAATGGATAAACTAAAAATCCGCTGAACCGATTTAGATAAAATTTGTTATGAAGATAGTTTGAGACCCTGGAAAGGACAGAAGATATAAGTTTTTATTCCGGAAATTATCCCTTAAGGGAGTAAAAAGTGGGATAAAAGTTTGTATAAGAAATAAATCATTTCTCAGGTAAGGGATATAAAACTCATCATACCTATGTATACATATATTATATATATACATATATATTATATATACCAATATATAGTCTATCTATTCCATGCTAACCGTAAATATATAATAGGTATAACATATAACTGATGAAGTACACGCTATGTTTATTTAATAATATTTATTGTGTATAATATTATCTTTTTTGGTCTTTTATACCTCATAGGCAATTAAATTATATCTATTTTACAATATAAAATAAATACTCTTATACTTAATAACATATAAAAAATATAGATCAACATATCTTTGTAATACCCATAAATTTTCTAAAAATGATAAAATTAAGCAAGCAATCCTACTGAAGCGATAATAAGAACATTTCCCAAATATTTATGAAGTTATTGGATAATATGCAATATCATATATCTACTATTATTGTTTGTGCTACAAGTTAATGTTATATTTTTAATTTGTTATAAAACAAATTATTACATATTTAGGTATATAGGTAGGAGTATATAGGTATATAGGTATAGGTATATTTAGGTAATATAAATTTGGTATACAGTTTATTGTTATTTGTGAACTCTTTGCGATTTGTGACTAATACAGATATTCCTTACAAAATCAATCTTGATGCGTAAAACTAAGCTATTAAATAAAAAAAATCATAAGCTCAATTCGTACATCGTGTTCTATTTGATATACGATATTAGCAATTATATTTTTAATATTGCGCATTATATTTTAACAAATTTATGTTCCATATAATCTAATTCCTATATAATGAATTATTATGTATCATTACAAGATGCATTTTAAAATGTGTGTCCTCCAATCGCAAGCATGATGTTCTCGAACGCTATCCAGTTGATCAACGCCCACGGGCCAAGTCTCATCCACAGCGGAAGGAAACCTTTGTACAACGAAAATATACCTTCGTTCTTCACTGATTGCTGAAGACAGTCGATCATGCCGCGGTACAGTGTTCCTCTAAAAATATTATTGTTGAATTTAATTAAAAAATATATACGTACATTTATATATGTGTGTAATAAATCATTATCAACTAGCGACTATCCCTAACTCCGCTCGGGTTCCTCCCTAAAAAGTATCCCATTCCCAGCGATCATAATACCAAATTTCATCAAAATCCCTCACGTGGTTTTTCGTTGATCGGTAACAGACAGACAGACAAAAATTCGAGCTATAGATTCGGCCTCTGTATCGATAATAATATCTATTTCAATATGATTTCCCAAAAAATATTTAATGTATAGATTCGGCTTACTTACAATTTTATTATTTGTTAAATTATCATAGTGATAATATATCCATACTATAGTATTATAAATGTGGAAGTGCATTTGTTTGTTTGACCTTCTTTCACCTTGAAACAGAGTGATGGATTGGCATGATTGGTAGTTGGTTGTTTAGTAGCCTGGAGAGTGACATAGGCTACTTTTTACCGCAGATATTATTTCATTCCAACGAGAAATCACGTTTTAATACAATCCACTACTCATCGTACCTATCTATATAATATAGTCAATCTATTCCATACTAACCGTTAAAATGTAGGTACCTAGGAAAGAACCCGAGCAAAGGGAGGATGAGTCGCTAGTTCTGTATAAATTATTTAAATTAAATATCAAAGTGATCAATAAATACGGTGGCTAGAATAAAATATCTGTAATAGTATCTTTAGAATAAAAAGAACTTTCTGTTATCTTAAGACGCTTGATTATTAATCTATATGGTCCCACTTTCGGTAATCCAAATTGCGATATCAAGCGCAGGAGCCAATGCCAGTCATATGTAGCTACCAACTGATATTATCGATATAGATAGCAGCTCTTCCTATATTAAATTTTGTGCAGTGCAGTGTGTATATTATCTATAGTCTATCACTACATAGTAAAAAAAAAGAGTTTCAAATCTGAACTTATCTATACGTATTATAAAATAGTAACAAGGCGAAATCTGTATATGAAATATTTAAAAAAAAACAATGACTGTTACACGTATTGTGTACAGAATATAAATCCCAAAACAAGTTATTAATTTTTTGTCTGTTTGTCTGTATATCTTTGTCCGTTTCACGAAGAAGTATTTAAATTTTGTGTATATAGTCATAACTTATTATTCGGGTCTACATTTAGGATATCTTTTATTAAAGAAAAATCTTTTCCTCCCATGGGAAAACACAACCGATTCAGTCGAGTCGTCATTAGAAATTTACATTCGTCACATTGGCTAAACCCTAAGTGAGACATCAAACAATGTACTAGAATATTCTTAAAAAGGCCTACAGAAAAGCCTACAATAGAATAATGTATCTATCTCCTAAGATACACTCGGTAAAAGTATTTATATCCATTGAAACCGTATCTAGGGACCCGGTAAGTCGCTAGTATAGAATATGTAAATATTTTATTCTTTATGTAAAAGAGCATTTTATTTTTTCAGTTCGCCATTATTTTAATTACGTAAATGTGCAATTTTGTACCGTATTTTATTTAACCAACTTCTATTTATTGTTACGTGGAAGTAAAAGGGAAATGTAAGAATTTAGTATTCTCGAGATTTTTCGAAACATTCAGCTTAGTAACAATGTGTCTGACAATGTAATTAACTAATCAACGCGTGTTCAATTACTACGTAAATGATTGATACACAAAATACATAATATATATATAGATTTATCTATGTCTACTCCAAAGACTATCAGAGATTCTATGCTCGAAGTTGACGAGTATGTATACCTGGGACAAACTGTCCAGCTAGGTAGGTCCAACTTCGAGATAGAGGTCAATCGACGGATCAAACACAAATGGGCAGCCTTCGGGAAGCTACGCAACATCTTCTCGTCTCGTGTTGCCGTGATGAGATACGGCCGCTTACGATGGGCCTGATAAGAAAGCTCAAAGTCACACAGAGAGCAATGAAAAGGGCTATGGTCGGGGTTTCCCTGCAAGATCGAATCGGGAATAAGGAGATACACATAAGGACCAAGATCACCGACATAAGAATAGAAGAATATCCAAGCTCAAGTGGCAGTGGGCGGAGCACATCGCTCGCAGAACGGACGGTCGTTGGGGACGCAAAGTTCTCGAGTGGAGGCCACGTACCGGAAGGCGAAGCGTGGGCAGGTCTCCCACAAGGTGGGCCGACGACTTGGTCAAAGTCGCTGGAGCGCACTGGATGCGGATGGCACAAGACCGGTTGTCGTGGAAATCTTTGGGGGAGCCCTATGTCCGTCAGTGGACGTGTTTGGGCTAAGACGACGACTCCTAGGTCTAATGACATTACGTTGTATGAGTAACCACTTTGTAAGGAAAACTACAAGCCATTGTATCATCTCTACCGTGCACATCTCTACATACGTATGTAATATATACATATATATATATATATATATATATATATATATATATATATATATATATATATATATAGCGACACTTGACAGATTCTCCTTTTCTGTTTTTGTTCTGACAAAGAAAACAAAAAAATAAAAATTCCTGACACTGCACCTGCATTTTATGTAAATCAGTAAAAGAGTTGACTATTAAGTTTAACTATTAAGCATTTAATTATGCATAGGCTTGCATATTTATTTTATACTCAAGAATATTTCCATGTTAAATGGTTACTTAGAAAGCATAATATTTACTTTATATTCATAATCGAATAGTATTTTGAATATTTGAAATGAAAGCGAAAGGATTTACATTGAGCGTGCGCGGGTCCCGACTTTGACCCCGTTATTTGACCTCGACCGCGCTTTGAACGCAC
The DNA here is from genome assembly GCA_905404265.1 of Fabriciana adippe. Taxonomy (NCBI): domain Eukaryota; kingdom Metazoa; phylum Arthropoda; class Insecta; order Lepidoptera; family Nymphalidae; genus Fabriciana; species Fabriciana adippe. The sequence continues at coordinate 11,034,211 of FR989991.1, forward strand.
CAACCTACTTAACATAGCCTATGTACTGTTAAAGTTGTGGCAACAATTCTCCAAATACGTTTACTAAGCGGTTTATTGACTTACTAGCAGAACCCGCGGCTTCGCCCGCGATCAAACTGATAAAAAAATAAACCTTTTCGCAATACACACTTTATTATTTGCAAAATTAAGTTAATGTAAGTTTTATTATTTCTTAAAGATATATGGAATACGAATTAAATTTTAGCGATCGTAACTTATAATATCTAGTACTCGTACCTTAAAGATGTTAAGCGTATATTCTGTAAATAAATTTACACTTTAGGTATTTAGCAAGCTCCCTACCTGTGTTTTTTACACATTTTTCTACTTCATCTTTCCAGAGTTAGAGGAAGAGAGTACAATGATACAATCGCATACAATGTTTACGACTTTAGAATCACGTAACTCGGCTAATATGGGTTTTTTAACTAACATACTAACAGGCTAACAGCTACGTTATTTTTAAAGACCCAGTGCTATGTAAACCTGAAGCTTACAGTCTCCCTCCTTCTCCTTCTTTTTTAAGTTACACATATAAATTTCCATTCTTATTTTGCTGTAGTTTTTTTCCCGCGGCTACGCTCGCGTGGACTGAAAAATTTGCTCAGTTTTAATTTCTAGTTTCTAGTTCTCAGTTTGAATTTATATGTTGTCATATCGAATTTTTAATATTATATCTAGAGTAAAACTCTAGATTCACTTAACTTAGTCTCCGCCAAAAAAACCAACCACAAATATACCACACTGATGAATGTTCTGTGTTCTGCAAAATCTCTGTGTCTCTGTGAGAAGCTATCATCTCTTAAGTCTACGCCTGCTACTACTTTTAACGACTGGCCCTGAGATACATATATTATTGGTCATTTCAAAGCAAACTTTAAGAAGGAATTACAATAGATTAAATTCAAAGGCGTAGTCAGAAGTTATCAGTGGTATTCGAGGTATGAATTATGATTCCCCCCGTGCACATCCAGCAAACACAGTGACCACTATAATGTTTAATAAATTACTCACGACCTAATCCCGTTACATAGCTTAGGCGACTTTTTATTGCAGATGTGCCAACCTTCAAAAGGAGAATATAGATAGCAGGATAATCTCTAGCTAGTTTCTCTCTCTCACGCTCTAGGTTGCTGTGTTATATATTATAGTCGAAAAGTTATACATAATTTTCTTTTGGATTCAAAACAATTTCCGTTCTCTACTTTATATCCCCCATAGTAAGTGTGCACTTACAGAGAACTTGAGCCATGTTACTCTATTTAAATATATTCAACAACCCAAAGTTCAACACCCAGTTTTACCCACCTAGAGGCTGAATTTAAAAAAAATCTACAATACATGTTTGTTTAATTGTATTAAAGAGCATTATTACCAAGTTTCAAGTAATTCTGATCATAAACAATTTTTTCCTCACATAAACAGGATAACCCTCTTTTACCCTTATAAGGGATGGATTTCGAAAAATAAATGATATTTGTATTGTTTTAGTTTTCATTTTATAGAAAATAATACTATTTTCCATGCATCAATTACAGAGTTTCATACAAACTTTCATCCCCTATTTGACAGCCCTATGGAGTGAATTTAAAAAAATGCTAAAATACGTATTTATTTAATTGTATAGAAGAGCATTAATACCAAGTTTCAAGTAATTCTGATCATAAATAATTGTTTGCCCATACAAACTATATCACCCCCTTTTACCCTTTTAAAGGATGAACCTCGAAAAAAGTCTTATACATATATTTCTTATTTTTTATCTTAAAGCTAAATACCACTTTCCGTGCATTTAGCGTTAAGAATGACAGAGTTTCATACAATCTTTTATACCTTATTTTACCCCCTTAGGGGATGAATTTCGAAAAATCCTTTCTTAGCGGATGCCTACATTGTATAAGGAATATGTCCTCCAAATTTCACGTTTCTACGACCAGCGGTTTAGGCTGTGCGTTGATCGATCAGTCAGTCAGGACAAAGCATTTTATGTATATATAGATTAATGCAGCCGACATTTTTCAGACATTTTATTTGAACTTGTGACTTAACAAGGAAATAACGATGAAACATTATTCAAATATCAGAAAATTTAATTAAATGAAATAATCTACTTCAAGGTTGATTCTACTATTTAAATATTTAATTAAGATGTGGGGAGAAAATCTATAGAATAATATGGACAAAAAGAAGATTAACATAGCAACCTGTTGTTACATAGGATGGATAATGGATTGCTTAATTCTAATGATAATAAGCTAACATAAACAGTTACACTGCTATTGATTTCCAAAATGTAGGTCAGTAGATCACATAAGCACTGATCACTGACATTAGCCTGGAGATATTATGGCAGTACCAACTACCAAAGATTCGTAAATACCTTAAATAACATTATTACGGAACACAGTAATACCTACCTACTGTAATATTATAGATATCGCTGCTATGTCCCAGTATAGTTTTGATAAAACAATGTACCTATTACGTAATGTTAAAATTTAATTTTATTTTCAAATAAAATATTTATTTAGCAGCAATTTAACTAAGCTAATAATGATTTTATAGTTTACACTGTTTTTAAACATAAGTATTATTTCAAATGAAATAAAATATAGATTCTAATAGTATAGGTATTCTTTACCTATAAAAAAAGTATAAAAATAATTATTGTGTCTCTATTTCAAATAAAAAAATTATGAAATTCACTTTATTATATTTTATTTACTTTATTCATCTATTTAGATTTAGAGTCTAAATCTATGAGCTTAATACCACAAATCACAACCATTCTCGTAATGTTCAGTGTATGTGCGTATCCTTTGATTTTGTGAGGGGCATTATTTAAGCACATGATCACATGAAATCAAATGACTAAATCTTCAAAACATATTAAAGATAAACTACGTTTTCTTGTTTGTCAATTAAACAGTATAATTTATGTATGTATAATGTAGTTACCTGCCATCTGGTCCCACGGGTTGGTTCATAAGACGTGTTTTAAGTACATCTGCTGGTGTACCCACAACTGCTGCTACAAAGCCAGCGGTGAAAGCGGCCAGCGCGTGAACGAGGACTGAATCAGTCATGTCGAACTCTCGTATTAGGAACTGTTTAGTATAATCGTAAGCTGCTAAATCTCCCATATTGACTAGTGCAGCTCTTTGGACATTTGGTACGGCACCTGAATGGTTTTTATTAAAAGTTATTTTATTATTAACATAATATTAATATGTTATTTCAATTTAAATATCGTTAAAAACACATTTTTTATAAGTTCAAAATAATTAGGTACCATAATTTAGTCTGATTCTCATAAGTAACATTTAGTTTGAATTAAAATAAAACTAAATTATCACCATACTAATATTATAAACGCCAAAAGGTTGAGGTTGTCTTTCACACTACTAAACGGATTTTTGAAAAAAAGTACAATATGTCTTGAACTCGATTTTGAACTGCTTAAACCTGGGAAAAAACCTTTGTTGAACCTATGAGGTCTTAATATAACCAAATAATTAATATATAAATAACTTCCATTTCTTAATAACATAGTTCTAATAAATAAATATTTAATAATTAAATTTACCTCTCCAAAAACCTAAAAGGCCAGATTCGGCGTAGAGCATCGCGTACGCTTGCCGACAGTTGGCAAAGCGCGGTGGCTTGCCCTGTATTATCCTTCTCCCTTCTGCCTGCATCTGTACTTTAACGAGGTCGGTCGGTGAAGCGATCAACTGCGCTAGAGAGCCTGCTGCTAGACCGCCTGCCGAATTCAATTGTAAAATAAAGTTTAAGGCTATTAAAGTAAAGTATTATAATGCAAAGAACAATGGCAGGTCTCTATACAACGATTTACCTGATGTCAATTTGAGGCGTCTTGAAATGAAAAAATGCTAAAACGATAGGGATTAAATAACACAAGTTTATCCAGAAATATTTATTTTATTAGGAAGTCACAAAAAAAAGATATTAGTATTTTTATTTTATGATTTGCGGTTATAAACCTACCTAGCAATGACAGCTGTCACTGATTATTGTACCGAATAATATAAATTAAATATTATAAATTTAAAAAAAGTACATTAGCGTTACATATAAGTTATGTTTTTAATTTCTTTATCGTGGATGAAACAATTTACTACTTTGAGTCCGTTAGGAGAAATCAGTATTAGCCGTAGGTATACACTGGCGATTGTCCAAGAGAATGCACAAGTCGTCGCATGGGGCAGGTAATCGGGTCCGTGGGCAAAGCGACAATTAAAACTTATAATTATTTAGAAAAATGGAACAGTAACAGCAAAATCAAACTTAGTAGTGAGAGGCATACGTAAAATCATGGATGACAAATAAAATATAAAATCTAAATAATAATGTCAATATCAATTATCAAGTCAATCTCATTGTCATCTGTTGTGTTGCTATTACTATTATTTTAATTACTGTACTAACTATAATAGCTTTAATTAAACTTACAGCTTAATATATAATGTTTCCATCATATGTAAAGCTGTAAGAATAATGAATAAAACATAGTTCATTATTTAATTATGTACATAACACTTTTAATAAAAATATTTTAAAATAAATATGGCATTATATTTTCTTCTGTGGCAACAATTTTTACACCATCTTTGACGAATGGCGAAGCCGGAAGTACATAATAACAATCAATTAGTAGCTTATTATGTTAAGATTTCTTCGTGGCTTTGCAAATTAAATAATTCAGTTTTGTATATGTCCTAATCTTAGACGCTTTAAAAACGTTCAGGTAAAAACTTGCCATTGTTCTTTATATTTCTTAAGCATAATATATGTATTGTCTGTCTACATATACGAGGTACAGAGTGTAACATAAATAGATGGAGAAAATATATTTTCTACTAGCCAAACAAAAACAAATCTATCCCACAGGAACCGTACATTTTTCTAGGATATAAAATAGCCTATTTGTTATTCTGATGTATGAGCTATATTATTGTAAAGATTCATTAAAATCCAATCAGTAGTTTTTTGTAGGTACTAAGCTGTATAAGTTACTATAGTTTTTTAACTATTTCCTCTTTAATTTTCCGGGATGAAAAATATCTAAAATATTGACCGAGGATATAAGGTACCAAGATGCAATATTTCATTTAAATCGGTCCAACAGTTTCGGAGATTAGCCCGTACAAACAGACAAATAGACTGAGAAACAAGGAAGGAAAAAATCTGGATTTGTTCTATTTGTCTTCTTACATCCCTGTGACTCAGTTTTTAGCATTTTTTTTTTCTACGTACAGACATTCGACCTCTACAGTTTTATTATATATATATAGATGTCTACTTCGTAAGCAAAATACTTTGTTATAACTTATAATTAATTACAATTGATTGGTATAGGGAACCCAGAAAAGTGTACATTTTATCTTGAATTATGTACCTATAGCAAAAATATATTAACGCTTGTGAGAATTTGTTTTGACGTAAATTAAATTAATAGGTAATAGGTTCATTAGTGGAAAATTTTCCTAAAATTGCCTTATTTCATCTGAAAATATGATTTATCCTGTTATGACATAGTAAACACCATGCTCAGTGCATGGTGTTTACTGTAAACTGTTATAATATTTTGTAGCATGTATAAATAAAATTTCAATTTGTAAAGTTAACTATTTCGAAACACAAGAAAAGTACAAGCGTCAAAAACATAAAGAAGTCGAATACGAGCGACTCACCCTCGCTCCGCTCGGGTTCGTCCTTACTTACGATTTAACGTTTAGTATGGACTTCTCAGAGATGAGATAAATATCTCATCTCGGGAAAATTCCCGCAGTAAAAACTATCCTATATGTTGAGCCGGATAATCAGCTATCACCATGCCAAATTTCATCAAAATATATACAGTAATTTTCTCGTAATGCGGTAACAAACAGACGAAAATTCTAAATATGATAATAAATAATAATGACTATTTCAATAAGATTTTCCAAAAAATATTTAATGTACAGATTTGACTCAGTTACAATTTCATTATATGTATAGACAATTAACAGCAGGAAAAAAACCTTTTTGTAATACATTTGACAGGATATACCTACATAAGAAGTAATATTTTTTTATCGACAATGTATATAAAGTATAAACGTATACCATGTTTTTACAATACCTCAGAAAACGTTCAAAATACTTTTTAAATACGTTAAAATACAATACGTAATCATTATTTTTTGGTATCTACATCGATAGTAGAATTGAATCCTGTAAAGTTTTCAGTGTGACTTCCTAAAATACCAAGTACCTACCTATGTATAATTAATTATATGGACTTTGTATTAAGATATTTCTATCGTGCAAACAGTAATATGAAAAATTATGTTTAATAGCTAACAATGAATACAAGCCTGTTAATAATGAGAAACCTAGGAACATCAATACACATCGTATACAGTTATTGATTATTAAAACAAGCTGTTTACTATAACAGAAGAAAAAATATAATTTTAATTGGCATATAGGTATAACCTATAATAATAATGTATTTTATCAATATTATTAATTAGCGATTCACCCTCGCTTCGCTTCGGGTTCGTCCCTAAATGAAAACAAACCTATCCCACGGGAACCGCACATTTTTCCGGAATGATATATAGCCTATAGCCTTCCTCAGTTAACGGGCTATCTAATGCAAAAAGAATTTTTCAAATGGGATTAGTAGTACCTAAGATTAGTGCGTTCAACCAAACAAACAAACTCTTCAGTTTTATAATATTATAGTATAGATACTTTAGGTACTTTAGGTATGTAACATTTGGCATATTTTCATAATATTATACCACCTATACCAGTTTTCAGCGCAGCTGATATATTAAAAACATACTCGTAGTTCAACGACTCATATTTTTATCTTCACTCAGCTGATAACGAACACAATCGTGTATTATTTATCGTTTAGATTTCATTCTTTTTTTATTTTACATCTTACATTTCATAATACTTTTTTAATTTGATTCTTGTACTTTTATAGTTCATTTTAAGAGTTTTAACAGCTAACATTAATCAGGTTATCATTTAAAAATTGACTATTTCAAACTTAATTCAACAAATTTTGAACCGGCTTCAAGGCATTTCTTTACCTAAAGAAGCAGCTCCTAACGAGACCTTCCCATTAGCGTCTTTTAACGCATTGCGGAAATGTTCGTAGAATATGAGCCGACAACCAGAGTAAATAGCGTGACGTTGAAACATTGGCATGAGTCCGCTCCACAACTTCAACACGCCTTCCTGCTTTGCTATGCCAACAGCTGTTTTTATCATCCCATGATTCTCCATCTGCGACATTGCATTATAATATTGTTATTTATTACAAAACGTCAAGATATTGTGTAACATTTAAAGCAAATTAATTTAAGGTAATCTTAATGACGATATGAAATATATTAAATAACTAAAAACACTTGTTATTTAACTATTGTACCTACGTTGTTTACTTATTAGTGCCATTATTACCTTGTATCCATGTTTAGCTGCGGCCACTTCCGATTGTATTTGTAGCCTTGTCTTTGTTAGGTCAAACGGATACGTAGCTGGAAATAAAAAAAAAATATCAAAGACCCGCGATTTAATATTTGTAAAATATAATTGAACAACGACAAAAAATCGAGAATCGTTTAGAACCTTTCGATCTCGACGTACGCAAATTAACATAAAGATGCACTTCGCAGATACTTTTCTGGATTAAAGCTTTGTCTTTTGTTTACAAGTATGTACTTAGTATTATCTAAGTCGTCGTGATACTTATTTTTCTCCAAAAGTAATTTACTTTCCTCTTTAAATCTACAATGGGTATTTACATTCTGAGAAAGTCGGATTAAATGCAATAAGAGATCTTTCATCGTTCTCACGCCAAGGTAAAGGCACTCTACAATTTACAAAGTACGGGCGTTATTCAAATTACATTGTTCGTTTGCAATGTTCAAGGAGACAAAAAACAAATAAAAAAGATAATGGTGGCATTTTTTATCGTCTCAGTTGTAAAGCATATCTATATATTAAGTTTTCTTAATAAATTACTTTCTTCATACTCTAATGTTACTCTATAAGCCTGAGAAAATTGTTTCAATTTATCGATTATTAGCGATTTATCTTCGCTTCGCCCAGGTGCGTCCGAAGGCGCTTAACAATAGCCTACGTGTTACTCTGGGTCAGTTCATCCAAATCCAAGTCTTTCATCTAAATTCGTCCAACCTTTTCAGCGTGGATGAGTAACAAACATACCTACACACAAAAATACATAGGTATTTTTTTTTCTTTCGCATTCATTATACTTCGATTAGGTGCACTTAAGTATTAAGAAATACGATTTCAAAAGTAAAGTCTATAGTAGGTATAGCGTTACCAGATTCAGCCGCCCAGGAACCAAGTACTGCAACGCCGTACCGCGTGGCCACCGAGTCAGTGGCCTTCGAAGCAGGGTGATCAGCGTTGCGTAGCACAGGCATCTCGCGTCTTTATCACCTTCCTATTAACCAAATCGCACTTGTAATGTCTTAAAATAATATTATAAATCAATTAACTTTTATATAATAATAGACAAATAACTATATACATATTTTGGAGCCCAATAATATTTTACACTAGCGGCTCCCCTCGCTTCGCTCGGGTTCGTACCTGGGTCCTAGGTACGCTTTAATGGTTAGTATGGAATAGATAGACTAAATATTATATTACCTACTGCTCCGCTCACTTGGATAGTAGCATGATGATATACATAGCCTTAAGCCTTCTTTAATAAACGGGCTATCTAGTGCAAAAAGAATTTTTGAAATCGGATTAGTAGTTCCTGAGATTAGCGCGTTCAAGCAAATAAACAAACTCTGCTTTTTTATAAGTATATATTTCCATATATATAGTTGCTCTATCTATTAATTATTCTAACTTGTATAGCGTGTTGTCAAAACTTCTGAAAAAAAAATAACTACATATTGTGTCCCTCAACAAATATCATGTGTTATTTGAAAATACTAAGAAGTTTTAGTATTCAGCCCTCTTTATCGTCCTACTGCTAGGCACGGGCCTCCCTTCAATGAGAGGGGGATTAGAACATAGTCCACCACGCTGGCCAAGTACGGTTTGGCGGACAACTGTTTAGTGAACTGAAAATATGTTGAGCAGTATTTAGAGGATTAAGATTTTAAATATAGTGAATAAAAATACAAACATATTTTAAAGTTAAAATAGAAGTTTATTTTTGCTGTCAATAAGATAATATAAATATCTTGGATGCGTAAGCATTTTATTTAACCTTACAAATTACATAAGTTATAAAAATAGTAAAACATGTATGTTTCCGACTGCAACTTGTTTCGATCTTTGTTTGTTTTTTTCGCAGTCGGTTATCCCAAGTTATTTTTACACATATAATATGTATATATTATGCGCACTTGCTAATTTTTAGGGTTCCGTATCCAAAGGGTAAACGGGACCCTATTACTAAGACTTCACTGTGCGTCCGTCTGTTTGTCTGTCTGTCTGTCCGTCTGTCACCAGGGTGTACCTCATGATACCCCAACCGTGATAGTTAAACAGTTGATATTTTCACAGATGATGTATTTCTGTTGCCGCTATAACAAAAAATACTAAAAAACAGAATAAAATAAATATTTAAGGGGGCTCCCATACAACAAACGTGATTTTTTTGCTCGATATTGATAACGGCAACAGGTACCTAGACGCTTGAAATATTCACAGAATATTTAGTTATACTATATTCACTTTAAAAAAAATAATTTCATTAAAATAAAATAAATATTTAAGGGGGGATTTCATACAACAGACATTATTTTTTTCCGTTTTTATAGATAATGGTACGGAACCCTTCGTGCGCGAGTCCGACTTGGCCGGTTTTTATAATTTACATTACTGTATGTGACGTGCGTAAACTGTTAGAAAGTACTTATTTCATCGCATACAGTATTTTGAATTCTGTTCTCATTTAACCTGTTAGTGTGTAAATAAGCAACAGTTATTGAGCTGGTTACGTAACGTATGGTATATGTCTATATCGATATAACTTATTACGATAAAAGTCAAGGCTATTTGACCGATAACACAATGACCCCTTCGATACATATTACTAAGACATTAATAAAGATTATACTTATCTTAATTTACATATGTAAGTATTTAACTTATGAAGTGAAAAGATTTTTACCTAAAGCGCATATTATAAATCAGTAATGCGTCTTTTCTACAACTACCGAATATCACAGCTTAAATAACTCATTTTCTAAATAGACGTACTCGTAGTATTGAGAGCCACTATAAAGATTCTTATTTGTTAGGTTTTTTCCAAGAGATGAGATATTTCCTTTAGAATGCAATACAATTTAAATTACCGAGATTTATAATTGTTATTATCTTCTTCTTATCAATTTAATAATAAAATTATAAATTACTCTTAACAAAAAATCCAAAATTACTTAAATTATTCTTACTCCATTAAGGGTGAAGATATTTATAAGGTTCAATTTAATTGTTGCATATTTATTTCAACTAGAATAATTACCTAAATACAATTGGTGACAGTTTTTAGAGAACTTTTGCATGGGATTGTGTATGTAGTACTTTTATTGATCGATGGCAATAAATAAGAAAGAACAAAGACTAGTGCGTGTACCCAAATCGTTTTTCGAAATCGCTTATAAAGGTTGGAAATGGAAACTATTTTTTAAACACGATTTTGTGCATCATCCTTACGCAGGAGTTTTTTTTGTTATTATCTATTTTTAAACGAAAACTGATCTCAGAAAGAAATTAGTGACTCTTTTTGAGGTCATCTAAAAATAAAATCCAAATATTAACCACAAAAGTTAAACAATAAGAAGTAAATAATGTAAAGTAGGTATAAACTATACTTACCTTTTGTTTCTATAAAGCGTTATGTAAATAAGTACATTAATTAGGCCACGAATACACAATACATCTTATTATGCATAAGCTACTTATGATAATATTAGATACTGGATTTGTTGACATCTTCTTTCATTCAAATCTTCAACAATAGTTATGTGTTGAGAAACTTGAAACGATCAGTAATAAATTACATGATTTGAATATATGTAAGTAAATATATTGTAATATTATTTTCTGTCTATGTATTTGTAAGAACTTACATACATTAGATATATTCATGACTAACAAGTTAAGTATTTTATACGTAAGGATTGTTGTTACGTACATATAAAGATATTCTGGATCCACATACGTACCTATGTGTTATTTTGAGTCCACTTTTATCAGACCCATATCATATGAAAGCAACTGAGCTTTACTAAGTTGTATTCTATTAAAGCTAAGGTCAAATTCAAGGCAGAAATGGTGGCTTACAAATATTCAGGGCAAAAATCGTATGTTTCATAGGTTCCCAAAGTAAATTCATATTTTTAAGTATTTTTTAAGGTTTACCTACTATGGAATACGACAATAAACTTATATTACAGTTATACTTGCAGCTGAAAAAGCATATCTGAAAACTCCTCATAACATACCGGTAGTAACCGACCAGTCTATATAGACGTAATGTACAATGAAAAGCACCTTCTGAATTTCAACTACATAGTCTTCCAAATTCAAATTCAAAATATTTTATACAGCGTTAAATTATTAATTTTTTTTACTGAACGTCATGAGTCTACTACCAGTTCGGAAAGAAGAAGCCTCAAACCTGAGAAGAACTGGCGAAAGAAACTCAGCGGGACTCATATTATTTCTTTACCTTTTTTATAAAGTTAAATTATAATTTACAATATTTCTATAAAGTTGAAGTAGCCTGGAGGCGATCACTTCATTCCCAAGGCGTGTTATCTATATATACATAAAATGCTTTGTCCTGATTGACTGATCGATCAACGCACAGCCTAAACCGCTGGTCGTAGAAACGTGAAATTTAGAGGACATATTCCTTATACAATGTAGGCATCCGCTAAGAAAGGATTTTTCAAAATTCATCCCCTAAGGGGGTAAAATAGGGGATAAAAGATTATATGAAACTCTGTCATTCTTAACGTGAAATGCACGGAAAGTGGTATTTAGCTTTAAGATGAAAAATAAGAAATATAAGTATAAGTTTTTTTTCGAAATTCATCCCATAAAAGGGTAAAAGGGGGTGATAAAGTTTATATGGGCAAACAATTATTTATGATCAGAATTACTTGAAACTTGGTATTAATGCTCTTCAATACAGATAAATAAATACTTATTTTAGTATTTTTTGAAATTCATCCCATAAGGCTGTCAAATAGGGGATGAAAGTTTGTATGAAACTCTGTAATTGATGCATGGAAAATAGTATTTATCTATAAAATGAAAACTAAAACAATACAAATATCATTTTTTTTCGAAATCCATCCCTTAAAGGGGTAGAAGGGGGTTATGTTCTTTATATGAGGAAAAAATTGTTTTTGTTCAGAATTACTTAAAACTTGGGTATTAATGCTCTTTATACAATTAAACAAACATGTATTGTAGATTTTTTTTAATTCAGCCCCTAAGTAGGTAAAACTGGGTGTTGAACTTTGAGTTGTTGAATATATTTAAATAGAGTAACATGGCTTAAGTTCTCTGTAAGTGCACACTTACTATGTGGGATATAGAGAAATTATGGGAAAGGAAAATTATGTATAACTTCTCGGCTGGCCACGGCAGCGATAACTATAACAGATCTACAGCGCGAGAGAGAAAGAACCTAGCTAGAGGGTATCTTGCTATCTATGTCCTCCTTCTGAAGGTTGGTCTGCAATAAAAAAGTCGCCTAAGCTATGTAACGGGATTAGACTGTGAGCAATTTATTACACATTATAGTGGTCACTGTGTTTGCTGGACGTGCTTGGGGGGAATCAGAATTCATACGTCGAACACCACTGATAACTTCTGACTACGCCTTTGAATTTAATCTATTGTAATTCCTTCTTAGAGTTTGCTTTGAAATGACTATTAATATATCTCAGGGTTAATTGTTAAAAGTAGTAGGCGTAGACTTAAGAGAGAATTGCTTCTTACAGGGACATTTTAGCAGAACCCCTAACTAGACAGAACATTCATCAGTGTTGTTTTTGTTGTTGTTGTTTTTTAGCGTAGACTAAGCTAAGTGAATCTAGAGTTTTACTCTAGACATAATATTAAAGATTCGATATGACAATATATAAATTCAATGGAAATTAAAACTGAGCAAATTTTTCAGTCCACGCGTGCGTAACCGTGGGAAAAAAGCTACAGCAAAATAAGAATGGCAATTTATATGTCTAACTTAAAAAAGAATGAGCAGGAGGGAGATTGTAAGCTTCAGGTGTACATAGCACTGGGTCTTTAAAAATAACGTAGATGTTAGCCTGTTAGTGTGTTAAAAAACCCATATTAGCCGAGTTACATGATTCTAAAGTCGTAAACATTGTATGCGATTGTATCATTGTACATTCTTCCTCTAAATTTGGAAAGATGGAGAAGAAAAATGTGCAAAAAATACAGGTAGTGGAGCTTGCTAAATACCTACAGTGTTTTATTTACAGAATATACGTTTAACATCTTTAAGATACTGGATATTTTGAGTTACGATCGCTAAAATTTTATTCGTATTCCATATATCTTTAAGAAATAATAAAACTTACACGAACTTAATTTTGCAAGTAACAAAGTATGTATTGCGAAAAAGTTTATTTTTTTCGTAGTTTATCGCGGGCGAAGCCGCGGGTTCTGCTAGTCTTTTATAAAGTCATTTATTGTATAATAGCCTTTAGCACACAAACGTTCTTTAACAATTCTTTAACATTTTTTTTTGAATTTGGCGATAGAAAGATGGGCATGAGGAAGATATACTTTACTATTACTTTTTAGATTAGTTGCAAAAAAAACTTTAGGTATATGAAATAGGTAGTAGTTACAGCTTGTATTTGCTACCGATAAGATATATATTTACATAGGTAGGTAATACTACCTTTTACCGCTCAATTCAAACTTAAGTATCATAATGTGAAATTAAGTTAATACACCTAAACTCATTCTGATTGCTGTTGGACGGAGACGGGTGACCCAGGGTACATACTGCAGTGCTTGTTGTCCTCACTTGATAAAAAATATTTATTTTATTCCTTACTAGCTTATATGATAATAATATTTATTTTATATACGTTATTAAAGCGAAAGAGTTGGTTTTCTTGTATGTTGGAATTTCTAGAAAAACTGTTCATTCCAGAATCTTTAGACTATCTAACATCACCCTAAGATACTATGAAGCGTAGCAATCGGACTTCTATATTTATTTATTAGTATGTATGTATGTATGTATGTATGTATGTATACGTTAACAAACAAACACATAAGTAACAACTATACGAAGTAACAACTTCATTAAGGTAAAACGGCGGGACTGATTCGAATCTTTAGTACACAGATAAACTATAGGTTGGAGTAACTCTTAGGCTACTGTTAGGCACCTAGGGACACACCCGAGTGTAGTGAGGTTATGTCGCTAGTAATAAATAATTAGCAATGCGGTAATGTTAGCACAATTTTATAACTGAGTTTATACCTGCACATTTTTATGCAATTTTTTGCATAATCAAATCATGTAAAAATACTATAGAAAAGAATGGATATAGAATATATTTTATACCAACCTATTAACAAATGCACGTATTAAATATATTTACATATGAAACGGCACGGTCGTATAAAAAGTCCTTCACTCAATAAAATTACCCACAATAAAATTGATTCCAAAGTCCAGAAATAAACGTGTTCAATGTCCACAAGTCATACCATTTAACATTTATATTGGTTGACGACTGATTATAAACAAACTTTATATATTATTATCACACTACTATAAGAAAGACTTTATATACTAAGAGGGAAGATTTGTATTTTTGTATGTTTGTAATGAATAAACTTAAAAAGTACTGGACCGATTTAGATAAAATTAGCTAAGAAGATAGTTTTCGACAATGGAAAGAACAAAGGATATTTTTTATTCCGGAAATCATCCTTTAAGGGGGTAAAAAGGGGGATGAAAGTTTGTATGGGGAACTAAATATCTAGGGACGATTACTCGCTATACTTGTTATAAGAGGTAAAAATTAGCCTATGTCATACTCTAGCTCATAAACTATCTTATCGGAAAAATTTGGTAAAGTGCGAGTGATAACCACAAGAAAAAAGATTGGATGTCAGAAAACTTTAATAATCAAAGAGACCCACCCATATGCCCTTGGGTATATAAGGTATGCTTGTACAAGGGTAATATTATTTTATAAAATATTTTCTTTAAAGTGTGATTCTAGTTTATAATAAGTGTATGTATAATGTAATAATAATGTGTAGGTACATACTACATATCATAGTTAGTTTAGTAAATTATATGATAATAAATATCCCTCCTTTTGCTTCGCCGTAGTCGGGTAATTAGACTATGCAAATTGCACACAATTTACAAGTATCCAAAATCATATGTTGTAGGAGCAAGAACTGTGTTAACTAGAGGGGTCACAGACATAACCATCTGCACGATCGATACAAACATTTACCTCGTGCGACAATCGAACCTATTTCGGTTAGGTATTATAATACGCCGTTACTAAAATATTTATAGATAATGTAAATTATAACATAAGTTATTTGGTTTATAATGTATTTTTTATGTAAAATGTAGGTTTTTTACATTTATTTATTCCAAATTCATTTGCTCCTCTTTATAGCTTCCTCATTGCATAAAAAGCGAAATATGAAAAGCTTACTGAATATTTGGATCTACTCAATAGAGAAATTTAACTTAGTCTTAAATCAGAATATTAGCTGTGCATAAAATTATTATCATTTCACTGAAATCTGTCGAATCATTTTCGAGGCATGCGCGCGCAAATCGACTGAAAAAAGTTCTAAAAACTGTTCATTGGGCCTACTATGGAAATTAGCATTAAACATTATAACTAACACTTTTCGTTATTACTTCTAATATTTAGTCTCAATTAATTCTAATATTTAGTCTTAATTAAAAAATACCTGCCGCTTTTTCTATGTCGTCGAAAAAAAGCCTTTGTAAGGTATACCTAAGCATCAACAAATCTAGGTTAGAAGACTAGCGACAATGTATTTAACATTTAGTTTACATAACAAAAACACTTCACACATATAAAACATTACTAAGTGCAACTAGCATAAACAAGCATGATATTTTTTCAAGTATATGTAAATGGATAATACTATGTCCATGTATGTTACTATTTCAATTTGTTCCATTCTTTTTAGTTCGCTTTTTACGTAGTCGGGTCTTTTTATTTTTATAATTTATTTATTTTTACACGTTTTATGTTTTGCCCAGTTACATATTTGGAGTCCAATTTAGCAACTATCCTAAATTACTTTTATTTATATTTTTTGTTATCGCCTCTTAAAAACCTTCCTTTTTTTGGCAAGCTGTCTAGCATTAAATTGGTATAGATTTTACTTCTTTCAATATATACTAACGACATGCGTTACGTTTTAAATGGATAAAAATATTTATTGTGAGTGTACCCTAGAAGAGAGACGCGTTCTATCATGAACGCAATTGTTAAATATGTTTCTTTTAACCCTGCCACTAATAGTTGTTGTGTAATAAATCATTGAAATGTTTGTATTTAAAATGACAACAGCGTTTATTTAATTCTGTCCTCTTCTCGGGGAGAACTCCTAAGGCATGGAGTACGAGTTTGGTCGTCTTGTTCTTCAAAAAGGGTGACAAAACTCTGTTGAAGAACTACCGACCTATCTCTCTCTTAAGCCATATCTATAAGTTGTTTTCTAGAGTTATCACGAACCGTCTCACGCGTAGACTCGACGATTTTCAACCTCCCGAACAGGCTGGTTTTCGAAGTGGATACGGCACCATGGACCACATTCACACAGTGCGGCAGATTATACAGAAGCAAGAAGAGTATAATCAGCCCTTGTGTCTAGCATTTGTGGACTATGAGAAAGCCTTTGACACTATTGAAACCTGGTCTGTTCTAGAGTCTTTGCAACGGTGCCAAGTCGATTGGCGATATATCCAAGTGTTGAAATCTCTGTATGACTCCGCAACAATGACCGTCCAAGTCCAGAACCGGCAGTCTGAACCTATCTTCCTGCATCGAGGAGTGAGACAAGGGGACGTAATTTCCCCCAAATTGTTCACAACTGCACTGGAGGATGTGTTTAAGACTCTGGACTGGAAAGGACGTGGAATAAACATAAACGGCGAGTATATTTCGCACTTGAGATTCGCAGACGACATCGTTATCGTGGCTGAAACCGTGAAAGACCTGCAACACATGCTGCAAAGCCTAGCTGTTTCTTCAGAACACATCGGTCTCCGGATGAATTTAGACAAAACCAAGGTCATGTTTAATGCACATGTAATACCGGGACCGATTGTCCTCAATGGAACAACTCTCGATGTAGTACAAGACTACATCTACCTTGGACAATTACTGCAAGTCAGTAAAAACTACTTCGAGAAAGAAGCTCATAGAAGAATACAGCTGGGATGGGCAGCATTCAATAAACTTCGTCGAGTCTTTTCGTCGCCAATACCGCAAAGCTTAAAGACAAAGGTCTTTAACGAGTGCGTCCTACCTGTTATGACGTACGGAGCCGAGACGTGGACACTGACGGTGCGATTGGTCCACCAATTTAAGGTCGCTCAGCGTGCTATGGAGAGGGCTATGCTCGGAGTTTCTCTGAAGGATCGGATCCGAAACGAAGAGATCCGACAGAGAACCAAAGTTATCGACATAGCCCAAAGAATTAGCAAGCTGAAGTGGCAGTGGGCTGGTCACATCTGTCGCAGAACCGATGACCGATGGAGCAGACGGGTTCTAGAGTGGAGACCACGGCTCGGCAAACGTAGTATAGGACGCCCTCCAGCTAGGTGGAGCGACGATATTCGTAAACTGGCTGGCAGCGGTTGGATGCGTAGAGCTGAAGATCGAGCTCAGTGGCGTGCCATAGGAGAGGCCTATGTCCAGCAGTGGACGAAAACAGGCTGATTATGATGATGATGATGATGATGAAAATGACAACGCGGCCGAAGAGATCACTGCACGATTTAGTTTAGCCGTTCAGTACTTTTTGCGTGAAAAGTAAACAGATAAACAGGCTTACAGACAAAATTTCAACAACTATTATTTTAGGGTCTCAATTCTTTACACAATAAGTAGACTGCTACTTATTGTGTAAAGATTTGTTTTTAAAAAATATTTCATGAACCTACAGATTTCGCTCGGTTAGATACTATCTATATACATATTATAAAATTCTAAGTCGAATCTGTACATTAAATATTTTTTGGAAAATCTTATTGAAATAGACATTATTATCGATACAGATACCAAATCTATAGTTTTTAGAATTTTTGTCTGTCTGTCTGTCTATCTGTCTGTTACCGCATCACGGAAAAACCGCTGGAGGGATTTTGATGGATATAATGATAGCTGGTTATCCGGGTCAACATATAGGATACTTTTTACTGTGGGAAAATATCTCTTTTTTGAAAAATCTATACTAAACGTTAATACGTAAATAGGGTCTAGGGACGAACCCGAGCGGAGCGAGGGTGAGTTGCTAGTTTTATTATAATATTATGTATTAATCTATACTAATATTATAAAGCTGAAGAATTTGTTTGTTTATTTGTTTGTTTGGTTGAACGCGATCATACTAGAAAAAAAAATGCAAAAACCGAGTCAGGGGGATGTAAAAAGAGAAACAGAACAAAACAAGTTTTTTTTTTCAAATTTTTAGTTTCTTTGTCTGTTTGTACTGACTAATTTCCGAAACTGTTGGACCGATTTAAATGAAACTTTGCATGGTGATACCTTATATCCCCGGTCAACATTTTAGATACTTTTCATCCCGGAAAATTAAAAAGTTCCTGCGGCATAGTTAAAAACTATAGAAACTTATACAGCTTAGTACATAAAAACTACTAATTGAATTTTAATGTAACTTTACAATAATATAGTTCATACAACATCATTACAAATAGGCTACTTTTTATCCCAGGAAAATATACGGTTCCCGTGGAATATAAAATAAATAAATATGATGACACGTTTGGCTCGATTTGTAGTGACTCTACGTGCTGTGCCAACGGTAGCGGTTTCGAGTCCCGCTGGGGGCATGCATTTATGTGATAAGCACGAATGTTTGTTCTCCAGTCATGGGTGTTTATATTTATAATATGTATGTATTTAAAGTTATACATATATGTGAATAGTATCAACTATCTGAGATCCATAATATAAGCCTCGTAGCTTACTATGGAACTAGATTTTATTATATTAATAGATATTTTTAACTAATAATTAATTATTTATCATGTAAATGAATAAAAGTTTAACATCGTATGTTTCTGCCACATGAAAATTCATTTGCTTTTCTACATCGATATTTGGCTCGATGCTGTAGGAGTATCTTGAACCCTGAACATTTTGGAAGGTGGCCAGTTGCCGAGTCATAGCTATGGCTATTGTCATTTTATGACTTACTTTATATCATATACATATATTCATATTTTGTTATTCTGTTAATCATCCAAAAGCTATAAATATTTTTATTTTCTTTTTACAATTATTTAAACGCTTGTAACTATGTCTCTGCTTCACTTGCAACTATGTTATCAAATCTTAAAGGCGATTTGAAGTTTTTTTTCTTTTTTTTCACACAGGTGGGTATATGGGATTCACCGATCAGAAAAGCCAGTACTACCCACTAAAAGCCAACAGAACCTTCAAAGCCTTAATGGGGCGTCGCGGGATCGCTTACGCACTCTATCACGCGAAGGCAGACCTGCCGATGCAGACCACACAACTAAGGGGTTGCTTCCACGGTCCTCTTGCATACATAATGACGACACTTTGACAGACAATATAACTAACATATATGTATGTAGATAAGAATCCAAGGAAAACTAGGTTTTATAGAAAAAAATTGAAATATATCTATAAATCGGGCAAGTCCATAAGGTAAATGTTTCTAATTAAATTTTATATCATTTCATATAGCTCGGCTAGTATGGACTACATTGGCCGATCTATATAACTCTAAAATCATAAACATTGTAGAGTTTAAAAAAGAAACGTTCTTTCTTTACCTTTCAAGAAATGGTATCAAAATAACCTAATAATTGAGGTATAGGACACGGGTGAGACCGCGTAATACTAGTAGTACTACTAAAATCATAGAAAAGTCATTAAATTAAATTTTATTGGATTTAAAATAGCGTATTTTAAAAACACATGGCAACATTTAGTGATAATTTTCTAAATTACACCTAGCTTAATATTTGTAGAGTTATTTTTATATAAATACTAGAGACTCACCCTCGCTTCGCTTCTCTAGACAAAAATAACTCTATCCCACGGGAACCGTACATTTTTTCGGGATGATATATAGCCTAAAGCCTTCGTCGATAAATGGACTATCCAACACAAAAAGAATTTTTCAATTCCATCCAGTAGTTCCTGAGATTAGCGCGTTCAACCAAACAAACAAACAATCAAACAAACTCTTCAGCTTTATAATATTAGTATAGATAATTCTTCTCAAGAGAAGCTATTTATAATTATTTTTTTTACCTATTTTGTTAGTTACCTTGCTAAAATAGTTATAGTTATAGTTTCAGCGTCCTTTTATTCTAACCAGTTTTTGTATATTTTCCCACAGTAAAAAAATTTCCTATATGTTGACCCGGATAACCAGCTATCATCATACCGAATTTCATAATAATCCGACCAATAGTTTTCTCGTGATTCTTTCCCAGACAGACAGACAAAAAATCTAAAAACTAAATTAGGCCTCAGTATCGATAATAATAACTATTGTTACAAAAACATATATTTCTACTAATACATTTTTTATTAAATAGGATTGTAATATTAATAGTGTTGTTGGCATCACCTATTTACCTATTCGTTATTTATATTTTCTTAATTGCTATATTTAATGAATACTAAATTATATTTCAAATATCTTAAAATAGATTAGTGTTCTGTTTCCGAACGGGTTTTGTATTATCTTTTCAATTCGCTCGTGTGTTTTATTATATTCTATAATTAATTACTATTTATTACAGTTATAAATTATAATTTGCATAATTACATACTCAATATTTGATTAATGTTAAAGTAATATTTAATAATATAACAAAATGTATTATTTCTAATAAATTATTTTTTGGTCATTCTGGCGTCAGTGTAATGGTGAAATCGGGGTTGAATTGTATTCGGGCAATGATAATATCGGTTTGTTATAAAGGCCCACAAATGCTGTTTGTCACCTTCGCCTTGCTGTCTCGCTGTGCGTTTCACTATTTCAATATGATTTTCCAAAAAATATTCAATGTACAGATTCGACTCGGTTACAATTTTATTATATTTATGTAATAATAATTGTAATAGGCAATTGTTTTTTTTTTTTGAAGTAAAACTTCTTTACGCACGCTTGACTTGGGGGGTAAGCTGGTGAATGCGTTACGAAAAAATTTACGTATGTTTGTTGTCATGGTAACCGTTGTTATTGTCTGACAAATGATAGGTTTATAATATTATATTCTTTTCTTAAATGATATTCTATAAATATATGATTGTAATATGCCTAATATGCGTAATTTTAGTATCTCACCTATCCTAATTATTTAAAACGTAAATTGAATATCATAAAGAGTACCGATAACCTACAGAAGTTTTACTTCTTGCGCGTGTATTCATACACGCACTCTATTTTTTTTTTATTAATTACTTCATTAATATTTTTTAATGCAAAACATTCATAAGAAAAACTTTAAAAGACATAGCTAAAATTGAAGTCACTTCAATCTGGCGAATATTTTTCATTTCATAATTTTAATAGATATGTTTTATTGAATTTTTTAGGATAGGAAATAAACGACAATGACTACCTACTTACTGAGCTGGACTTTGTACCTTAATTAAAGTCAAGTACATATTTTGTTACAATAAAATAAAATGTTACTTGCGTCAATTGCCTTACTGATATCTTTATTTGTGTTTTTATTACTTTTTATAAAAGAAAAATAAATTAAAATGTACTTGCACGTAACCTTATTGTCAGTAACATAATGTCATTTTATAGTGTTTTTTTTCGTGTGATCATCTTTGAAAACATTCAAAAATTACAGTGAAAGTTAAAAAAATCCTTTCAAACCAAAATATTTATATTAATTATTTTCAAAATCAGTGGGCCACCTCAAAATGTTGAGTAAAAAAGTTTTTTTTTTATTTCAAATTATTTTCATGATCTACAAATTCTACCCCCTAGCTAAGAAACTAAGAAAAATATTTTTTTTTTCGCTCCACCCTAATCTACTCGTAATAACGTTATTTATATTTTCTGATCTTCGATGATAAAATAAAACCTATTTCTTTTAATTGTAAAATTTCCCCTATACATACTAAAAACAATGAAAATAAAACAAATTATTTATATTTTAAAAACTACTTGTTATAAAATATCGTTCAAAATATAATATCAGGATAAACATTCAGTTTCTCTAAAACTGGCAACTCTATTGTAATGTTCATTAGGTACTTTAATTGTTACCTAAATTAAAACATTGAGGGCGTCTAAATTTATATTTTCCGTTTGTTTCATAATTACGAAAAGGTGAGGTAATGTTTTAAATTATTCTCTTAATAATAATATAGGTATGTACCTACATTTTTCTATGTTAGGCCAGATAAAATAAATAGGTAGGTACGTTAAAGTATAAAATATAATATCTTACCCTTAAAATTTATCTAACTATAAACCGCAAAAAGTTGTAAAGAATAAATTGCACAAAATTAATAAATTCACATATCTTGTAGAAGGACACAAAATATAAATGTAGGTGACTACAATGATGCTCACTGAAATAAAATGAAAATATGTTTTGTGTGTTGTTGACATTATCATTTTATATTGAACATGCTAAAATTATATTAAACACCAAAAATGATATAGGTAGCATAACTGCGCATTGGTAATAAAAGTTAATTAACTACGCAAAGATACATAGGTACGTAATCCGTATTAATATTATAAATGTGAAAGTTTGTTAGTATGGGTGTTTGTGACTCTTTCACGCCAGAACAGCTGAACGGATGTGGATGAAATTTGGCACAGAAATAGTCTGGAATAACACATAGGCTACTTATATTCCAGAAAAATGTACGGTTCCCGTGGGATAGGTTTGTTTTTGTTTTCCCAGAGGTGAACCCGATCGAAGCGAGGGTGAGCCACTAGTAATACATAAATAATGTTAATTAATCGTGTTTTAATTTTTACAACTAATATGATAATTTCAACCTAAACTCAGAACGTATCTTGCTTAACACTGTTTGAAAATAAATGTTTGAATATGCCCAATGCATTTATTTAATTTTACTTTTTTTTCATATATTTTGTTTACTTATGATCTCACTTTGTTAACTCTATACTCTCTCTCTCTCTCTTCTGTGTAATTACTCAATTCGTTTGTATTTTTGGTATATTAATAAATAAGTTATACATCAAGGATGGTCCTATATAAATATACTAGCAGAACCAGCGGCTTCGCTCGCGCTAAAACTACATAAAGAAAAAAACTAAAATTGTAAGTTTCATACAAACTTTCATCCCCTATTTTACCCTCTTAAGGGATAAATTTTGAAAAATTCTAAAATACGTATTTATTTAATTGTATTGAAGAGCATTAATACCAAGTTTCAAGTAATCATAAATATTTTTTTGGTTGTATTATAACGTGTTTTCCCGTGAGAATGTGATAATCCCCCGCGGTAAAAAGTAGCCTATATTACTCTGTAGCCCTCCAACTATCTCCATACCAAAAATCAAGCCAATCCGTCACTCTGTTTCGACGTGAAAGAAGGACAAATAAACAATCAAACACACACACACTTTCACATTTATAATATTAGTATGGATTACCCCTAAGGGTCAAATAATTTATTAATATTTAATCATTCTCAAATTAGGTCTTGTAGAGTATGTACCAAAAATCATGCTTCATATTGGTCTTCGCATCGATCAAAAAGTCCTTTTTTGATTAAGTCTTCGTTGTGAAACATATACTTATCTGGTTTTGTTTTGATTTCTTTGTCGTCTTAGTTTTAATTCTAATTGTAAGCGTTAACATAAAACACCAGACATCTGGAAAATTCTCTGTTTGTTTTGGACATTGGTGCCTTGTAATTTTCCAATAAGTAAGAAAACGTGACTAATAGTCTAACAAAGGCGACCAAACGTTCTAAATAGGACAGTGCGGTTCTAATAAAAGTATTCCATTACCATTCTTTTCAGGGTTCCGTACCCAAAGGGTAAAACGGGACCCTATTACTAAGACTTTGCTGTCTATCCGTCTGTCTGTCTATCCATCTGTCACCAGGCTATATCTCATGAACCGTGATAGTTAGACTTATAACTTGTTCTGGCTTATTTTTCTTTATTTTATTTTTTGAAAAATGAGTATATAAATATTCACATACAGCTACTTATCAATTACTGTAATGTACTATGCAGAAACTTTATGCCAAATGTTTTAATATTTGACGTAAATATTAAAACATTTGACTCTATTTTATTCGCCGTAAAATGAAAATTCTCAATGTCGCTTTTTACAAATCCTTCATCAAAGTCATGATTGATATCTGCGTTGACATTGTACGTGCCTACGATAGTAATTTAATTGATATTAATTACATGTATACTTTAACATTTAGTGCATTAATTTTGTATCTTAGTATTTTAGTATTTAATAGTATACATACCTAGTTGTAAAAATATAAATTGTGTTTTTATGAAAAAGTTTTTAAATTTTAAATTTTTTAAATTAATTGTGACCTGATTTTCATCATTCTTACTTTAGAAATATTCAAATTTCAAGGAAAAATACACCTTTCAGCGATGCAATAATTACTTAAATTTAAATTAAATTTAATGTTTTTAAATTTCCAAATATATTTAATACATGGTAATTAAAATAATTGTTTTTTTAATCAAAAAATACCTAATTAACATTATCTTACTTCTTCATACAAGCTTGTTCTGTTAATGATTCAATAATTAGATAGTACCTAATAAAAATTTAGTTTCTCGCATCTTTTTAAATATACGTTGTTATATTATGATTGTAATTACTAGGTATAAATAGTTACATTTTATCTAACTATTGAAATAAATAAAAAGTAATTACTCTTTGATGTATGCCTATTTAGAATAAATTATAAAGAATTAATGTTATCACTTATTCAGCTATAACTGCTATTGGGTAGTGATATGAATTTTTAATGTAAATTTAAAACAAAATTATTTAATAATAAAACAATTTAAAAAAAAGTTAATTTATGATTAATATTTATTCAGTCTGGCACATACCTTTGCGGTAAATCGCCGATACGAGCGATCTATGAGGTCGTAATGAATTTTCATCGCTTGATACGATTCAATGTAAACATTGAACTGATTACATCAATGACAAGCTATCACGTCTAACGTTAACAGTGAAAATACGGAAAGGGATGGCCGATACGTTTACAAACGAGTTAGAAGAGGTGTATAGTAGCTCGTGCTTGTCCTAAAATTGCGGTTGTCGGCCGCTCGCGGCGCGAAAGAGCCCGAAGACAAGAAGCGATCAGCTACCGGCGTCCGACTCACATCGCTACCGACTTGTGACTATTCTGTTCAAGCACCCTGCACCGCTGTATATATCCGACGCCAAAAGAAAGACTCAAATTATCTATATGTACTATGTGCTATATAGTACACACGCGTACTATGCGATGACGTCATTTCATTCACGAAACTGCCGCAAAACTTTCATTGATCTCGCTCACCTCAAAACGAGAGCTAGTCATGCGATAAACAGAGAGGGTCAATGACATTCTTAATGGGATTATGCAACAAAAACAAGAATATCAATATGTATTTCCCTAAAAAATAATACAAATTTGATTGGACAAAATGAATTTGGCTTGAAAATTGTTATGCAATGTAGGTACTATAATTATAGGGAAAATACCTACTCGTCTCGCTGTGTGCTGGCAAACCTTCAATGCACTACATTTAGACTGGGACCAAAACTTTTAAAGAATATCTCCACAATGAACAAGTGCTGACACTACAAAGAGTAAAGACCTATAGCTCTTGTCATGAGTCTGTAAGACTTCTTGTCTACTATAATGCTTTCAAATATATTGAGATTATAAGTATATAATTTTATATCTATTTTTAAGTAGAAACCTTAAGCTATATCTAGTTTACGCTCATATTGTAGAACCAGGAGTCAGGACGAATAAATAATTTAAGTTAAAGTAATATTTTTGAGCCCGATACGAATACTATGAAGTCTCTCTAAGATTTAGAGCATATTTAGATCAAACCAAATAAGCCCAAACTCAAAGTATTCACTAGTAGCCGTTAAAGATTTCCGCTATCTCCCTTCTCGCTTCAGCATCAAGTCAGTTCGATGGTACCAAATCACTGCACTGTCTTCGGAAACACAAACACTTGCAAAGTTTCCAGTGAATATCTGTTAATACCTACTATAAATTTAAAAATATATCCAGACGAACATACAACCTCCTCCTTAGTGAAGGTCGAATAAAAATAAAATATATACTTATTCATTCCATAGATACAATGGAAGAATATAAAAAAGTTAAATCATGTTAATCGCACAAATGATAATAATTATAATTAATCAGTATACGAGCGATAATCGCCTCGTTTTCACATATTGATAGGGTCTGTGTTTCTTTTCAATAATAATTAGTAATTACTAATTTCGAATATCAAATCTCGCTTATATAACAGTTTAATTCATTCGATTGAAATTCAAAAAATGTATCATACATACAATATCGTATTTTACAAAAAAATAAAAATAGAAAAGATACATTTTATATGCAATTATGTATGTAGGTACCATACCAATACCATATAAACAACCATGTAACATACCAATAAAATATCTTTTATTTATTAATAAATAATTTAGTTATCAATACAAAATTTTAATAAGTTATGTACGGAAATAAATAATTTATCTTACATGAAAGATACACAAATTAATATTCAATTTTTTTTTATTACTGATGATTTTGCTTATATTGTATAAAAAATAAATTGTGAGAACACACGCGTACGCAACAATAATGCCCTTCCGTCTGTTACCACCAGATGGGACACGTGCAAAGCTTAACGAGCAGCACAAGTATGTATGTCGAATTGTCGACCATACACATCCTATCATAAAAAATACAAAACATAGTAGTTATAAAGTCATTTAAAAAATCCTGTACAAAAAATCCGAATATTAGTCTTTGTCTAAACTCAAAAACACATATACAATGCGTTTCATGTAAGAAGATAATGGTTACATTGACATAAACATCATTTTTCTTTCGGATTTTGTTGGGACACACTACGATTTGTACTGGACTAAGATAAAACTTTATATGTTCTATATATAAATTGACCCCGTGCGAAAATCGAACCGGCAAACTTTCGCATAGAAGTTAAGTAGAAGTTCTTAATAAGCTAAGAAAAATTTCTATTCCGGCACTTACTCGTATTAAATTAATAGGTACGTTTATAAATAGACAAAAATACTTAGTTATTGTGAGCTTACCTTAGAAAATAGATGCCTGATACATACTCGTAGGTACTACTACGGACTTTATTGACTGCATTGTAAGCCTTTTTAAGACCTGCAATTTTCTAGTACATACATATATATATATATATATATATATATATATATATATATATATATAGTTTTGATGTAACTCTTTAAGGTTTAGACAGTGTTGGCCATGTATGAAAACAGTTTTTTGACAAAAAGACGGTCGTTTATCGCCCTATCTATTAATGTAAACCTTCTCAAAATCCATTGTGTGGTTCTAAACCACGAGTCGAAGTAAGCGGAACAGTAAGGGATTTTACTGGGCTAAATTGTTAAATATGTTAATTGTTAACCCTGTTATTAATAATTTTGTGTAATAAAATATTAAAACTTTTGTATGACAGCTCGGCCGAACCAGTCATTGTGTTTTTTCCATGGGAATGAGCGATTTTCCTATTGTAAAAGCTGAAAAGCAAACAGAAAAACAGACAAACCGACAAAACTTTCAACAACTATGGTTTTGGGATCTATATATTTTTATAGACAATACGTATCAGTCATTATTTTTACAAGGCTTTATAAAACTTGCAATCTATGTTAGTTGGTATGTTTGTATGAGTCAAATCTTGCAAGCTTAATTAGAACCACTTCCTCTAACCCTACAGAGTTCAAATTTTACATGTTGGTTCAGTTCCGATAACAATGACTTTTTATGATAATTATGACTTGATTCTCCATCTAGGATTGGCTCCAGACGAAGCAACTTCTCAAAGGTCAACAGTTCAAATAAGAAATTTTTATAAATCTACATATTATACATTCATTATAGTCCGTTCTAAAATCTACCATGACTTGGCCGCTGGATCCAGGATTGGCTCCAAATGAAACATCTCTTCAAAATGTAGTATACGTGAATACGTGCGTACCTATTATAATAACAAACCCATTCTAAAGTCCCCCATGACCTGGCCGCTATGAGAAGTTTCCTGAGCAGTTAACGGCACATATATGAAATTTTATATACGCAGTCAATTATATAGTTGACTTGAATAGACCATGACTTGTAAACAAAAAAATTGAATAAATAAATTAATAGTTAAAAAAGCATTTTTAAAAACAGGCTTTTATTCTAATACGCTAAAAAGAAACAACGATTTTATTAAGTTTATTTTTAGGGTTTTGAATTTTTTACTATTAATTTGTTACTAATAAAAAGTAGATTTCGCTTTGTTATTATTTTATTATATGTAGGTATAGACAATGCTAGTCATCCAATGAGTGCTAAATACCCAACATCATCAAGTTTCTGAACTACTGTTTACTGTTTATTTCATTCGGCCCCTTATAAATTGTGAAATTGCAAAAGTAGTCAAAAAATTGATCCTATTCTTCGACGCCCACCGACACGAGAAACAATTAAGTATTTACCTTTCTTACACATTATAGTATGAAAAATCTTTTAATTATGCTTTATTATTTAAAGCAACAATTACTTCTTCGTGTATCTTGCGATCCAGATAATTAGAAGCAAATTTTCCAGCACGCATGTAGGTACTTAAATTCTACGATTATTTAAAAAAAATAGATCTTTTTAGGGTTCCGTAACCGAAAGGCTAAAATTTGGTAGATCGATGCATCATAGTAAACCACCTAAAATCACCACGTAACTGTGGGGTGAAAAAAAATTAATCCACAGAACCGTGTGGCATATTTCTCAATTATCGCACACTAAACGAATGAGAGCTAAACGGAAAAAAGTGTAATATTTCGACCGTCAGGACACTTTTTATAATGTCGTCATCATCATTACCAGGCGATCATAACTCATAAGTTAAGGAATGTTCATATGTTGTAAGAAATTCTTATGCACTCTGTACAAGGCTTTCTTCCTTGAGCATCAATGTATAATATACGTTGCTTGATATTTATGATACCCCAGTACTCGTGATAATTTGTATTATGATCTAATTTATAAGTCAAGAGCAGACAGCGAAAGGAATTTCGTTCCTACCGAGTGTACCACGACACCTCTCGCCTTTTAGAAAAAATGTGATGTCTCAAGGTTCTATCCTCTTTAATTATTATTTACACGTGTTAGATTATTCAATGATAATATGTTGTGTATATCACTTAAAGACAGCTAACGTAAAAAAAAAAAAACAACTTTTTCCATTTGAAAATTGAGTGTGACAAGCAAATAGACACGCGGGAAAATTGTGTTTTTCTTTCATAAAAGGTGCAGAATCCTGAAAAGTAAATAATAGATGCCATTTTGAATAACTCTATTTACATATACATTTGGATTCAACAAAAGATTTTCATGCATATTCCTTGACAATGTAGGTCATTAAAGTAAGTAAACAATAGGGAGTATAATTTGGTTAAAAATAGAATCATTCAAAAACAAGTGCGAGTCGACTTCGCACACGAAGGGTTCCGTACCCGAAGGGTGCCAACGGAACACTATTACTATGCCTCCGCTGTCCGCCCGTCCGTCCGTCTGTCAGAGAGCTGTAACTCATGAACCGTAATAGAAAGAGAGTTGAAATTTTCACAGAATATGTATTTCTATTGTCGCTATAACAACAAATAATAAAAATAAATACGGACAGACGGATGGAAATAGCGGAGGCTTAGTAATAGGATTCCGTTGGCACCCTTAGGGTACGAAATCCTAAAAAGTTACATACTTAGTTTGTTCATTTCTTCCCTGATGGGAAAAAAGAAAAGATTTAGGTATTTTATGTATTCTAATAATATTACGAATGATAAAGTATTTTTGATGGTTTGTTGATATGTCTTTCTTTCCTTTCTTTGCCGAAATGTAGCAACATATCAAACTGTATTTTAATAGAAACAATATAACATATCTAAGTATTTTTTTTCGATACATGTATTATTATTAGACGGTCACTAGTTTTTAGCTCGAATGAATTGGATATCTTAAAAAACTAGAGTCTACTAATCAAATCTCTCAGCTAGAATTATTTAAAATTGTTCAATACTATATTGTAGAATCACGTCGCTAAGTAGTTACGTCAACATTAGGTACAATTTTTATTCCGAAATAAGTGAATATTTCTAGTGGTAATTACGATATAACAAGTAAATAGTACATTAAATAACTTAGACGAAGTAAAAAATATTTAGTATTGGTAATATTATATTCCTACTATACTAACCAGCACTTTAGAAATATGTATATGATTAGTGGACTCACCCTCGCTCCGCTCGGATTCGTCCCTAGTTACGTTTTAACGTTTAGTATAGTTTTTTCAGAGATGAGATATTTTCCCATAGTAAAAAGTATCCTATATGTTGTTACCCGGATAACCAGCTATCATCATACCAAATTTCATTAAAATCTGTCTAGTGGTTTTCTCGTGATGCGGTCACAGACAGACAGACGAAAATTCTAAAAACTATAGATTCGTCCTCTGTATCGATAATGATGACTATTTCAATAAGATTTTCTAAAAAATATTTAATGTACAGATTCGACTCAGAATTTTATTATTATGTATAGATTATAAATAATACTCAACACAAGAACTAGATGGCGTTACGGGTATTTGAAATTGTAGCGCTCTTATTTCTTGGTATTCGAAACGGGCGCCCGCCTGCTCTACCTACCAATGAAATATAATAATAAATGTCATTGCATTATCGCCGTTTCTGCTATCAACTTAAAGATTATATTACAAAAAACTCAATTTCATCATATTCCAATGGTGCGTTGGAAGCGTGTGATTATAGTGTATAGTGTCTTAGCGAGTCGACTCACTGACCTTGGCGCAAAAAGTAGAAACATTCAATGTGATTTTTTTATTACTAAGAGAATATTAATACGGCGAGATCCATTAAGAGCCCAGAGCTTTACGATTCGTATCACACATAGGCAAATTCACTTTAAGCTAAGTTGGTTGATATTTTTTTGTTCATGTAATGTAATTAGGTTAAAGTATATAACCATAATATTAAACACATGGCTTTTTTCATTATTATTAAGTCCTTACAACTTTGGTAAATTGTTAATCATAATATGTACCTACTTACTACTTATATACTTACTGTGGATATCTTTTTTATTTAATTGTATCAGTTATTATAAAGTTTGTTAATTAAAATCTTCTCCTTTAGTAAACATTTAGATTAAAACAAAAATATACTTACCAAATCGCACGAAATAAAAATAAAAATAATAAAATTATGTGTAAGCACGTCGCATCCCTTTCAAATTAAGCAACATCACGTGAATGTGAGTACATAAAGTTTTCCATAAATTTAATATAATCTTAATTAATATTTATGTCAGTACTGTAATATTATAATATTACATAGAAAAATGTACGTTACATATTTTAAGCTAAACATATTGCAAGCATTAATCTACTCAAAGTAATATTCGTATAAACAGATTCTCAGCGTGCAGTCTGCTTATAACGCTACAACGTGATGAAATCCTTAGTTCTATAACATAAGACTTAAAATACACTAACGCTTGCAAGCTTCATTACCCATCGTGCTCGATGGGAATCCATAAAAAAATGAACCCCGAATCCAAAGCCCTCGGCACGTCCGCTCGTCCCTTCGTACTTTTTGTATATCAACCCTCGATTTTAGTTTACGCTTTTTGTACCGCCATACTTGCCTGCTGGGTCGCATTTGTTCACCCCTTACCATAGAAATGGTACTTCGGTTACCAAACAGGGGACAAAGGACTGCATAATCGGTTATACGCTTAGATAAATTGCTCTACAGTTGGTACGGTACTGCGTTTTTGTAGCAGTAATTTTAACAAAGGTTTATGATTATGATCATTTACATTTGTTTTGTAGAGTCCCATCTTAACTTTTAAAAATTCGTTAGGCACATTGTAATTTTTCCAGGTAAAAAATATTAGGAACAAAGCTGTTGAGAACAAGAAACAATGAAACTAAATTTTGTATCTTAACATTTTGTATTTTCGCACTCATAAATATTATACATTAAGATGCCGTTTCTATTGGATGTGTAAGTTATTTGTTGCCACACATTTCAAATACATATATATTTATTATTTACTTTATTATATGTATTCATGTATTGAATAAATATATTAATAATTATTATTATTGTAGATGTGGAGATCTTGATATTTTTTTTATTACGGAGGTACACAAGAAATTTAAAAATGTATTATGGTTATTTTATACAAGCAACAAAATTTAAATTAAAAGTCGTTTTAATAAAAAATGTATACCTATCAGTTTTTCAAATCATAACACGTGTACGCTTTATAGGGCACGTTTTAATTTAAAACATGTACCGTGAAAGTAGATGTTATATGGGGAAAAACACGTCAACACTCCATAGGTATATACATATTTTTATAAGTTTATAGCCTGAAGCCTTTTCTTATAAATACTCTATTTACTATATTTATAACACTATACTAGTATTTACTACAACAAAAACTTATATAACTATTCTAATATAAAGATTCATCTAATAATACAATTATTATTAATTACATAAAATTTTGCTTTAAATTAACTACTTAATCTTTATATTATTAAGAGGCCGTAATTACTCAATACGAGCTCACGCTATCATTATTACAATATTATTTTGAATTTAGAACGCGCTTGTTGTGGTGTATTGTGATAATGACGAATGATAACGAAGCCACAGCAATAGTCATTAATTTTAATATAACAATGACAGTATTACTGTCGGCTAGTTCTTTTTAAATATCTAGTACTGAGCCCTCTACACGTATGTACCTCAAATTACTTTTTACTAATAAGTAATTATTAATTACTAGCGACTCACCTTCCCTTCGCTCGGGTTCGTCCCTAGCTTAGATATAGTAAAAGGGATATAGTATGTTATACTTAAGAGATAAACATATGCCATCGCAGACTTTTCTGTAGACCTTTAAAAGGTGTAAAATACTGTAGTACATTATTTTAATCTATCTCGTAGGGTTCAGCCAGCATTTGCAATGTAAGCGCAATAAAATGTGTTTATTTAGACAGACAGACAGGCAGACAAAAATTGTAAAAAATGTGGTTTTGGTATATGTACCGTGTATACATCTATATGCATTTAGTAAAAAGCGGTTATTTTAATATTACAAACAGATACTCCAATTTTATTTATCTGTATAGATGTATAGATTAGCGGCTCACACCCTCTTCGCTCGGGTTCGCTTCTAGACAAACAAAAACAATTCTATCCCACGGGAACCGTACATTTTTCTGAGATAAAAACTAGCCTATTTGTTATTCTGACGTATGAACTATATTATTGTAGAGTTTCATTAAAATCCATTCAGTAGTTTTTGTGTACTAAGTTGTATAAGTAACTATAGTTTTTTAACTATCCCACGGGAACTCTTTAATTTTCCTGTGTGAAAAGTATCTAAAATGTTAACCGGGGATATAAGGTATCACCTTGCAAAATTTCATTTAAATCGGTCCAACAGTTTCGGAGATTAGTCCGTACAAACAGACAGAGAAACAATTTAAAAAAAAGTGGATTTCTTCTATTTCTCTTCTTACATCCCCCTGATTCGGTTTTTAGCATTTCTTTTCTATGTACAGACATTCAATCTCTAAAGTTTTATTATATATGTATAAAATATAAGTACGATCTTGAGTATGTTTCGTGACATATTTGCTGACATTTTGTTACGCATCATATTTTATATTTTTTATAAAATTAAATCATAATTTGTTAATTAGATTTTTGAGTTCTCTATGACTCATTTTAAATGTGGATTTTGTGATGCGTGCCGTATTTTTATATTTTAAAGATATATTTGAACATATCTCTTTTTATAAAAATATGGCATAGTTTAAAGATATCATAGTTAAGACTACATTGAACGGTTGTCACGGGATGGATTTGCACACGAAAACATTGTTTGTTTCGATGCCAATGTTGTTGGTTATCGTCACAACACAGATCATATAATACTATACTAGGTCACACAAATATGTTAGGTTATTTGTACTATAGCTTATAGGCGTGCCATGTGGGCACAGTTTACTTTGCCAATGTTGTACAATGTTGTTGTAGAATGGCGAAGACACGGTAGAGATTAAGAATTAATCGTAGATATTCACACTGAGGACTGATAACATTTCATATATGAGGAACTTATTTTAAAATCTGGACAACTACTAAGTTATAAGTAGAAAGGAATAATATTGTAGTACGGCAATAGTGAATGGTCCTGTACGCCTATTTCCAGGTAGCTGATATATGGATGTGAGGAATTATCGACCGAAACAAAACAATAGGGTAACAATAGGGTATGAACAAAATACAAATTTAAAAAATGGCTTATTTAATTGTTTAATACATGGTGGTAGATTCCTCACGGACCTTTATTTAGTTTTAATTATGAAAATGTAAAAAGTGACGATTCAAAAGTTCTTATAAAAATCTATTTGAATAAAGCATATTTTGATTTGCTTTGATAATTAATTAATAATCGATAATTATCGAGTGGTATCGATATTCATTAGAAAATAAATTACTTTTGGTGGGTAAATGAAAAAATAGTGACACTGAATCGCAATTGAAAACTCGAATATGAAATTAATTATACATAAGGTATTTAATAATAATTATTTTTTTTACCAAATGACTTACTGAAAAATGAAGATAGTTCTAAAAAAATTAATATGTACAGAAAAAGAGTAGTAAAATCGTAGGTACCTTTTTTTTATCAATTCTGTGTATACAGCTTTAAGGCGTGCCAGTTAAGCATAATTTACTTCGCCATTGTCACGTAGAAAAGAGATAGTATAATGAAAATCTATCAGCAAGCTATAATTAGTTTAAATATAACGATTCCTTGTATAACATTTTTACAAGTAGGTACACTCAAGATATATAACTACACTATTACTTGTACGCCATAATCTTACGAATATTACTTATAATTCCAAGTTTGTAAGTATTTGTGTGTATTTGTTGAGTGAAGTTCGAAATGAAGATAGCTATTCTGGATCAACACATAGTCTAGACTCTACATGTAATCAATGTTGCTACCACGCGAGCAGAGCACCGGTCAGGAACTAGTTTTATTTCTGTTTAGTAATGATAATTTTAATAAGATTGATAGTGTGTTTCCTAAAATGTTCATAAATAAAGATTGTAATATTCAAGTGAAGTTCAAGTTGATCATAAAAAAATATGGAATGGTGGGTAATACTCCAGAGTCAGTATTATTGTTGATATTTATCTCTGTTACATATTGTATAGTATTTTTTGTTCAGCTTAATTTACTATACTACCAGTACCTATGATGAATTTATAAATAGTATACAATATATGTACATTTATTTACAAAACTTATTTTTCAGAACAATAAAAACATAAATAACAGTTTAAAGTCCGTACAAATGACCGAGAATATTTTTATGGTTAGATTTATAAAGATGATTCATTAGCGCTTGGCGGCTAATCTTAATAATATGGATACACCTAAACGAAAATTAAAAAGAGGGAGCAAAGCACGTGGCGATCTATCAAAACAACAAAGCCGATTGGTGTGGTGACGTTCCACCCCGGTGATATGTACGTCGTACTACCTAAATGCCTTATGTACACCGCTAGTTACTACTTCATGACTACTCCGAGCTCAGTGTGTACTGCATTGCAACGGAAAATATGCGTGTTTACCAAAGTCGTTTCGGTAGAACGGTGTCGTGTGTTGCGTCACGTTTAAGGAAATTGATAGTGCGCCGAGGTCGACGTGACTAACATAATTGTGAACTTAATGTTTATTTTTGTGACATTTTATAACATTCAATAAGTTATATCAATGTTAAAAGTGCATTCTACTACTATGAAATCTACTTTTTCCTATTCCGATATCTCTCACGGAGACCTAATTACGGTACAACGCCACGACGCAAGCTGTGTCCGATATAACCTTGTTACGATGAGTAAGTATATTTTTTGTCTTTCCATAAGCCTACTAACATAAATAAATCATTATGAAATAATATATTAATTGAATTATTATTCGTATTTATAAATAACTATGCAGTTTATTCAAAATTTAAAGTTAGATTATAAGGTAGATATTTGTAGTAATAATATCGAACGTCACAACGAGGTTCATTATACAAGATGGCGGCGAGTGGGGAGAGGGCGCCCAGTTGGCCAGGTGCTGCCGCCGCGTCGAGTTCGGCGCTATAGCTAACTAAATAGGTACGCAGAGCAGAGTGTTGTGCATTTAGAACGTTGAAACGTTCACAATGGCTACCGCGAAAGACACGTCTACTTTCTTTCTGGAGGCAGATGCAAAACAATTTGACAGTGTTTTAAAGTTATACCCACAAGCGATTAAATTGAAAGCTGAACAGAAAACAAAGAAACCCGAAGAACTTATAAAATTGGACAACTGGTAAGTGCGAACGTCTTTCAGAGGAGAAAATGCGGCCGTGGCGTGTCAATGAACTTGTATTGTGTGTGTATCCGTGCAAACTGATTTGATAGCTACCTCCCTCGCGGACTGCATCTCTAGTCCGCGGACGGCTCATTAAAATCACTGCGTCACGTGGGATCGATGTCAAATTGACACTATCGTTTTTCCTGAAGCCAGTGTGGGGAAAAATATCGGCGCGTTTAGGCGTTATAAAATGGTGGCTGTCCTTTACGTATCATCACTCGTAAAAATGCATTTATTATGTGCTTGTTTTACAACGTTAACTCGCTAATTCTATAGATTCTGTTATTAAATTATATCCTTGACTAAATACAGCAACGTTATTGTATTTCTAGTAACTTTTAGCTAGATAATACAATGCTTTGTTGAATACTGTTCACATCCGTTCAAAATGGTGACTTGCCATTTACTGCAGTTTTATATCATTAATATTAAACTAGTTTAAAACATTTCTAACCCTTATTATATATTAAACGTTTGGTTTAACCATGAAGAACTTAAATCTTCTAAAAAATTTAGAAGTTTTTCTCAGAATTCTTGAGAAATATACGATATGAGTCATCAAGTTAGTTAAAAAACTGCTGAATAACTTGTTTTCACAAAACAATTTATAATTTAAATAGCAATTAAATAGTATCATGCAATTGTTACTAAAAATAAATAAGAGATTAGATATTCTCAAGGTCAAATATTTGATTTATTTAAGTAATCCACATGTTCTAATTAAATTAACTGTTAACTTAGTTACCTATAAAACATTTATTAATATATTTTTTAATTATATTGGCCATTTTAAAGATATTAATTTATTTTGTTATATTTATATCTGAATTAAAAATATCTGTAGGTACCTAATTTAATTCATTCATATATTATTTAACAATAAATGAATGTTTACTATCCATATAGGTAATATTTATTTTATTGTTACAGGTATCAAAATGAACTACCAAAGAAAATCAAATCAAGGGGCAAAGATGCACACATGCTGCATGAAGAGCTGGTGCAACTCATGAAATGGAAACAAGCTGTAAGTGTTGCAGTGTGACTTTTTTAATTTATTATGAAAATTTTATGATGTATGTAACTATCCTTGTAAAAATGTGATTCAGAAACAATGGATCCTCTATAAAAATTTGTTATAATAATTTGGTATATTAAATGTTTAGTTTATGATGATACACACATTCAATTAAA
Organism: Fabriciana adippe; assembly: GCA_905404265.1. NCBI lineage: Eukaryota > Metazoa > Arthropoda > Insecta > Lepidoptera > Nymphalidae > Fabriciana > Fabriciana adippe. The sequence continues at coordinate 11,072,550 of FR989991.1, forward strand.
ATTAGAATACTACATGTCTTATCTATATATTTTGCTTGTTTTAGAGAGGGAGGTTCTATCCACAATTATCATATCTCATAAAAGTAAACACACCAAGAGCAGTAATGCAAGAGACTAAGAAAGCATTTAGAAAACTGCCCAACATTGAATCAGCGATGACAGCTCTCAGTAACTTGAAGGGTGTAGGAACTGCCACAGCATCAGCACTTCTCGCGGCAGCCAGCCCTGAAATAGCGCCATTTATGGCCGATGAGTGCATACAAGCTATCCCAGAAATGGAAGGAAGCGACTACACTGCCAAGGAATACCTCAATTTTGTAAAACATATTAGAAATGTCTGTGATAGATTAAATAAGGTTGGTAAACAATAATATTTTAATTTTCTGTAATGACCCTGGAATTTTAAACTATTAAATTTAAACTGATATAAAATTGTTAACTCCATTGAAGTAGTTAAAATATTTGATTTAAAAATAGGTGTTTGCTATAACTATACTACATGTCCTTTATGTGAAATGATTTCTATGAGCCAATATTTATTTTATCACTTAGTTTTATGTTTTATAAATTGTAATATAAAGTAATTATTACTAACATTATTATTTATATTATTCATGATAACATTGGGTATAAAAAATAAACATTCCATAGATTTGTATAATGTGGGTAGATAAATGATTTGCAGGAACAAAATGGCTGTGGTAAGAAGTGGTCACCACACATGGTAGAGCTAGCGTTATGGACACACAACATTGTATCAGAGCTGCAACCAGAACTTCTCGGAAAGGAGCGTACCATCGCGCCCACAAATGGTGGCTCTCCCCTACCCAGCGATGAAAGCAATCTAGAACCACCCTCCACTAATGGCAATGGCAAGTAAAATTCTTTTATTACATGAATATTTCAAATGAACATGATAACTTAAGTCAAAACAGTAATGCAATTCTGAATATTAACACTAATTATTAGGAAGCTACATATTTTTTGTATGACATTCTTCTGTAGCCAAAAGACAAAAACGGAACCTTATAATTTCATTTGTCAGCAGTTGCCGGCTCTTTTAAGTCAAATATTGGTTATTTTTTTTTATTGAAAAGTAATGATAATATATAGTAGTTTTTGAGGTATAGAATATACTTAATGAAAGACCAGTGTTTCTAAAATTAATTTGTGGCTATTATGGTATCTTTAAGAAATACTGCATGATTGCAAACTTATTTTTTATAAAGTAAATAATGTAGATGAGTAAATATTTTGTTTTTAAAATAAAAGAATATAAACATTTTATAATAAAAATCACAAGTCACACTGGTCTAATTTTTACTTAATTAGGTATTTTTAGTACAAACAATTTAAGTTTTTATTTTTTTTAATTCTAATCAATAATTAAAAAAATAAATGACAACAGTATATGATATTAATCAAGGAACCTTGTTGACTTCTAAAAAGCAATTTTTCCTGCTACTGAGTGACACACCAAATTAGTCATAGCATACCTTTGAATGTGAAAGTTTGTAGGCAGACAGTCGCGTTTTAAAATTTTAATGCTGAATATAAAGTAACCATACTGGCAGGTAGGAACAGAATTTTAAACAAATTTTCACGAACGACATCTTCATATGGTGAATAAAAAAGGTAATAATAAAGATATTTTAATATTCTGATATTAAAATATTTTTATTACTAAACGTGTAGATTTTTATACGAAAGGAAGAAAAAAAAAACACTTCTCAATTATGATTTCAAAAACAGCTATCTTCAGAGCTGTTATTAATATAATAAATACATGGCCAATACGCAATTTATTAGAAGACGCCTGTTGGCGAATATATAGTACTAGCGACTCACCCTCGCTTCGCTTCGGGTTCGTCTCTAGACAAAACAAATCTATCCCACGGGGACCGTACATTTTTCCGGGATGATATATAGCCTTTAGCCTTCCTCAGATAACGGGCTATCTAATGCAAAAAGAATTTTTCTAATCGGATTAGTAGTTCCTTAGATTACCGCGTTCAACCAAACAAACAAACTCTTCAGCTATATAATATTCGTGTAGATGTGTGCCATGAGTCTTCTAACAAAGTTATGATATCATTTAGCTTACGACAATATTTTTACGTCTAAACCCATTGAATTAATACTGGTAGATATACTAGTTATAGTATTTAAATGTCTGACAGACGTTTAATATTAAATACTAAACATAATATTTGTCACAAGTCTTTGTTTAGTTCCAAAGCAATTCTATTGTACTTTTTGAGATAGTTCAACCATATTATAAAATTAAATGCAAATGATTTTATGATTATTGAGCTAATTACATACAGTTTCACAGCAATAATTACATTGGAGCTAAAGTAAATCATTTATTTGTGTCTGTGTGTATATATATATATATATATATATATATATATATATCTTTTAAGGTAACTTTAAAAACTACATTTTTTTATAATAAATTCTCGGACCACACCCCCTTTTAAATTATTTTTTTATAAGTTTTGTGTTGGCCACGAAACCCACAAGACACGATTTCGGTAAGATAAGGTTAGAAGATAAAATTTTAGAAATACCAAATTATATTTTTGAAGTAATTATATTTATTTAGCAAAAGCCGAAAATAATGCATGTTAAGGCATATAGTTATTATGACCTTGACATGCCATTGAACTGTTTAAATTTTGTTTCTTATTTTTTTTATCTTAATCCTTAAACATTATGAAAAATAAAGTAAGTTCATATTTGCATACATCATTAGCCAGAATATAATAGACCTTTAATTACAAACCTTGCGTTGTGAAATCGCCGCTCTAGTACGCTATTTATTCATTCATAAAAGATAGTATTTATTAATTTAAATATTTCTACTAAGTTACTAATATAAATGATTATCAATATTTTTTATTTTTCTCAGTTTTCTCTTTCAATATCTTTTTTTTAAATGATAGAGCAGTACCTATAAAATTCAGTAATTATGCAATTTGAAGATTAAAAATATTAAAAATATAAATGTAGGTATTAAAAACATACACCGCCCATAAAAAAATCTTTCAACCATAACTTATAAATATAGTTTGGACGCGTTTTCGCCAAAACTTATAAAATCTTGATTTTATAATCGTTCGATATTTAAAAACAAGTCAAAAAAGTTCTTTTTCGGGTGATCGTCTCCATTGTTTCTGGTTAGTAAATTGAGACTATACGGTTTATTTATGAATGAATGATGTACCACAAGGAAATAAAATTATAAGGCTTCAATATAAAATGGTATTTATACTTCGACGCTTTTATTTGGCTGCATAAAGTTTTACACTACAGAATGTGAAAGTCGCTTTGTTGTAGGAGTTACATTATAACATGGAAGATTATTACGTGAACCATTTGTTAGGGTCATTAATTTCGAGTCTAGTCTCGTGGTGTTTTTCTGTTTATAAATATTTTCTTAAAATATTTTTAAATAAACTTCATTCATTAAAGTCTTTTATTTAATTTTTTTTAAATAAACGGTACCAAAAATCAAAATAAATTCGCGAAATAATCCGAAAATATATCATCAAAGTCTTGTCGTTATCATCATTTCTAACTCACTCATGTACTCAAGCAATTTGACATTTTAATCTCTCAGTATAACATTTAATGGTTTGTTTGATAAATTGTCTTTAGAATTTAATGCTTTTCATTATTATTGACGAACATCACGGGTTGTCTGGTTAATATAACCGATCTATTAGTGTCGGCAACCGGAATTCACGATGTGAACGGGAAAATATAATTAACGAATTCTTTACACATATTAATGATTGGGCAAAATTAAGTTATTAAGATGCAGGATTTAAAAAAAAACTAATACATTAATATTTTCTTAATTAAATTCAGAGATTAAAAAATAATTTAAAATTTGTTACAGGTAAATTAGGAGTAGAATCAGCAAATGATGACACGACGTCGTGCACGGAAGACTCTTTGGACGCGAAAGGAGCGTCACCCGCCACGCCCGCGTCGCCCTCAGACAACTCCGACTCGGCGCTAAGCACGCCACGCGCTAAAAGGTAAAATTCACATATATAAATTGTAACTTCAATCTGTAAACTGATTTACAAATTGTCATTTGTTTTATATTGTGATATATTTTATGGTGTTCGCTGTTCGCATCCATATAGAGCCAGCAAAAAACAGAGAAAATTGAATTTTTTACAGGAGGCCTTTGTCGAAAGGCAAAGTGTTATAACAGATTAACCATTTGCCGATATTTAAAAAAAATTAGTAATAACCTTAGAAATCATTTTTTTAAGATCTTCGCTTAAGGAGACTTAATTAATATATTTTATATCTATTAGTGTTATAAAACGAACAACAAATAAAGGCTTATTTTATTTATTTATTTTATATTTTTTTGTATATTTTATAGATAGATACTAGATACCATTTCCTCATCGTACTATAAAAGAAGATCTATATATTATTTATAGTAGGCATGTAATTATTTTTACTTGGATTTTATATGTATCATAAAATATTAATCACTCATCAAGTCAAAAATAAAGAAAAACAATAAATTCTATTTAAACATACATTAAAAATATACCACAAAAACGTTGCACTTTAACTTAATTACACTTTTAAATTGGAATGTTAATCATTGAGTAATGTATTCTAGGGACTTTCCCACACTGGATTCCGCAATTTTACAAAAGAAAAACAACGATTGAATGGGCGTGATATTACGTAACGCGTTTTAATCGAAAGTTATGATTGTTGCAGACAAATAGAAGAGGCGAGTTCAGCGGAAGAGAACTCGCTGGGCGACTCGCTGGACGCGGCGCCGCCCGTCGCCAAGAAGCTGCGGGAAGCCACACACTGACCCGCGCACCCCACCGAGCGACCCTCGCGCGCCTATAAATAGCTTTTAGACTAAAATATTGTACCTAGGTAATTTATTTTTCAATTCCGTTTAATTTTAAATAGCGTTAAGTTTTAAGTACCGGTCGATTTTTGTAAGTTTTATAGGGTATATTCGGATGCGTTTCGACGGACTCCCCGAGAGTGCGAGGGAGCGGCTCAGGTAGGGCCTAGTGTTAGGTTTCGTTCGTGTTTCGTAATGATTTACCGTTTGAAAGCTCGCATCCCGCGTGACATTCCAATAATCGTAACGAGTAGGGCGGCGAGGGCGGGCGGGGAGCGCCGCAGGATCCGGACCAGATGCCTTGACGCCGACAGGCGGTCTCACACTCCATTGCCTTATGACACAGTCTGCCCGCAGAGTTTATATGCAACAAGATAATACAAAGGTCGTGTTACCCGGGCCCCGGGCACACGGGCCCACAATGTAGTTTTTATTGAACAAATATAAGATATTAATTTTATAATGTTGCATTTTTAATTATTTACCCCTATCCTTTAATTTTTTTTTCATCCAATAAGTCATTACAATTTATTAAAATAGTCAATGAAAAATTAACTTATTGTTATAAATCATGTACACAACGGGAAGGAAGTCTTTGAGTTTATGTATCCCACTACATTTTACCATCAAAATTTCTATGACTAAAAAATAATTGATTTAAAGGTACTAAATAACATATTAAGTAAATTTTATATTAAATATGTTTTTTATGCGTAAACTGTTTTATATTAAACATAAATCTATACTATATATAAAACAAAGTCGTGCTAGTTACACTATTTATAACTCAAGAACAGCTGGACAAATTTTTATGACATTTGATTTTTTGGATTTCTCTTAGTCCGGAATAGGATAATACTAAGTATTAAAACATCAGAAAAATTAAAAAAAAAAATTGAAACTTATATGGCTAACGCTGGCAAATAACTATTTTAAATATCTATGTAAAACGTACCTAGCGACGAACCCAAGCAAAGCGAGAGTGAGCCGCTAGTGTTTAATATAAAATAGTTTACGTACGTAACCTTTATAAAACATATTACATACTATTATATGTGCATAATTTCCATTTATGACATGGATACAAATATTAATGTATATATTATATAAAATTCAATGTCCTAACTGACTGATATATCAACGCACAGCCTAAATTGCTGGTTCTAAGACATAAAATTGGAGGGTGTGTTCTTTACGAAGTGTAAGTAATAAGTATCTACTAAGAAAGGGTTTTTTGAAATTCTTAACCTAAGAAGGTGAAGTGGGGTTTGAATTTTCTGTGAAATCTTTTATTCTCTGGATTGATTCTCTCGAAAATTGGTACACAAACTCTTCAATTAAAATTATGAGACACGTATATCATAATTTTCCGAAATCATCCCCCAACAGACACAAATAAGGCTTCGAAAATCCTACATGAGAGTATGGCGCGCAGGGCGTGCGGGGGAGTGGGGATATTTCTGTATTAATTACATTACATATAAAGCCGAAGATTTAGTTTTTTTTTTGTAGTTTTAACGCGAGCGAAGCCGTGGGTTCTGCTAGTTATTATATAAATAATGAAGTAAAAATATATTTTTCTATTTAGAATTACCTATCTTACATAAAATTAGTTGAACATTTATCAAAATAACTATTTGGTCATTGTATCTTTACTATTGACAAATATCAGTACACGGAATGTATAGGACTAAAGTTATCAAATAAACACTTAACGTTGATCCCCAATATGAAGCACATGCTCTGTCGATATGAAATATGTTAGCGGCAGGAACAATGAATACTGTTATTCATATTATTGCTATCGTTCACGTTTCAATCTTATCGATATTTCAGCGGCAAACATTTTATCGATCCTACAGCGAGCTTGTGATTCGGATTGAATATTTAAAACATTTTAATATATTTAAATAGGCTACATGTTTTACTTTTTATACTAAAAAGGGTGTGATTTTATTAGTTGGTAAAAACTATAAACATTTAGATTGGTTCTTGTACTTTTATTTGCGGCTATGATAAGTGACGTATTAAATGAAAGGTCTTAAAAGCACACAATTTACCTGTTTTATAATTTAATTATTATTGAAAGAAATCATATTATTTGGTTTTTCGAAACTACTGAGCATAGAAATTTTAATAAATAAATTTATGAGACCTAGGTCGAATTGCAAGAAAATGCTAATAATGTCTTCCTGCCTGATTTCGACCATGATGGTCAATCCACTGAGACTAGCCAGATGCGCGGAGATATTATAGTGCACAAGTGTACGTGCAGACACAAGTGCACTCTCAATTCCTTTTACTCTCAAAGTCCGATGGGACGATACTTCGACACGACCGGTGAGAGTCAAGGAGTTTGCCCACTACCCCGTCTCATACCATGACCGTGCTAGGAGCGTGTCATGTCGCGTGACCCTTAAGGCGCAAGACCGACGGCTTTACGTGCTTTACGTACGGCACGGGGGTGAAACACCGCCAACTTTCCAACTCCGTGCCACTACGATAATATCTTTACAGAAAAACTCAGTAATTAAACTTGGCCCAACCCGGGACTCGAACCTAAGATATCCAGATAGACCTCTAAGATCTCCAGATGGACCTCCGGATCTGCAGCCGTACATGCTACCCACTAGACCACCGAGGCAGTTCAAGAAAATACTACTACATCTACAAATAAATAAAATTGAAGTGTCTGTTTGTAATATTAAAATAACCGCTTTTTACTAAACGCATATGGATGTATACACGGTATACATACCAAAACAACATTTTTTACAATTTTTGTCTGTCTGTTTGTTCCGGCTAATCTCTGAAACGGCTGAACCTATTTTGACGAGACTTTTACTGGCAGGTAGCTGATGTAATAAGGCGTAACTTAGGCCACTTTTATTATAGAAAAAAAATAGGGTCCCACGAAAAAAAAAATCAAAACCAAAAAATAAAATTAAAAAAAGTTTGTTTCGGGAAGAAACCTAGGAACGAACACGAGCGAAGCGAGGGTGAGTCGCTAGTATTCTATATAACTCTTGCCTTTAAGTTTTAATACAATAACCCTTCTTCATATTACTTACAAGTCAAGACTCTTTACGCATGTTAAATGAAACATAACCATTTAAAATAAAATTACTCTTGAATAATAAAACTTATCAATAATGAAATACGAGGTGCCCTAATACATAAACAGTCATTTAATCAAATACCTCAAAGTATACGCGTTTTGTGCATGACCCTGAACAGTCATGCATATACCCACAGCGTTGAAAGGTGTCTGTTTATATTAACTCGGTAGTTTAAATAAACACCAGGCAGCGCTACATAATCCATTATTATTTGATCGCAATAAACATTACTTATTAGAATACAACAATTTATTTCTTTATTATACGTAGGTACTAGCGTTTTATCCTCGCTTCGCCCGGTTACGTCTTAGGTACGTTTTCTATACATATAATAAAATAGTAACTTAGCGAAATCTGTAAAACAAATATTTTATGAAAACAACGACTAACGTATTGTGTATACAATATAGACCCAAAAACAATATTTATTAAATTTTGGTCTGTTTGTCTGTGTGCGTTTGACGCAAAAAATACTGAACCAATTTTAATTAAATTTAGTGTAATGATAATTTATTGCTTGAGTCAACATTTAGGATATCTTTTACTACAAGAAAATCTTTCGTTTTCACTTCCACGAGTCGTCCTTAGAAATTTACATAGCTGACGCTAGGTAAACCCTGAAGAGATACATCAAAACAATATAATAGAAACTTGCAGATTTTAAAAAGGACTACAGAAAAATCCACAATAGCTTATAAGTCTATTTCCTAAGGTACACTAGCAATAATTACTTTTATCTATATAAATCGTACCTAGAGACGCATCCGAGCGAAGCGAGGATAAGTCGCTGCTAGTAAATAGATATGGGTTCGAGTCCCAGTTTAGGCCAAATTTGGTTAGTGTGTCTTTCCGTTTCAAAAAATATCAATAAAAGCTCGGAGTTGGGAAGTTGGCGGTGTTCCATTCCCGTGCTTTAGGGACCACGTAAAGGCGTTTGGTCTCGCACCGCGTGTATCGAATAGTCGTCCCAAAGCAATGAGTGATAGGAATAATGAGTGCATTTGTGTCTGCACTACTGTATATTCTCAGTGAGGTTGACCGCAGTGGTCGAAATCTGTCCGGAGGACTGTCTACCGTAGACAGGCCTCTTTCGTCTATGTATTTTTTTTTTTTATAATCCTGTTCGCGCATCGCTCGAACGCAGTGGCGGGGAAGAAGAGAGGGCGGCGTTAAGCGGTCTGCGGGTGCGCCGGCTGGCCACTTCGAATTCACCGGCGGCTTCCATCAGTCACTCGCGTCTCGCGTATATAATACCAAAAATTAATTAATACAACCATTTTATACAGTCCACTCTTTCATTATTTCCAATCTCCAACAATCCAATCATCTTCAAATATTCCTATTAATATCCTTATATTTTAGACGGATAGAGAAAAAAATCTAAAATTTTATATTTAATATTAAAACAATGTAAATCTACAGCATTGTGTTTTGCCCTCGTATGAAAATGGTTGTTTTCTGAAGCAGCAACGGAACGACGTCATTTTTTGTATAGAGACAGTTTCTGAACTAGAAAGTTATATTGGCTATAATTAGATTTCACTACTGACTGTTCGATTTAATAGACTGCAGTTTACAGTTCAATTCCGTTCATTTTTTTTTTCATTTCAATTCAATTCTCTTATTAATGGCTTCAAAACGTACCACTTAAGCACGGATTACTTACTTCGCCAATGTTACGTAGAATCGAGCAGCTTACAGTTTATACTACTCATGTATGACCAGTGACAGTTCCCGTTAATTTATCGTTTGAATATATGAAGGTGTCTTGCTCACAATACCTAACACTTGCAGAATGTATTGCGTCTTTTAACGCAAACCTAAGCCACTAAAGAAGAAAAAAACCGGCCAAGTGCGAGTCGGACTCACGCACGAAGGGTTCCGTACCATCTATACAGATAAATAAAATTGAAGTGTCTGTTTGTAATATTAAAATAACCGCTTTTTACTAAATGCATATTTATACACGGTACATATACCAACACATTTTTTACAATTTGTCTGTCTGTGATCTGTCTGTCTGTTTGTTCCGGCTAATCTCTGAAATGGCTGAACCGATTTTGACGGGACTTTCACTGGCAGATAGCTGATGTAATAAGGAGCAGCTTAGGCCACTTATTTTAGAAAAAAAATAGGGTCCCACAAAAAAAATTAAAACTAAATTAATTAATTTTTTTTGGGAAGCAACCTAGGGACGAACCCTAGCGAAGCGAGGGGAGTCGCTAGTTATCTATAAAAACGGCAAAAAAATCATGTCTGTTGTATGGGAGCCCTCTTAAATATTTGTTTTATTTTAATTATTTATTTTTAAAGGGAATATATAACTAAACATTCTGAGAATATTTCAAGCGTCTACCTGTTGGCGTTACCAATATCGAGCAAAAACACGTTTGTTGTATGGGAGCCCCCTTAAATATTTATTTTATTTGGGTTTTTAGTATTTGTTGTTATAGCGGGAACAAAAATACATTATCTGTGAAAATTTAACTATCACGGTTCATGAGATACAGCCTGATGACAGACGGACGGATGAAAAGACAGACAGACAGACGGACGGACAGCGAAGTTTTAGTAATTGGGTCCCGTTTTACCCTTTGGGTACGGAACCCTAAAAAAGACCATGAAGAATACAGACAAGGAGTCCAATCACCATAAGGTTTCATATGAGAAATCAGTCTGCAAAAAACATTTTAGAGCTAGTTCCAGAAACCGCCACGAGTCGCGCTAGTTTACGTAGTTACCAGGTGAATTTAGCTGTATGTCAATAGCGCGAAGTTAGTGATAAAGGTGACAAATCAGTGTGAATTTCCCCCTCCCTCTTGGGACATAGCGACCGCAGCACTCTTTGCGTGGTCACTATTAATTTTTGAAGTGAAACTTCTTTACGCACGCTTGACTTGAGCAATAAGCTGGTGAATGCGTGATGAGAGTGTTATGAAAAGTGTGATCGGGCGAGGCGAACGTTTGTTGCCATGGTAACCGTTGTTACTGTCTGACAAATGATATATAATATTATATTCTTTCCTTAAATGATATTCTATAAATATATGATTGTAATATGCCTAAAATCCGTTATTTAATATTTTTTAGCATCTCACCTATCCTAATTATTTAAAACATAAATTGAATTTCATAAAAAGTACCGATAACCTACAGAAGTTTTAATTCTTGCGCGTGTACACATTCATACACGCACTCTTTAATTATTATTTTGTGTATGTTTCGCAACATTTAAATGGCAATTGTGAATCGATTATCATTTTTTTTTTTATAATTTTGAACGTGTTTATTTTGTAAATAAAAGTTGAGTTTGTGTTTGTACAGGCTAATCAGGGAAACACGCACGGTTTTCACCTGTGATTTATATTTCATCATCATCAACCGGTATTATGATACTTATTTGTAATTTATGTTGGAAAAAAACATCTATCCTATGAACGTCCTTCACATGTATGTAATATCACATATTATACGAAAGATATCTAGAGTCACTAGTTTTAAGCTAAGAATGTTTATTACAATACACACATGCATAGCAGCGGGTCCACGTCTTAATGCAAGTGGTGATGGAGGGTGTTGGGGCGCGCCGTTTGAGAACTTCCGTAATATATGTTATAGAGTGTATTACAATATATTAAGGACGGGTCACTATTTTTAAGGTAAAAGTGTTTATTACATTACAGACTTGCGGTTTACAATTTTAGTTACGATACGATAATGCGATGAGTCCACATCTTGCCGCAAGTGGAGGTAGAGTGAGATGCGAGTCTTACGAGGATCTTCAGTAATATGAGATATAGTATATTACAATATGTTAAGGACGGGTCACTACTTTCAATATAAACAATATTTATTACAAATAAGTATCAATGAATGTGACGGGTACCTCGGTGTCAAAGGAATCTAGGGACGGTTTTTAAAAATAAAATATTTATTACAATACAAACAAGTAAGTATCAATGCGTTGGGTCAACATCTTGCTGCAGGTGTGGGTACAGCGTGGCGGGGCGCGCGCCGGCGGCCATGCGGCCCGCGAAGTCCGGGCGGCGCGGCGGCCGCGGCGCGCCCAGCAGCGCGTCCAGCACGTTGCGCGGCGCCCACACGTCGCCCGCGCCCGCGCCGCCGCCGCCGCCGCCGCCGCCGCCCGCGCCCACCGGCGACAGCGGCGAGTCCGTCGTGGCTCGGATCACTGTAGCGCGAGAGTCGCCTGGTAATTGTTTGTGTCATATAAAAAAATATAAACAGGTTATATATATATATATATATATATATATATATATATATATATATATATATATATGTATAAATTTTATTGTTATGTTTCCCTCATATAATAATGATTGTGGTCAAATTTCGATCAGTAAACGAACAATAGTAATTATAATTTTACTGGTGCGAGATCCGGTATAAGAAATACATACTCTCATCTGTTATTTGATGATAATAAATAATATATGCTAGATAATGATATACAGTGATACATCGCAAATAGGTTGCCTAGCTAAACCATCTGTCGATAATGTTAAAGAATAAAATGTTTCATTAAATCTTTTTGATCAACTTCTCATATTAGTTATTTATGAAAGTTGAGTATCAGCTGAGAGAGTATACCCCAAGGTATTGAAAAAATAAAGGCTGCCTACTTTACCCTCTACGCAACAATGGAGTTCCCAGGTATAAACAGGTAAGTAAGCGTTATTAAAATATTAATTACATACCGTCATAAGTTATTTAATCAATTTACATATCAAATGAAAAGTTATTTTTAATTCCCAATCCAACCGTACTCGGTTGTTTTATCAAAAAGTTAGTTGAATTTATGGTCGCCTAAATTTAAGATTTTAAATTTTCTGCGCGAGCATTGAGGGTGACAGAGAAGCATTGCGCGTGCAATTCTATTTGATAGACAAAGATGCAACGAGTTCTTTTTAAAGATTTCTCCGATAGTGTAAATATTAAGAACGATATCAAATTTTTTTGAATGTGTGAGTACACATTCATTTATCTGCGACAATACATAATTATGAAATAATAAGTTTTTCTGTTCAAAATGTACGTCTTTCAAAAGGAGATTCTTCCGATTGTGTAAGCGCGGGTTAAATACTGGCTGCATTATCATATTCTCTAGCTTATTATCAAATTTTCGCATTGTTATTGATATTTTACAAATTAAAAAAAAACAAATTGATAAAACAAATGGAAATAAGCACGTTTTTATGCATTAGTTATAAAAGATTTAAGTAAATTGAGATATGTATAGGCTTTTAACAAGCATACCTACCCTAATACGTGAAAAAAGTCCAAGGATAAGCTAGAAGGACATTAATAAAAAGCGAAGGATGGTGAGAGAGAGAGAGAGAAAGCACCATCTATCAGCGTCATGATTATTCTGCAAAATATTAAGAAAGAGAAGGAAAGAGAACTAACCATCAAATTCAATTTTTCCAAATACTGTTGAATTTGAAAAACTTGAATACAATATTTTATTCAGTATTCAATTAATACATATTTTTATTGAACTGAGTCTACCACCATTTCGAAAAAAAAGCCTCAGTCCTTAAAAGAAATGGCGAAAAATCTCAGCACCGTGGTTTTAGGCAAACGTCGAACCGCAAGCAAAAGCCAGTATGATATTAATAAAGAGACGGAGAGAGAGCGAGAGGAAGAGAGAGGGAGAGAGCATACCATCAGCGCCATGGTTGTTGTGCGAGCGACACTCGAGCACGGTGCGCAGCAGCGCGCGGTGCGCGGGCGAGGCGGCGTGCGCGCGCACCAGCGCCTCCAGCTCGCCCCACACCTGCCGCCACTGCTCCTCGCGGCGCCCCGACGACTTACCTCTGGGGGGTTGTTGTTACCATCTATACTAATATTATAAACACCAAAGTAACTATCTGTCTGTTACTTTTTCACGCTTAATCCGCTGAACCGATATAGATGAAATTTGATATAGAGATAGTTTGAGACCCTGAGAAGGATATAAATACGTTTATAACCCTTAAAAGGGTAAAAAGGAGGGTGGAAGTTTGAATGGGAAATCAATCATTTCTCAACTAAGGGATATAAAACTCATCATACCTATGTATTATAGTCTCTCTATTCCATACTAAGCGTCGAAACGTACCTGGGGAAGAGCCCGAGCGAAGCGAGGGTGAATCGCTAATAAGCAATATATGTATGCAGGAGACATTTAGGACTTCTGAATTTATTAAGATTTGAATGAGTTAATGCATGTATTTTTAGCAAACACAGGCCTAAGCTAAGTGAGAGCCAACATGTGACAACTTGTTTATAAATATGCTTAGTATTCGACAAGTATTGAGTATTTATCATTTGGTAATTGTATATTAGTATGTAGTTCTAGTATTGTATCATTAATTTTAATAATAAAAACCTCAAATTTGACGGTAGCTGTGAAGCAGGGAACTCGTGGCGGGACTCCATGCCGAGCAGAGACAGCAGTACGCCGCGGCACGCTTCTACCTCCTCTTCTGTAAGGGACTCTTGCACAACCAGGCGGGTTAACGGCTCCATCACCTTTACAGATTAAAATTCAAGCATTAATTCCAACTCAAAGTATTTTTAAATAATCATAGTGTTTTCAAAAATTAACTATCTATTTATACTATAGATAGTTAATTTTGCTACAAAAAGTGTTATGCCATTATAGAAAAGGACACACAATAGTATATTATAAAAGACACAAATTCGTAAAAACGGAGTTACAGTGTTATACTTCTCAGGTACAGATATACATATAAGAGATACTCACAGAACCCAAGTTAAATATAAGCGTGGAGGATATAGTGAGGGGCCAGTAGGTGGTGTGCCGCGTGAGGCGGGCGCGCGCGCGCGTGTTGGCGCCGGCGCCGCGCAGCGCCGACAGCTTGTTCTGCTGCATCAGCGCACCGAACTCTTTTATTCTACAATAGAACAATTTAATAAACATATGTTATGTACATTATTTGTAGTCTGTGGCAAAAGCTCTTTTTAAGATTTTACAAGCATGCTATATCACTGCATAATTTAAAACAAAGGCGCTTCCCGCTGTCTGTCTGTCCCTATGTATGCTTAGATCTTTAAAACTATGCAACGGATTTTGATGCGGTCTTTTTTAGCAGATAAAGTGATTCAAGAGGAAGGTTTATATGTATAATACATGTATATTATAATACAGAAAAGCCGAAAATTTCAAAGATTTGTATTTCGTACTAACCGTTAAAAAGTACCTAGGGACGAATCCGAGCGAAGCAAGGGTGAGTCGCTAGTGCTATTTTAGTGTCTGTGTTTTAACAATATTAATTTTATTTAGAGATAAAGCTTTTGATTACAGGTAAAAACTGTTGAGTGTTTTATGCCATTATAATGAAGGTAATTGAAAATGTAACAGTACACTCGTAATTTAATGATGGTTACTTATGATAATAATAAAATTAAATCAACAGTTATGCTGTGGTGCATAAAAATCCATACAACAGCATGCACAGCATAAACATCCATATAACAGGCAATCGCATATTGATTTTAACGAAAATGCTTTATGCTATCAAATGCAAGTGGAGTTGTTAAAAAAATTACAATTTTCACGGCAAATGTACTGCCATCTCGTGACAAGTCACAGTTTTAGGCTTGACAGGTGTACAGCCGTTTCCCAACTGTCATATAAAATGAGGTATGACAATCGGGTGCGTCTGTGCACAGTGCCGTCTGGAGGCCTTTGATAAATAACTATATAGCTTAAAGTAAAGTATGCTAATTTAGTTACCTGTAGTCAGTGACGCGTCCCCCCGCGCCCTCCGAGAGGGCGGGCGGGTCATCGTAGGGCGTGCGGCCGCCCAGCGCACCGATCCACAGTTCGCCGCCTTGCGCCGCTAGCACGTGCGACGCAGACCGACCACCTCCTTTCCTTTAAATGTAAATATTATTATCACATGTGTTTTATCGTCGCCTGTATTGCATTTTTTGAGGTCTCATATGTAATTCATTATATATTATTCATTATTATGGCAAAAAATTTTAATATCATTTCAGTGAACTAAAATCACAATATAAACTCAAACAGTTGCTATCAAATGCAAAAGGGTCAAAATATACCATTTTTTCATCCAAACTTTCGCATTTATAATAGTCATTTGTTAAATATATCTAAGAAAGTATTTTGTACACGGACTCACCTAGGCACTTCCAGCGTAACGGAGCGTCCATTGAGCAGGAAGTTGACAAGGCAGGCGGAGGGGCGCGACGCTACATCGGCCGGCGTCACGCGCCACAGCGGGCCGTTGCAGCCGCCCGCGCCGCCCTCCGCGCCGCGCGGCGTCCACCACCGCAGCACCACCTGACCACCACACGGAGGTCAATGACCTCACTCTCATAGAGTTCATATAGCTCATTCCATATTAATTGAACAGAGGTCAATGAAATCAACCTCACAGAGTAATACGACGTCATCTACACTAATATTATAAAGGAAAGACTTTGTATTTTTGTATGTTTGTAATGAATAAACTCAAAAACTACTGGACCGATTTAGATGAAATTTGGTAAAAATATAGTTTGAGATCCTGGGATTTTTTTTCCGGAAATCATTCCTTAAGGGGGTGAAAAAGGAGGTAATGTGATTAACTAGTCGTCCTAATAAAGGAGGGGTTTCAATAAGGCCCTTTACCGGCCCCCGTGAATCATATTTTTTAAAGTTTATAATCTAGATCATTCTTATTTTTTTTTATAATGTGCATAATATAAGGCTTTCAAAAATACATATACTTTTTGTGTAACTTGATAGGACCTTTATGAAAGGAACCGCTTAACTTGGCTTGTTTTACAAAAATACGTCATTTCTGTAGTTTTTGCAATCTTTATCTAGTTATTGTATATAGAGCGCAACCAAGTAACAAAGCGATTTTCATATATGTGGTACACAAATACGTAAGCTATTACATATATAAAAATTGTCGTGTTACTACACTGCGCTCATGGTATAAAATAAATAAATTGTAGATTTTATTGTATTGTATTGTTGAAGATTGTATTGAAGATGCTGCAGTTAAATGGTCAGATCAAAAAGCGGAGGACTCTACGTATTATATTAATGTCTTTTGCACCTTGTTTAATGTCTGGAAGATAGTTTTTTTTTTAATATACATACAGATTCAGTAGCTTCTTGTGCTGTCTGTGAAGCTCTCAGTCCCGCATGTGCTTCTGCTGAATGTATGATTTCTACATCATAATTTGCACTGGAACTTGCATTTTGTTCTTCCTGGAATATTCAATCATAACAAAATAATGATTAATTAATCTTAGTATTAGTTACTTCATTTATTGAGATGGTAATTGAATGCTTTCATAATTGTCTTCCCACATAATAATATATCCCTGACATTTATATTTACAATTATAGTTTAACTATCTTACTGAGACATACAGATAATACAAACACATTTAAATTTATTCTAATACAACTTTAATAAAAAAAATATTTGGTCTAAAACAGAAAATGAGTGTTTCATGCTCAATATGTGCGCATGTTTTATATCATTAATATTAGTTCTCATATATTTGTAACTATGTAATCTTACAAAAAAGAAACAAGCAATTGAAAATTGAATATATGTGTAATAAATAATGTATGTATTTATTGTAATCTACCTTCATAGGAATGCCAGTCACTGTGGTAATAGCAAGTCTGTAGTGTGGTAGAACTAGTCGTCCCAATAAATTTGCTAAGGCACTTGCACGACAAACTATGACTTCCACACCCATGAGGCCACCTCCCATCTAAAATATTAGTACTAATATTTAATTGTCTAACACTAAATTTATAGGTTAAATAAAGTTAATAGTTAATTATTATTTATCAGCGATTCTATATGATGAAGTAAAGTTACAGTCACCTCGATTAGTGGTTGATTGCTGACTCTTGTGTCCGCTTTTTCTGGTGTAACATTAATTATTACTAAATGGCAATAGTGTACAGCTAAAGATCTGAAAATAAGTATTAAATAACAGCTCTAAACTGAATAAATATGGAGATAGTTTGCATGTCTAATTTGCAATTGTACAAAATAATTGTGAAATCCCTTACAAAATATGATAATCTTAAGAAATTTTACTGCTAATAATTACTTACTGTGGAGTTGTTGATGCATCTGTAGTAGTAGGTGGTTGTGGAGTGGAAGCTTTTTTGTTTTGCTGTACTAATGTGTTCAATGCAATCTCTGCTAAACTCCTGATGGAATCATCATCTCTTGCACTAGTAATACATATTATTCTGCCACTAAAACGTACAGCAGAAGAATTAAAGGCATATAAGTATTTTATTGATTAATATAGTCTGCTTAATTTCCTAAAAATATCTCACTTCATTTAATTAATTACCGATTTTGAAAATGTCTTTCTGCTGTAGGACGAGAAGCTTGTGTTGGAGAAGGTTCACCTAGTGCTTCAATAGATGCACACAAACCTACTACATCTCCACCAGCTCCCCTTCTCACAGGTCCTACCAGACAAAGCCCATTCAGAATCTGGAGTAAAACAATTTAAAATATTGAAGTCTACAAATGAAATTTTTTTAAATATAAACACTTAAATGTAACTACAAAATTTTACTTACAAAAGTTAAGTTTTGTTGTGCTACAGCCCAAGTATTTAATACATGAGCAGAGGTATCACTAACAACAAATCTGACCTAAAAATATAAAAATATTGTAAACAAAAGAAATTAAATATACATAAATTTAAGTTCAATCCAATGAGAAGACTTTTAGACTCTTTAAACAATATCAGTAAACCTCCTCACTGATTATGCCATAAGTCATAACACAGTGTGAACAGTCTAATAACACCAATTTACAATATGAAATATTAAATATACTTTGGTGTTTATTAATGGAATTAAGGACTATTATATACTTAATTACCCTAATATAAACTTAAATGTACATACCAGTTTTCCTTCTGGAAATAGGTCCCACACAATACGGCAATACTCGACCGCTGCTTCCACACTGCATGTCCAAAGTGATTTACAAACAGGTGGTAATGGTACATATCCAGGTCCCCGGCTTTTTGAGAGATCAAAATCAATGGGATTATCAGAAGAAATCCCAAAGTAAGGCGTATGGTCTAACACAAATATAGTTTTATGATTAGTAGGAAACATTGTCACATAATTAACATAGAACACTGAATTGAATAGATATTAGGTTGTTATTAAATAAGTTTTAGAAATTCTTTAGCGCGAATATGAATTTAATTTGACAGCATAACAATGTCAAAATCTATTGCTGTCATAAATAGACCCTGATGACATAATATTAATAAGTTGAGCATACACGAATCCGACCATCCATCGGATTTCGTTTGTTGGCAGTGTAATTTCTTCATGTTTACGCTTCTACGAACTTAGATTGTTCTAGGTATCTTGCCATATGGACGCTCACACTGGATTTAATATATAACGTATTTATTGAAACCAGCATAGAGTCATTTACTTAGAGGAGTATATACCAACTCCGGTCGACTTCCATACAGGCGCATATTCATAAAAACGGTAGGCGAATATGATGAAGCGGGGGCCGGGGGGGTCAAGATAGTCAAAGAAAGATTTTTCCCGACTTAGCCATTTTAAATTAATAATAGCTACATGGGATATGTCAATTAATATTTTATTATATTATAAAATATACATAAGTTAAATGTGCTTAAAATGTTTTTTTTATAAAATATATGTCCTATATATTGATGTATATAATAATATTCTAAATGATTTTAACTATTATAGGATAATGTTATATTTTAATTATATTTCATATCAAACATAAAATATCTATTAATATAAGTTCTTACGTTATAAAAATTAATTTATATTTTAGAGCTGTCATGATATTTCCCATAATTTAGGGACAATTAAGGCATACATGGCAAGTCAAAATATGCTGTCACTTTCACGGCTATTGTATTTCTTTTGAGTCGCCACGCATCCCTTTCTAAAGGTATGACGTCATATGCAAATCTGGGAGAATTTAGTTCGTAGTGATGTGAAATCGGTATTACTTACGATTAAGTAGGGATGTATTTTATCGTAAAATTATCGGTATTCAACAACTGTTGTCGGTTTTATAGGAAGGTTTTCATTTTTATGATACTAATTATAATTAGAAATAAAATACAAAGGTAGGTTTCAAAAATTTTTTATTTTACTATTTTAATGCTACCACTAGTTCGAAAAAAATGCCTCATACCCGAAAAAACTAGCAAGAAACTCAGCAGGATACCTTTTCTTTTACATTTATAATACATTGTTTGTTATTACAAAGAAAGGTCATTTTTTAAGGATTTTTTCAATTGAATACAAATTACAAAAAATACAAATTAGTACAACAATTTGGTATAGACAAAAATTAACTACCTCAAAAAATTCTGATTGCAAAACAAATTTCTCATTTCTTAACAACTGTAAATGAAAATATTTTATAATATTACAATGCAATAAAATTAGAAGTAACATAGAACAATAGTTTTTGTTAATAACATTATCATTATTATGTGAGTAGTAGTTATGTCATTTATGTAGTTGATTTTAATTGTAAGTATATATTAAAATCTAGCTCTTGCGTTTGAAGTTTGTTAGCTCTAGAACCACCTTCATCTTTAGTTTATAAAAAGCAAAAGATTTGAGATTAGTGCGTTGGAACAAACATTTGTCTTATAGAAATTTTAAAAAATACAAATTTTAGTAAAAAATGAATAATAAAACTTAATTTTAAGCATTACGTAAGCTGGTACCTTTCATAGCCACAGCAATTCAAACTATCAAATAAATTATTAATGAATAAAATCATCACAGCTGTGAATAAGCCATTCAATATTTACATTTAATGTATTACAATAATTGTATTCTTCCTGGAAATTACAAGCCTTCATCAGGCGACATAAAGATGCAAAAACACTTCCACTAAATACCTGCATAGCATACTTCACCTGTAAATATATTGTTACAATAAATTAATGTATTACAATAACAAATGAAATAGTCAATTAAACTATAACTATAGTATAATTATTAGTAACTACTATAGATGAACAGTAATATAATAATAGTTTATTATTATTAGGGTCTAGGTAGATAAGCCAATTAAGCCTTTAAATGGCTTTTAACATTACTGAGGAAGCTGAGAATTTTTTTTAATGGACTGAACATTACATGGATGAGTGCAATCAATTAATAAACAAACTCTTCAACTTTATATATTAGTATAGAATAGTATATTATATAAGGGCATATCAATAGCTTCAAGAAATTTCTTTCTTAAAAACAATTTTATATTAAAGATAAGATAATATTTATAATCTAAAGTAATATATACCTCAATTTATTAAACTACAATATTAATTACCTTCAATCTTCATCTTATCAAAAGAGTTTGGATAAATATGCTTGTTAGTAAGTTTTGTTAGCTTTGCAGCACCTTTACGTTCATCTGCATTATACAACATATGAACATAAATTGACCATTGAGCACGCTGACTACCAAGGAGCAAATTCTTTTTCTGAAAATGATTACAGAAACATTTCAGTAAATGAGGTACATCATACAAATAGTAGATTTTGTTCCCATTAACTTCATAATGGATAACACTTAATGCATCATTGTCACTACGAAGTATTTAGTTTATTATCAGAAATTAATGAATTTATTGCAGTTATATTGGCAGAACCAGGGTCACATATAGTTACTCTAGGAATAAACCCTATTTTGAAAATAGCTTTAAGAAATTCTTTACGTATACGTTTTAAAATTGACGTGAACCTTTATAAGGCATTCTATGGCATGATAAACCTCCCTGACAACTTGGAATATTACAATGCTTTCCCATGTTTACACAACACTAATAGAAAAAACAAACTAACGAAGAGAAAAACTAATTAAGAAATCACATCGTTTATATTCAAGCACAAATCAGCACTTATCTACAAATTGATCAAATGTAAATTAATATAAAAACGGCAAATCCGGGGATGAGTATAATAACATAACAACGGTTAAAACTTGAAAATTTCAAAACTGACAAAATGTCGCAGTGACGTCACAGTAGTGACGTATGTGACAACTGCGACAGAAATATATTGTTGTCCCACTCGTTGTCGCCAAATATAGAGATAGCATGTTAATAATCAAACAAATGAAAGGGATAGATAGATCCACCAAAAGCTCGTATGGAGCTAATTCATCTATTTTATTTGTCATCCATGGTATATACGTACAACTTGTGTGTTTAATTGTACGTATTTTATGCGATGTGTTCATTTCGAAACAAGAGCCCAAAAAAACACAACACATACACAAGCTTTAAAGCTATGTTCGTGTTACAATTGTGACGTTGACTTAGTAAATTTATATGTGAAGATTTGAAAGAACTTAAATGTATCTAATTTATTTAAGAAGTTATGCTTCCAATTTCGATATATCAAAAACAATTTGTTAGGGTGCGTTTACATCAAACGAGCGAATGCTCATTCTATCCCCACCCTATCAAATTCTTTTAATGTAAACAGAGACAGAGCATTCTTTCGTTGTTCTCTCTGCGTTCGCAAACATTCGATAGAATATTCTAAGGGTGCGTTTACATCAAACGAGCGAATGCTCATTCTATCCCCACCCTATCAAATTCTTTTAATGTAAACAGAGACAGAGCATTCTTTCGTTGTTCTCTCTGCGTTCGCAAACATTCTATAGAACATTCTAAGAATGCTCACTCGCTTGATGTAAACGGCACTAGAACGTGCGAACAATTGCTTAGAGCGTTCTTAGATGTTCGAACGCGCTCGCTCCCCGTAGCGGTCTCTTCAAAGCGTTCTTGTGTTCTAGCAATTTGAATATTTACGAGTACATACCTACTTATCGAATCATGGATTGGTCTCAAGATAAATGTCTATTAATGTCTATTAATAAAATTTGTCACCCACCAACGTCTCTTTCTTCTTTTCTTTTTGACTGTTTGAGACAAAATAATAACCACAAAATTGACAATGGGCAATGAGCATTCGTTCGGCTGATCTAAACGTCATTGCAAGAATTCTAGTTCTATGTTCTCATTTTGCTCGTTGATCTTTTGGTGTAAACGCTGAAATCGAGATTTCGTTTACACTAAAAGAACAAGAAAGAATGCTCTTGCTCTAGCTCTAGTTCTTTGTTCGTTTGATGTAAACGCACCCTAAGAATGCTCACTCGCTTGATGTAAACGGCACTAGAACGTGCGAACAATTGCTTAGAGCGTTCTTAGATATTCGAACGCGCTCGCTCCCCGTAGCGGTCTCTTCAAAGCGTTCTTGTGTTCTAGCAATTTGAATATTTACGAGTACATACCTACTTATCAAATCATGGATTGGTCTCAAGATAAATGTCTATTAATGTCTATTAATAAAATTTGTCATCCACCAACGTCTCTTTCTTCTTTTCTTTTTGACTGTTTGAGACAAAATAATAACCACAAAATTGACAATGGGCAATGAGCATTCGTTCGGCTGATCTAAACGTCATTGCAAGAATTCTAGTTCTATGTTCTCATTTTGCTCGTTGATCTTTTGGTGTAAACGCTGAAATCGAGATTTCGTTTACACTAAAAGAACAAGAAAGAATGCTCTTGCTCTAGCTCTAGTTCTTTGTTCGTTTGATGTAAACGCACCCTTAGATGATAACTTTTAGATTCAGTTCTAAAAAAAATTATGACATCATTAAGGAACCTAAATGGACGTCTTATCTCTTTCAAAAGAATACTTTATTTTAATTTCACAATTAAAATGTAATTTAGTATAAATATTTTTATAAAGATGCAATGTACTGCATAAATATTGCTTGGCTAATGGCGTAATACATAAAAAGGAAATTTGATGATATCTGTATTTTAAATTTAAATCATTTTTAAAGTTTGGCAATGAATAGTAAATAGTTTTGCCGTTTGTGAAACTAGACTTAAGATATTTATTAAGAATAGATAGATTTGATAGATTTAATGCTGGATACACACCGACCCAACGAACTATATTCAGCGTTGGCGTTCGTTGGCCTTCGAAGATACGTCCAAATACATTTAGTGGTCAAGCAAACGATCGTTGGCACCAGATCCCGGCTTGAACTCGCAATTTGATCATGGATAATGACGAAATAATTATAATTGCTAGTTTTATATACCTTAATAAGTTATCAAGGACAAGAAAAATTAAATGAAAGCGGAGATGGTGGACAACCACATATTTTAAGAATAGAAATGTGTATATCAATTAAAAATATTAGCAATTTCTACCCAGAAATCACTTCTCTTCATTTTTAATTTATATTAATTATTAGTAGGATCTCAAAGACTGGAGGCTTTTCTTTGTATTAACAAAAACATATCTTTACTCTACACTTTGTTTTTCTCCATGATTGACGTGTACGGCAGGAAATATCTTATATATTAAGTTAAACGTCTGCACGCTACGCTCTCTCGCTTCAAAGGAGCCGTTCGTTCGTTAGCCTTCGACGACTGTCCACACTGAGTTCGACCTAATGGTTCGATTCCTTTGATGTTACCGCCACACTTCGTCCAGACAGGGTCAACGAAACCCATTCGTTGGCGTTCGTTGGATCGATGTGTATCGTATATAGTATGTGTATAGTATTTTAATTATATTTAATATGTAATTTTTTAAAAATATAGTACACAAAAAAATTAGAAACTGAAAAATTTTGGCACACCTTAACTGGAAATTCCGCCTTAAAAACTTTATGAAGCTCTCTCTTGCATAAAAAATCCATAGACAAAACTATTAATTTACTTTAACCTTATCACACTTGTTTTAGTAAAAAAACATTAAAACAAAACTATAATAAAACAAATCATAATTTACCCAAAATATTATATATTTCAAAGTTAATAAATTCTTTACGTCTTTTTGAAATCAAGACAGATAAAATCGGAAGATGAAAAAAAATCGAATATTCGAAATATTGTATTTGCATTTTGCACATCACTACAGTGAATGTGAGAGAATGATAAAATGGTGCATTCGTCGATCAAACCGGGCCACACATTCGAAGCCAGAAATTAAATTAGACATCCACCATTTTGTTTATTTTTGCGAAAATATTTTATAAGTCGAATACGATAGTGAATTTTTGTATTTCGCCGAAATATCACGTTGATAACGTAATTCTGGAAATGATTATAAGATTAGGAATGTGCTTTTAACGTACACTACTGTCGAGCCCTTGTGTTGAAATTTGCAGACATCGGCCGCGCCGCTAGTAAACACTCTTTGAAAATTAACATCCTATCCTCTAAGAAAAGTAAAAGCCCGGGTGCGCAGGGTACTCGTGTCGATGAGAAAAGTCCGTTAAAATTTGTTCAGCGAATATTTAGCAAGCCCAAAGGGAGTAATCCCCTGGCGTTAAAGGTAGGTGAAGTGCGATGGTCGGATGTCAAAAGTTAAGCAAGTAATCGTTTGCTAAAGTGTGTGATTTATTCAGGAAATTTCAAAGAGTTCTGGGCGACAGTCCCCGGTGGCGCGCCCGGCTAACATGAATCACACGCCTGCACCTGACAGGCAGCAGCAAGACCCTAATGTGAACCAAGTCGAGGAAATGGAAACGCAAGAAGGTAAGGTGTATATTTATATCTTTCTGTACTACCATAATTTGATTACCGTATTTTCATCTTTTATCAGCTGAAGTGTTAATATGTTTGACACTGTTATTTCTAATTGTCTTTTAAACATCACATAGTGACATCAGTCATTGCTGATATACATTTCTGGAATCTATAACCCTGTGAGCAAATGTTTTTTTTTTTTGTGTTAAATTCTATTGAATAATAGTTTTTTTTTATTAATTACATGTATAGTTACTGTACTAAAACTGCTAACAGCATTCTGCTGTTAATTAAACCTTTGTCATAAAAGTGCAAGTTGGAAAATTCTAAAATTAGATTGCTTTGTTTTAGGTTTTTATTATATAGTGATGTTTAATTATATTTTATATATTATGTTGTTATAATACTTGAAAATGTATATGTTAATTGAGACATTTGACAGAGTTAACCTAAATAGTATTGTCATCATCAAACTAGTTACAGTATGCTTCAGTTATTATGCTTACAGAACATGAAATATTTTGTAAAGGATGTGTTGTGGAGTGCTTAGTTAATGACCAGTTCTAAAATATTTTGTGATATCGTTATATTTATATATTTCTTTGAATATTGCAACAATATTTATATTTATATGATGAATAAATTTTGTTTTTTTTTTTTATTATTATCTAAAAATATTATAATATTATAATCTAAAAGTGGATAAACATATGTAGATATTGCTTCCACAGCCATTTTAATTTTTTGCTGTTTTTTTTTAATATTACGTATATTGCTTACTTCTAGTAATATTGAAATCTGTATGAGGTTTCTAAGACTAATAAAATCTAACATTATGATTTTTTTGTAGAATAGATAAATTATAAAAATAAAAAAATAGTGCTTGAAATCTACACACTGGGTGTCTTATTAAGTGGTAAAAACCATATAAATTTTCCATGAATATAATAAAATAAAAGTAATAGATTAAGAAGTCTATGAACAGAAATATTAAAATTACAATACATTAAAATAATGATCATTTTCATTAAAATTGTTTTTATCTTTTGTTACTAAATTGTACCAACAATATTTGATTTGTAATTATTTAGTTACTTTTTGAGTATGTATACAAATCACAAGTTAAAGTTTAATTTCTATAGGTTTATTAAAAGGAGTTATTTTATATCTAAATTCTAAATCTTTAATGAAACATACATAATACATGCAAAGCCACTGAAAACTTTTGTATATTGCATTTTATTTGCATTTGATTTTAAACATTTCCTAGTAAGCAATATTTTTGAATTGACATAGAGAACTAATCCATTTTTAATTTAGTTTTCATTTTAACTTTATTTGGTTATTGTACTATCTTAGTCATCAAGTTTATAAGCAGTTCATCATTATGAATATTTTAAACAAACTTTGAACTTGAGAAATTTAATACTAAAAAAAATCACAGGTAAATGTTTCAACATCCATAAAATTGTACATATGTTTCTTAATACAAATCACACATTTAATTAATTAAAAAAATATAAATCATTTAAAATATAAATCATTTACTACTGTTACTTAAAAGAATAGTTTAAAGCTGAATTCAAAATATATAGAAAATGTGTGTCCATATAATTAACATAAAAAGATATGTTACTATCTTTGCTTATAATTTAATTAAACAACATACCAGTTATTTGGTTGCCAAGTAGGTGAGACATAATCATTTGTCAATTTGTTTGAAAATTTCAAATTTACTGTCATTGAAAAATATTGATAGATTACTTAAGTAACTGTTGCTTGATAAAAATATTGTTAAATTGTCTAAACCTGTTGTAATATTTGGTTTATTCTTTCTAAATAATAATAATTAGTGTTCCACAGTATGTATATGTATATACGCTGGTAAATTTTTTAATGTCAAGTAATATGAAGACAAAAATTATTTCAGTTGAAACTGTAGCAACTGCTACAGATAAGATTTGGGCTGAGGATTTAATGAAAGGACCCAATGGTGGAGTAGTTATGACTGATGTAATGAAAAACCAGGAGACTTCATCATCTGATATGCCGGTAAATGCTCTCTAAAAGTTAATTGTGTATAATTATTTTTTTTAACAATCAAGAAATAACTTTATAATGATTTGTAGGTATTTGTAATATATTATTAAGGATATATATTTTTTATAGCTGGCATGCCTAGATGCTGAGATGGAAGATGACGAGGCTAGGTCAGAGGCGACGTTCCGATTCACAGTACCTAACTTCAGAAACCTCAAGGATTCTGTACTATCACCACCATGTTATGTCCGCAATCTGCCCTGGAAAATAATGGTGATGCCTCGACAAGCTCCATCCCCTGACCGCCAGCAACAAAAGTCCTTAGGATTTTTCCTCCAATGTAATGGGGAAAGTGAGTCATCAAGCTGGTCTTGCTATGCTATGGCTGAATTGAGACTCATCTCTCACAAACCCGAAACTGAGCCATTTTACAGAAAAATTCAACATTTGTTCTATAGGTTGGTCATAATTTGAAATATGCTATTAATAAATAAATAAGATATTTTTTTTAAATACTGATAACATATAAACACTGATATATTTATTTTTAATTATTATTATTTTTAATTTCAATACTTATAAAACCATAATCAGACGATATTTTTTTAATACGAATTTAACTTATTCTTGCAGTAAGGAAAACGATTGGGGTTTCTCGCACTTTATGTCTTGGAATGATGTGTTGGATCCAGAGAAGGGATACATCAAGGATGATTCAATCACCCTGGAAGTGCATGTTACTGCAGAGGCACCACATGGAGTCTCATGGGATTCTAAGAAACACACTGGTTATGTTGGTGAGTGTAATAGTGGATTATTGTTATGCAACTGCTTCAGAGGACGGATTATGTTTTTAGATTGTATATATGGTGGTTTTTTCAAATTATGCTTTGTATTCTCATTGATCATCCATACAAATCTCATTAGATTAGACTTGACAAATTAATTTTTGACAGAATTGTGTTTCCATATTTATTTATATTATACTATATTTGTCACTACTACTGTAAAAGGGAGTTTAAATAAGTTGCTATTTTTTCATCTGTCTGCATCAGTGAAAAAATGTTTTTCACAGCCACCTTCACAGATTCAGCTGACCTACAGTGATAGGCTGTGATTCACAGACCACATTTGCTGAGACTTGACTATTATGAGTATTACATATTATAGAAGTGGAACTAATTTTGTTCTGTTTCCATTCAATCGAAGATATGATTGTTTATGTTTACTTCTACAAACAATGACTTGTTCTCTTTTCTTTGCCGTGTTATTGTCAGATTTTTAAAGGGCATGTTTATTTTTCAGGTTTGAAAAACCAAGGAGCTACATGTTACATGAATTCCTTGTTACAAACATTATATTTTACGAATCAACTCAGAAAGGCTGTGTATAAAATGCCCACAGAATCAGATGATAGCACCAGGTGAGTACTTGTTACCAGTTGGCATAGTTGTGAGTTTGAATCTTTACATAACATTTGTATTGGCCTACTCTCCTTCTAATAATATATGGGATGTTGGCAGCCATTTTCTAAACAAAGAAATATTCTACCAAGATAAGTGGGAAGTGGCTGTGGTAGCCCAGTGGTAACGCGCTCGCTTGGGAAACCGAGTGAAGCGGGTTCAAATCCCGGGTCTCGCACCTCTGATATCTTCATGTGCGAATCATTTCTAACATGATTACCACTTGCCTTACGGTGAAGGAAAACATCGTGAGGAAACCTGCATGTCTGAGAAAACTAACAAGTTTTCGAAAGACGTGTGAAGTCCGCCAACCCGCCCTTAACTAGCGTGGTGGACTATAGCCTGACCCCCCTCGTATTGAAGAGAGGCCCGTGCCCAGCAGTGGGATATTAAAAAGGGCTGAATACATAAGTGGGTAGAAAGCTGCTTAGTGCATATGTTCAGTGAAACAATAAGTACTAAAAGTTTGTAGCTAAACGGATCTCATAACTAGTTTTTACCGCTGTCTACCTAGATCATGTTTCATTACACTTAGTTCCTTAGTTAACGATTAATTCTAGTTGCTAAATACATATGTATATAAATATTCAATTGTAAATGATATTAGAAAAAAGAGAAGCATTTTGATTTGGTACATCCAATAAGTAAATGGAATTGTTACTACTCTATTTTCTACAAATGTACTATCAGAACAGTTGAAATTTCAAACATGAATTCAGAATGTGACATACATTCTGAAACTAAAGTTTAGAATTCATTTATGCTATGTGTTGCTTCACCTAATTCTATATATGTATTACGTTTAAACTTTCCATGAAGGACCAAAGAGCCTTTTTTAATTTATAGGAAATTGTAACTAAAACCTTTTTTCCTATTTCTGCCATTTTAAATAACCCTTTGCCAGAGACTGACTCCCGTATGATATTTTTTCATTTTTTTTTTTTTATTAGATCTGTCGCTCTCGCCCTTCAACGAGTGTTTTATGAATTACAATTCTCTGACAAACCAGTGGGCACCAAGAAGCTAACCAAAAGCTTTGGATGGGAAACTCTAGACTCATTTATGCAACACGATGTGCAAGAATTCCTAAGGGTATGTTTATCTATTCACTGTTATTTTATATCATTTTTGTTCTTTACGTCGTAATACAATTTATCGTACAGAATTATAATATTTTTCAAATAAACATGAAATGGTTCAATTGCATAATGTAGCTTTAGAAATTTTAACTTTAGGCATTATTAGATACTCTACTACTAAGTAAGATATATAGTGATTTTTATCATCACAATTAATGATATGCTTTTTTAACCGACATCATTCTCGATCTAAATTCTAACTCCAAAACATATAAATAATAATATGTTAATATAAATACAGAATTTATTTAGAAATATATGAAAATTTATATGTACTTAGATTTTTTTTTATTGCAAATAGGTACTTCTAGATAAGCTTGAAAGTAAAATGAAGGGTACGTGCGTGGAAGGCACCGTGCCACGTCTTTTTGAGGGAAAGATGACTTCTTACATTAAGTGCAAAAATGTGAATGTGTCAAGCACACGAGTGGAAACTTTCTATGATATACAGCTTAACATAAAGGGAAAGAAAAATAGTGAGTATTTCTATTACATTCATATATGATTTTTTAGTTCAAATAGTGTAAATAAGATACCTCAAGTGTTGTCTTGTTAAGATAAAAATTGGCGTTGAAAACCGCCGCCCAAGTCTCATCACCAATCCTAACAGTTAACGTGCGGTGTGGATCTAATATTCTCAAATATCGCCAAATAAGAACCCCTTTAAATACATTTGATCTTTTGAGATTTTCATACGCGAATCTTTTTTCAATATGATTACTTCATAAGGAAAACTCCAGGTTTGATTGTTGAGAACTGAATCTGAAATCGACTCATTCCAATTTGCCCCGTGGTTCTGTAATCCTTAATCCCTCTCGAATTCAAGGGAGGCCTCCCGGTGACATTGAAACACTAAAATGGCTGATTTATTATTATTATATATTTACTATATAAGTCAATGCCTCAACCTCCTGAGTAGCTGGAATGAGTCCCAGGTGCCAACCTGAGGTTATTATCATGAAATCAATAGTAGCTTTAAATTGGGAAGATAGTTACACCCGGGTTTCACGAGAGTATGCATCCCGTTATTTTAATAAACCGTTTTATTTCTTTTCTCGTGAAAGATTGTCTTTAATGTACATTTGAAATTGAGTGAATATTTTTGTGTCTAACTAAGCATATTAGCACACGTATGCAATACGTTGCAAAAAATTGAATTTCGGAAATTTGAATACATTACAGTAAATGGTTTAAATAAATATTCAAAGTTAAAACAAAATTTACCTCCACAGTCGATGAATCGTTTAAAGACTACATAAGCACGGAGACGCTAGACGGAGAGAACAAGTACGACGCAGGCGAGCACGGCCTACAGGAGGCGGAGAAGGGAGTCATCTTCGCGTCGTTCCCGCCCGTGCTGCACCTGCACCTCATGCGCTTCCAGTATGACCCCATTACGGACAACTCTGTCAAGTTTAATGACAGGTAATAGCTAGTAATATTTTAATGTACAGGAAATATATGAATTCACTTATATATTGACTAGTCCCTTAGTGCTTAACAGGTTATTTGAGTGCATAAGTGATCCTACAACGCCCCATTGATGATGAACTGAGATGGTTCCGTTAGATTTTAATGGGTAGTACTGGCTTTTCTAGCTGATGAGTGCCATATTTGTGGATTCAATTTCGCCCAAATCCGTCTAGCTGTTTTAGCGGAATGGAGTAGTAAAATTATATACACACATAAACATTTCTAATAGTAGTCCAATTTTTATATCATGTATAAATATTATTTTATATAAGCTATACTATTGAATGGTGTAATAATACAAGGAAGACTATGCAAAACAAATAAAAAAATCTACTTCGATATGCAGAAAAATATATTTATATTAATGTATAATATTTTAACTACTAGCGACTCACGCTCGCTTTGCTCGCGTTCGTCCCTAGGTTCGTTTTCACGATTAGCTATGTTTATACATAAATAGTAGCTTTCTAATCCTAAAATATTCATTTAAATTATATAGCGATTTACCCTGGTTTTGTTCGGGTGCGTACGCTGTACGCGGATTTTGTTCACAATTTCATGGGTTTGAATTTTTCTAAAAAATATTTTTCTAAAATAAAAGTAGCCTAAGTTACTCCTTATAACATTAGCTATCTGCCAGTGAAAGTCCAGTCAAAATCGGTCCAGCCGTTTCGGAGATTAGCCGGAACAAACAGACAGACAGACAAAAATTGTAAAAAATGTTGTTTTGGTATATGTACCGTGTATACATCCATATGCATTTAGTAAAAAGCGGTTATTTTAATATTACAAACAGACACTCCAATTTTATTTATCTGTATAGATTACCGACTTCGAAAATATTTTATTAGGTATAATATTAGGTACGAAAACCCACGTTTTGTTATTTTTTCCTTTAAGTGCCTAGTAACTGTTTCTTAATTATTTTTTTTCATGTAATAAACACACAATTAAAACTTTTTAACTAATTTCATACTATCGAAAAGAAAGGCTGAAAAATAATAATATCATGTGCACCAGATTTGAATTCTACGAGCACATCAACCTGGACGCGTACCTGCAGGAGAAGCCGGAGACGCCGGCGGACTACACGCTGCACGCCGTGCTCGTGCACTCGGGCGACAACCACGGCGGACACTACGTTGTGTTCATCAACCCCAAGGGTGATGGGAAGGTATGTGAGCGAACTCAGTGAGTGAAGCTCACCCACTACCTTAAAACTATTTAACGTACTGGGTGAGTCGCACCCTATATATAAATGCGACCCTACGCATTTTAATAAAAGTGAAACAATGGATTTAAGATGACATAATCATATGGGATACCCTTGGTTAGATATTAAAAATTCAAATAAATGTTTGTAGCTGAGGTTTTAGGTTTTTTTTTTTGAACCATTGTGTAAACTCTTTAAGGACTACTAGTAAAATCTGGAGCTAGATCTATTTCATTCTTTATTGAAGAGTACTTTTAAACTATAATTTTCCAATTAAATATTTAATTTATATGACTCATTGTGTAATGTTTTTATATTGACAGTGGTGCAAGTTTGACGACGATGTAGTGTCGCGCTGCACGAAGCAGGAGGCCATAGAATACAATTACGGCGGACACGACGAGGACATGGCGCTCACGGTCCGCCACTGCACCAACGCATACATGCTTGTGTATATAAGGTAAATATAGTTCGTCGTTATAAGCGACATTTGTTATTTTATTAATAGACAATATTTGTAATTTTTAAAACTTATTTTAGAATTGATTAGTGTTTTCTCGTCTTCTTTTCCTCTTTTAATTTTGTAAAATTACTCCTTTGTGATGTAAGCTGATAGCTTATAAACCTCAAACAAACACAAAAAAAAGACAAAACACAAAAAGATTTTTTAAAAACGATCCAGTACATCCAGAGATTATGTGTTCAAACAAACTCTTCATCTTTATATATTAGTGTATATTATAATATTGGTTTGTAAAATCAATATTTTCGTTACTTTATAATTCTATGTGGACTGTTGAGCACCTGAATAAATCAAACAAAAAAGTCATTATTTTTACAATTAAATATACAAAGTAGTAACAATAATAATCGATATTAATTAAATCTATAGATTATTTTTATTATACATGTTAACATGAATACTTATTTTACAGAGATTCGCAATTGAAAACAGTATTACAAGAAGTTACCCAAGCTGATATACCAACAGAACTCAGTGAACGTCTAGCAGAGGAAAAAAGAATTGAAACAGTAAGTTATACCTTACTACTTATTATCTTCTCGAATAAAGTTTAGCGTTGTTTTTAAAAAAGTTATTGCTGTTTTAAAAATATGCATAATACTAAGTCACTTCTATATTATTAAACAGTAAATTATTCAAATTTCATGTCCCTAGTGACAGGGTTCGAAACGATTATTATCAGTGATAATTATCTTGATATTTATCATGATAAATATGGGTTGATAATTATGTTTGATAAATATAGCTAATTGAAAATATTTAATTTGCAACTCTTCAAATTGTCGATCAGCAAACTGAACTCTCTCAATCAGCTCAAAAAACACAATCAGCAAACTGAGTTAATGCAGTTGAGTAGGATGAGGATGATATTCCAGTCATTCATTTAATTAATTTGTGCCTATGTAGTTGGTTAAATTTATTGTATTCATTGCCAAGTTTTTAGATGTCAAAATTATGAAAAAAAAAAAGATTACCTTGAAAGTTAAAAGTTTATAATTTATTCTAACGTAAATTATGATAGGCAAGTAGTCAAATACCAATACATACACAAGGATTACCAAGTTTATATCTGTTTGATAATTATCTGAAAATTATCTTGATAATTATCGCGATAATTATCAAAAGACATATTATCTTGATAATTTCATTACCTCCCTAGTCAGTAGATTTATGCATACATAGAGGTGTCACCAAGTAAATTATTGCCTTCGAGAATATAAGATAATCATAGTTGTATACCATAACAAAAATTCTTTCTTAGATTAACGCGATTATTTGATATTTTAAATAAATTTTATCTTCTCAGTTTTTTTTTTTGGATTTATTTTGATTTTAATTCTCGACTTTTCGAATGCTTTACACCACAATTTAAAACACCAAAACACAATAAGATTATTATAACTTGTCTGCACAGATCCGTCGCAAGGAGCGCAACGAGGCGCATCTGTACATGAACGTGAACGTGGTGTTGGAAGAGGCGTTCGACGGTCACCAAGGCAATGACCTGTACGACCCGGAGCGCGCCCACTACAGGGTGTTCCGCGTGCGCAAGCAGGCCACCGTCGCGGAGCTGATGGACATGCTGGCGGAGAACTTCCGATATCCCCTCAAGCATCTGCGCCCCTGGCCTTTCAGTGCGCGTTCTAATCAGGTATTACTCTTTTTTTTCTTTTTTTTTTTAGTATAACACATAGTACAACACTGGCGATATACCATACAGCCTAACTATAATGGTAAGCATTAGTTATAGACGGTTAGCAATTCGCAGAACTAAGTTCGATTGAAAGTTGTTTTTTTTAAATATCACACTATTTAGTCTGTGTATAATGTTTTTATCAAAATGTGTGTATTTGGAGGTATTTATAAAACTGTTATTAAATGTAAAAGTCAGTCTTTATATAATACTATTTTAAATTACAACAGACATGCAGACCAACTTGCTTAGACCTCGTCAACGATCAGAACAAGACAATAGCAGACATATCAGAAAACATGAATCCATGGAATATCTTTTTGGAAATGTTGCCACCGGACTCCGGTTTCAGCGCTCTACCGCCCTTCGACAAAGAGAACGACGTGGTTCTATTCTTCAAGTTTTATGATCCAAAGCAAAAACGTATCCACTACTGTGGACACCACTATTTGCCTATAGCAAGCAAGCCTGCCGATCTGATACCTATATTGAATAAACGCGCTGGTAAGTCTGATAAAATACTTACGTTTTAATCCTAGTTATATTATTTCATACTAGCCTTATCACGCGTCTTCGCTTGCATTATCTCCTTACTTAAATAAAAATCCCCGGAGTGTGTATCTGTTGAATGATGTAAAAGTTCCTTCATCAAGGTGAGCTTCAACAAAATATACAGTTTTAAAACCTCCATGTAAAAAACTTATTAAAATAACTGTTGCTTGAAACATTATCTTTAGTTCAAAATATGAGAGTGCATACAACTTGGTTTGGATTTAACATAGCATATTTTCTAATGGAACAATGCAATCAAGCTTTTTAAAGTGATGAGCGATTCTTTAAAACTGAATAAGAATATTATTTGCTAAATCATAATCCATAATTTTTTTAGTAAAATAATATTTTCCACTAGGTTTCCCTCAAGACACTCCACTTGTCCTGTATGAAGAAATAAAACCAGACTTCGTAGAGAAGATCAACAACTACAATGATCCACTCGAAAAGGTATTATTTATCAGTTTTATGCTGTCAAACCTTTTAATAGTTTTAGAACATATATATTTATACATTTATTTTTTTTACATCTCTTTTTCAAATGATACATAAGAATTTTCACTTAAAATCAATTGAAAATTAACAAATATAAAGTTATACAATACATAATATTTTTAACGAAATATATTTATTTATGAAATATGTTGAAATTTATATTTTTATATTATTTATGTATTTTTACTAGCATTTATATCAAAATGCCAAGTAAATATCAGTGTTATATTTGATAATGTAACATTGTCTCTGTATTGGCTACAGACATACATTAGCTTATGTTAATTATTGTTAGTTTTTAGCAAACCAAATTTGATGTCACAGGTATGGTAATATATTCATAATATCATATGTATCATTTATTTTATGGTCTCTTTGATTGATAATTTGGAATGTTAAAATATGTAAAAAATTATATTAATTTATTACCAACCATAGCAGTAAACATTACATTACATTGGGGTTTAATGAATTTTTGTGATATTTTTAAAACTATATGACAAACAAAATTATAATAATTAAGATAGAGTACTTATACAACATTTGGAGTCTGAATCCTTGATTTTACTACAATTTAGCAACAATTATTACATTATTAATCACAATTGAAAATCATATGATGAAAGCATAAATGACAAGGTATTAGACGGCCATATGTGTGTGTGGGGAGTGTGAGGGTCGGCCCGAGGCGCGGTCACGCACGCCGCGGCTGCCCCTCGGGTTGAGTCGTGTGCACGCGGCCAGGTATTGGACGAGCTGATGGACGGCGACATCATCGTGTTCGAGCGTGCCGACAACCGCCACGAGGAGCTCGAGCTGCCCACCTGCCAGGACTACTTCAAGTACATATTCTACAAGGTCGAGGTCCAGTTTGTGGACAAGACCGTGCCCAACGACCCCGGGTGAGGCTACTGTGTATAATACTTTGTTAGATTTACGAGAATATTTGTTATTTTAAATGAAACTATTGTTTTGGATTTTGTCCCAGTTTTATTTTCAGTTTCGAACAAAATATGGGACAATATCCGAAAAGATTACTTTTTTAAAACTGCTGTCTCTACCAATCGAGAGAGCAATTTTATTACTTTTAATTATTTATTTTTTTATTTTCTTATTTGTAATTAAGTACTGTCATATAACTGCTATGATATAATAGAATTCTATCCGTTCAAAATGTATCATATATTATAGTGTATATAATATGTAACATGATACTTATAGGTAATTAATAATTCCTCCCTGCAAGAATAAGTTGTTAAGCTAAAGAGACATATACATGTAAAATTGTAATTTATTTTAAACATTGGTTAATATGTACAGATTTACAATGGAGTTGTCAATGCAAATGCGTTACGATCAAATGGCTCGGGCTGTAGGTCAAAGACTCAATGTAGACCCGTTCTTAATACAATTCTTCAAATGTCAAAAGTAAGTATAAATTCCTTTTATAATTTCCTAACTAATAACTTTTTTGTTTAAAAATTGAAAATTTATAAATTCTTACATGACATCTATTTCGTATAGCATATTTGTATAAAACATGTAAAGCTAAGTTATTATATAATATAATTTTAAATATATATTAATGGTTGTTTGCTGTTCCAGTTACAAAGACACTCCAGGCCCGCCGCTCAGATATTCTTATGATGGAATCCTAAAGGATTTACTAGTGTACTGTAAACCAAAGTGCCCTAAAAAATTGTTCTATCAGATTTTATCTATTAAAGTTAATGAATTAGACAACAAAAAGCAGTTTAAATGTTTATGGGTAAGTTATAATTTCATTTAAAAAGTTGTATTAAAGATAGTTACAATAGTAGAATAGTATTATTATAATTAGGATTACAATTGTAAGCACAACATTAACTGTAAGTAAAGTATGTACACTTTTGGTCAAATGCACACAAATTTATAGAAATGATGCCATTGTGCAGTCAGACAGACAGTAAAGTTTGTACTCATGATTCATGCTGTATAAAATCATTTAAGTCTCAACATATTCAAATGAACATATACTACACATAGCCTAACTTAAACTAATATTTAGTGTAAAACCAAACTTTACTTAATTGTTAACCACCATTTACTACTTTACAGGTTGGTTCAAATTATAAAGAAGATAAAGAATTAATTTTATATCCTAACAAAGGTGGAAAGGTAGCAGACATTTTGGAGGAAGCTGCAAAGGTTGTTGAAATGTCACCTGAAGGTTCTGGAAGGTACATGTTTGTTGAATACAATATAGTGGCGTTTCTGACGCTGCTATTGGGTTATTGAAAAAATATATATTGAATCAGATGGCGCCACTAGCTTTTAACATCGAGAAAGAAGGAATTATAATTAATATAAATATTCTTTTAATACAATGTAATATTTAAACATCCATAAAATAAATAATGATAAAACTGACCATTCTGTTTAGATTTGATCTGTATGTAAATCAAATTAAGATTATTTTTTGGAGTTATGTCAAGTTGACATTTCCTTAACAAAACATGCTAATTATGTAAATTTTATGAAACGCCTTCATGAAAAATGAAACAAAATTTCTAATACCTACATCTTGAGACACAAGAATTAGTATTTAACGTCTTATAAATATATTTCAGATTACGAATTGTAGAAGTTTCGTGTCACAAAGTTTTACCGGGGCCCGATCCTGAACTAACTCTTGATCAAGTTACTATATCGCCTCCCCGGCTGTATAGAATAGAGGAAATACCACGAGATGAAGTCAATTTACAGGTAAATAGCTTTTTATACATAAAGTTCTAAATCAGCTTTATGTAATGTAATGTTAATTGGACTCGTTTTCTGTACTAAGACTCGCATTTGTCCGTTGTACGTTGCGAATCCTGGCTAATTCAGCCAGCTTAACTCCGGCCAAAAGCGCAGAAGTTTCCTGGGAACATCACAGGCTTCGCGGAGCGACCTCACTGGTCCGAGGATTTCGTTACGCCATAAGACATGTGTAAGACTTTACATACGGCCGGTATAGTAGATTTTATGATGTTTAGGGGAAAATCCTGAAGATCCTGGTCAGGATGATGGTATCCATTATATAACTTATCAAATTATCGTATTTTCATTGGTTCTTGTTAAATGTGCAAAGTTTCAGTTCAATCTGAAATTTTGATGTAGGTGACAATTGCGTTCAAAGGTTCCTTTACAAACATACAGGTGGAACTAATATAAGCGTGTTAATAAAAACATATCTACCACTACGTTTCCTTAGCCATTTTTTTTTTTTACTTTTAGTTAGCAAATGTAAAATTTTATGCAGAATATAAAAATAACTGTTGACATTATATAATGTGATATTTATAATTTCCCAGGAAGACGAGATCCTAGTACCTTGTGCACACTTCCACAAACAGGTGTACTCTACGTTCGGGATCCCGTTCTTCGCGCGCGTCAAACACCACGAGCCCTTCCAAGCTCTAAAGGACCGCTTGCAGAAGAAACTTGATATACCCGATAAAGAATGGGAAAAGGT
The DNA here is from genome assembly GCA_905404265.1 of Fabriciana adippe. Lineage (NCBI taxonomy): Eukaryota > Metazoa > Arthropoda > Insecta > Lepidoptera > Nymphalidae > Fabriciana > Fabriciana adippe. The sequence continues at coordinate 11,112,284 of FR989991.1, forward strand.
AAGCTTAAAAACACTTTTAGAGTAATATTTCTTGTTCATTTGTTAATTAGATTTCTCTATGCTATAAGTGGTTCATAATATTTGTACAATTTATATTGAGAATAGGGTAAGGTGCTTTTTTTTATACTGTAGACAGATATAGAAAATGTTTTTTTTTTACTGTCTGGGCTTTCTATTTTGTTTTAACACAATTTATCCAAATAGATTTAAGTACTTTCTAATGAATGTGTCTTCCTAGTTTTGTTATTTCGTCTTAATGTATGTTAGTTTATATTAGATTCCCCATACAAACTTTCATCCCTATTGTCACCCCCTTAAGGGATGATTTCCGGAATGAAAAATATCCTGTGTTTTTCCCAGGGTCTCAAACTTTCTTCTTACCAAATTTTATTTAAATCGGTCTAGTAGTTTTTGAGTTTATTCGTTATAAACATACAAAAATACAAATCTTTCCCCTTTATAATAATGGTGTAGATGATTTTATTTTTTACTAAACGTTGATCCGAATAATAAGTTATCATAAAAAATTGAGTTAAAATCCGTAGTACTTTTTGCGTGAAATATATTCTGTAAACAATACATAACACTCATGGTTTTTAAAAAATATTCTGACTATAGGCTGATCTGTATAACTCTTAAATTTCAAGATATACATTAGTGTGATTTTTTTTTTTTCAGTACAATTTCGCTATAGTAACTAATGGCAGACCTAATTATATAAGTGAAGGAGCTACAATCAACATATTCGACTTCAGGCCAAACAGCAATACAAGTGAGTATTTTATAATTTTGTAGAAATCAACAAATCAAACACCATCATCATAATAAGTTAAAGGAATATTTAACGAAGTTATTGCTTCATTTAAAAAATACATTTAATCCGTTTTCATATGTTTGATAAAAAACTATTTTCTACATCAAGTCTATGAAAAATAGTCATGATTTTTTTTAACTCTTTATTATCCTCTAATCTGTCTATAATTATATGATATTTAACTGGAGAACAATATCCATTGATGTGCCCATTTATTTATTACATTATTTTTTTGGTCTGGTATCATTTTGATGTATAAGGTCCACGAATAAAATTAAACCAAATCAATCACAATACAATATATAAATGCCATCATCCGCAAACCCATGAGGTTGTCGCATCATTCCTAGTTCCAACAGAACGTAACCTAAAACGTAATAAAGATCTGTCACTTCCAGACGCGACGGGGCGACCCTGGCTGGGTCTCGAGCACATCAACAAGACGCCCAAGCGTTCGCGCGTCAACTACCTGGAGAAGGCCATCAAGATATACAACTGAGTGCTGCCGCCCCGCCCCGCCCACGACCACGCCCCGCCCGCCCTCGCTACTGGACTATGCCACGTCATACTACTCTATACCTATCTATGTATGCTCGCAATCGTCTTAAAGGATATCATTTACTATATGCTAGATCTAATGGGGTGATGTTATACGGTAATTGTTAAACTGACCGGATTGTTTGCGCCGTCGCGTCGGATACCGTCTCTGTTGTTGGACGTTTGTGTTTTGATGATAAAATGTTAAATTTGCAACCGTGATAAAATCAGTTTTTATTTTGTATCATATATTTTTATTTTACTATCTGAACAATGTGTAATTTGTTTTAACTGATGTGCTTAGTTATCTAAAATGTCGATTATTCTTAAAAAGTGTATATTGTTACTTGTAACATAAAGTGCATTTATGTCAAAGTGAACAGACTTGGATTTGAAATTCGGCCCGTTAGAATTCGATGGTGCATCGTTCAGATTTCTACATAATCTACTTATTTTAATATTTATCCTTCAGTGAAGGAAACTAAATCAACAAGGGTCAGCAGATGTAGGACAGCAATGTTAATCTGTTATAATGCTGGTTAATTTCTAAGAGCATTTTAATCATTATGCTACCTCATTATTTTCCTGTAAAACTATGAATATTTTAAGTTTCAATTTGGGCCAAGGCCATATTTGATTTACTTAGAATATACCACTTATTTATATAATGTCCACTTATTTAAATATGTGAAGTCCAGTAGCAAATAGCAATAGTGATCGTACATTATATTTTTGTACAAGTATGAAATTTTGTTAAAATATAATTTATATGCATGTGATGTAAATGAGCACTAGAATTTTATTCATAGAACAGAATAATTTTAATATCATTAATAGCCAATTATAACAATAAAATGATGGAAACTATGTGCGGGCATATGTTTGAATGTAAATGTAAGTACTGGGCGGGCATATTATATAGCGTCATATACTTATTGTACATGGTGACTGTAATAACTTCACTTTTATGGCTTTCTCTGTATGTGGTTACTAGCAATAATACAGCCACACCATGGTCCAGTCACGTCATAGTTATAGATCCATATTAGTTTATATTTATTTTACTGAGCTCTTCTTACAATATTATGGGATCATACAATGCAGTCCAGATTATCAACTTTCATTACACGCCGAGGGCGCTATCTTTATATAAAAAAAATGTAGGCTAAAATCAATAATACAAATGCTCATTATTTATTATATTTGTTTTGAGTATAGCCAGTACAAAACATATTTTTACTTATCCCATGCTAAGAAATCCAACTTTTTCATTATTTGTATAGTTCTCGCCAGACTCTTTGGCCGCTTTGAATTGGACGTCAGCAAAAAATCTCGCGTAGATACATTCGAGTGGACAATAGTCAACGCATTTATAAAAATATTATGGTAATAAAGTAACATAATATTGTTATTTATTATTTTTTTATATATTAGGATTTGTTTCATTTAGTTTTAATAAATATAATTATATTAATGAGTCATTTAATAGGATTTGGAAATTAAATACAGTTCATCATCAATGACATTTAAAATGTAAAATTGTAGTGTTTTTCGTGATTACTTTTCATAAACTGTAAGACGTCGCCAACTATTTTTTTACGCGTTTCAACGTATCAATTACATTACAACATCGCGAGGCATAAATAGCAAAAATTAACGACGAAAACTAACAAAATAAATATTATAATAAAAATAATATATTGGTAGTTAAGAATTTTGTACTCGGATGTGCCGTGTGCATGTAGTTTATGTACAGATTTGTCACGCACACGAGCTCTCGGGCGCAGTCAAAAAGTTTGATGAGAACTATACTTAGCATGCAACTGATTGGTTTGAGGCATTAATTAGATATGGTATCACAGGCTGTGCCAACTGCTAAATAGCATATTCACATTTCTAATTAATTGGCATTTTTGGTGATTCGGCAAAATTGAACATTTTTAATAAAATAATATACAATATTTAGACACCTAGTTTGTATTATTATAGTTATACGATGTTTAAAAGAATTTTATACATAGTCTATTGTGCGTTGCGCTAGGTACTAACGGCCTGAAATAACATCATAACACTATGGCAAATTTTATTGCAGTAAACGAAAATACGAACGAGTACATGAATTAATATTAAAAAAAAAAAAATAACTAAGCATATTCTCACATAAATTTTAAATTGTGTACATATAAAAGTTGATTTGTTTGAAAAGTTGACTATCATAAAAATTAATTTACTGAATTATATAAATACATTTCAATGTGATATTTATTTTTCCTTTTAATGACGGTATTGTGATATTAATCAGCGGGGCTTGTACATAGCGGCACATACTATATAGGGAGTTTAAATCATGTGTAGAATAAAGCCATTACCTTTTGTCTACGTAATAATAATGTAATTATATTGTCAGTGCTACGTAGCGATTGCCGAATAACCAAATTACATACATTCAAGGATAAGCATTTATTTTATTATTTAAAGCGGAAGAGTGGGTCGAAGAACCAAAACGTTCTGTTGATTATTACGACTAAAATCATTTAATTTATCGGACTGATCGCTTATTCTTGAATGTAAATCGATGTATATGCGTATAACACGTAACATAGGAAAGTATTGTTATCCTTTGACTGGCTTAACATCTCATCTATATTACTATATAATTATTTCGCTCGACCTGCCAGAAAGATGTTACAATATTAACGATGGCTAAAATTATGTATATATATGATATAATAAATTAAGAAAAATACATAAGTTTCGTAAAGATGCCTTAGATGTTTTAAGACATTCTAGTGAAACACGATTACTAATTAATTTATACCCTTTTAATTTTATTTTACAATTGTAACTTATTCACATTGTGCGAGAGGCGGCTCGTGTGATACGTCTCGGATGTTTCTATTTTGTGTTAACAATGTGTGTCGGTTGCGCTATTTTCATTAACCAGGTTTGAGGTATTGAAGTCGAACATAGTATAATAGTTGCTTAGATTACGTGCAGAGTCTTCTTAATAAATTAGGGCAAATGGGATTATAGACTTAGTTGATTTACCTATTATCCATCTAGAACCCCATGTAAAGGTGAGTCTGTACAGCTTGTACACAAACTATTGGAAAATATTCCAATGTTTGTTATGTTGGACTTTGAATGTTTCTTTGAATATAATCCTATATTTGTTTAATTTGGTTTGTTTTAAAGGTAAACCCTTTTGGAACCCATAGATAAAACTAGCAAGTTCGAAAAATCCTGTTATAAATATTTATTGACTTAGCTCTTTAAAGAAGAAAATTCTATCATTCATAATATACTAGTAATTCAGTCTCCCTTCGCTCGGGTTCGTACCTAGATGCGTACTAACGGTTAGTATAGAATACAAATACTGAAAAACTATTAACAATTATACCCCACGGGAACTGTACATTTTTCCGGGATAAATAACTTAAGTGCTAATCCAGACTATAATCTATTTCTGTGCCAAATTTCATCCATCCGTTCAGCCGTTCTGGCGTGACTAAGTAACAAACTTTCGCATTTATAATTATAATGGGATAATATAAATCTTGATTCCCAATTTTAAGGTGTAAAGACATCACTAGTCCTTCATAGGTAATTGGTATCTTACTACCTAAAAGTTGTACCTGTACAGGTAAACTGGAGTGCGTGTAAAACTCATTCGTACAGTTTTTCCATATAAATATTTCTCAGGATTACCTTTTAAGTTTACCTACGCATTTAACGCTAACGTTTATGGTACCTTTCGATTGTTTAAATATGAAATTTTTAAACAATTCAAATTCTTCAAATTTAGAATGGTTATCTGTGCTTTAGATACAAAATTCGTATTTGATATTAACTATATATGAGCGCTTCTTTTATTGTAGTAAAATTTTGAAATTGTTTTATTCTGGCTTACAAAAGCGAACTGTTTTAATTAACAATCAAGTGTCTGTTTGTCTGCCAAATGCTTAAAACGTATAAGCAGTTGTGAATGTTTTGAAGATTAATCGTTAACTATGTAAAGTTAACGATAAATCTTCAAAACATTTAGATTTTAATATTTATTTATATATTTTTTTTCTAGAGAGCTACCGATCTTAAATGTATTCAAAATACATATTATGTATGTACGTTATTTACTAGTTACCGTCGCTGGTATATTTAGTGCGTACCAAGCATATTATGTCGACATGGATTTGGACGAGACGGTCATTCTCTGCAAACTCATGATAAGTATAACACGTATGAAAATACTAAGTCTGACTGTTATTATTAAGGCCAGGTTTTTTTACTCGACTGCAGCGGAGCTCAAAAGGTGGGTTGTGTTTGTGGGTTATATATGTACAGTGCTATGTTCCATCGTGATCGCCAAACGGCTCAACCGATTTTGATGAATTATACGCCGCTAGAGTTCTCTCGATAACGCGAGTGTCATAAGGTATATGAATATTACAAAATATTCAGATACATTTGGATATCTTGATTGTTTTTCTTCCAAACTTATTGAATGTACTATTAAAAGGAAGAGATTTAAGAGGTGATTATAATGATATACAACTTAAATGTATAAAAATAACTTAGGATACAAAACGGTTAAAGAAATCAAATTGCCTAACTATAGCTAAGACTAAAAGCATTTCTTTTTCTTTACTGCATTCTAGTTTTACGCAGTTTTGTTTTTATAATTATGAAACTGTTTCTTTCGAAATATTGTAAACGTTTGAGTCTTAATATTGACATTATTAAAACCAAAGTGAAATAAACGCAACACTAAACACGCACGCACACGTCAACTTTCCCGCGTGCACTACGGACAGGTATCGGCGAGTACATCCGCCGTACGCGCGGTGGGCCATCACTGAGGACACAGCCTAAGTCATCGGTGCGCGCGCGTCCACTGAACCCTTGCGGTGCGGTGACTGTTTTTTTCTGATTCCGTTTTTTTTTTAATTTTTTCAACTACCTTCAAAGTAAGTACAAAAGATAACTTTACGTGTACCACAGATCATATAATACTAGTACAGATCATTAAATGCCTCATCCCATACAAAGAAATTGGACAGCGTAATTCGGGCTAAATTTGCTTGGATAGATAATAGTTGTCGTTGATTCGCAAATAGTTAAACAATTTATTTTATAAATATGTGCAAACTAAGGTATAGTAAATATTGTAAAATTCATCCTGCATTCGAATAAAAAAAAATAGTAATTTTAACAATTTTTACCATGATAAACAATTTATAAAAAGTTAAAGCGCCATCTGTGAATATACACTACAAACCCATCATCTGATTGCTGATATTTCAATAATCAGTAAAATTACGCAATTATTATACATTATTTCGTTCCTCTTCACTTAGAATATTTTTTAAAATAATAACATACTTTTTTGGGATCTATCTTTTAATCTTTTGTTAATTTAACACAACTTTAATAACAAATTGTTACAAGTAACGTCATCTATTGACATTTATTTGAACTACTTTTTTTGTTCGTGATGAAACCCTATGACATGTACCACAGATTACATTATACTATACTAGACACTATGTACATGTACATAACTTTGATTAATAAAATAACAGACATATTTAAACAACAACAAATGAAAATGAGCACATTTAATAATGTTATTAAGAAATGGGTAATCAATCATAATATTCCAATATAAAATTATTAAATTATAAATCCTACACATAGGATGAGATAATAAATTTGTACTCTACGAGTTTGTGTCATTTTAAATAGAAAACAAAGTTTAAACATAAAAACTGAAAACAGATATTTTAAACATGAGAAAAGTATATAGGGTAAGACATTTAATACAAAATTTACATATCAAGACTAATGTAAAAGTTTACAAGTGGGTGTGGTTGGATTGTAGTGAAATTTCAAATATAGTATAAACCTCAGATATATTAACACAAGGGCTTATCAGTATATCTATTGCATACACTTAGACAAGTGCGAAAACTAATAATACATAAAAATATAATTTAATACTAGGTTTGCTTAGACAAATGAAAGTAGGAGTTGTTATTTCAAAAGCTGAATAATGAAATTTATTACATTTATTTACATAGTATAAAAAATGTGTATGCCTTACTAAATAGTAATTAAATGGTTTTACCTATAACAAAACATTATAATTTGCTTATAGAAAACGAAGATACATAATATATCATTTTCGAATAACTTTCCGTATATATTCTGCTATTAATATATAGTAGTAGTAAATTATGAACTAGCAACTTGTTTTAGAGGTCCCTCTAGGTATTGTGCTATTGCATGTATTTTTTCTTTTAATATACCAAATCCTACTGTTTCTTTAGCATAAAGACACAAAAGCAAGTTTGCAACTTGGGTGACAGCAATTTTTCCATTTAAACAATCAACTAATATTAGATGTAATTTATCTTCTTTAAAAACATTTCTGGCATGCTTCTCATATGCAGACCACACATTACTTGCAATTGCTGCTGTTACTCTTGCATCTTTGTCATTATATCCAGAATACGCTAGAAGTGCCCCTTGATGATTTAACAATCTAAAAAAAATCTTGAAATGTAGCTTTGTTTTTATAATTTACCAATGTAATATGTATTCGTAAATAAATATATTACAATGTATTTTCTACGCCGCCAGTGTTTGCTTGACTTAAGACTTGAGTTAAAGCTTTCGGTTTTAACATTTTGGAATAAATTTAAAAGTTAAAGAATTTATTTACACACTTTTCCAATATGACAGTGACATTAGATTTTATTTGTAGTAATCCATGACCTTAGACAGCTGCCGTCAGCAGTCGGTGAATGTTTATTAATTCAACCACAGATTAAGTAGAAATAGATCTTAAATCTGATTGATTATTATGGGGAAGGGTTTTGCCTTATTCTTTCGCCAGATGTCGCGATTCCTATAGCCCTTTATAGCGGTTTAGTTTTTTTTTCATTTTATTTAAAATTTAACTAAAATGACAAATTGTGCTGTGCCAGAATACAAAAAAAAAATGGATATCATTTGTTCTCAAAAGACAAAAACTGATGAAATTGTGAGTTAAAGCAATAAGACGACTAAAATTGGCGAAATCACAAAATTTATACTTAAAGCTATGTGGACATCATTTTAAAGAAAGTGATTTTAAAACTCTTAAATCGTCTACAAGTGAATTTATTTTTTATACTTTTTTACATATTAATTACAGAAATCATACAAACTTTCATCCCACATTTTACCCCTTCATGGGATTGAACTTCGAAAAATGTTAAATCTGTTAATTGTATTGAAGAGCATTAATACCAAGTTTCAAGTGCTTCTGATCATAATTCTATGCCCATATAAATTTTATTACCCCTTTAATTGATGAATTTCGAAAAAAATGAAAAAAAAAATTATATATTGACGACACGTTTGGCTCAGTTTGTACTTGCTGTGCCAGCGGTCGTGGGTTCGAGTCCCGTTGTAGGCATTCATTTGTGTGATGAGCACGAATATTTATACTCCAGTCATGGGTGTGCTTATATTTATAATATGTACTCGTATATATTTAAAGTTATATATGTGTAGTGTATCAACTATCTGGTATCCATAATACAAGCCTCGTAGCTTACCATGGAATTAGATGGTGCAGTGTGTTAATGTCTCAACATAATTATTATTTTTTATTTTAAAGCTAAACACCACTTTCTGTGTATTTCTCATAAAGAATGACAGAGTTTCATACAACTTTTAATCTCCTATTTAACACACTTAGGGAATGAATTTCGAAACATTGTTTCTTATCGGATACCTACATCATATAAGGAATACGTCCTCCAAGTTTTTCGTTTGTATGACCAGTGGTTTAGGCTGTGTGTCGATCCATCAGTCAGTCAGGAACACCGCAGGATGCACCTCTTCTTCTCAATTTTTCCTTCAGCTGGTCTAATTTCCAGGTACAATACATTGCACAGGTAAGATGTTAACACAATAGAAGCAATCTTCCACATTTTTATTAATATCGATTTTATTAAACTATTCAAAAATTATTACTTTAGAATCTTAGACTAGGATTGAGGTCTAAGCTATTAATGCTAAGCATTAAATGTTGTTTATTCATTCTCGTTCTTATATATATAGGCTAAAAGGCTACCAAAGCACTATTTGTAATTTTACACATCTATACTAATACTAGCGACTCACCCTCGCTTCGCTTCGGGTTCGTCTCTAGACAAAAATAACTCTATCCCGCGGGAACCCTACATTTTTCCAGGATGATATATAGCCTAAAGCCTTCCTCGATAAATGGACTATCCAACACAAAAAGAATTTTTCAATTCCATCCAGTAGTTCCTGAGATTAGCGCGTTCAACCAAAGAAACAAACAAACAATCAAACAAACTCTTCAGCTTTATAATATTAGTATAGATTATAAAGCTGAAGAGTTTGTTTGATTGTTTGTTTGGTTGAACGCGCTAATCTCAGGAACTACTGGATGGAATTGAAAAATTCTTTTTGTGTTGGATAGTCCATTTATCGAGGAAGGCTTTAGGCTATATATCATCCCGAAAAAATGTACGGTTCCCGTGGGATAGAGTTATTTTTGTCTAGAGACGAACCCGAAGCGAAGCGAGGGTGAGTGTCTAGTTATAAATAAAGATAATCAAAAAACCAAAGCAGGTTTATTGTGTGAAATACATTTAAAATGTAAACAAAAACAAGCAAGAAGTATAATATTACATATTTATTAACGCATTTTCTTTTGTTTTATTAAATAATTCCTGAATGCGATTTGTTTTTCTTTAAATGATCGCTTAACTTTACCTCTTGCTTTATGTTTTACCATTTGGTATGATTTAGTCTTCTTTTTTTCCCTATTAGTCTTAGAGCAGTTTGCATTTTTTCTTCGATCTTTATAACCAAATTTATCTCTTTCTTCCCGCCCTTTTAAAACTGTTTCAAGTCTAGCATTATAATCATGTTTCCTTTTCTTGTGTATATTCTCAATAGCTGATAACTGTACTAATTCTGACTCATTTTCTTCTTCTTCTATGAAACTTTTATTTCTTTTTACACCACTTACTGACTTTTTTATTTGAGCTGCTTCAATTCTTTTAAAATCCTCATCAGTAAATATTTTGTCCATTGCTATATCACGAGCTACTTTAATTTTTTCTTCAATATTCTTTGAAATTGGTTTTGCTTTTAGTATTTTCCTGGACTTTGTTGAATTACTTGTACTTTCAGTAACCTGTTTTTCTTTTGTTTGTTTCTCCTTATCTACAGTATTTTCTTCTTCATCTTCTTCTTGTTCTTCAATTTCTTCTATTTCCTCTTCATCATCTGACTGTTCATTTTCACTATCAGTAGTTATATCTAATTCTGAGTCTGATGATCCAACATCTATCCACTCATCTTCAGAGTCATCATTTTTAGCTTTAGACTTTTTGTTACCTTTTTTCTTGTCTTTTATCTCCTCTTTTTCTAATAATACTTCTGAGCCCGGTATATAGTCTTTTATTTCAACCTCCCCATATTTTTTTGTTTTCAATTCTACTGATGCCTCAGAGGGCCGGCCTCTATCTTTCTTGTGTAGTAAATTTGGCATAGTTTGTCTATACAATTGGATTAAGGATCTGGCAGCCATCATTACTGATTTTTCTTTGTATGATTTATATTGAACTAAATCTCTTAAAAGATCTTCTCCAATAGCCAAGGGGCAACGTGAACAAATTTCTCTTATAGCATTTAATCCCACTGCCATAACATCAGTTGAATTTCTTTCAGTAATGAAGTTGTTTGCAATGGCTTTCATAACTGGTTCCAATACTTCAGGTGGCACTAACTCATGTGCTGATTGAGCTGCAAATTGTAAAATACGAGTCACTTCTCTTTGGTGGGGCATCACTAATCTTGCAAGAAATGGATAGAAATTAAATAAAAAGAGACTGTGAAGACCTATTAATCTAGAAATGACATCTAAAGTCATTAATTTAACTTCAAATCTTTCATTTGAAGATTCTAGTTGTTTAAATAACTTTTCAGCAAATCCTTGAGGGTTATTAATAAGATGAAGGGCAGAAAAATTAAATATAGGTGCCTTTTCTTTCTTCTTTTTATTTTTCTTAGCAATTTTTTTAACTTTTTCTACCATTTTCTCCCTTTTTCTAGTTTTCTTATTAAATTTATTGGAAATCATTGTGTCTCGAGGGTCAACTTCATCATCACTATCTGAATCAGGCTTTTCCTCTTCATCTCGACTCAAGAAAAATTTTAAAGAAGCTACCATCACTTTGGTAACTTTTGAGAAACATCCAACATCAGCAATAATGTTAACAGTCTTGTGATCATTCCATATGTTCTTATGGTACATTTCAATCAAAATATCAATGGCTAATTTAGCTGTTTTCACATTTGTGTCTTTTAACATTGAATAAATGAAATTTTGTAGTGTTGAATTTAGTTTCATATCTTTATGCTTCATGTTCATATTTTTGATATCGGTTATTATGTGTGTCTTCAGATATTCTCTTAGATTTTTGTCTTGACATTTTATCAACGAGAAGAATAATTCCAGCAAATCAAAAGCAGTTATAAAGTTTTTATTTCTAAGTAGTATTAAACATTTACATAATGAAAGTCTCATTTCGTTATGGAGAGTAGTATTGTGAGTTTTCAAAATATCAACTATCTTCTGTGGAAATGTTTTCATATCATTCTGATAACATTGCGTTACTTGTGCCAAAAACATTGCTTGCTCGTCCAATTTTTTATTATATTGAGTTGGGTTTAACTTGAAAATTTCCAGAGTGGTTTCAAAATGTGCAAGTTGTTGGCGAAACTCATCTTTATAAGAATCAGGATCTCGTTTTATCAAGTTTTGAAGTTGCGTAAGATTGTTCGGCAACTGATTGTTGTGTCGAACCATTATTATAAATTTATATTGATATTTATTCGAAATCACATGTGTAAATCACTTTATTTTTTAACCTCAAACCAAAGAGAATGTAACCACTACATTTTACCTCAAACTCAAAGTGTGACGTATCGTAAATGACACTAAAATTGATAAGTCAGATCAGAACAGTGTTGCAAAAGTGAAAAATAAAAAATCGTTGAATTTGCCAGCTAAAAATCGGAAGAAATCGTGAGATTTTTATTTATGCTCCATTGGTTTAGGTAGTTTTAAAACTAAAAGTAAACAAATCATAAATCAGGTACTTTTAGATGCCGTTTTTCTTCGTTTCAATTTTTTTGCGATCAAAATATTGTCTTTATAATTTAAACGAAATTTTAATAGGTAAGGATTGCTTAGATTTGTATCGCCTGGCACCGACTTCAAAATGTTTGGTTAGGTATCTATGGTAAATTAAAACTAACAATCAGTTATCTTTTACTTTTTTTTAAAGTCGGTTTTATTTTTCCCTTTTTAGTGTAGACATAGTAGTAGCAAAAAAGAAAGTAGTTTAATATAAATGCATGTACAAAAAAAATCATGTCTGTCTTATTTACTGTTGAGGAGTACCCTCGCCGAAAGTCAACTCTGGGTGCATCAGCCATGTTAGGAAGGAATTTAGAAGAGGCTATTATAGTTAAATCCATTTACAAAATTTTGTGTTTGTACTATTCACTGTTGAGAAGTTCCCTCGCCGCAAGACAACCCAGAATGCAGCAGCCACGTTATGATGGAGTTTAGAATAGGCTATATTATAGTTAAAACTTAAATCCATTTACAAAATTTCGTGTCTTTGCTGTTCCCTGTTAAGGAGTTCCACTATCCACCTCCCGACTCCATCATCAGATCAGCTCAGCAGCAGATCAGCAATAATACCAGATTATTGTATTGTTACTAAACTTACATAAGTATGCAAAATTTTAGCTCAATCGGAATCCGGGAAGTGGGTCAAAATTGACTTCTAAGATTTTATTACATTATTAGTTAGTTTTTGCTCGATTTCCTTGAGATTCCATCATCTGATACCTACTGACTTGATGATAATGAGACCACCTCGGGAATATACTCTTTCGAACTAAAAAAGTTTTTTTTTTAAATCGGTTCACTATTGGCGAAAATATCGATGAACATACACAACAAAAAATACATACAGACGAACATAGAACCCTCCTCTTTTTTGGAAGTCGGTTAAAAATGGTTAAAATTGCTATAGTGAAAGAGGGCACGCGAACTTCACTCACAGCCTGCGTCTAAACGAGCGAAATTTTGAGATGTGTACGTGATATCTGGTGGATCTTCGGACACGTACAGGCTCTTCATGTGAACGCCCGCCCAGTTACAAATCTCAGTAACAAATCGCCAATTTTTAATTCCATCGGTGTTTCGTTAAGCAGTACATAATTTGGTATTTAATTTTTGGTTCGTGAGCACTAAGCGTCCATGCCACGAACATATTATACGTCAACTACGCGTATTCTGCGCTGATAAAAAAGGCATGTATGTGTCCACCACGTTTCATAAACGCACTGACGACGCGCGTATCATAAACGTACGGCATTTCATATATTCTTCGTTAGTAAATTTAAAAAATGCACGATATAATGTAAAACCAAGTCGGTTAATTTATTCAGTACCTCTATGGAAGCATCTTTCCGACAACTTTGTCATAAACCGTTATCCAATTAGTTAAGTACCAACATTTTATAGTGACCGTATCAATAATAAATATATTTATTTTTTAATGAATAATATGTAGAATGACTTGGCCATCGCACACGACAATATAACCTACAAATAACATTTATCTAATATTAGCGTTCTGAGTGCATTATTTATATTTGTGTATGTATAAATTTGACCCGCTAGCGCTATGTTCAGTAACTGTTGCTTAGCTTAACTGTCGGTTTTCGTAACTGTCAGTTAGCTTAACTTTCTATTAGCTTAGAAGTTAAGGGGGGAGGAAGTAGGAGGGGGGGGGGGGTAAATGCCCTGAATCGCTTCGAGAAAAGGAATGGTACTGCTGTTCCTTCTTTTGCTCGACTTGCCGGTGGCACTGCCGTGCCCCCAGATATGTTTTATTAGTATTCATATGGTGGTAATTGCTATTACAAATGCTATTTAGGTAAACGTCATTTTAATTTAAAACTATAGTAGATTAAAATAACAAGTTTTATCAATTTTATTGTAATTTTATATAAAAATAAATAAATTACAGGTGTTTTTATAATAAAGGGCAAAGGCACTAAAATATTGCACTTATACTAAATTTATTTTTTATTAAAAAGTTTTAGTTAAGATTATATAACCTCTTCCACGCTTTGCTCTGGTGAATCGCTTAATGTACTTTCTTCATGGGAACGCTGTTGCAATGCTTTTAATAGCTTTTCTAGTTCTGTAACGAAAATGTATAGAAACAAGATTATTTTTTCTGTAATTAATATGAATAACTCTATGATTATTTATTACAGAACTACTGCTTAATAATTTCTTAGATTTATGCGAATATTAGACATTTTAAATAAAAGTCTTCGGATATTTTTGCGGATTTATTTTGATTTTTGGTTCCCGACGTTTCGAATACTTTACAGCAATCATGGTCACGGAAGTGTCTCCCGTGACTAAAATGTCAAATATTCGCGTAAATCTAAGAAAATATAATGTTACTGTTATTGTTTTACTTTAATAAACTTGTAAAAACTTTCGTCTTATTTTATCGACAAATCTCCATCGTATCTCCATTCTACATAATATATTACCTTCACCCTCAGGATGGTCACTGGAGAATTGTACTAGGGTCTTGAGTATTTTCTCTTCGGAGATAAGACCTGCGCGACCGCTCACGGCACGCATCAATTGTTTTCCGCTAGATATACCTGAGAACAAAAAAATCGGATACTCATTGCTTCTTCGATGTTAGTCTATTCCTTAAAAGTAATACTCCAATAAGAAAAAGTAGTGTGAAAAATTATCGGCGCGATATAGCAGTAATTCCACGTATTGCCACGTATATTATCAAATCAAAATATATTTTATTCAAATAGACTTTTACAAGCACTTTTGAATCGTCAATTTTACATTTTAAATTTAAATTAAATGTCAGTGTAGTCAGTCCGTAAGGAATCTACCACCGGCTCGGAAGGCAGTTCTGCTGAGAAGAGCCGGCGAGAAACTCAACAGTTGTTCTTTTAAAATAATAATTATGTACAATATTGTAATACAATAATTATTATATATTTATCCTACGCGAGACCCAACCAGATTAGTTCCACACATTGATATCTCCGAAGTATTCCGTGACTGTATAATAAGCCTTATTCACTAATACATTTTTAAATTTAGACTTAAATTGTATAAATGGCAAGCTCAAAATCGATTGTGGAACTATTATACATGCGTACACCTTGCCTCATAAACGATCTATTCACTTTTTGTAGGCGAAAGCTAGGCGATACCAGTTTTTCCTTATTTCTAGTGTTTATTTCCTGTCTAACACTGTGTTTTAAATAATAATGAATGTTTTGTCGGACAAACATTTCCTTAAACAAATTTCGTAGAGTATCCCGAGCTCCGATGTTATAAATTGCCCGAATGACCCTTTTTTGTAGAATAAATATAGATTTTATTACGGCTGCATAATAAAAAGGCCACTAAACGATTATGCAAAGAGCCTGCGACGCGATTTCAATAATAATATGTTTACAACTAGCGGCTCACCCTCGCTTCGCTCGGGTTCTTTGTAGGAAAACAAAAAAAAACCTATCTCACGGGAGCCATACATTTTTCCTTGATAAAAAGTACTCTTTCACGCCAGAACGGAGTGAAAGAGTACACACCTACACCTACCTACACCTTTAACTCTCAGTATTACTTCAACTCACTCCACAAAATATACCGCCTTTCATTTTACAAAATACCTCTTTTATACTTACGAACTTTCCACTTCTACATATTTAAATTAAAGGGTATATGTTTTGGCTTGATTTTAAGAAGAATCATAATTCATACTAATTACAATTTTTTGGTGCTGCTATCTCTATAATACGCGCCACGAAAGATGAGAATTGACGAGCGTCAGTAGTGGGGAGCCTGCGCAGGTACAGTCGTGTACGAAATAGTTATCTATAATTTATTTCTATATCTATTTAGGGATTTATAAGGATAAGCGAGGCTTATTACAGAAACGTAGATTCTCAATCGTGCTAACATTGAGTGTTTCAAAATTTGACCAGTCTCCCACAAAGTTAGGCTAAAAGGAATTCACGGCGGATAAGTTTGGTTGGTCGGAGGAGTGGTTTAAAAAAAAAATAAACATACCTGCGTTAATATCTCCTGTACTTAAAGCTTTCTTCATATCTATAAATTGTTTAACGAATACACTTTGTTCTTGAAGGGCCATGGTTTGGGAGCCTGTTGAAAAAAACAGTTTTCATCAACCATTTTAATATGTAACACATCGACATCATTCAAGAATCCTCCCCAATGGGGAACCTATGAACGTGTAATTTCAGATACAAAACGCGCGTACGTGTAAAATACATTACAACAATTATTAATTATAATTAAAAAAATATATGTCCTCATGAAACTCATAGCTAAATGTAAAAAAATATTATAAAAAAACAAACGGCATAGAACCCTATTGCTATCGAGTAAAAGTCGTAGACATAAGAGACTACCACCGTCTACGAAAGCGTGTACAATGTCCATAGGGCAATCGTGCGGGATGTACGACATGTGCGGATGAGATTTCCGGACTGTCACACTTACTTTTATTAAGACAGTCGGGAAACCGTGCTGTGCTTAACCTTCGAAAACATTCGCCATCAAAATTGGCATTTTTTGGTAACCCTTGCATTTGACAGCACTTTCGGTTAAATCAATTGACGATTGCCTACTGTATGAAATTTAATACTGTGACATTCTTTATTAATAAATATATTATTTTAAGGATAATGGTAATTAATTTATTTAAATAATTAAAAAATTAATTAAACTGTAGTATAGTTAGCTATAGTAATAATAGTATAAAATGTATACTTGTCTCTGGATCTGATGATTTCGCAATACATTTCATTGCCTCCTTCAAAGCTTCTAAGGCTTTTTCGTAGTTCTAAAAAAAAAAAACACAGATGTACTATATTCGAAAGTATTAATGGTTATTATGATGAAATCGGATTAAGAAGTTTCATCAGTTTAAGTAAGTTGACCAGTGCACACTCAAATATATCTATACACATAATAAAACTGTAGAGGTAGAATGTCTGTATATAGAAAAAAAATGCTAAAAACTGAATCAGGGGGATGTAAGAAGAGAAATAGAACAAATCCAGATTTTTTGTTTCTTTGACTGTTTGTCTGTTTGTAAGGGCTAATCTCCAAAACGGTTGGACCGATTTAAATGAAATTTTGCATGGTGGTACCTTATATTCTCGGTCAACATTTTCGAAACTTTTCATCCCGGAAAATTAAAGAGTTCCCGTGGGATAGTTAAACAACTATAGTAACTTATACAGCTCAGTACACAAAAACTATTGATTGGACTTTAATGAAACTTTATAATAATATAGATTATATACCAGAATAACAAATAGGCTACTTTTATGTAAAATGTACGGTTCCCGTGAGATAGATTTGTTTTTGTTTGTCGATACTAATATTATAAAACTGAAGAGTTTGTTTGTTTGTTTGTTTGGTTGAACGCGCTAATCTCAGGAACTACTAATTCAATTTGAAAAATTCTTTTTGCATTAGATAGCCCGTTAACTGAGGAAGGCTATAGGCTATATATAATCCCGGAAAAATGTACGGTTCCCGTGCGATGGATTTGTTTTTGTCTAGGAACGAACCCGAAGCGAAACGAGAGTGAGTCGCTAGTAAAGCATAAAATTATTACTAAGCACTGTATTTTAAGTCTATTCGTGTAGTAAAATATGTGCGAAAGACAAATTAGGGACATTTTGTATATGAAAATAGTTTTAAATATTTCCAATATTTTCCTTCTCTCATCAAGTATGATACACAGCTGTTAATCCCAATTAGAAAAACTTTCTGAACTGGTTCCGAATTCAATAATTCATCTGTATACGGTCAATGTTCAAAATTAACTAGCTTTACGAACATCAATATTCATATTGGCGTATACGGCAAAGAAGGCCGCCAGTTTAATCAGTACTGTCAATAGTGCTTGTATAAGTTTAATTAAAAAAATATTTTGTATCCATTCATTCACTCATTCATTCAGTCAATCAAAAAAGTAGACAAATCTCGTAATCATCAATCTCCATTTTAGCGCACTCGGCATAGAAGGACGCCAATTTGCTACATACATACCAGTAATGGAATGATAGAAAATCAGACGAACCTCATAATCATCGATCTCCATCTTAGCGCACTCGGCATAGAAAGCCGCCAGCTTGCCGTACGCCTTGGCCCGTGTGTAGAAGTGCAGTATGTGCCGCGCGAGGTCGGGGCGCCGGCGCCAGTGCGCGCGCCGCCGCAGGTGCTCCGCCGCCAGCAGCTGCGTGGCGCGGTCGCGCGTCGCCGCCGCGAACGTCGCGATGCGGTCCGCGTCGTCCGACCGGATCAACCAGCGGAGTGCACCCGACTGGCAAACGGATGTTTATTTTTTATTAGTCTTCGCCTTGTGGTGAAAATTCGGATATTTGACCATAATCATTACAAAATAAAAATCCGGACTCGCCCGTCGAGGGTTCCGTTGTCTTTACCCCTACTTAATTCGGCGTACCTATAGAATTTGTGTGTTCGAAATATTACATACAAACACAGTCTACTAATCCGTACAGTCGTCTAACGAAGGCATTACAATATAAACTTGGAAAATGTAAATGCATACTTTATTACAGATACTTCTAAAACGATATCTGTCTAAAGGCAGAAACTGAAATTTTTGTAAGACAAAAGTTATAAGACTACACTTTCATGCTCAATGACAATATTTTTATGACGTAATCTTAATAAAAATAAATTAATACTTTCTTAGATTTACGCGAATATTTGACATTTAAATAAAACTATCTTTTCGGATTTTTTCGCGGATTTATTTTGATTTTTGGTTCCCGACGTTTCGATTGCTTTACAGCAATCATGGTCACGGGAGAGACTGAGTCTCTAAAAGATAGTTTTATTTAAAAATAAATTAGTATAAAAAACGGGATATTTATCATGTTTTTCACTTACTTTCGGGTCCCTGATATTTCGTGACTGTTGCAAGCGCCACGGTCTCTGGTAACTAACTGTATATTTTGCGGGTTGATGTAAAATTTCTTTATTGGCAGATATATGTACCTACCGACCACAACAGTTGTTGTTATTTAACACATCGTTATGTTTCGTCTTTTTTAAACCCCATTATTGGGCACAGGCCGTCCTTCAAAACAAGTACATTCAGGCCATAGTTAGCGGACTTCACAAGTCCCTCGAAAACTTGCAAAGTTTTCTCCAACATGTTTCCTCACGATGTTTTCTTTTACCGTAGGGCGGTGATCATGTTCAAAAATGATTCACACATTAGATTATCAGAGCAGCGAGACCCGGGATATGAACTCGCTCCACTTAGTTTCCCAAGGAAGAGCATTACCACTGTGCTACCACCACACACATTATTTTAGTTACCTTATCCCCGATATGCGCCAGCCGCTTGGCGGCCTGGTGGTACAGCCCACGGGTGCCCAGCACGTCGGCGAGACGGCGCAGCAGCGCGTCGCGGCCCGCCGTGCCCGCCGGCGCCGCCAGCCGCTCGCTCAGCTCGTCTGACAGGGGAGTGGCGGATTGCTCCACTATGTCTAACGCTTCTTCGTACTGGGGTCAAATATATATAATACTAGCGACTTATCTAAGCTTGAATGCTTTAGGAACGAATAAAAAACAAATTTCGAAAATTCTTTTTTTTTTTTGGCCAGGAACCTTTGCAGGCGTATACAGACTAACTCACTCGTTTCATCACAATCGGAATAATTGTTTAGGAACGCATAGAGGATAAACAGACGAACATTTATATTTATATAATCTTCCTTTGGGTTTCGTTGCAGTTGGGTAAAACACATGTATGAATACGCTAAATGTCGATTCGTATGATCGACAAACATTTCCGTTTTCGATTCTATAATAGTTATAGAATCGAAAATGGAAATGTGTTTCGTTTCTTATTCTATACAGAGTTATTATTATTCACAACTCCCTAGTCCCTCTTCCATATAACTAACATGATAACAGTGAAATGTGCCATATAGTAGAACTAAAAAACTAAAAAGGTAAATGTCATAAATATATAAGACGTAATATACATAAAACACATACCTTTCCTGCAGTCGCAAGTAGAGCAGCGGCGTGAGAGTGATGGTCCGCCTTACGCAGGTGTGCTGCTAGAGTGTGCGCCATCTCCGGGTCTACTTTGTCCCCTAGAGATTCAACGGCAGCCACCATCGCATTTGTGTCACCAGAACTCACTGCTAACTTTAAGGCCATGTGAGCTGCGCCTAATATTATGATTCATTTAAAATAGGAAGATAGTTGTATTATTTTTCGTTCAAATTAATAACTAGCAACATCAGAACTAGTACCTACAATCCTACGAAAATGCTTTCTGCATTCAAATGATGTATTCTATTTATACTTATGTATCTAATTATATGTATGTACCTATATACTAATTATATGTATGTCATCTATACTAATATTATAAAGAGGTAAAGTTTGCGAGTTTGTGATTTTGTGACGTTGTAGGAGGTGATCTCTGGATCTACTGAACCGATTTAGATGAAATTTGGTAAGAAGATAGTTTGAGACCCTGGTAAGGACATAGGATACTTTTTATCCTGGAGATCAACCCTTAAGGGGGTGAAAATGAGGATGAAAGCTTGTAAAAGTTGCTAGTCTAATTATATGTATGTAGGTATATATTTAAGTCATTTTCACTGTTATGAATAATAAACAAATGTTAAAGAGTATAATTTCACATTTTGTTTCGAATTTTGCAAATTCCTTAAAAACAAAACTAAACCATGCTTGAAAATAATATTTTAAAGTCCAACAGATAAAATATTACCTGACTTTTGATATAAAGTTATAGCTTGTTCAATTTGTCCAGCATTTTCAAGGATAGATGCAGCATATAGGGCATGTTTTGGAGATGAATTTCCAGCGCGCCATACTAAATTCCATGCACTCGCTTCAGCTGATACTCTTATGGCTGATGATACAGCACCGCATTTTACATAAAGCTAAACATAAATAAATATTTGAAATAAGTGATTTTATATAAAGGAGAATGAAGTTAGATATTTATATAGTCTAAAATTTTTCGAGTAATGTACCTAATAGGTAAAAGGGATTTTTATCATCTCCAGAGTCAAAGTAAAATCTATCAACATAGACTTATTATCATAGTTTTCTTTATTTGTTGACCTTATCACGAGTTCGATTGCCTGAGCTTAAAAGAGCTGGCAAAAAAAAAATACAACTGTTTGATAATTATATAATCTGCCCTTCTGACCGATTTTGGTTACGGCGGCCATTCTTATCAAGATGAGCCATCGGCGCAGAAGATATTATAGTGCACAAGTATGCGCACAGACACAGGTGCACTCTCTAGTCTTGTTACTTTCAATCTCCGGCGGGACAATTCGACATGGCTATACGTGCTCTCCGAGGCACAGGGGTGAAGCGCCACCAATTTCCCTACTCCGGGCTGACATTGAAATTTTTTAACAGAAATAATAACTGAATTTGGCCTGACCCGGGACTTGAACCCAGGAACACAGGATCTGAAACGTACATGTTAACTACTGAGGCAGTTTACATAAACTATAATATAATTACTTTAACGGCGCTTTCCGTATCATTCGCATTCATTTCTAAATGTCGTGCCATTTGATACATCGATGATGAATTTTTTAGGCATAATTTTTCCGCTTCTTCCATTCTGTCCATATGACATAATAGCCTTGTTTGTTCTCCGAAATCATTTGCTCGAGCGTAAGCGTCTAATGCTCCATCAAGATCGCCAATACTTTCCAAATAATGACCCCACCATGTTATTAAGTTGCTATCATTTGAAGTTGAAACATATTGAGCTAATACTGCAGCTTGACCTTGGGCTATTAGCATTCGTGGTACATGTGGTACAAGAGTTCCTGCACTCTCGAACAATTTCAATGAAGATCCAGTTTCACCGTTTGCCCACAATATTTTAGCAAGCTTGTGCTGTGCACTTTTAATAAGAAGCGCATTCTCATTTCCCTTTTCACCATTAATAATTTCACTTAACCCACCATCTTTTGCTGATATTAGACGTGTAATTAAATCTGGTCTTTGAGCCTCCCGAAACAAGTTTTCCGCCTCGTCTATCATAGCCAAGTTAACAGCTAATACCCCAACTCTAGATGTATCATCCATACTGTCATCATTTAACACTCTACGCATCATTAAAGCCCCTTTTATATCTCCCATTTTTCCCAAGCATACCGCGCCAACGTCTGCCCTTTTTAAACATACACAAACTTTAGCCAAACTTTCCCAAACAATGGACTTTTTGTTGTTTGCTATATTAGTACCGATCACAACAGCTTTTTCTAAATGTCCAGTTGTCATATAATATAGAAAATTCAGTACCTGTTTCAATTTATTTAGTTCATATTCAGTAGAGTCTTCAAATTCTTTCATCAATATTCTCTTAATATTTTGCTGTGATAAAATGACTACATATGGTGAAAATAATGAGCAGAATATAAAATCAGACGTGAAGTAATCTTCGGCGCTCGGACACCAATTTTTGTATTCATATAGCTTACCTTCATGGCAAAAAAATAAATGAATATGGTCAAATTCTGCAGAACGCATGTGAACGGCGACAAGTCTAGGGTCATTATTGTCCCACAATATCGCTATAGGGACACTTTGGTATGGAGGTTGTTTGGAATCAGATAAAAGAGTACTATTAATAACATCATTTGCAACATCCCATAAGTAAATTCTTGGGTCAGGAGCTAGACCTGCATTTGCAATGCTTAAACAGATATAAAGGCCAGAAGCATTGACAGATGAACGCATAATTTCTCCGAAATCTTCAATCACATGATAACAGTTTTTCGATGGGTATGGCATTCTTAGTCCCTTTTTAGTTATTTCTGCTAGCTTAATGGTACCATCAATTGTTGCTATTACAATAAATTTGTTTGTATTTGTAATGGCAATTGGTTCACCTTCTCCTTCAGAGGTTGGAAGAATTCCCACTTTATTCCCTGATACATTATAACACTCAATATGAGGGTTCCCCAATCCAACTATAATCTCATTGTGCAATATAAGAATGTCAGTTTTCCAAGGAAATGTACGCAAAAAGGTAAATTTTGCTGCATTTTCTTTACTGTTCATCCAAACCTGAAAAAAATAGTTATATCAAAATAAATTAAAATCTGATTTGGTATAAATATTGTATAAATCTAACAGTAACCTACTTGTACATCTTTACCATCACCTAATACAATATAGTTATCTTTAAATGCAAAAGTTTTTATTGTTAGTGATGCATCAATACTTGAAGACACATTAGCTGCTCCAGATATAGCTATTTCATGAGCAGATTTTTGCACCATCCATATATTGTTAGAATAGCCCCAACATACATGTTGCTCACGAAGAATAAATGCATTTGTTATGCAATTTACATGTAACAAAGGATTCATTAATCCTTCAGAACCCCATGTTACTTCTTTTACTGTACCTTTAACAGAGGTGCTACTTATAAGCTTCCAAGTATTTCTGTGATCTCGCCTCCACAGGTATAAGTTTCCTTGAGATGTTCCACAGCATAATGTATCACTTAGATGGCAGTAACTAATACTTGTAAATATATCTCCTGCTACTGTTTCATCACTCTCATTAGGCAAGACATCATTATCACCAGTCTCACTGTCCCAAATTCTTATTAAATTATCTCCAGTTATAACTGCTACACAATAGTTTCCTGCTAATACAATGCATTGGCCATTTCTTGCAGTCATTCTGACATGAGTATCTGTAGTCAATGATCCATCATTTGACATTATAAACCTTGAGAGGCTTAAAGCCCCACCTGTTTCCCAACCAATAAGTAGGTATAAATTGCTTAAAATTTCAAGGAAAACAATAATACCTGCGGCATTGAGAACTTCAGAACATGCTCCAGCATGATCAATGTATAAAATTATACCATTATCTTGAGCTGCATAGCAGGCATGGTTGTCAGGTTGAATTCCTTCTCTAATTTTTGCAGTAGTTCGAGGCCTCCAAGCAGCCAGGGCATCTAAAGCATTTTCATCTCCGGCAACCGCAGCTCGAGCTAACCCTCTTATAGATGTCTCAGAAGTTGCATTTGGAACACAAAATTTTACATGTGTAATAACATCTCCAAGCTGATGATGAAATGCTGTTAAAGGAGCGCCAGAACTAGACTGCCATCCTGATAGAGATCCTGCAGCGTCTGAGGCCAGGAGCCTGCCACCACCGGAACTAAAAGTTACTGTAGTCAAAGCAGCATTATGTGGTGCTTCCAATCGTGCCCACGAGTACTCTAACCAGATATAAAGTTCACCTCCATCCCAACCAACGACTAATAGTTTTCTTAAAGGATGCCAGGCTAGTGCAGTTACTTGGTTCGATATTAATACAGGCCAATCGCAGCCTTCTAGAGCAACCCCCTGTAATGAAATAAATAAGTAATTTTAAACAATATAATAAGCAAATTATAAATTAAAATAACAACAGTTATGGCTGCTTAAATTTAACATAATAGTTTTATTTATGGTTTGTCCTTACGTTTTCTTGAAAAATTGTTACAAATCCGCCTTTTTCTTGATTATAAGATCCAACAGCAAGTAGAGGTAACGAAGGATGCCATGAGCTTAACGTTGTAACGACATTCGTATCAGAAAAAATGAGTTTTTTATCAATGTAAAGAGTCATTTTATTATATAGAAAAATATTATACAATTTAATTTACATTACATTATTTGGAACCTTATAATAATAAAACTTTTCACTAACAGCCGCAAACTATAATATAGAAATGCTACGCATCTAACAGCTATTAATTGCCGGCCGCGGCTGTTTACGTTATGGTTGTCATAGAAACGTCAACGATACAAATTACATACATAGATTACATCGATCTATGGATATAGCATTTATAACAAAAACTAGCACTTCCCGCTCCGCTGGCAAATCGCCATCTCGGGCTCGCCTGTATCACTTTCATGTCTTGTAATATATGATGATAATTTATATCTTTATTTAATTAATTATATTAATAATTGTCTTTAGCGAGCTCTTAGAGAGGTTTATGTCTACCAGTGGGCAAACGTGAAGATGATGATGTTGATTTAATGATCTCTTTGTCATTTTTAATTCTGGTGGGATGACAATTTAACACCGGTAAGAGATTGAAAAACACAATATCATTGAGACTAGCTATCTGCACAGTTAAAACAGCTCATCGAAAGTCATTGAACACAGATACTATTGTTACAATATTGGCAGCGCGGGAAGATATCCGTGGAGATATTGTGAAATTCCAGCCCAGTGTTCAAATGTTACGAACCAAATTATGGTCTTCTCTCGACTCTACTAAACCAAGTACTAGCGGAAATTGATTAATATGTTATTTTAAGTTTTTTTTAATGCTTGATTTAATAATTTAAAGCTGTTTAAGTGAGAACTGATTACAATGACTTCTTTTTTTAACATTAGTACTTTCTAGTTTTTTTTATTCTATATAAAACATGAATTAATTACTTAAAAAAACTATTTTTGGGTATTCTGCTCATGGTTGGCGCCGGCGGGATAAACCGGGTATTTTGAGGTTTTTTGGCCGGGTAAATCAACGACTGTTATGTTATATGTGGCAGCCCTGTTAATCTGTGACCATAGATGAATGTAACAGACAGACTACAGAGATGCGTAGTATTGTAGTCTCCTGCCTCCTTAATCTGTGGTAGCATTTCTCTATACTTTGTGGACAGAAAAAAGTATTTAGTATTCTTTTTATTTTGATTATAGTGTAAACATCATAGAACCCGTACTAATTTCTGATGATAAATTGAATTTATAAAAATGTGGTTTCTAACATCAGACAATGACAAAAGAGTATTATATGTATTACAAGGCAAAAACCCTGTAACAATTGGTCGATATGTTGATGGACCAAATTGTGATTTTACAATTGCGGAAGATGCGTCGATTAGTAGAAAACATGCTACTCTTACGGTTTCAGAAGGTGATTTGCTTTTAAAAGATTTGGGTTCGAAATATGGTACTTATATTAATAACTCTGATAAAGTTGAACATAATAAAATGATAAAATTAAATAATGGTGATGTGGTTAAGTTTGGTAAAATGAGTTGTATATGGAGAGTAAGTTACATTAATTTTATTACTTGTACGTCTACATTGAAAGGAGAGAACCTTCATAATCTTAAGAAAGTTCTTGACATTCTGGGTGGGACTTTAAAAAATGAGTGGGATGATACATGCATGTATTTAACTATGCCAGCAATAACACTCACTATAAAAGTTGTTCTAGCATTGGTACAAAAGTCACATATTGTAACTATTGATTATTGGAAAAAGTGTGTTGAAGCAATTAGTAATAATTTACCACTGCCAAGTCCTAACAATTTTATCCCTCAAATATTAGAATCAACTCTTAACAAGGAAAATGTATCCTTTATTCCAAAAAATGAAAGATGTAATCTATTTGCTGGTAAAAAAGTAATATTTTTTTCAAGAAGACAGTTGGAAATGTATAAAACAGCTCTATTGAAAAGTTCAGCAACAGCATTGTTATTAAGTGAATCAAAACTAACTAAAGCTGCTTTGTGTGAGGAGGATGTTATTGTCATTCAATATAACTTATCATCAATAAATCAAGAAACTCAGTCTCAGAGGGATCAAATTAATGAAATAATTGACTATCTGAAAAGCAAGGGCAAAAGAGTAGTAGCAGATGCAGAAATTGGTTTAGCCATACTATACTGTTCAACTACTAAATATTGCAATCCAGCTTTTAATTTTCCTTCTGAAGTTATTAAACAAGTGCCTCAACAAAATACTAGTGCCAGGGACATATTAGCTCCAGAGTCTCAGGAAACTTCACAGAACTTGTGTAGAAATGGCAATGTATTGATTGATGCAAGTCTGACACCAAATTGTAGTAGTAATGAAAATAAAAATAATCCCAAAAGAAAATTGAGTGAAGATTGTGATGTCGATGGTATAAATAATATTAGTAAAAAACTGGCAACAGAAAAAAATAATATTCCTTCAAGCAATAGCAATAAAAGGCAAAATGATTGTACTGATTTGGAAAATCCAGCTAAGAAAGTTGCTATTACAAATGAAGATGATAATGCATTTAATTTTAAGAAAAGTGTTTCTATTACAAATGTTAATCAAAGTGATTCAAACAAAAAACTTAATTTGTTCAAGCCAATAAAGAGGAAACATGATGCAGATGATGACGAAGAGGATTTGTTTAATTTTGTAGATAAAAATAATAAGAAGGGTGCTATTGACAAACCTGTTAGTATAAAATCAGAACCTCTAAGTACAATAGAAAGACCAGATAATGATAAGATAAATGTAACTCAAAATATTGATATAGCAGTTATAAGAGGATCAAAATTGGAAGAACTTATGAAGAATAATGCAAAGGTTTTATGTTTAAAAAATTTAAAAAAAGAGGATACAACTGAAATAGATGAAAAATTAAGCAATATGGATTTAGGATCTACAAGTGTTATAGTGAGAAATGATCTGATTGTCAAGAAGGAGACAATTCAAGTACAATCTCCTGAAAGTAGACTAAAAAACTTTAAGAAGTTCAAAAAGGTTTGGCCTATTAAATTGCAAGTAACTATTGTGCCAAGACTATCAGAATTCACGAATGCTTCTCAATCTAGTGATAATAAAGAAAATATAATGAGAACCTAGATTTACATGTTTTAGTTTGACAGTGGATGCTCACAATTCATAAATATTTTTGTATTACATACACTATCCTATTTAATGAGGAAGTAAGACAATACAATTCTTAGCTTGGTTGTCATTATGTTCTACATGGTTTGAAGAGTATCTGGAGGCAAGGTATATATCGTAAAGCTACTGTTTGTAATGTTATTGATTAATGATATAATATTTCAAGAGTTGTAAATTTGAAATGTAACAATTTTTTAAATAGTTGAAGTTAAACATTATGTTATTGATTGACATTTTAGAACAGCTTTAGATTGTGAGCAATTCAATAAATAGAGATAGGATTATGTAATAAACAATAGAAGTGAAAAAACAATATACTTTGAACTTCATTTATGTCAATAAATTTTTGTATTACAAAACCAACATTTTATTTCAATCTTCATCCTCACTCATTGTCAAGTCATTATCATCTACATTGTTTTCTTCATCTTCTGTATCACTGTAAAAATTAAAATATTGATGTCAATGATATGGATTTATAATGTATCTATATTTTTGTAGTTATATTTCTTTTGGGACACTTGGGCGAAATTATGAGAGTGAAATTTTTATGATATGCATGCACACCGACAGCCAAAAAGCGACATGATGAAGTTAGATGATAACTGTTTATTGCTATGGTACCCATTGTTATTGTCTGACAAATGATATATAACATTATATTCTTTCCTTAAATGATATTCTAAAAATATATGATTGTAATATGCCATATATGCCTTATTTATTTTATTAATTTATCATTCCTTTTACAAACAAAGAGTTGTGACGTATGGGATGAAATCTTTAGCTATTTTTTTCTGTTATGCCAATGAAGTATAACTTCTTATGTGCATACATAAGTACACACACACATTTTTTTAAATATAAACACAGTATCTTGAATGCTAATTTAAAAATGACATTTAAATACAAAAAGACAATAGCTATCATATAGCATATGATGCCTTATAAAATAAGTTTATTAATAGTAAATAAAGGTATTACAAATGCAAATTATTTATAATGAATTGGAAGGTGTAAATCCCATATATTTTATGAAGTTGAATGAAAAACCATTATCAAGTACTTTTGTTGTCCTACATGCATAAATTCTATATTAATCCCTCCCGGACAAATTCTAAGAAATCCGTGCGAATTTCCGAGAATTCAATTGTTATCTAGCACACCGGTGTGCTCGCGGTCCGCGAGGAGTTAATTATTATGTAATGTATTCCTGTTGTGTTATTATTAAATACTTTTACCTTTCATCTTTTGCTTGCTTTTTAACATGGACAGTTCCATCTGGTGCCACACATACAGTACTTGAAAGTTTAGTTGAAAGTTCACCTTCACACACCACATAACTTTTTGGTTTATCCTTTTTGATTTTAACTGTTTGTACTGAGTTTGTTGGACCTGTTCAAAATTAATGTATTTTGTAAAATCCTCCAAAATATTGTCAAACAAAGAATTATTGGATTAATACTTACGTAAACTAAGGTATAAAGGCAAAGATAACGATAATGGTAATTTTATGGAAAGTGATCTAATGTTTTGTTCTCCACCAGGGAATTTTTCTTTAAGTTGTTTTATTAATGCCAAGATGTTTTCTTTGATATGATTTTGAGGCATAGCTGTATGCCCCACTAAAACTGTTGATGTTTGTCCTTCATTCAACCTCAACATGACAGTTCTCACACCAACATCAATATTCTCTTTTAGATTCTTCTTTTCATTTATTTTCACTGGTATCAACATGTTGTGCTTTTTAAAAAACATTTTTCCTAATAAATGTGATACATGATTTAAAATCCTTGTGTCTACCATTATGAGGTCATGTTGAGTCAACAATCTACGTTTTAATTCAAACTGGTCATATTCAACTCTTAATTGTCGCATTGGTAAAACAGTTTTGACCTATAACATAAATAATTGAAAATTTCATTATAAGAAATTCAAACAAAGAAGTACCTTTCTAGTGAATTATATCTATTTAATATTTTAACAGAATAAATACTGTTTAGAAATATTATTACTTACAGCTGTAACTCCTGCTTCCTTTATTAATTGTTCCCAATGATCAATAGTAGGTTCATGATCAACTTTTCTTCCTTTCTTTAGATCTGGTGTAATCAAACATATTTCTCCAGATGTTGCTACAGTACTATGCGGCAATACACTGGAATAAAACATAAATTGAGGATAAATTTTTCACCTTAAATAAAATTCTAATTATTTACAAAATTACTAACAATCGTAAATTGCTTCTTGTATTTAACAATTTGATACAGCGAATTTCCATAAATATTTGAGTTTCGTCTCCAAAGATAGCATTCTTCTTATCATGTTGTGCTACTAACTTTTCTAATGCATTTAAACATAAAGAAACAATATTTTCATTTACTATCTTAGACGGCATTTTATATTTAATTTTGTTGTTTTTTATAGTTTCAGCTTGCGTCTCTGCAATTTTTTTTATCGATGTTTTAGCTATTGTTGGCTTTAGTGACACCTTTTTAGATTTTTTAGTTTTGCCAGTTTTAAGCTTTTCCTTTTTGATTTTCTTTTGAAGAGATTTAACTACTGCCATTGTTGTAATCTATATTTATTTCAGACTTATATTAACTTTTGAGGTTATTTTCAACTTCGGCACGAAGTAATGTTTTCGTTGAAAATTGAAATGTGGTTAAAACTAAAGATGTGTTAACTCGATTTACTAACTCGAGTTAACTCGAGTTGGGCTTAACTCGAATTAACTCGAGTTGAATTCTCTCTGACTCGAATTTGGCATTCTTACGGACGGCGATTCGTTCGTTTTTTTGAAAAATTCCTCCTATTACAATCGGATAAAATGCTACAGTGTTTAACTTAAATCGCTTTCGTCCGTACTCCCGCCATAGCGTATGACGTATTAACCGAATGACAGCGATATGGCGCGAAGTTTGCCGATCATTTGTGACTATATGTTACGAAGATTTAAGTCAAAATTACATAAATACATGATATATACAACAAATTCGTCTTTTATTTCAATTCACCTACTTGAGTTAATTGTCCCAATACATATTTATTACGAATCTATATCATTTTTTTCAATATTGCTGCGGAGCTGAGTCATTAAATTGGTTTAAACAAAACAAATCATTCACTTCAATTTTCATCCAGTTAACTCGAGTTATGTAACTCGAGTTCAATTCGAGTTACGTGAATTTCAATTCGAGTTAAATCGAGTCATATTTTTTCCGAGTTGGCACATCTCTAGTTAAAACTTAAAACTGTCACGTTGACAATATGTCCATAAATGTTGTCATCATAATGAATCACAGACTATGTTCCAATAAAGAAAACTTGAAAAGGTGGAGATGATAGTGTTGTTGCAGAAACAATGAAAGACTACATTAATCACTTTATTGTTTGTAGATATATAATTATATACTTTAATGATAGTGAGCAGATTACTTGCAGAAACAAAGTCATTATTTTGTCAGATAATTTTTCCAATGGGGAAGAATTTTGCCTTTTTTTCCCGCCGGATGTCGTGATCACTTTAATCCTCAGTATATTGTAAAGCTCTATAACGTGGATGGTTTTTTTTTTATTTTATTTAAAATTTAATTAAAATGACATTGTTCAGTGCCAAGACGCAAAAAAACTGATATCGTTTGAAATTGTGGGCTAAAGCAATAGGATGACCAAAATTGGCGAAATCACAATCTTAACATTTAAGGCTATGTGGATATCATTTTACAGAAAGTGATTTTAAAAATCTTATATCGTCAACAGTTGAATATTTTTTTTTGTACTTTTTTACATATTAATTACAGAGTTTCATACAAACTTTCTTCCCCCATTTTACCCCTTTATGGGATTGAGTCTCGATAAATGCTTAAACACGTATTTATTTAATAGTATTGAAGAGCATTAATACCAAGTTTCAAATATTTCTGATCATAAATAATTCTTTGCTCTTAATATAAACTTTATTACCCCTTTAAGGGATTAATTTTGAAAAAAAGATCAGATGAATATATTTCTTAATTGCTAAACACCACTTACTGTGTATTTCACATTAGAATAACACGAGTTAAGTATCGTGATCAAGCGGCCAAGGCGCAAGGTTGACAATTACAGGTGTCCGGGTTCGAGTCGCAGTCGAATACAAAGTTTTTGCTTTTATTTATTTTTTGTGTTTATTCAAGTTTTTAGTTGTTTTTTTGTTTTTAAGCCAAATTAAAAAGAAAATTGTACTTTTGGTCAAAAATACCGAGCCAAGCTCGGTCGCCCAGGTACTTTAATTAATAAGTGGAATATCATCCACATCCTCAGTTTGCTGATTGAGTTTTTTGAGCTGATTGAGTGAGTTCAGTTGCTGATCGACAATTTGAAGAGTTGCAAATTAAATATTTGATTATATTTATCAAAGATGTTTAATAACCTATACTTATTATGATAATTACCAAAGATAATTAAATCAAATTATCAACGATAATTATCGTTTCGAACCCTGTAAAAAAGTTATGTACATTTTAGTGATCCTGATAAATTCAAGTTGAGTTGACATAGTTATTTCAGACTATAGAGAAGCATGGAAAAATTGAGAGCTTGTTCTTTACATTTTGTCTAGTTAGCTAGGTGTCTGGTATGTTTAACTTTAGATAAGATCTCCTATGACGACAAATCCATCGTTATTTATACACGATCGGATCTGACGGCACATCATTGACATATATTCGTAGTATATATAATACTAGCGACTCACTCGCTCCGGTCGGGTTCGTCCCTACTTACGTTTTCACGTTTAGTATATAGATTTCTCAGAGATGAGATATTTTCCCGCAGTAAAAAGTATCCTATATGTTGACTCGGATAACCGGCTATCATCATATCAAATTTCATCAAAATTCCTCCAGTGAATTTTCCCTGATGCGGTAACAGACAGACAGACAGACACAAAAATTCTAAAAACCGTAGATTCGGCATCTGTATCGATAATGTCTATTTCAATAAGATTTTCCAAAAAATATTTAATGTACAAATTCGGCTTAGTTACACTTTTATTATAATATGTATAGATGTCGCTGTGATACATATAGGTAGTATTATTTAAAAGGAGTGTTAGGTTGTATAGAGTCTTCTATCTGAGCTATCTCACTCAAAATAATGTAAAAATTACAGATTAATTTTAGTAGCATTAGATATACTAATTTATTTACATATACAACCCACATACAATACGTTTCCTACTAGACGGCACAAGAAGGGACATACATATGTATCTCTGTCAGTTCGTCCGTCGACATGAAAAGATATTAATTTGAAGACTATTGGCGTTATATAGCTGTAGTCCGTGTTTAATGTTCATAATGCTTGTGGAACGAGTTCTATGATTCTGAAGTCGTAACGAGAATATACAAAGCTCAGACCAATAAAAAAGTATTTATTGGTCTGAGATACAAAGTAGATTTTTTTGAGATAATAGAGCCTAAATATTTTCAATGAGTTATTTAGTTAACTGAATTTTGTTATTTTATTATTCATTCGGTTTTTTTAATTCTTTGCATATATTTATGTTGAACGGTATAACAGGCGATCGACGTATCGTGAGAAGCTTAAGCCTGAGACAGATCACGATATATTTACCTATTGGATAAAAACAATTACATTAGATGTAACAAATATAAATACTACTATTTCTAATACTAATTAACATTACTGAATACAAATAGATATTAGGTACTTTAAACTTACCTATATTAAGAAAATATGTAGGTTATTTCAACTTACCGACATTTTTTAAAACAACAACGATGTTTTGATAATAATTTATTTTGAAAATTGCAAATCTTTTTAAAGTATTTTATTTATGGTTGATGAAATATTTTTAGTAATTTAATTGTATCAATATAATTGCTATAATTTAAATCGTCCGAGAGGATATCAAAATCTTTTTTATTTTAATTTAAAAACAATTAAATCGAAATTAATTAAAGACAAAATAATACTGCTTGAATTGCTTGTTCTATACGACGACCCACAAAGCAAAGTTTATGTTTAGTGTTTGTGGACTTATTGCTATTAGAATTGCGAATTGCTGCGTAAACGAAGGCTTGTAAAACAACCGTCAATCGTCGTAAAAATGTTTCACCTCCGGGGGATTTTAAACAAGTAGTAGAATAGTGTTCTTTCTATCCAATCATATGATGTGATAAAAAAAACTAAGGACATTTAATATAAACGATAAATTTAGCTTTTAAGCTTTTGAAATGCCCTAAAAAATGAATAAGTGCGTAGTCATTTAGAATATACAAAAGTAGTGTACCGACTACATACCTAAATTATTTTTGGTTTCAGCGTTGTAAATGCTTTCGGGCGCCAGATCGGTTCATAGGTGGTAGTTTTATTTCATTGACACCCATAATTGCTACTGAAACAATTGTTTTTCTGATGATGTTCATAATATTATAAACACGAATAGTTTCTATTTCTCTAAAGTAGGAAAGGAACATTAACTTACTGGTATGTTTTATTTACATAGAGATAGATAGTTTATAAGTCGTAGAATGACATGCTAAATTTTATTTCGGTACATCAATTGTGTCCCATGGGAAATTACTCTGTTGCAAAAAGTAACTTAGGTACGTAGACCAGGCAATACTTGGTTTTAAAAATTTATAAATTTCTTCTTTAAATTTTTAAGTCTTGGTAAATATACACTAATATACCAAAAAGGATGGATGTAGGCTACATTCAAACTTACAAACCCTTTATAATAGTAGTGATTGGTAGGGCTCAAACAAATTCATTAAATGATATTTACTAATTTGTTTACGAGGAGGCAATACACGGCGAGGGATTTAATGTAATCCTTTCTGGTCTCTGGAAAAGATAATATCTATTTAGATTATCTAATGTGAGTCTGTGTGGTAAGATAGCAAAAGACTTCAAAATTTTAAAGCTCTCTAGTTATCTTTGATGACATGATGCTCAAAAAGGAACGAAGAAATGACGAACTGAGTGCACAATATTCATGTTGTTTTTTTTCAAATTTACCCTTGATTTAAATTATGATCAAATCCAGAGTTTAATTTCTTTAAGTACCTATTTACTATAAAAACATACCTACTCATATATACTCACTCTTTATATATAATTTATAAGTTTTCAATAAAAACAAATGAAGGGCTTATAACTAACTAATGGTGTCAAAAGTTGTTACCTACTAGATAAGTTCATACTTTTTTAAAGTATGAGTAAAAGTTACTAATTTTCAAAGTACCTATATTTTAATTAATGATGTAGTATGCTCAAGTTTTCTTAAGTTTGAGGTTCGTGGTGCAGGTATTTCTGCTTAGTAATGAATTAAGTTAGCCGTCGATCTTTCTTTTCATCAACACCAAAAATCTAGGAGTTTTAACGATGCATTTCATGTATGATGTACCTATCATTATGATAAATAACTTATTTAATATTATTAGTCACGTGTGTAAATGAAATGAACTAGGATAATGCATTGTGGTTTTATATGTCTATACGTATACATGTCTACGTATAATAAAACAGTTACTGCGCCGTCTCCACATTAAATATTTTTTAGAAAATCTTTTAGGGTAATGGCTCTAGTGAATGAACGATTAAGCACTAGGCCAACTTTGCTACTTATAAGCTACATTATTTAATTGAATATTTTAATTGACTAAAGTAAGCGTGCTTACTTTCTTTTTCATCTGTATCTTTAATCTCTTCTTGTTTTTGCAGTGGAGATGAATCTTCAATTACTTTGTCGCATTCTTCTTTTTTTGACTAATTTTTCTCAGTTTTTTTAGTCTTGGTCTTATTTTCTTTTTTTAGTTGTCTTTCCAAGTTTCCTTTTCCTAGTTTGCTCAGCTTTTTCTTTCTTTATGGCCTCTTGTTTACTTATATCTGCTGCTCTCCTTTTTTTCGTCGAAAATATTACCTACTTAAATTTTCTACCCGTTAGTCCAAAATGTTCTTTGTTGTTGGTGTTTGGGGACATTTGTTTTCTTTTTTAATTCATTTAATTCAATCTTAGGTAAAGTCAAATATTTATCTATTATCTAAGTGTTTTTTTAAATGAACCAACATTTCTTTACAACATTCATATAATAGCAATTGTGCTAAAATTCACTTTTAAGGAAAATGCTATGAATAACAAATGCTTCAAGTTCATAAATATTAATAAAAATGAAAACAACGACTAGCAGCCTTTTTCGGCTTCTCGTGGCTGAATGCTGTAATCACCTTTTGCAGCAAACAAAGGGGAAGAGGAATAAATTTCGAAGGACGATTCATTAATTTAGGTAAATGACATTATTTTCTTAAATACTTTTTTAGTTATAGGTAGCTTCTTAGTACGTCCTTAAAATGAATTTTATAAAATCGTGTAAAATAGTCATTCTGGTGTAGTAGTTTAGACTGGGCGTTGGGAAAGCAGTCTAAACAAGCGAAGTATATACGAGTATATTGCATCTGAGCAAATTAGTATATTGTTGCGATCTAAGGTTTTGGGATCAGAAATTTAAGCTCATACTGTGCACAATAGATACATATTTGGCATTTGCTATAGCATAAAGAGAGTGGCTTTATTCAGTATACGCATACTTGCAGTACACGCACAGTATTGCTTAGTCGAGTCCTTGAGTAATATTTTCCCACCACCAACTTCACTAAATCACTTCAATCTCTTTATTTCAGTTTCACACTTTTCATATTTCTTCTCGATTTTAACGCTGAACTTCAACTAACAACTCGACAGACTTCCGCCCTTTTTAAAATCATAAACAAAACAAAATGTCTTTTACATCTACCTCTCATCTCTAGTACCTATTCGAGTATTCGAAATTTTTGTAATATTTCCTCTATGCAAAGTCTTTTATCTCTCTCACATGACAATTTATAAATTAACATAGTTCAGGCTATTTTGGTGTAAAGATGTTCTACACTCTCAATTATGCAACAATGAGTATTTCAAATGTTGAGCTAATGTTATTTAAATCTTATACAGTATTTCTGTAGAGAAAAGCTAAAGCTAAAGCCAAAGAAGTAATATTTTAGTCGAGACCGCATTGAAAATATGTGTTATTTTTCGATTAGTGAATTACTTAGAACTTACCGTGTGTGGCATACCACACACGGTAAGTATTCTAAGTATGCAGTAGCCATACGAATGCGAATTATTCTGAAACATGTTCTATAAAAATCATTTTTATGTAAATAATACTAGTAGATGCTGTAACTTGTAAGGTACAGATTCATAGGTTTGAAATAAGTTTATTATTTCATGGCAGGACGCATTTGGATAAAAGTTTGTACGAAGATAGACGATGCCCTGGTGTAATACAGGTTCCTCACTTATTCACTTTTTCGTATATTTTCTTAATCTTTTCTTAGCTCCGAAATTCAATTGAACTCTTGACACACTGCTGCTCTTTTTATATGCATAAACAAAGAACATTCTAGTATTCGAAAATTCGAGTATTTTCGGAAAATGTTTTGTTCCTCCCTTACTTGCGGCACTTAACGATTAACTGTTCTTAATATATATAATTGTCATATGTTGAACTGTTTTAGTATGTATAAATAAATAATAAATAAAAATGTTGCGACATTAACACACAGCACCATCTAGTTCCATGATAAACTACGAGGCTCGTGTTGTGGATGGATGGTAGTCCATACACCACACATATATAACTTTAATTATATACATATTGTAAATATAAATATCCATCGACTGGAGTACAAACATCCGTGATCATCACACAAATGAATGTCCCCAGCGGGAATCGAACCCGCGCCCTCTGGCATAGCAAGTAGGCTCACTACAAAGTATAAACTGAGCCATACGTGTCGTCGTATGCATGCTTCCGATGTGCCATTTTAAATTAAACAAAATATACGAGTATATTATAATATTGGTGTAAAGACGTTACACACTTTCCACTTCACGAAAACATTTTTTTTTAAAACCTATGGTATGGGGCCTGAATGAAATAGTTTTCAGAATTCTTGACGAATTTATTGTTAGAAAGTTGAAATTATTTTCGTATAATTGACAGTTTCGAATTTAATGTAAATACAATGCTTTATTTATACTAATGATTATATGTATACTTATTACTTATAGGTACATATATCCTAAAATATGTAATTAATAATTTTTTAATATAACAATAAGATACAATAAAAAAAAAAATAAGTTTAGAATAAAATAATGAACATTTAATTTTCGACGTTCACATTTAAAGGGTATAGCCGGATATACATATGAAATTTGCCCCCGTGGAATTTTCTCTTCATACTTTGGGGATCGTTTAGGTACCAAATAAAAATAATTCTGTCAAAATTTCAGCTTTTTATCTCAAGCCGTTATCGAGATATTAAAAAAAAACTACTTTTTCGATTTTATTTTTTTATTCATAGTAAAATTAAAATTTGATGATCGCCGATTTTTTCGCTAATACTTACGAGTAAAAGGCATGAAAAAAAATTTTTTTTATGATTCCCAGACCAAAAGACAATTTTTTAGAAAAGAAATAAAACTAAAATTATTTTTTTGACCGTATTTTTGAAAAGTGTCCACCTCCAAATTTTGTCAGAAAATGTCTTTTGTACTCCTTTATACTCAGGATTTTTTTCAATTTTTTGATGTGGTGGAACAATGTGAAAAAAATTAAAAACATTTTTTTTTCTTACATTCCAATGAAGTAATATTTTATTATTGATAGAAAAGGACCAGGTGGCGAATGTTAGAGAAAAAGCAGTATGCAAGTATATTCATGGAAAAAATAGTGGAAAAAAAATATAGAAATGGATGGAATGCAAGATAAGTAAGTGGATGAATGTTGGAATGAAATGGCAATTTATA
Organism: Fabriciana adippe; assembly: GCA_905404265.1. Classification (NCBI taxonomy): domain Eukaryota; kingdom Metazoa; phylum Arthropoda; class Insecta; order Lepidoptera; family Nymphalidae; genus Fabriciana; species Fabriciana adippe. Next base: position 11,151,452 of record FR989991.1, read on the forward strand.
TAAGTGAGATAGCGCGGGAAGTGTTTGGAGAAACGAAAGGGAACGATACTATTGATACATTAGGTGGTGAAGTGAGGAGGTACAGAGAGCTCTGAAAGAAAAAAAGATGCATTTAAAACATGGAAAAATGTGTAAGGGAGTGAAAGAATTAAGGAAGTTAGAAAGTGTGTATACAAAGAGCGGGAAAAGAAGGCAAAAAAGCGGTAGCAATAGCCATAGCTTAGGCTCAAAACAGTACGTACAGCCATCTTCAAGAACCAAAAGGACAAAAAGAAATATACCGCATTGCAAAGAGCAGGAAAGAGTGGGCAAAAGACATTAAGCATGTGAGATGTATGTAAGATGAAGAGGAAAGGGTGTTGATAAAAGATGAAGATATAAAAGATAGATTGAACACTTATTTCGAAAAACTTATGAATGAGGACAATGACTGGAGTGGGGTGTATAACGATGTGCTTGTGAATATTGGATTAGTGAATAAGATTAGTATGAACGAAGTTAGAATGGCAGTACGAAGTATGAAAAATGGTAAAGCAGTTGGGCCCGATGGTATACCAGTTGAAGTTTGGAAGTTATTGAAAGAGGACGGATATCAGTGGCTGACTTTATTCTTCAATAAGTTGTTGCATGAAGAAGTAATCGATGAGGAATAGTGTCTCTGTTCTCTCGTGCTCATCACATAATCACAAAAGAAAGGAGATGTACAAGAATGCAACAATTATCGGGGAATAAAGCTCTGTGCTAAGTTTATGCCAGGACGCAGGGCAATAGATGTCGTATTCGCGATGCGCCAACTATATGAGAAATAAAGACGCGCACATAAAAACTTGCATATGGTGTTTGTTGATCTAGAAAAGGCGTATGATAAGATTCCCCGAGAGGTTTTGTGGTGGGGCTCTTCTGTCAAAACAGAAGAAGGAGTGCCTGCTAAGTAGGTTTGTACCAAGGATTGGCTTTAAGTCCATACCTCGGCCTGTTGGCATTGGATGCTCTGAAAACGGATATACAGGGGGAGTCACCTTGGTGCGTGATGTTTGCAGACGATATTGTGTTGATCGGTGAAGATGGGTGCGAGGTCCAGAGCAGACTGGAAAAATGGCAACAAAGACTGGAGAATTTTGGTTCGAAAATCAGCAGAACGAAAATTGTATACATAAGCCCAGTCCAGTCCAGTCCTCAAACTATTTCGCTAGATAGAGGAGCGTAAACAGTCTCCTCCGACTTCACGGTTGGTAAACGGTATTTACGAGTATTTGTAATGGAACATATATTCGCCATCAAAAAAGTACAAATAATGAATACCAGAGAAAATCATATTCTTATCAAAAAAAAGTACCTCTGTGCAAACCATTTACAATAAGCACTACGAATGGTTTTGTTCTAGTTATGCTTGGGGCTTACCTTACACAGCTAACATGAACGATGCTGAAATTATAAAAATCGTCTCGAGCAAGCCTAATGGTCTCATTAAGTTACTTAAAAAAGATGATATTATCATAGTAGATCGAGGCTTTCGTGATCTAACAGAATATTAGGAACAACTAGGATTCAAAGTGTTAATGCCGGCTCTTAAAGGGAAACGAAATCAGTTTATTATAGTCGAGTCAAATCAATTCCGTTTTGTTACCAAAGTGCGCTGGGTATTTGAAGCAGGTCATGGTAATATCAAGCAAGAGTCCAAATTTTTGATCATAATCTAGACAATAAACTACTTCCTAAAACTAGTTTTTTTTGTCGAGTTTCCTGTTTTCTACACAATGAATTTGGTACGAAACTTGATTCAGATGTTAAGCACAATGCTAATGGAAGGCGTACTACTGGATGCTGCTCTCACATTACAGCGGTTATATATTATCTTGCCCAGGTTTGACATTTGGCTAAGATAATAAGACCTGCCGAAATATTGAGTCATCTGTTTATAGATGAAAAGTTAATGTTATAGTAAATAAAGATAGTGACGAAGATTAACTGACATGTTCTTCCGGTCAAAAATATTTATTTATGTATTTTTCTATCAATGTTAAAATATTAGTTTTGATAGAAAAATACATATATATATAATTTTTTTTCTTACATTGGAATATGAGAAAAAAAATGTTTTTAATTTTTTTCACATTGTTCCACCACATCAAAAAAATTGAAAAAAATCCTGAGTATAAAGGAGCACAAAAGACATTTTCTGACAAAATTTGGAGGTGGACACTTTTCAAAAATACGGTCAAAAAATAATTTTAGTTTTATTTCTTTTCTAAAAAATTGTCTTTTGGTCTGGGAATCATAAAAAAAATTTTTTTTCATGCCTTTTACTCGTAAGTATTAGCGAAAAAATCGGCGATTATCAAATTTTAATTTTACTATGAATAAAAAATAAAATCGAAAAAGTAGTTTTTTTTAATATCTCGATAACGGCTTGAGATAAAAAGATGAAATTTTGACAGAATTATTTTTATTTGGTACCTAAATGATCCCCAAAGTATGAGGAGAAAATTCCACGGGGGCAAATTTCATATGTATATCCGGCTATACCCTTTCTTTGAACTCATCACGAGCTTCACTGTCTAATTTATTTAAAGAAAAATCTTCCGGGAAAAAAAAACATGAGAGGTCGCGTTACTGCCTCTGCGTGAACCATTGTCTTGCTCATATAGCTTGGGTCACGAAGGTATAAAATACTCATGCTTCGCTTTTCATCTTTTTAATATTTTGTAAGATTTTTATTAAAAAAAATATCACGTCCAATTTCACATGGGATAAGCCGTTTTAATCGTCTCAAAATCGTCTGTTACCCATTATTAGAATTGAAATTGGAAAAGATTTGTATACTCTTAGAATAGTAATTGTAGCATCAATATACTCGATACTTACCTAAATGTATTTTTTTCCTTGAAAGAAAATGTGCCGCACGTAATGTATTAGGATTTATCATAATTCATTTCATATAAATAATAAATGGAAATCTTGCTTAATTTAGAGATTGTGTGTGTACACAAAGAGTAAACTGTAAATTGCCCGAGGTCACAAACAAAACTTTGACCGAAATAACAAACAACCTAAACCCATACTGTTTTAACTTTAGCAGGTGTTGTGCACAACGACATACTCATATTTCATTGATACGCTGAACTAAGGAAAACTTCGAGTCTAAAATCGGTGTAAATAATATCCTATACTAAAATGTCACTCTTTGGTGATCCTGGTATTACGAGTATACCAAGTGTACACTTAATCGGCATTAAACTCGTAATCGGCAACCACTTAAATTATTTATGCAGGTTGTCCTTTATTATTATTTGGGTTGTTTACCCCAGACCTTAACAAAAATAAATATGTTTCAACAGAATTTTTAAATATACTGCTAGATTTTTTCACAAAATACCCAATCACTGCTCGCAGTTAGAAATTATCTACACTCCCGTGCTAAAGAGAGCAGCTTAAACTGTCGATTCGGTGTTTTATCACTCAGTGGTTTCAGCTCTATCAGAGGTCTTCTTGAATTATCGTCGCATTGGAATACGAGAGACGACAGTTAAAGTGTTACTGTACTCTGCAGTTGTGTCTGTACAAACACTTGTGCACTATAAAATGCCCCGCATAATTAGCTAAACATAGTGAGGTTGGTTACCGTAACAGAAATCGTTTACGAGGACATTATCATTATTTTATTATCTGATTTAATTGGTATCTCTTTGGAATTCACGGGCTCGAAGGAGCCCGGTCCTTTGGAAGGCTTGCGTGGGGACACAGGTCCAACACGTAGAGGCCCTTTAAGAGATTCAAGCTTGTTTAATGTGACGCATTCGCCGGGATCCATCTCTGAGTAACCCATAGGGAATTGCCCATAGATGGCCTCCGGATAATGCGTAGGGACTATGGAAAATATGGAAAACTAAATAGGGTTATGGAATGGAGTTTGGATGGACTAAAAATGGGCTATTGGATGAGACTACCGGACGTCCGCCTGCTCAATAGTCTCACATTGAATATTTGGCGGACGGTGACTCGCCTCCCACTAGATGGGCCCCCACAAAGCGGCATAGTGCCTTGGGCGCAACATCAGCGTGGTCGGCTAAGGGTGTTGAGAGGTGTGCACCGGTTTCACCATCGCGAGAATGCTCGTGAGCGGGTTTCCCCGTTATTACGCAGATTGAGCACTTCCACCCTTTCGAGCACTTGGCTCTTGCGCTCCACTCTGGACGGCCAATGAAGGCAAGCCAGAGGCGGGGAACAGATGTTGTTTCCCCCGGGAGGACTCAGGTCCGTGGTGTCGCCACTCACCAACAGCTCGCCACAAGCTGCCCTGCGGGCTAATTGGTGTTATTATTAAGAAATAATTCTAATTAATTTAGGTAAAACACGTAAATTGTGCATATATAAATAATATATCTTTAAAGATTCAATCGTTAGTCGTTACTGTGGACAAGCAGTGTTTGATACTTGTACAATTACAGCGTCGGACTGGCCATATAGTCGAGGTGACATTTGCCAGCCGGGCTCCAGCCTGCGCGGGCCCCACAGGGGCAAGCGATGAATCCCGCAAGCCACCTGGTACTACCTGGGTAGGTAGGGTAGGGGGCCCAGCTCTTGCAAACTACATGTAAACTAGATCAGATATTTCTTTCATGCAATTAGAGAGAAATGAAATAGAGATAGCTAGAGAAGTTAAAAATTAATTATGATGAAATCCATTATCTAGTCTCGGGCCCCGGGCTTGTGGAGCCACCCGGGCCCTTCCAGCCCAGTCCGACCCTGTGTACGAATACCTATTGCATACGTCTAATGTACCGTGAAATGCCGTCTCTATAAAGGAATTACCTATTCGCTTCATAATATCATAATGCAGTTATGGGCTGAATTGAAATTGAGCGATTGGTAATTAGCATGCGATTTAGAAATTTCTTATAGATATATGGTTTATTATTATCAAATGGATAAATTTACGTTTCACGTACGTATATTACTTTTTTATCACTTTTTTACATGCATTCTTTGTACGTTATGGCCAGATGGAGTAAAACGTACGGTTACGTGTGTCATTAAATTTTATGTCTGCAGCATAACATTTAGACTTCTATTGGATTTTTAAGTATAATACGATTAATATTTAATATTTCCTAGCGACTCACCTTCGCTTCGCTCGGGTTCGTCCCTAGGTACGTTTTACGGTTAGTGATTTTCATACAAAATAAACAGTTCAGAACTTTTTGATTTTCCAGCTGTTTTTTTTGTTTTCGCTATATTTTTTTTACATTTAAACCATTCCTGACACACCCCCAACAAAACAAAAAAAAGAATTATTCAAATCGGTCCAGCCGTTTTTGAGTTTTAGCGAGACTAACGAACAGCAATTGATTTTTATATATATAGATATTTGTAAAATTTGCCTTATTTTATGTTACGTGTGTGCGCATATTATAATATAAGCGTCTAATAATGTACATGAAAAGCATCCATATTCATTTTTATGAGAACTTTTTTCAGAAAAAATGAGAGAAAATAAAATTCTCCGAAGAGGTTATTGTATATAATATATCCTGTTTTATAATATAGCTTTATGCATTGAGGCATTCAGCCAATAAAAGCTACCACTAATATTATGCTAAAAATATTTATAACTTTACACATTTAACATTAAAAGCAAGTCCTGAAAGTCTGGCATTAAACCAACTCTCGCTTTGTAGTTAAATTCAACCGGAATAAATTTAGTACAACGTGCAGCCGCACCCATAAGTGGAGCCTTTTCCGGCATCACACTTATGAGCTGAATTCTTTTTTACTCAAAATGAATAAGTATAAATACCTAAGTAAATACGTACAAATATAAATCTATTTACACCCTACTTTATTTATGTTACTCTTAAACTATACAGGAGACGAAAGTTCGGCTACACTTCTACAGAATCTATTATAAGAATTTTACCGAAAAATCGAATAATGAATTCCTTATTCTTCTTTTATTATCTACTTCATAGCAGAACCCGCGGCTTCGGATATAACTATGTACGAAAAAAAAACTTTTTCGCAATACATGCCTACTTTATTATTTGGAAAAATAAGTTCGTGCTTAAAGATATATATAAAATAAAAAAAGATGTTAAACGTTTAAAAATTTAGCTAGCTTCACTGCTTCTATTTTTTGCACATTTTTGTACTCTATCTTTCTAAACTAAGAGTAAGAGAGTACATTGATACAACTCGCATACAATGTTTACGACTTTAGAATCATGTAACTCGGCTGATATGGGTTTTTTAACTAACATACCTACTAACGGACTAACATCTACATCTGTTATTTTTAAAGACATCACGTGTGATGTCCTCCTGACCGATTCCGGCCACGGCGGCCAATCTCATTGAGACTAGCCAACTGCGCAGGAGATATTATAGTGCACAAGTGTACGCGCAGACACAAGTGCACTCTATTTCTGTCACTCTCATACTCCGGTGGGACGACTACTCGACACGACCGGTGAGAGTTAAGGCGCAGGACCGACGGCTTTACGTGCTCTCCGAGGCACGGGGGTGAAACACCGCCAACTTCCCAACTCCGGGCTGCTACTGAGGCTTACTAAACAGAAAGAATCAATAACTAAACTTGGCCCGACCCGGGACTCGAACCCAGAACCTCCGGGTGTGCAGCCGTACATGCTAGCCACTACACCACCGAGGCAGTTACATCCATCTTTTTAAGTTACATAATACCTATATAAAGTGCCATTTTAATATTGCTATAGCTTTTTGTCATACGCTCGCATGGAATAAAAAAATTGCTCAGTTTTAATTTCCATTGAATTTATATGTTGGCATATAGAATTTTTAATATTATGTATTCATTTATATAATCACTCTGGATTTACTTAGTCTACACTAAAAAAACAACCACAAATTTACCACATTTGTTGGTATTCTGTATACAGTATAGTTATTATTTATGTTAAAATGTCCCTGTGACAAGCAATCCTCTATTAAGTCTATGTTTGCTACTTTTAACAACTGGCCCTGAGATATATTAATGGTCATTGTAAAGCAAACTTTAAGGAGGAATTACAATAGATTAAATTGAAATGCGTAGTCAGAGGTTATCAGTGGTATTCAAGGTATGAATACTATGTCCACCCGAGCAGATCCAGCAAACACAATAGCTGCTCTAATGTTTACTAATTTACTCACAGTCTTATCCCATTACATAACTTAGGTGACTTTTTCATTATAGGTGTGGTAACCTTCAAAAGGAGGATATAGATAGCAGGGTACTCTCTAGCTAGGTTTTCTCTCTTGCGCTCTAGGTCTGTTGTAGTTGTCATTGTTGTGGCCAGTCGAGAAGTTATACATAATTTTTCTTTGGATTCGGAATAATTTCTGTTCTCTACTTTATATCCCACTCAGTAAGTGTGTACTTACGGAGAACTTGAGCCATGTTACTCTGTTAACCAACCTCAACTTCACCACCCAGTTGCATCCTTAAGGGCTGAATTTTAAAAAAATTCGAAAATACATGTTTATTTAATTGTATTGAAAAGCATCAATACCAAGTTTGTAATAATTATAAAACTTTGACCGCGAACTTTGACCTTGCATAAATTTTTTTGCACACATGGGATCGATAGGGAATTTTGAGAATTTCATTATAATAGTATCCGTAACGTTTATGTAAATTTTCAGCTTCTTGGGAGTTTATGCAAGGGTACCACTATTTTTCGGGTTAACTTGACCGGACTAAATAGCGTCATGTCATTAAAAGTATTATTAAAGTTTGATATCGAATAATTACTAGAGTATATTAAAAATCAGAAGATGTGGTCTATTAAGTATCTACTATCCATTGGGACATAATGCTGTGTCATGATTGTCTAACTCTAGAGGTTCTCTGAATAGCGCCCGAAGTACGACTACATAACTATTCAGTTATGCATATTATAGTGGTGATCCAACGAAGCGAGGACGAGCTTTGTTTCTTACTTTTTCTTAAAAAAATACTATTAAAGTTTAAGTGCGGATATCGTTAGAAGTTATAAATAAGCTTTATTTGAAGATATAAATATTTTTTCTCGCGTCATTTATTTATTTTTCTTTATATTTTCCCTTTACATATGTACTCGTAAATACTTTCACTATAAATGTAAAGCATAAAACCTAAACATTAAAAATATTATTATTTTTAATGTTTAACTTTTGTTGTTTACATTTATTGTTTTACTAGAGAAAAGTGGAGATTTAAGCGAAAGCCGTACATAAGCAATGCAATGAAGCATGATTTTTTCATACATATGTATGTACTTGTATCAAAAACAACCAGATCTGTTTCTATAAATACGAAGAAAGTTGTAAAAAAATAATGCTTTAAGTCAAATACTTGTCAATTTCTTCTTCAATTTGCCCGTTTATTTCTCTTTTAAACATTGAAGGACATAGGTGTGCAGTCGAAATAGTTATTTAACATCGTGAAATAGAGTTGACAAAGCGTAGGAAAATGTTAAAGGTCCACTTACATGTGCGTCTAGATGTATTGTAAACCGTCGCTGTGCAAACAAAAACTGCTGAAAAGTGCTAAATTTTGTACAGTTTTACAGACAAAAGTCTAGACACTATTTATACATTAAATGTTCTAGATTTTGTTTGTTCACGAATGTTTTCAACGGATTCTACACATACAATATACCTATACAACGACTACGGAATTCATCTACGAGTACCTACCATTGAAATTCATACATAAATATATCACACTCAATAACCCTTACTAAGGTCGGTCACTTGATTACAGTGTCCACAAAGAGAAAATTCATCTAAATATAAGCAACCACACCATTTTAAATTTTTGTTTGGTTAATATAGATATATGCTATAGTTATGTACATGGAGATCAAACTTGTTACCGCCGATGTAAAGCCCTTTTTCGCTTGCATTACACCATTTTGGCCGCCAAAAAATGTGGCACAAGTGTATGCTTTTTCTCTGGATTTCCTTATCGTAAATAATTTATTAGGACTTGTTTACGGAGTAACACAAAGGCCAGCCTAAGCTCCTGAATAAAACATTGTCTGTTAGAGCGGAGTACAAATCGTAATCTTAACATTACCTTGGCGTCTTAAATTTAACGTGTTTTGCAAATGATACCAAGTGAAATAAAATAAAAAGTAATATATATGGTATATACAATTGTTATTGTTGTATGTTATAAGTTCATGAGTTTTAATGAGAAAATATGAAGTTAAAGAATATTTTAATATTTTGAGTGGAAAAAATCCATATTTTTGCGACCATTTAATTAATTCACCAGTAGAAAATATGTAATTTTTAAGTAAAATGTAAAACTTTATTGTTTTACTTTTAAGATGCTTTACGAACGGAGCAAACTCAAAAAGCACGAATATTGGTAAAGTTTAAGACTGAAATTGTGGGAGAGAAGTTCATTATTAAGCAAAATTAGTTGCTTAAAAACCGTTTAGCACTATTCAGTCGTTCTGTTGGTAAATTCAAGTATAGTCTATGTTTATTTTTTGAAATGAGTGGATAATATATTTTGAATAAAGATGTTTTAGAGTCAGGATAACTATTTTGGAATAAATTAATATAATACAAAGTGTACGGCATACATTATTCAAGCTAAATTAACTCTGTTGTGGATTATTTTGCTTTGTTGGTTCTATTTCAGTCACGTAGTTATCAAGTAGTTACAACTTCGATCCCCTAATAAGAAACTATAGTACTCTTGTGCATTAGCTTTTATTTATAGTTCGACAAATACCTACATATTGATATTATAGGTATCTGACTTATTGCTTACTAACTTATTGCTTCTTGCTATTTACTCTTCTATCTTTAGTCTTTATGTATCACAGCAAACTTTGAGTACAATTTATTTGAAGTTATTTTATCGACGCTGTTAAATTAAAATTACATATCATTACATCATTACATAGATTTCTCCTCGACCCTACTCGTATGTTATAGCGCAAGAAATATACTAGGTATATCAATGTCAACTGTAAGACAAATTCCTGTAAAAATCGGTAAAGCCGTTCTTCTTGTACCTTCAATTATAATATAATAATAAATAAATATTTTGGGACAGTAACACACAGCACCATCTAGTTCCATGGTAAGCTACGAGGCTTGTGTTATGGATACTTGATACACTACACATATATAACTTTAAATACATACTTATTATAAATATACCCATGACTGGAGTACAAACATTCGTGTACATAATTGCACTGGTATCCTATCCTAAGTAAAGGAGTTAAAGTAAATTAAATCAAAAGACCAACTATGAAAATAGCAAACTAAAAAGATAGAAACAAGATGACGTAAAGAGTCTATAGCTATCGCAAGGCTTGGAACAAATCGATAGACACTTCATTGATTAAAATCCATCCAGCCGTTGGGTTGCTTCGAGGGTATAAACAATTCCACATATGTACCTACATACATATGCGTGAAATACAACCTTATCTGTGCCGTCGTGCAGTCTGGTAATAAAAACTATCCTTGTTCACTCACCCGGCCGATCCTGTAACTACCGATGGGACATGGAAGAAAAGTGCCTTAAATATTGAAATTATCAAGATTTACTAAAAGGAAACTTTTGTTTATTTTTAAAAATAATAATAACTGCATTTAATTTTTTTTAAAAGGTTTCCTGAACCGGGAATCGAACCAAATAAAAATACAATAAAGGACATCGTCACTATTTTATTGAATTAATTGACAGGGTCTATGGGAAGGATAAAATCTATTGAACAAACATTGCGTTTAAGAATTGTAGAAAACGTTTGAAATCTTAGAAATTATACATATCGACTCTAACAACGTAGAACAAACGCACAGGACATGGAAAAAAAGAGTTATGTGTAATGCTATGTAGTATGTAATGATTATTTCCAAATTACAGAGCGATATTAAATTTTTATAAAAAATAAATCATATTATGTACTTAATATATATAAATTACCCATCAAGGGGATTATAAAAACAATAAAATATAAATTAGTAGGTAAATGTAAATGCCACAGCAACTTTTTAACTTTGTATTTATTTGAAGCTTTCTTCACGTGTATGTAACATTGTATTTTTATTGCAGTGACTCTAGCAGATTCCAAACGGACACATGTAAATAATAAAATACATATATATGTTTACGTTTTATCATAAAATTTATGGCGCACGGTCGAAACTTGGCTTAAATAAATATATAAACCAACAGTTTTCATAATATAATATATATAAACTTTATTCAATTCTATAAAGTTGACTTGGTAAGATCACAATGGGTTTCAAAATTTGACAATTTTTATTTTATACTTTCCTATAAATCAAACTTTCGTAGATTAATGTGAGTGAACAAAAAACATTTTAAATAATTTTGTGACTTATACATTCTTTTCAAGACATTATCGCTTATTTCATTAGGTTGTCTTGATTTTTGACATATGTTACAAAAAAAAAAAAAATATTTCCTCTGGCTCCGAGGTCTTATTGTTACAATTAGGAACGTGTCTATTTACTGTAAGTAATGTTAGTGTTATTTTAATTCTGAGGACAATAAGTATTTTACTTCAAAATTTTGAGTTTTAAATTAAATACTGAAATGCATTATTTTGTTGCACCAAAATTTGTTTTGAAAAAAAAAATTACGCCGTTCTCTATGCTAGCTGTTTATTTGTAATGGTAATATATTTAATATATCTGTGTAAATACCCATGAATAATTGACAATATTGGTAATGGAATAAGAGCCGATACTACCTACTGCGATTCTGGGGTTTCGAGACTAATCTAGTTAAATAGCAACTGGATGGTTAGTAAAATTTGTAGTATTGTTAATGGTATCTGTATTCCTTAAAACCTTCTTGCACTTTAGCTAAAAGTTAATTATACAAAATCATTTAAGTACTCATACCATAAATAAGTATGGATGATGAAAAATATTAGAGAGCTGTTATGACGAGTTATATTAACAAAGACTGCCTATTACATATTTTGCCTATATGAACTATAAAGAATTGTATAACTATAAAGATACTTTCTCCAATCTAAAAAAAGTAAGATTCCCAATAACCATGCAATACATTAACATGGTTGAAAAGCAGCAATCGTTTTGACAAATCAATTAAACAGCTTTTCCCACAGAATTCATCCATGAGAGTGTGTAGGTGCTGAAATTACGTGACGCAAAATTTTATCCATAAACTTGCTTCGCTCTGGTGCGTCCCTATCGCGTGCGGGTCGTATTTTTTGCGACATAATTCAAAATCATCGAGTTTTCTTTATATATAATTTCATGTATTCATTTTTTATTACTTAGTACTCTGCTACTGGTCATAGTCCAGATAGACTATGACCTTCTATAACTCATCCAAATCATCTGAGCCATCAAACTTTAAAGAGTCAGCTTCAAGTAACAAATATACACACACACACACACACACGTATAAACATTACAATTTATAATATTACTAGCGACTCACCCTCGCTTCGCTTCGGATTCGTCCCTAGACAAAAACAAATCTATCCCACGGGAACCGTACATTTTTTCCGGGATGATATATAGCCTAAAGCCTTCCTCATTTAACGGGCTATCTAATGCAAAAAGAATTTTTAAATCGGATTAGTAGTTCCTGAGATTAGCGCGTTCAACCAAACAAACAAACAAACAAACTCTTCAGCTTTATAATATTAATAATAAGTAGTATAGATAGTAGTGTGATATTAAGTAGTGTGATGTTTAGTTCTTTACAATTTGACGTAGGTGAGTGCAAACGAAACGACTTGAGTTTTTGTTTTCCTACACAACGTCAAAATATCGAAAGATCTATCTCCTTCCGCCATATTCTAATGCGAATATATCTATTATAAGTTTAAATGAATTTTTTTCAAAGGCGCTTTATCTAAGGCTGCTTTAATGCTTACAACCTAGTATTATTGTAGGGAAACGTTAGCCTATTAGAAGAATAAAAATATTTTTTTAATAAGTTACGATTTAAAACGATTACATATTATGTTAGTAACATCATTTATAGTAGAATAGGAATTGGCACAAGCCATTAAAATATGCATTTAACATGTTTTCTATTTTATATTGTTTTCCTTAATCGTGTGTAAGTGTATAGAAAAAAGAATCCTTTTTGTATTGGATAAAAGTAATAATAAAATGATATATAAATAGAATTTGCACATAGGTAAGGTTTCCCTCTGAGAATTACAGTAATTCGTAGACTATTTCTTTCATTTGAATTCAAATGGCAAAGCTATGTTTTGAATTCTTTGCTGTGACTGCAATACACATGCATATAATTGAGGAAAAAATAATGAGAAAAACTTTTAATTGCATTAGCCTTCTCAGTTTTTATTCGACAAACTATGGGACAAAGTTTGTACTTCTTAACTAGCTTCCTTCCAGCTATATGATGACTTAGTTAACAAAAAATCTTTAACAAAAGGAAGTTAATATTTCTTTTTAAAACTCATTTAGGTACTCGTACTTCAACCTAATTCTAATTTGTTATTAGGAGATTGCGGGAATTATACTTCGTATGAATGATGTGAATATAATTCACAATGAGACACAATTTTGTTACATATTACTAATCGCACATATCCCAATTGAAAAATAAAATCATGACTCTGGTGAGTCGACATCGACAACGGTTTGTTTGCCGGCATTGGCAAAGGCCTCCTCCATATCTTTCCATTTTTTTCTATTAAGTGCTGTTCTGGTCCATGTTTTCCCCGCTGTTGCTTTTATATCATATTCCCACCTTAAGAACTGTCTCCCGTGTTTCCTTTTTGCTTTTCTGGGATACCAGAAAACCAAAGTTTTATTATATTTATATGTAATTTATGTTAAATATTTTAACTATATTAATTACGAGCGACTCACCCTCGCTTCTCTCGGGTTTGTCCCTAGGGCGCTTCCCAAATCAAACTTTTTTTATATATTTTTTTGTTTTTTTTTTTTCGTGGGATTCAATTTTTTTTCTAAAATAAAAGTAGCCTAAGTTACTCCTTATTACATCAGCTATCTGCCAGTGAAAGTCCCGTCAAAATCGGTCCAGCCGTTTCAGAGATTAGCCGGAACAAACAGACAGACAGACAAAAATGTAAAAAATGTAGTTTTGGTATATGTACTGTGTATACATCCATATGCATTTAGTAAAAAGCGGTTATTTTAATATTACAAACAGACACTCCAATTTTATTTATCTGTATAGATTAAAGGTATTAAGCCTTGTATTGTTTTAAATTTAAATGGATCGCCTTTTGTTGGTTAGCTGACAGTCCTTATACGAAATTATTTATATTCTAACGTGCTAGACTTTTCAAAATTAACCAAATTAACCCAAAGTTTAGGGTTGACTATATCGTCAAATGGATTCTTCCATGGATATATTTTATGTTTTAAAACGATAATAATTGAAATTGAAGAGATATCGTTACATATTTAAAGAATGCTTGACAGGGTGCTCTCGGTACCGGATAAGTGGATATCATGCTGCATTGAGCGCAAGCACCTCATGACAGATTAATTATTCCGTTTGTCGACACTGGCCCTCCTCCACCCATTTGCCATCCAGCCTGTGTTAATCTGATAGCTGATTATTGAAACTGTACAATAATATAAGCTATATTATTGTACAGTTTTAATAAAATCCATACAGTAGTTTTGTTCGTGAAACAGTAAGAAACATCCAAATCCTTACAAAACCTTACGAACTTTCACATTTATAATGTTAGTAGGATATTTAAAATAATTTATTTAATTCACATGACTTATAACAGCTTTATACTAAATGCATATGGAATTATATACGATTGAATTGAATTGAATTATATTGTTGTCTGTTTGTCTGTCTGTCTGTTTGTTCCGGCTAATCACCGGAACGACTGGACTAATTTTAACGGGACTTTCACTGGCAGATAGCTGATATTGTAAGGAGTAACTTAAGCTACTTTGATTTTAGAAAAAGAATTGGGTTTCGCTCAAAAAAAATAAAACGTACCTAGGGACAAACCCCAGCGAAGCTAAGGTGAGTCGCTAGTAATAAATATTCTACCTCGGGAAAGAATTTACACTTAGAATAACTTTTAAGCAACTGTATAGACCAAATACAACTGAGAACAGTCCCTATTAAATTAACTGTTAAATAAAAAAAAAAACATGTCGACATTATTCCGTGGTTCCGGAAGTAAAATAATACCGTGGTTTCGGAAGTAAAATAATAATAGTACCTCGCAGACAGAAAGATTACACAGAGATAGATAAATAGGTAGCGAATGTTTACATTCATCGTTTTCTGGCGCGATTATAATATATTATAATTTATTTTTATCTCATCTTTTGTGGGAACCTTATCTCTATTTAGCACAAAATATATCATACCACAATATATTGGTTATTATAACTCTGGACAAGTAAATGCAAATCTAATTCACGTTCTGATAGTTCCGTACTACGAGTACATAATAAACCTACATAATGATAATTACCTCCCGACCGAAATCGGCCTCGGCGGCCAGTTTCATTGAGACTAGCCATCTGCGTATTATATCTGCATATTATAGTGCACAAGTGTGCGCGTAGACACAAATGCACTCTCTATTCCTGTCACTCTCATACTCCGGTGGGACCGCCAACTTCTCAACTCCGGATTTTTACTGAGACTTATTAAACAGAAAGATTCAATAACTAAACTTGGCCTGACCCGGGACTCGAACCCAGGACCTCTCGATATACAGCCGTACTTGTTAGCCACTATACCACCGAGGCAATTGAACTGTCAAAACTAGATAAAATATATCAAAGACAGCAAATTAAAAAAAATACTAAACATATTTTTATGAAATACTTTAGATTTAATCGGGAAACGTTGGGAACCAAAAATCAAAATAAATCCCCGAAATAATCTGAAAAGATAGTTTTATTTAAAATATTTTAACGAAATTAATTAAGGCGGTTTAAAGCTCTTTGTCTATGGAAGGAAGAAAAGTCGTTGGTCCTGCGTCAATCTCTTACCAGTCGTATTGAATGCTTCACCGGACTTAGAGAGTGGAAGAAATAGAGTGAACTTGAGTCTCAGTGAGATGGGCCGTCGTGGTCGGCGGAATCCGTCAGGAGGATATTTTTATTATAAGATTTTTGTTATTTATTTAAGGTCTACTAGCAGTTTTGCGATTAGTTAATACAACTACTATAATTAATATCATAGATAAAATTGGTAAAAACCTCAAATTAGAAAAGAAAAAAAATAAAAACCGAGTTTTTTCAAAATATCTCGAAAACTTTGAGGTTATTGTAAAAAGTGTTATCTGTAAAAGTTATAGATTTTTACTAGACCTACAACTTTTGTAGAAAACATTTTTCGATAGAACGTCACAGTAAGCCGGAAATTGAAAAAGACTATTTTTCAACGCTTTGCGTCCCCCCCATTTCTCGGGGGCATTTTACGAATTTTTATTCCTTATATACCTGCTAACATTTTAAAATCATAAAACTTCAGGTTTTCAATATTTTATTTTTTCTTAAAAATAAACGCATTTCGATTGGCCCACATTAAAATGGCGAAATCTTACACCTGTTAAGGGTTGAATTTTGAAAAATCCTAAAATACGTGTTTATTTTTTTGTATTGAAGAGCAGAGAAGAGCATATCAAGTTTCAAGTATTTCTGATCATAAGGCAGTGGTAGCCCAATGGTAACGCGCTCACTTGGAAAACCGAGTGTATCGGGTTCAAACCCGGGTCTCGCACCTCTGATATTTTCATGTGCGAATCATTTCTAACATGATTACCACTTGCCTTACGGTGAAGGAAAACATCGTGAGGAAACCTGCATGTCTTAGAGAATCTAGCAAAGACGTGTGAAGTGCGCCAATCCGCACTTGGCCAGCGTGGTGAACTATAGCCTGACTCCCCTCGTATAGAAGGGAGGCCCGTGTTCAGCAGTAGGATGTTAATAAGGGCTGAATTTCTGAACATAAACATTTTTTTCAAATTTTTGAAAACTTTTGCTCCTGGTGTGAATTTGGTGTGAATTCCAAAAAAATATAATTCCATCAAACTTTGGTGTGAATTCCAAAAAAATCTAATATTCATAGTACATACATACATATGTTTTATTTTTTATTTTAAAGCTAAATACCACTTTCCGTGCATTTCACATTTTTACCCCCCTATGGAATATATTATAGATAATGCTAAAACACGTGATTATTTATCTGTATTGAAGATCATTAATACTAAGTTTCAAGTAATTCCTATCATAAAAAAAGTTTTCCTATATTAACATTATAACCCTCTTTTAACTTTTTAAGGGATGAATATCGAAGAAATCCTGATATACGTATTTTTTTTTTATTGTAAAGGTTAACACCACTTTCCGTGCATTTCACATAAAAATCACAGTTTTATATAAACTTTCATCCCCTATTTTATCCCCTTACGGGATGAATTTCGGAAAATATTAAAACACATAATTATTTTATTGTGTTAGAGAGCATTAATACCTAGTTTCAAGTAATTCTGATCATAAATAATTTTTGCCCATATAAACTTTAGCACCCCTTTTATCCCTTTAAGAAATGTATTTCGAAAAATCCTTTCTTATCGGATGCTTACATTATATAAGGAATAGGGCCTCCAAATTTCACGTTTCTACAACCAGCGGTTTATGCAGTGCGTTGATCCATCAGTTAGTCAGGCCAAAGCCTTTTATATAGATAATGACTATATTCTTACCATTTTTCAAGGAAATTATCATCGGAGCTTTGTGGGAAATAAGATGTATTTTCTTGGAGCAGGATAGGCTGTGTAGTAGGATAAAGTTGTCAAGAGAGATTTAAGGGATTCATCACAATTACATTTGGCTTCTGATTCCTTGCCACACGTTATTTTCTCATAAAGTAGAAAATTCTTTTATTTTATTCTAACTAAAGGTACATTTTCCTTTATTTTATTATGTTAACGTTTAAATAATTACTTTATTTTATTCTTGCTGTTTTTGATCTATTGAGGTACTAGCGACTCACCGATAGCGATATATATATGTACATACATAGTCTTGCCCTAAATATTGTTACAAAGAAAAAAACGAAGCACGCACTCTTTCCATGGGAAAGTTCCGGTCTGGGAAAGTATGGATTGTTTTAGGGACTCCAAATTATCATGGCATTTAGAGCAAGCTATTATCTCTAAAACTGACCATAAATCATAATCCAGCGGATTAATATCGGGACTAGATGACGGCCAGTCTTCAGCTCTGATGAAGTTTGGAACGTGGGTTTCTAACCAAGATTGCGTGGATCGAGCTTTATGACCCGGCGCCGAGTCTTGCTGAAATGACCATTCTTGGTTATTGAACATGGTGTTGTTAAGGGGCTTAACTACCTTCTCAATAATGTTATCTTGATACTTGAATTCTCTCCCTTACTGCTTTGATCGCCTTTTTCGTACGAACACTACGTGGACGGCCAGATCTTTTTCTGTCACAAACAGAGGAGGTTTCATTGTACCTATCAATAACCCGGTACACAAACATTTGACTAATACCAAGCGTATGGTGAGTTTTAAAAAATGTATTTGGCTCCATACCTACTTTGTGTAAAGCAATCACAGCGATTCGGTTCTCTTTATCACCCCACTCCATTTTAATATCACAAAATATTTTATAATGTATTGGCGCGAAAATGAGAAAACTCAATGAACAATCATATAAAAATGACAGATTCCAAATTCAAATGTAATATTTTGTTTAACAATTCATTTGTCAATCATAGCTTCGTGTGCTTACATTTTGTAGTATAAAATATTAAATTACATTTTAAGAAAAAATATTAAAACACAGACTACAAAATAATAAGGATATATTTTTGGAAGATGAACAAATACTTTCCATCGTAAGACAATGGATTGCAACTCAAACTGTCAGCTTTGTTTTATTTTGGGCTGTTATTTTAGTACGAGTATAGTAAACTGATAATGATGAGTAACAAAGTAAATAATAACATCTTAACATCTTTTTTATTTCTCTATGTTATTGTGCCAAGAAGCCTGATAAGCATGTATGGTAGACAACATTTATGTACATATTTAGGGTGAACGGGTCTTTTACGCTCATACTATAGATTACAATACAGACCATAATCAATTAGATACATTTTATCTTACAAGAATAAAAATACTTATTATAGTCGTCAGACATAAGACACGCGCCCGTTTATTTACTATTTACGTAATGTAGATAATTTGTCATGTAATCAAGTGTCATTTTTCAAAATATAATCTATACTATAATAAAGCAGTAACTTAGCGAAATCTGTACATGAAATATTTTTTAAAAACAATGACTGTAACGTATTATGTATACGATATAGACCCCAAAACAATAGTTATTAATTTTTTTGTCTGTTTGTCTGTTTGTCTTTTTGTCTGTTTGTCTGTTTGTCTGTTTGTCTGTTTGTCTGTTTGTCTGTACGCGTTTCACGTAAAAAGTAATGAACCGATTTCAACGAAATTTTGTGAACTGATAACTTATTACTCGGGTCAACATTTAGGATAACTTTTACTTTTGGAAAATCTTTGTTTCCCGCGGGAAATCGCAATAACTGGTTTTATCGAGTCCTCCTTAGGAACCCTCCGCTGGCTAAACCTAAAGACATACATCAAAACAATGTACTAAAAAATTGTAGATCTTGAAAAGGCCAACAGAAATATCTACAACAGTATATGTCTATCTCTCAAGGTACACTCGCAATACCTATTCTTATCTATACCTATAGCAAAACTAACATAGTTAAATCGATGTGCGCGTTTCACGCAAAAAGTACTGAACCGATTTCAATTAAATTTTGTATAGTGATAGCTTATCACTCGAGTCAACATTTAGGATACCTTTTACTACAGGCACATTTTTCGTTCCCGCGGGAAAACGCAATGACTGGTTCTATCGAGTCGTCCTTAGAAGTTTATATGGCTAACGCTGGCTGAACCTTAAGAGATAAATCAAAACAATGTACTAGAAAATTGTAGGTCTTAAAAAGTTCTACAGAAAAGTTCTCAACGGTATATGTCTATCTCCTAAAGTACACTCGCTATAACTATTTTTATTAAATGATATTACTGTTTTCTTATACGAGTACGTTATCTATCTATACTATAATAAAGCAGTAACTTAGCGAAATCTGTACATGAAATATTTTTTAAAAACAATGACTGTAACGTATTATGTATACGGTATAGACCCCAAAACAATAGTTATTAATTTTTTTGTCTGTTTGTCTGTTTGTCTGTTTGTCTTTTTGTCTGTTTGTCTGTTTGTCTGTTTGTCTGTTTGTCTGTACGCGTTTCACGTAAAAAGTAATGAACCGATTTCAACGAAATTTTGTGAACTGATAACTTATTACTCGGGTCAACATTTAGGATAACTTTTACTTTTGGAAAATCTTTGTTTCCCGCGGGAAATCGCAATAACTGGTTTTATCGAGTCCTCCTTAGGAACCCTCCGCTGGCTAAACCTAAAGACATACATCAAAACAATGTACTAAAAAATTGTAGATCTTGAAAAGGCCAACAGAAATATCTACAACAGTATATGTCTATCTCTCAAGGTACACTCGCAATACCTATTCTTATCTATACCTATAGCAAAACTAACATAGTTAAATCGATGTGCGCGTTTCACGCAAAAAGTACTGAACCGATTTCAATTAAATTTTGTATAGTGATAGCTTATCACTCGAGTCAACATTTAGGATACCTTTTACTACAGGCACATTTTTCGTTCCCGCGGGAAAACGCAATGACTGGTTCTATCGAGTCGTCCTTAGAAGTTTATATGGCTAACGCTGGCTGAACCTTAAGAGATAAATCAAAACAATGTACTAGAAAATTGTAGGTCTTAAAAAGTTCTACAGAAAAGTTCTCAACGGTATATGTCTATCTCCTAAAGTACACTCGCTATAACTATTTTTATTAAATGATATTACTGTTTTCTTATACGAGTACGTTATCTATACTATAATAAAGCAGTAACTTAGCGAAATCTGTACATGAAATATTTTTTAAAAACAATGACTGTAACGTATTATGTATACGGTATAGACCCCAAAACAATAGTTATTAATTTTTTTGTCTGTTTGTCTGTTTGTCTGTTTGTCTTTTTGTCTGTTTGTCTGTTTGTCTGTTTGTCTGTACGCGTTTCACGTAAAAAGTAATGAACCGATTTCAACGAAATTTTGTGAACTGATAACTTATTACTCGGGTCAACATTTAGGATAACTTTTACTTTTGGAAAATCTTTGTTTCCCGCGGGAAATCGCAATAACTGGTTTTATCGAGTCCTCCTTAGGAACCCTCCGCTGGCTAAACCTAAAGACATACATCAAAACAATGTACTAAAAAATTGTAGATCTTGAAAAGGCCAACAGAAATATCTACAACAGTATATGTCTATCTCTCAAGGTACACTCGCAATACCTATTCTTATCTATACCTATAGCAAAACTAACATAGTTAAATCGATGTGCGCGTTTCACGCAAAAAGTACTGAACCGATTTCAATTAAATTTTGTATAGTGATAGCTTATCACTCGAGTCAACATTTAGGATACCTTTTACTACAGGCACATTTTTCGTTCCCGCGGGAAAACGCAATGACTGGTTCTATCGAGTCGTCCTTAGAAGTTTATATGGCTAACGCTGGCTGAACCTTAAGAGATAAATCAAAACAATGTACTAGAAAATTGTAGGTCTTAAAAAGTTATACAGGGAAGTTCGCAATATTATATGTCTATCACCTAAGGTACACTCGCAATTACTATTTTTATTCACTACTCGCGACTCACAGGCTGACTTATCAACGTTTAGCTCAGTTCAGCAGTGAAACGTAACCTAGGGACGAACCCGAGCGAAGCGAGGGTGAGTCGCTAGTGTAAAATATAACCTAAAAATTGCATATTTAACACTCGATTTAACTAACTTGGCCATTGCTGGGACCCGTGAAAACTGACTGGACTCTAGAATAATTTCTAAATGTATTTTATAGCTAATTTTCAACCCTGTAAATACCGGGCCCCAGTTTCTATGGGGATTGGTTTTCACTTTTCTTCTTTGTCAAAAATTTCTTTTCAATAAGTCAAACACATCAATATTTAAACAATACCGATAGAATTTCAATCAAAAACTCATCTTGAACAGTTTTTTTTTTTAAATATCTTCACACAGAAGCGACGTTTCATCGCCAAACTTTTGCAATGACCGACTGACTTAACTAACTTTAGATTCGACGTATAAAAATTAGATGGCGTTATTTAGAAAAAAAGAAACCGATGGGGACGAAATTTGGCGACTTTACCTTACTAATAATTAATACTCATGCAAAATAAAAACATAATTATTGTATTGATATATTGTAAATTATAATTATATTTAAAAAGAGCAATTGTTGAGTTTCTCGCCGGCTCTTCTCAGCAGAGTTGTCTTCCGAGCCGGTGGTAGATTCCTCACGGACTGACTACACTAACATTTAATTTAAATTTAAAATGTAAAATTGACGATTCAAAAGTGCTTGTAATTTCCTTTTTGAATAAAGTATATTTTGATTGATTGATCTATATTATAGATGTAATAACAAATAGCCAATGTCACTTTTCGATCCTAGACTCTATTTCAATGTAGAAAACCCCGATGCGCCCTTGCTTTGTGAAAGGTGGACAAGGTAACAAGCTTACTTTCGCATTAATAGTATAAATATGTAAAGAATACCTTGATGTAGTCCTTGTAACAGAAGTTTGTTCAGTGGTTCCCTTTAAACTATTACAATGTTAAGAAAACTAATTTTATAATGTTTTTATTTATTTGCCTCTTGTGTTTTTCAATATTTTTTTCTTTCACTTAAACTTAGTCTTTAAACTGGTTACGTGACAAACTTTTCTTGCTATGAGGGAATCGGGGCGCTTAAACTTTTATCGTTTCGCAAGAGCTCGTATAAAGAACGTATCAGCAGTTTTACGACAAAGAAGATTAAAAAAGGTATCTCAGTAATGAAAGGAACGATGTTCTATTTGTTCAAGCGGGAGCGCAAAAAGGAATGCCAGTGTTGTGTGGGCGGTACTTGCGGTAAATTAATATAATCCTTAACTTTAATGAAATTTTGTGCACATGGTGTTTATTAAAAAATCATAACTTTGTGAAAAACTAATTTCTTTTAAAATTCCTATAACTATAATTGTAAAGCTTTCGCGAAAATGCACTCGAAATTACGAAATATTTTAGCTTGTGATTCGACATGTTATTTAGAATTTACGAGCTCTAGAAATCTGGTACCGATGCCAAAATGGCTATTTTACAATTTCCATCCATTTTATCAGTGAACACGAATAGCAATAAGTTTTGTAAGTTAATAAATCTTACTGATGAAACATTTGTATACCTACTTTAGATATGGACTAATTTATTTCTAATAATAAACCAAAGATAAAAAATCCAAATATATCGACTGATGAAATATTGATTTTTTTTTAATTGGTCAAGTGCGTATCTGGATAAGGGTTCGAAAATTTAAAGCCTTACGATTTTTGTTATTTATCTATATCTATACATATAATAAAATTGTAACTAAGCCGAATCTGTACATTAATTATTGTTTGGAAAATCTTATTGAAATAAACTTTATTATCGATACAGAGGCCGAATCTATAGTTTTCAGAATTTCAGATTTGTCTCTCTGTCTGTCTGTCTGTTAGGTACCGCATCACGTGAAAACCACTAGATAGATTTTGATGAAATTTGGTATGATCATAGCTGGTTATCCGGGTCAACATATTTACACACTTTTACTTTTTATTTTACTTTTACTTTTTACAACACTTTTTATTGCGGGAAAATATCTCATTTTTGAGAAATCTACACTAAACGTTAAAACGTAGCGGTGAGGGTGAGTCGCTTGTATCTCTATAAATTATGGGCATGTACATATGTATTTTGATTTCTTACCTTTTTCCTAAAATAATGAGTAACATCAAAATAATGAAGGCACAGTCATTTATATATATGTACATATAGACGTATGTAACCCAATGAAAGTTAAGCTATACCTACCCTATACCTTAGAAGAAAATGTCGTAATAGTAAAAATAACCCGAAGTCATGACTACACTTTAAGGATTTACTTTTTTTTATGTACGGAACCTTTAAAGCAGGTTTATTCACCGTGAGAGAAAATTTGAGTTATTTATAAGCAACCCTTTCAAATTTAGAATTCGGCTTTATACATATTTAAGCATAGAAAACATTACACGCGCTAACAGATACAAAGCGTGGAAAGGATTCGTTAAAGAACACAAAGTAATGTGAATAAAAATGGGAAACATGCTTAGATTTAAATTAAAAAGATTCATTCCTAGAGCATAATTATTACTGCAGGGTAAGGAAAGGTACGTCTATCCCACGGGAACCGTACTTTTTTTCCGGGATAAAAATTAACCTATGTGCTATTCCAGACTATAATCTATTTCAGTCCCAAATTTTATCTAGATCCAATAAGCTGTTCTGGCGTGATTGAGAAACAAACATCCATCCAAACTTCCGCATTTATAATATTAATGGGATTAGTGTGGATTTAATCTTAAATTCCATTTCAATCAACCTTGAAAGTTACGACTTCAAGTTTGTTGGTTAGGTCCATGTTAAAACAGACTATTTTAACGTCAGCACTGATTTCAGATCGGCATTAATCAACATTAGACAGAATCGGATTTGTGGAGATAGCCAGACATCCTCACAGACCGCACGTCGTCGCTGTATGAGTCGATTTTATCGACATATGCCTGTCAGGTTTGGTAATTTGGCACGGAAGAACTTGTACAATTTACTTATATATTGCCTTTTTGTATTTATAATATTAATTACAGGGTTTGCCAAATTTTTGCAAATTTTATTACTACCAATAGCCCATGTTTTACTCTAGATCAGTACTACTCTAGTCTCATTTGTGTGCTTAATTTATTGTTACATACTTTAATTTTAATAAGTTATCATGCATTATAAAGTATGTAGGTACTTTAAGAATCTGTAAACTGTAAAGACTTAATTGGTGTATGTAAAGTTTTTGAAGAAACTTCTTTACGCACGCTTGACTTGGGGGATAAGCTGGTGAATGCGTTACCACAGATCATATATAGAGGTGCTACGAAAAAAATTACGTACGATTGTTTCCATGGTGACCGTTGTTATTGTCTGACAAATGATATAAAATATTATATTTTTTCCTTAAATGATATTTTATAAATATATGATTGTAATATGCCTAATATACGTCATTTTTAGTATCTCACCTATTTTAATTATTTAAAACATAAGTTGATTTTCTTAAAGAGTACCGATAAGCTACAGAAGTTTTACATCTACTTTTATATGTAGCTAAATATTGTTTGTCAGCCAAATAAATAAATGAAACGTAGCCTATTTAGCGTGAAGGACTAACCAACACATACATAGAAACTTTCGTATTTACAATAGTAATGTGTGGCAATTACAGGAATTAATAAATAATAAATTAATTACAGCGAAGAAGATAAATATATCTATAAAGTCAAATAAATCTGAGAATTTCAGTTGTATGGCAATAAAATAAATAAATATTTTGGGACATTAATACACAACACCATCTTGTTCCATGGTAAGCTACGAGGCTTGTGTTATGGATACCAGATAGTTGATACACTACACATATATCACTTTATTTAAATACATACATATTATAAACATAAATACTCGATTTTGCGAAGTCGGTGTGCTTTGATTTGTATTGGCTGGCACCGACTTCGAAAATATCTGATTAGGTATTTATTCTAAATGAAAACCCCCGTTTAGTTATTTTTTAGTTTTCAGTGCCTGGAAGTCGTTTTTTTTAAGTTTTTATTTTTTCATTTTTAGTGTAGACATAATAAGCAGGTAATTTGTAAGAAGAAAGATTTTTAAGAACATATTCGATTAAGCCATTTATTCAGACCCCTAATGACAGTCACAACCCATCTGGGTGTAAAGTTCTTATCAATACAAATTAATCAAGCCCAAACACCAGGTAATTGCTGTAAATCGTTGAGGAGTTCTCTCGACTGTCTTTCGACTCCATCATCAGATCGTCTTCATTAAACTTTCATTAAATAGTAGTGCTTTAAAATACTTAATGAAAAAATTAACAAATACACTAGTCGCCACAACGACTTTCGAAGGTTCTCCTTGATTTCTCTAGAATGCCATCATCAGATCATGGTTTCCTTATTATGGTACCACCCTTGCGATATCTCCTTTCTAACAAAAAAAAACATTAAAATCGGTTCATGAACGATGAAGTAATCCGCGAACACACATAAAATTATATCCACGTAAACAAAAACTACTGGGCCAAATTATGTTAATTTTTTATGGGACCAAATGGCAACTACTCCGCATCAAACTAAAAAAGTATCACGTAAATCGGATCATAAATCTTAGCGTAATCAGTGTACATACATAAAAAAAATACCAATCGAATTGCGAACTTCCTCTTTTGGAAGTCGGTTAAAAATGTTTTGAATGGTTTTGGTTTACGTTGATCCTAACAATTCAATGTTTATTTCAAATGTTACACTCTATTACATAATGGAGATAAATAGACTAGAAAAAACAGTGATAAGTCCATAAAATTGTGATAAATTGTTAATTGATAGAAAAAGGGATTGTGAGATTAAATAAATCAGTTAGCCTAATTAAGCCTAAGCCTAAATGTATATAAAGAGCTTACTGATCTACGTTAAAGTAGAATAACTGGTTTTCACAAGTATTTCACAGAATATTACCAAAGATCAATATCAATAACCTAAATTTCATAAAATTACCTTAAGTATTATAAAACATTTCTTCAGTTCTCACTCGCACTCAAACATAAATAATGCTCTCACCCTCATACTTACAGCGGAACTTTTATCCTGTCGGGGGAGATGTTTGGTATTTCTGATTGGTCTCGGATAGGACTTGGAAAAGTAGCGTAAACAACACATACAAAATTAGGGCTACTATAATGAAGTTTATCGACTATTTTGTAAAGAAATTTTAAAACAAATGACCCTCGGATAGAGCAAAAAGATCTAGCAAATAATTAATCTTGTTTTGTCTTATCTTAGTCTTGATAATATTCTGTAAAATATATTATGTATAAACCAGGCATTCTACTACTGTGGATAAAGTATTTAAAATAGTTAAGGTAGGGGTTTAAGTATATCCCCCTGACGTGCGTTCACCTTGTTGTGGTGTTGTTGTGGTGTGTGTAATTCGACTAGCACTTGACCGATTATTATATTACAACTTACATATCACATAAAAGTTACTCAGCAATCATTTAGATTCATTTGAGGAAACAATTAATTCTACCTCTTCATATTAGTATTAGCATAAATTATTTAAAAATAAAACAAGTAAAAAAAAATTTAAGTTAAACGGTTTTATTGAAAAGAAAGATAATATTGAGTAGGTCCTATTTATCAGTCATCACACCACTTTCCTCATCAATCAAGGGCATTGATCAGACTCAAAAATATAATCGTTATAGTGTAACCTGAGTAAATATTATGTAAATAGCATTTATGATGATAGAAAGGTGAAGTTGATGAGGAGAGTGGTGTGACGACTGGTAGCTAAGACCTACCTATCTACATCATTACTATCTTTCTTTTAAAAAAACCGTTAAACTGAAAAAAAAATACTGATCTTATTTTCAAGTTTTTAGTTTTTTTCTTCAATTTTGAACAGTCTAAAGTTTTTGATTCGCCATGCACTGAGTTCTACTTGTCCCTTTCATTTGATAGCCATATTGATGGGGTTTTGAAAAAAATATGTAATGGGTCATTTTGTTGGCGGCCACATTGGATTTACAATGATACTGAAATATATTCAATTGTATTGTCATCAGAACTAAAGGTGTGTACCAAATATTAAACAAACGGGGCAAGCTAAATAAAACCGTTTAAAAAAGAAAAAAAATGCGGTAAGAAAGTAAACTGATTATCATATATTGTTGTTTTTAAATTTTATCCTTTAAACGATTTAATTAATTATTAACAAAACTAAAAAAAAAACTCTGATAACCTCCGAGTTACATTTCATTTTTCGAATTCCTTCTCTAAGATTAACATGAGACTCCTGAACGGAATGTTTTAAATACTACAACTTTGCTAAAATCGTAGAAAATGGGTTGGCTACATTAATTATTCAGTGAAGTTGCGAGCGAAATTCATCGCTTGGTCGACGCCGCGTTTCACTGTGCCGTTACAGACATTACCTACTGCCTGTCTGATTCATGGCGCATTTCATCCATACACATGTAGCTAACTGTGGTGCATAGTTCTATCACTAACAATATTGACTTCTGAATCCTGAAAACTTTTAATTTATTATTAATATATGTTTTTTGATCCGATCCCATAGTATTATGTTCTATTTATACATAGTTTTGCCCTAAATATTGTTACAAAGAAAAAAATAACATTTTTTCTACTGTACGTAACATTTATTACTATTACAGTGTGTTAGTTTAATACATTAATATAAAACCATTAAAACTATATAAAGCTTATTCGAAGTGGCCTCCATTGGCTGCAATACAGTCCTTTAAACGTTGAGGCCAGTTATTAATAGAAGCACGCACTCTTTTCATGGTAAAAATCTTCACTTCCAATCGTATGGATTGTTTAGGGACTCCAAATTATCATGGCATTTAGAGCAAGCCATACTCTCTAAAACTGACCATAAATCATAATCCAGCGGATTAATATCGGAACTAGATGACGGCCAGTCTTCAGCTCTGATGAAGTCCAGAATGTGAGTTTCTAACCAAGATTGCGTGGATCGAGCTTTATAACCCGGCGCCGAGTCTTGCTGAAAGGACCATTGGTGGTTATTGAACATAGTGTTGTTAAGGGGCTTAATTACTCCCCCGATGGATATTCTCGGGTTTTTTATTATGTGTATAGGTAGTTGAATATGTTATTGCCACATCTACAATCATCGAGAACCAAATAAGTAGATATGTAGGGAAATGCTATGAAAACTGATACTCTATTGTTTACATATATGACCGACTTCGCGACAGATCAATAGCTCTACTTATTAATTTTTTTTACGTTTATTATCTCGCGTTACATTTGTTTTTTAAGTCGGGGGTTTTTAAATGATTTCATCCTTTTTCAATTACTTTTTAACCGTCGTGGGTTTTTTCAAAATTTTAATTTTGTTTTTTATTTTTAACTTTTTAGAGAGCATAGATATTATTTGCGCTTAAATTGTGCACGACGTATGTTTTAAGAATTTTCTAAAGAATTTTTAGTTTCTACATCATTACTTCCTACAGAAGTACTTACCTATCGAGTTCTATCGAATTTCCTTATTATGTAGTAGCTACTATAAAATAAAATATATTAATGCAGCGCCCCCTAGTGAGCAACTATTACAACACCTATTTAGGAACCTCACTAATCAACTACAAACCTATTACTGAAAACCGCATCAAAATCGGATTAGTAGTTTTGGTTTTGCACAAACAAATGTTTACTGCAGCGACCCCTGGTGAGTTGTCACCGTAACACCTATCTAAGATCATGCACCATTCAAACCCGAACCCATAACTGAAAACTGCATCAAAATCGGACTAGTAGTTTTGGAGAAAAATGGCAACATGGATTTGCACAATCAATGTTTGCTGCAGCGTCCCCTGGTAAGTTGTCACCTTAACACCTATCTAAGATCATGCACCATCCAAACCTGAACCTATAACTGAAATCTGCACCAAAATCGGACGAATAGTTTTGGAGAAAAATGGCAACATGGATTTGCACAATCAATGTTTACCGCAGCGTCCCCTGGTGAGTTGTCACCTTAACACCTATCTAAGATCATGCACTATCCAAACCTGAACCTATAACTGAAATCTGCACCAAAATCGGACGAATAGTTTTGGAGAAAAATGGCAACGTGGATTTGCACAAACAATGTTTACTGCAGCGCCCCCTGGTGAGTTGTCATGTAACATTTATCTAAGAACATGTACCGATCAAACTCGAACCCATAACTGAAAACTGCATCAAAATCGAACCAGTGGTTTTGGAAAAAAATGGTAACATGGATTTGCACAAACAAACAAACGTCCTCTCACCCCAAACGCATATACCGTCTCCGTTCCGTTGTGGGTAAAAATAGTATCTTGGAATCTTATTTCTAATTAGTTGTTAGATTTAAGAATTTTGAGATTAAAATATTAATGGTTGCGTTGATTAAGAAAAATTAATAGCGTAGTTATGAATAGATATAAAAAATAATTTAAACATAAAAAAATCCTTTAATTTTGCAGAAATGATTAAGTAAGTCTTAAGGAATTAGAGCAAGGATTGTAATGTTTACAGCATTCGCTAGACGGGATGAAAAGGTGCTCTGGCAGGTTCATTATGAAAAAAAAATGAAAAGAGCTTTTTTCTTAATGAGGAGAGCAATGTAGTAAATTAAAATAAATGTAGAAAAAATGCGTGTAGAGGCATTTCGGTGTGAAACAGTTGTTCTCACCTATTCTCTCATGGGTATTATATATGTATTTTGTTCTATACTAGATTTATTTTATAATACCTGTTTTATTTAATGTTATTGATTAAATAAAGTCTAACCAATATTTTGTACAGATTATACAATATTTCTATAATTCCATTTGTTTAAGATAACACACGTGATTAATGGACAACCCCTAAGTATCATATTTTACTTGCTTATATTATGAGACAGGGTATATCGTAATTCATAGGTAACTTATACAAAAATATTACTAAGATATAATTTATTCAATAAGTACTATTAATTTCTTTTGATGTCAATTTAGGACACGATAAACTACATATTTAATAATATTGTTTTAAAATAAACATGTTATGTCGACCTATTATTATTATCAGTATTTGTATCTCTTCGTACTTCACGGCCTCGAAGGAGCCTGGTCCTTTGGAAGCTTGCGTGGGGACACAGGTTCAATACATACGTAGAGGCCCCTTAAGAGATTCAAGTTTGTTTAATGTCACGCATCAGCCGGGATCCATCTCTGAGTAACCTATAGGGAATTGCGCAAAGATGGCTTCCGGATAATGCGTAGGGACTATGGAAAAGTAAATAAGGTTATGGAATGGAGTTTAGATGGGCTAAAAACTGGACTATTGAATGAGACTACTGGACAGGACTACAGGACTCTCAACAGTCTGTGACTGAATATTTGGTGGACGGTGACTCGCCTCCCACTAGATGGGCTCCCACAAAACGTCATAGTACCTCGGGCTCAACATCGGCGTGGTCGACTATGGGTGTCGAGAGGTGTGCACCGGTTTCAACATCGCGAGAGTGCTCGTAAGCGGCTTTCCCCGTGATTACGCAGATTGAGCACTTCCACCAGCACTTGGCTCTTGCACTCCACTCTAGACGTCCAATGGAAGCAAGCCAGAGGCGGGGGACAGATGTTTTTTTCCCCGAGAGGTCTCAGGCCCATGGTGTCGCCACTCACTAACAGCTCTCCATAAGCTGCCCTATGGGCTTATCATTGTTATTATTAATGTTTTTAAAGTTAATATTCCTTAAGCCGCTATATATTTATGATAATCTATATATATACATAAAATGCTTTGTCCTGACTGACTGATCGATCAACGCACAGCCTAAACCGCTGGTCGTAGAAAGGTGAAATTTAGAGGACATATTCCTTATACTATGTAGGCATCCGCTAAGAAAGGATTTTTCTAAATTCATCCCCTAAGGGGGTAAAATAAGGGATAAAAGATTGTATGAAACTCTGTTATTCTTAACGCGATATACACGGTAAGTGGTATTTAGCTTTAAGATGAAAAATAAGAAATATGTGTATTAGATTTTTTTCGAAATTCATCCCTTAAAAGGGTAAAAGGGGATGATAAAGTTTATATGAGCAAACAATTATTTATGATCAGAATTACTTGAAACTTGGTATTAATGTTCTTCAATACAATTAAATAAATATGTATTTTAGTATTTTTTGAAATACATCCCATAAGGCTGTCAAATAGGGGATGAAAGTTTGTATGAAACTCTGTAATTGATGCACGAAAAATAGTATTTACCTTTAAAATGAAGACTAAATCAATACAGATACCATTTTTTTCGAAATTTATCCCTTAAAAGGGTAAAAGGGGGTTGTTCTGTTTATATGAGGAAAAATTTGTTTATGATCAGAATTACTTGAAACTTGGTATTAATGCTCTTCAATACACTTAAATAAACATGTATTGTAGTTTTTTTTTAATTCAGCCCCTAAGTGGGTAAAACTGGGCAGTGAAGTTTGAGTTGTTGAATATATTTAAATAGAGTAACATGGCTCAAGTTCTCTGTAAGTGCACACTAACTGTGTGAGATATAAAGCAGAGAACGGAAATTATTCCGAATCCAAAAGAAAATTATGTATAACTTTTCGGCTGGCCACAGAAGCGACAACTATAACAGACCTAGAGCACGAGAGAGAGAACCCAACCTATATTTGTGTTTGGTTTTTTTAGTGTAGACTAACTTAAGTGAATCTAGACATAATATTAAAAATTCGATATAACAACATATAAATTTAATGGAAATTAAAACTGAGCAAATTTTTCAGTCCACGCGAGCGTAGCCGCGGGAAAAAAGCTATAGCAAAATAAGAATGGCAATTTATATGTGTAACTTAAAAAAGAAGGAGAAGGAGGGAGACTAAGATTCAGGTGTACATAGCATTGGTTCTTTAAAAATAACGTAGATGTTAGCCTGTTAGTATGTTAGGTAAAAAAACCCATATTAGCCATGTTACATGATTCTAAAGTCGTAAACATTGTATGCGATTGTATCATTGTACTCTCTTCCTCTAACTTTGGAAAGATGGAGTAGAAAAATGTACAAAAAATACATATAGTGCAGCTTGCTAAATACCTAAGTGTATAATTACAGAATATATGCTTAATATCTTTTAAGATACTGGATATTTTGAGTTCCGGTCGCTAAAATTAAATTTGTTTCCATATATACTTTAACAAAAAATAAAACTTACACAAACTTATTTTTACAAGTATGTATTACGAAAAAGTTTATTTTTTTCGTAGTTTGATCGCGGGCGAAGCCGCGGGTTCTGCTAGTTAATATATAAAAATACAGAAGCGCATAGTATTAAAATTAAATGGTAGATCTAAAGACAAATAAATACAAAACATATTACCTATTTGAATAGAACTAATAACCTGTCGGTGAAGAGACAGCGCCCGCTAGATACACATTCGCTGCGCTTGATGGATTTCAAGTTATACGTATTCTAGTGGTAATAAATCTTTACCGTAGTTCGTGAATAATAGCTTTGAAAGTTTAAAGGAAGTCTCAACTGTGTTATACGACATTGGCTTGACTAAAATTATTCTGATATCTCTTTCCAGCTTAAGCCATTATAACACAGGACCAGTTTAAAATAGATAAAATTTAACTAATTTAGAGTTAAATTTTATCTATTTCAAGCTTATATTATTTTAATTTTTTAACATTGAAAATGTTTTTTTGTCGCTTACGTATAGGCCCGATTTTAATAATGCAAGTACAGGTTAACCAGATCACCAAATTCTGAAAACTAATATAAATTCTAAAATTTAGAATTATCTATCGATTATTATTAATTGCAGTTGTTTAGACTAAAGAAATCTTTGACGGTTAACGGTGGATCTCAATAATTATCTATCTATCCGTGGTTTTCCTTACGATCGTTAGGAATTAGATATATTTTGTAGGGAGCATATGTTACTATCTAATATAAATATAACAATAAAATAACTAGATAATTTAACTAAATGTTACTCGAATTTTAACGTTATATTTGTTAAAAAAAAATTTTTTACCCGTAAAATATAAATGGTCATAATATATCTTGACAACAAAGATTCGCGCCGCTTAAATATTTAACCGTTTTCCGGAGCTTGAGGGTAAAGTAGTCGGCAGGTGTGTTAGAAAAAAGAGGTTACCCTGGTAATGAGAATCACAAAGTCTCGTTATAATTTTTAGTAATAGTATGAAAAAGTAATCTTTGTAGTTTGTTGAAACCGGATGATATGATATTGACGTTAATTGCCGTGGCATTTTATAATCTATATTGCACCGGTAATGGCGGGTTAAATTTTCGAATGCCGTGAATACTCGAAAATGCTCTATTCGAAATCGATTTTTAATTATGAAGTTATGAAATAGAGACATATTTTTTACTGGCAAAGGTGATAGATTAGTTTTAGATATCTATTTGAAATGCTTAATTGACGTGACAAGTTGCCGGGCAGCTCGGCTCAGTTCGGTGAATTGTTTTATTAATCTGTATAGAGATAGCGCATAATTTATATATTTCTATATTTCATTGTAATATTATAAATAATATTTCAAATGATACCGTCAAATAAACACGTTATAAATTATGTTTATGTAACATTTACTTAGTGAAAACCGCGATATAAATAAAAAATTTGCATTCATTTACAAATCTTGGCAGAATTCCAGCCAGACGTTTCAAACAGCGTGAGTCGCCGATAAATGTCTGAGGACTTCTACTTTAACTAAGTTTAGATTTTTCATGTTAGTGAAAGAGTTACATTAGGTATATCATATTTGAAAAGCTAATTGAGATAACATTATCAATAATGTCAAGGACAAAAATATGTATAACATATTAAAACTAACTACTCACGTTATGTTTTAACGTTTGGTGTAGATTTCTTAGAGATGAGATGTTTTCCCCCAGTAAAAAGTATCCTATATGTTGACCCGGTCAATCAGCTATTATTATACATCAAAATCTGTCCAGTGGTTTTCTAGTGATGCGATCACAGACAGAAATATATACAAAAATTCTAAAAACTAATAGATTCAGCCTCTGTATCGATAATAATAATTATTTCAATAAGATTTTCGAAAAAATGTTTAATGTACAGATTCGACCCAGTTAGAATTTTATTATATGTATAGATAGGGAAACGGATTCATTGCTCTATTTGGAAATATTAGTTTTTATATAATATTAATTACATATGACCAGTAAACCTACTTTTGTAGAATTTATTTTCGCTTAACCAATACACCTAAAAATGTAGAAATATTTATGAGAGACCCTTTTAAATTTAGTACAGGTTGTTTTGCATGTTTAAGTAGAAGGAACATGTACAACCTTTAAAGAAAATTCTACTATATGGTCGCTTTAGCTCTACGTTCTACATATAGGTACATATATATATACACATATTGTGGGAAACATAATCATTCTATACATAAGTAAAAAATGACTAAGAATTATAATAATATATATTAATGCATTTACTTGTCGTGAACCTATGACTTAACGTTTTAGCTTCACAGTAGCTACACAGCCATTGAGTCGGATGATAGACTTACATATTAAATATATTACAATTACCCTGATTTTGTTCATAGGCGATTTCTACTGCAGATATTCACTGCGCCTGTTTAAATTGGAAACTTTTATGAAAATCTGCCAAGTATTTTTTATATAATGAACAGAAATCATAAAAGTTATAGTTTTTCTAAATTGAGATTTAAATGCATTTTTTTCGTTTTCATTATTGATAAATAAAGACAGATAAACAAAATATACATATGTAAAAGTGAAAATGGAACTATTGGTTTTATGGACGAAAAACTGTAAAATAATATTATCATCGTCTATTTTCATGGGTACAAATCCTTACTGTCAATACAGCTTGAAAAATGTTCATAATTTTCTTAAATCCTTGGACGACGCTGTTTAACTTTACGGGATTTGGTATCGGCAATTACCTTAACTTTACTTCAAAGACGAAACTTTTATCATTTTGTCAAATAACGCCAACCATCTGAAAAATGTCTTTTTAAAATATCTTGACTTCCATTTTCTTATTCGAATTGTAGACAGTATAAATGTTGTCTCAAAAGCTTTTATAAAATTATTATAGATAAAATTATTATGTGGGTAGCGGTAGTATAGCTACCATAGGAAAATATTTAGCTTACGATTTAAAATTTACTGATACATCACGTTAATGAAAATGAATTAAGTCTATCTATAATGTCTTTTAATTACACTAAAAATAATACAACCTAGATTAAAATCTAGTATTTTCATATAGATAAGAATTAAGTACATTAGATATTTTTTGACCGACTTCTACCTAATTCGATTGTGTATCAATTATTATATAAAATTCCAAATCGATTTTCATAATTCTTTTTATAGGCGGCCAAGGGTGACCCGATATATTTATATTTAAAAATCCACTCTTTAGGGTGGAATAATTACGGCTTTCTTGAGATATTTTAAATTTATTTTACCTTTATACTAGTAGAACATTTTTTAGGCATGTATCTTTTCTTTCGTATAAAAAATTCTATTTTAACCTTATATTTTACGAGTTGTATGCTACATTGACTTAGGTTTCTTTTATGACATCGCTTCAGACTAGGTAAGACTTAAAATTCTGTCCTTTACCTTTAGTGAGTGTTACGAGTACATTGTTATCGTGTTAAGACACATCATATAAGTTTTTAAGCCTGGATAGACAATTGAGCTTTTATATCCATTCTGCTTTATCTAAAATGTTTTTAAACAAGCTTTTTCTACTGTAAAAATTAAATAAGTACTATGATAGCAGTATGTATATTTGATGGCTGTTGTGGCTAGGCTATGTACATGGAACATGTACTATTTTATGTTGGAATCCATAGGCACAATAGAGAAATTGCATTAATTTATTATTGCCACAAATATATATACAAATGAAAGAATAATAGATTTAAAATATATTTAAATATTTTTTTTTGTTATTAAAATTCCATTTTTTTAGTAATAATTATTAATAAAAAAATATTAAATTTTTGAACGAAATAAAACGACTTGTTGTTGTTGGTTGTGGCGTCATTATATCCGTTGAGGCTGTGAGCCAATCGCAATCTTATTATACTTTTGTATTTTCTACATTCGGATCACCATGTGTCATAATAAAATGGTCAAACGTCAATTAAATAGTTAAACGTCAAATATAATCTGTATTGCTAATTATGCAATGTAGAGATGATCGATATTAGAAAAACATCGATGTTGACATTGATGTTAACATCGATTCAAAAGTATCGATGTACGATAAACATCGATAGAAGAACATCGATGTCTAAAAACATCGATGTTTTCGGTAGCAAATAAAACTGTCTGTGTTATTTAATGTGTTTATTATTATTGAAAATTCAAAACAATTAACATTCCCAGTACTTTTTGGGCACATTCTGTAAAAAAACTAACTTTGTCAGGTGTTTCCCCTTTAGTCTGTTCCGCTGCTGATACAGCAGTTGGCCAGCTTTGGAAAAAAGCCTTTCTGAAGCTGTGGATGTGGCTGTGCAACACAAATATTTGAAAGCTATTTTCTTTAAATTTGGGTAAGAGGATTCTAGCAATTTCCATAAAAGTAATAGGTCTTGTTTTAAATCAGCTACGGTGTTTTTTAAATAAAATTGTAATTCCGTAGGCATATTCGTATCACGTTGACCAGCTAAAATATTATTTTTTTCGTTAACAAGTCTATAATGATCTTTCCATATAGCTTATAGCTTGGCCTTCATACACTTCTGTTGTGGAATTCTCCGCTAAATGATCATTTTCAATTTGTTCAGTCATCTCAATTTCTGAAATCAATTCCTTGATACTTCTAATGGCTCTGGAATAGGCTAATGCATCTTGGAAATGTATATTTTTAAAACGAGGGTCCATGAGAGTGGCGACTGCAAGGATATTAACATTTTCCGTTTGTAGCAATCGTTTCTCAATTTCTTCAATTACGTTATTTTTTAAATTCTCTCCGATTGTCTGTTTTGGTTGAAAGCTAGTCACTTTTATAATAAGTAATCTGGTAAGTGGTATTACTTTACTACAGGTTACGTATTTTTCACCGCAGACTTCACGAGTAGTTACTTCAATCGGTCGCAAAATCTCACAAACTTCAGTTAAATCGATAATTTGTTTTGCATTCAACATTTCTGGTGCACTGGTGTGGTAATTGATAATGTTATTGATTGCAGGGCGCAGTTTTAAGAATCTTTCAATCATGTAAAATGTTGAGTTCCAACGTGTGGACACATCTTGAATCAGTTTCAAATCTGATTCTCGTCTCAATTCATCACTAGCGGCAACACATTGTTTAAACCACGTTACAATTCTTTTAACTGCAGCTATTAAGTCAAGCAAATTAGGGGTTTTATCGATAGATTTTAGTGCCACCAAATTCAACATGTAGGCGTAGCAGTAGTATAGTATTCTTTTATCTGTTAGATTGATCAGTGTTATTTAGTTTCTATAGTTATAGTCTTTAATAGTTGAACTTGATAGTCATAATTCTTTTTTATATTTACGAGAATATTTGATATTTTAAATAAAACTATCTTTTCGGATTTTTCGCGGATTTATTTTGATTTTTGGTTCCCGATTGAAAAATACCAGTTAGTTCATACTGTGTGGATTGCAATAATAACAGTAATTCTGATATGAATATTTTTTGTCTTAAAGGTAGCAATAGTGTTGCGCAATATTTTAACTTTAAATAATAGCAATCTAAACTAATATTTTAACTTCTTTTAAATTGCATATAAAACAATAATATTGTTTAAATAGATAATTAGTATTTTTAATTTTTAATATTCTTTATGGTTATATTATAATATAATAATAGCAACACTAAATAATATTAGTAATAACAGCTAAAATTAATACACATAAAAGTAATACTTATTAAAAAATATTAAAATGTTAAGAATTAAAATCAACAAATATTGGGTATTTTAGTGACATTTTTTTAATTTTTAAAATGATTTTAGAAAAATCAAAATAAGTCCGCAAAAGATAGTTTTATTTAAAATTGATTCAATTCAATTCTTTTGTTTAGTATTTAAAATTGATAGTCATCTTAGAATTAGATGACTCTTAAAGATAATATTGACGTTTCCATACTTCTCATAACATCGATGTGTCAATGTTATCGAAGTCAAAACATCGATGTTAAAACATCGATGTTAAAACATCGATGTTAAAACATCGATGTTTTCCAGCTAACCATCGATGTTTATTCACTATCGATTAATATCGATCATCCCTAATGCAATGACAACTTTTTTTTTGATCACAAGACGAGGAACATTGAATATTAAACTTTTTTGATTTTGACAACGTAAACATGTGTTTTATTAATTCGCCATGCGGTGGCATTACTAAAGCGATATAATGACGTCACTGGAGTTTGAAATTACATTATAAAAAAACACTTTTAATTGTAACATTAGATGAAAAATCGATTGTTAAAATTTTTTTTCTAATTGTTCTTAACAATTTTCAGTAATCGCACAAGACTTTTTAAGTACTATGATCTTGATACCTGTCGTAAGTCTCGTAGCTTAAACCTTAGATTATGGAGGATATAATGTGCGACACATCTTGAAAGTCTTTCTCTCACATTGACAGTGGGTATCAGTTTAGTAGACAAGTAATACTTTGGAATCTTTTAAAGCCATAATTGTTTTTTTTTTTAATTTTAAAATATCGCTAGATTGTTTATGTAAAAATAGTTATTGGCCTTGCAAAGGCCTTGATTGTACGTATGTGTGTTTTTTTTTGTATAAGACTTTGTCTGTTTTAGTTGATTAAATTCCCATTGTTAGGTCACACAAATTTTGAAGCGTCAGCCTTGGGAAGTCCTGAAGGTCATCTGCAGACATTTCTTTCCGAGCAATCTATACATATAATAAAATAGTGACTTAGCGAAATCTGTACATGAAATATTTTTTAAAAACAATGACTGTAACGTATTGTGTACAGAATATAGATCTCATTACAACAGTTATTAAAATTTTTGTCGGTTTGTCTGTTTGTGTGTGCACGTTTCATGCAAAAAAATACTGAACCGATTTTATCTAAATTTTGTGTAGTGATAACTTAATACTCTCAACATTTAGGATACCTTTTACT
Source organism: Fabriciana adippe (assembly GCA_905404265.1). Lineage (NCBI taxonomy): Eukaryota > Metazoa > Arthropoda > Insecta > Lepidoptera > Nymphalidae > Fabriciana > Fabriciana adippe. The sequence goes on from FR989991.1 coordinate 11,191,523, forward strand.
ATAGGAAAATCTTTCATTTCCACGGGATTTTCCATTTCGGTGTGCTTTGATTTGTATTGGCTGGCACCGACTTCGAAAATATCTGATTAGGTATCTATTCTAAATGAAAACCCCCGTTTAATTATTTTTTAGTTTTCAGTGCCTGGAAGTCGGTTTTTTTTAAGTTTTTATTTTTCCATTTTTAGTGTAGACATAATAAGTAGGTAATTTGTAAGAAGAAAGGTTTTTAAAAACATATTCGATTAAGCCATTTATTCAGACCCCTAATGACAGTCACAACCCATCTGGGTGTAAAGTTCTTATCAATACAAATTAATGAAGCCCAAACACCAGGTAATTGCTGTAAGTCGTTGAGGAGTTCCCTCGACTGTTTTTCGGCTCCATCATCGGATCGACTCCATAATCTCGGCCGACCTTCATTAAATAGTAGTGCTTTAAAATATTTAATGAAAAAAAATAACAAACGCACTAGTCGCCACTACGATTTTCGAAGGTTCCTCTCGATTTCTCTAGGATGCCATCATCAGATCCTGGTTTCCTTATTATGGTACCACCCTTGGGATATCTCATTTCAAACAAAAAAAAAGAAACATTAAAATCGGTTTATGAACGACGAAGTAATCCATGAACATACATAAAATTACATCCACGTAAACAAAATTTTCATATTTTTTTTTTTCATAAAAAGAAAACTACTGAGCCAAACTATGTTAAATCTTTAAGGGACTACATGGCAACTATTCCGCATCAAACAAAAGAAGAATGACGTAAATCGGTTCATAAATCTCAGCGTAATCGTTGTACATACATAAAAAAAAATACCGATCGAATTGATAACCTCCTCCTTTTGGAAGTCGGTTAAAAATAATCATTTCATTTGTATGTATCCATGAGTGCAGAATGGAAATAACATTTATATATGTAATAGAATTGTAGAGGTTGAATATACATATACAGGTATATATACAGGTAGTACATAGAAAAACAATGCTAAAAACCGAGAAGGGGGATGGAAGAAGAGAAATAGAACAAATCCAGATTTTTTCCAAATTTTTTGTTTCTTTATTTGTCTGTTTGTACGAGCTAATCTCCGAAACTGTTGGGTCGATTTAAATGAAATTTTGCAAGGCGATACCTTATATTCCCGGTTAATATTTTAGATACTTTTCATCCTGAAAAATTGAACAGTTCCCGTGGGATAGTTAAAAAACTATAGTAACTTACACAGCTTATACAGCTTAGTACACAAAAACTACTGATTGGATTTTAATGAAACTTTACAATAATATAGTTCATACATCAGAATAACAAATAGGCTACTTTTTATCCCGGAAAAATATACGGTTCCCGTGGGATAGATTTGTTTTTGTTTGTCTAGAAGCGAACCCGAGCGAAGAGAGGGTGAGCGCTGGTAGTAATATAAGAACATTAATTTAAAATAAAAGAGAAACTGTTTCTTGTATGCGCGCTATATACAAAAGAAATGTTAGTGAAAATGTATCTTTCTAAACAAAAATTATCGTGAAACCTTTGCCGTCCCACAAGTAATGTTAATTGTAGTTTTTTTTCTTATAAATATATTCTTTTATCAAGTACACAGTTAACTTTCTGAATATAGAAAGAAAACATCAAATCGTATGATGTTATTTTTTTATTTGTTCTGAGGCGAAAATAAGGCATTATCGATCTCTCTCCATTGAGCATTTAAATGAAATGTTGGTACTACTATATAGCTATAGAGATAAAGTCCGTGAGGGAACTACTACGGCATACCGTGTTATTTTGTTTGTAACACAATACTACGTAAGTTTTAAAAAGTCTATTTTTTGACTACTACTTTAAAGTTATTGAGAGACTTCACTTAAATAGTGGTGAAGTTTGTAAACCTAGTTCTACATTCATGCATCTTTCAGGGAACCGTAAATCATTCAAAGCTTCTGACTTCCATTGTTTTATACAGAAACGCAAACAATGGCTCGTATGCAAAACGTTATATCAACCTTACACTCTAGAGAAATTCATGTGGCTCTTGAATAACTGAAGTTATTTACATCAATTTTTATCTGAAGTCTTATTTCACCTTGATGTCTTTTTATTTTCTGGTTGCTTAGAAAAAACACTGCGGTAGGTTGGTAATGAAAAAAATTAATGAGAGTAGTAATGTTTTCATAAATTTTAATATCAAAAGCAAAAAAAAAAAATAACGCCCAGACCACGATAATTCGATGTGGAGCTCCAGTTACGAGTCTGCCTCTTTTGGGAATATACTACAATTTACTTAATTACTTTCGACACCTAAAAGCATTTACAGTTTTGGTTAATATTTTTATATCAATACTAGGGAAAAAAATATTGCAGGCAAATTAAAAGTTATTTAAATATAGCCATCATCGAGTTACGCTGCCTAAAAATAATAATAAAGATAAACCAATTAAATCATAACTAGCTACCTGCCCTTGTTTCTTCCAGGTGTAAAGTAACACATACATACATACATACATACGTATATGTAGGTACATATAATAATTTACTTGAAATATCAATTGCGATTGTACTTATTGAATTTATTCATGTTCGATTATAATTACATGTCAGGTGCGGTACACAATAAGTCGCCGAAGTTTTATCGCAATCAGCTGATGTATGTTTTAGGAATACACACATTACAAACGATAGAACTACATCCATGTTATTTATACAATAGGTTCTATTTGCGATTTCACTCTCGTAATTTATTCATGTACCTACTTATATTTGCTCTGCTCTTAAAAGTTATAATAGTACGAGAATTCTCCTAATCTAAAATCCTAAAGAAAGAATCTAAAATCCTCTTTTTCACCTCTTTAAGGAATGAGTGCCTAGGTAGTACCTTAATTATAGATTATAACATACATTCATAAATTACCTATATGAAAAGGTAAAATAACATTAAAATATATATATATATAACTAGCAGTACCCGCGGCTTCGCTCGGGTCCAAACTTCGTTCAAACTTCCGATCGCTAACAAAATTCACAGGAGCACCCGCTGGGCTAATCTGAAAAATGCCTGAAAATTTCATAAAAATCGCTCCAGCTGTTTTGGAGTGCATAGGAAACATACATACATACAAACACCGATTTTAATTTTTTTTAATCAACAATTTAAATGAATTTATTGCACGGAAAATGGAGCCTTTCATGAAAATTTAGTGACACACCGACTGCAACGCCACTTACCGGGTCCATTTGTGAATTCAAACCTTGCTGAGATCCAGTCGAACGTACACAAAAAATATCATTAAAATTATCCCTGCCGTTTAGGAGATGATTAGTGACACACCGACTGCAGCGCAATCTACCGGGTCTATTAATGTTTTCAAGCCATCCAGGAACCCATTGAAATACACACACAAAATTTTAATTAAATCGCTCCAAACGTTTAGGAGGGGTTAGGTGACAAACACACGTACAGAAGAATTATATATATTAAGATAAATAGAAGCTGGTGAAAGAGACACATGTGCAGAGTCCTAATGAGTATGAAACACAAAGCAATAAATACTTTGTAAGTAAAAAGCTTGCGGAAATGTGTAACTCTAGAATTTCACATAATACAGATATTTTGTGTGCTTACGCTTAGGACCAAAGAACTTAGAAATTGAAATAATATATTGAACTTAGAAATAGACAATATAAATAACATTTCTTATATATGTATGTACATTAGATTTCACTATGAAAAATATATGAAAAGCCTTAATTTGTAAATAGAAATAACTAAATTTGTATTGAAAAATAACTAGTCGATGCGATTAAAGCGACGCGAATAGTTTTATTTGAATAGATTTAAGATGTATACATAAAGTTAAGTTAAAATAGCTCTGAACTTTGAACTAACGTTTCTGGTAAGTGTTATATGTCGGGCTTTAAATAAAGTTTGTTATTTCTCGTGCCAGTTATAGCTGCTTTGATGCAGGCACTACATATAGCTCCCCTTTGGATTTTGGTCTAGAATATAGATAGATTAGATAAATTTGTACTTTAGCCTATAGTAGGGGAAGAACGGAGTAATAATAGTAAATATTCTATTCAATTGGATTTAAAATAATGTTTAATTGTGCTTAATATTATAATTATATATTTATAAAAAATATATTATGATCAAAATGATTTCAATAATCGCACGTAGCTTATTTAAAACAAATTTAATTTTAAGATTGATTTATTTGTGTATATAGGTGTGTGTTTTTTTTCAATTATTTTTAAATATAAAAAGGAAACCCTTATGTAACTAAAACATGTCAAAGCCATTTTACTAGGGGACTCTTGTCACTTTATAACTGATGTTTTTAAGAAAGGTCTTCTGCTATTTTATAAAAAGACTGGCACTCTAAATATGAATGAAATAAAATATGTAATTTAATAGTTACACACTACATTACAAAGTGTTTTTTAATACAATATTTTGTTGTAATATTTTTATGTTACCATTGTTATAATTTTATTTATTACTAGCAGAACCCGCGGCTTCGCCCGCGATCAAACTACGAAAAAAATAAACTTTTTCGCAATACATACTTTATTACTTGCAAAAGTATGTATAAGATGTTAAGCGTATATTCTGTAAATAAATTTACTCTACTTTATATCCTACACAGTAAGTGTGTACTTACAGAGAACTTGAGCCATGTTACTCTATTTAAATATATTCAATTTTTATTTTGAATTAAAAAAGAAATCTACAATACATGTTTATGTAATTGTATTGAAGAGCATTAATACCAAGTTTCAAGTAATTCTGATCATAAACATTTTTTTCGCCACATAAACAGCATAACCCCGTTTTATCATTTTAAAGGAAGAATTTCGGAAAAAATAATATTTGTATTGTTTTATTTTTCATTTCAAATTTAAATACCACTTTACGTGCATTAACTATAGAATTTCATACAAACTTTCATCCCCCATTTTACCCCCTTAAGGGTTGAATTTCAAAAAATGCTTAAATACGTGTTTATTTAATTGTATTGAAGAGCATTAATACCAAGTTTCAAGTAATTCTGATCATAAATAATTGTTTGCTCATATAAACTTTATCACCCCCTTTTACCCTTTTAAGGGATGATTTTCGAAAAAAATCTAATACATATATTTGTTATTTTTTATCTTAAAGCTAAATACCACTTTTTGTGCATTTCACCTTAAGAATGACAGAGTTTCATACAATCTTTTATCCCCTATTTTACCCCCTTAGGGGATGAATTTCAAAAAATCCTTTTTTAGCGGATGCCTACATTGTATAAAGAATATGTCCTCCAAATTTCACGTTTCGACGACCAGCGGTTTAGCCTCTGCGTTGATCGATCAGTCAGTCAGTCAGGACAAAGCATTTTATTTATATATAGACTAGCGGCTCACCCTCGTTTCGCTCGGGTTCGTCTCCAGACAAACAAAAACGAATCTATCCCACGGGAACCGTACATTTTTCCGGGATAGAAAGTAGCCTATTTGTAATTCTAATATATGAACTATATTATTGTAAAGTTACATTTAACTTCAATCAGTAGTTTTTTGTGTACTAAGCTGTATAAGTTGCTATAGTTTTTAACTATCCCACGGGAACTCTTAATTTTTCCCGTTGAAAAGTATCTAAAATGTTGACCGAGGATACAAGGTACCACCATGCAAAATTTCATTTAAATCGGTCCAACAGTTTCGGACATTAGCCTGAACAAACAAACAAATAAACAGAAATAAAAAATTTGAAAAAATCTGGATTTGTTATATTTTTCTTCTTACACGCCCCTGACTCGGCTTTTAGCATTTTTTTTCTATGTACAGACATTCGACCTCTACAGTTTTATTTTATGTATAGATTACGAATACTAATACGAGTATAAAATTCTTATAATGTCCATTTTGATATGATTATGTATGTATGTATGTAAATTCTTTATTCATACCACAGCATTAACAGTTATTTTTTTCCGAAATTCTGTAATAAACAGTAGTATTAAATAAATTCTACCTATAAATGTTGACATAATCGGTATCACAATGTTTACTTAGTGAGACCGAAAACTGAATAAAGAATTTGCACTTTTTGCGTCTCTTTGTAAATCTTGGCGTCGCTCCAGCCAGACGTTACTTACGTGAGTCGTCAATAGGCGTCCGAAGCCTCAGAATTTAAGTTAACAGATTTAGCCAAATTCTCTCGTACGATTACACTTTTATTGCAGAAAAATATACTTCTCAATTGTTTTAAGAAATAAAATGTTTACGAATTTACACTTGTCGCAAATAAGTCAAAACTGATCGTCGTCAATTACTTCTTGGAACGAAGTTCTTTAACGCGACTTGCGGTAGGAGTTAACAGGTCTTCCCCCTGATGTGCGTACACCTTGTCGTGGTGGAGGGGAGGGGGGGGGGGGGCTCAGTAGCGCCCGGCATTCCAGTCGAGCATGAAGCCAAGAAACGCACTGTGAGATGGCCCACTTCGGTGGGCGGTGTATCATGCGAGTTGCTCCTGGTACTTCTATGACAGTAGAATGGACCGTGGAGCAACCTCATGGTTGTTACATTTGCTTCGGCAGACCTACCGTCGGGGAGTCGTGGTTGAGTGCGTAAGCGATCCTGCGACGCCCCATTAAGACGGGGGAAGTTTTGTTGGGTTTTAATGGGTAGTGGGTAGTACTGCCTTTTACGTAGCTGATGAGTTGCACATAACTACCTGTATGTCTACAGGTACAGGATTTCCCAACATTTAAAAAATAACAAACGGGGGATTGTCACCAAAAATTGGCTCTAGGCTATTTTGAATAAAAAAATTATTAATTATTTTTTTTTTAAGTACAAGAACTCTTTTTCTGAACAAATTAGTATCAATCGAAAGTAAAAGACTTGTAAAAAATGCCATTATAGGTTTTATCACAGGTAAATTGAAGTACTTACTTGCTCGTTACGTATCGTTTTTCAGAACGAAACAAGTATCAAAATGTAGATAATGTTATAACGAATTTGTGACATAGGGTTGTTATACCAAAACACTTCCAGACTATAGTTTAAAAAATATATTTCGCCTGGAAAAAGAATAAGGAGTCCACCACGTAGATTAGGATCCTAGACTAATATTCCCGTTAAATAAAATCATTTTTCAATTATTGCAATTTTGTTATGGAGATTTAAGAAATGTAAACTGCAGCAAGTATGTGTACATAATACAAACTTAGAAAAGTAGTAGTAATTGAAAACAAAATTTTATATTGTGATACAAGTATTTACTGTTTCTATACGTTTAATATTTGAATGTTAATTATTTACCATTTATATACATTTAAATTTTCCGTGCCTCTAATAGTTCTCATGCTAAAGTCTATCCGTGAGGTGTGCCAATGTTTATATCAAATTATATTCGGAATTGAAGAAAAGGCGTGAGGAATTTCGTTCATGACGGGGGTCCCCCGCCTGCTTATATAATTTTTATTATAATACTAACGGCCAAACAAAACTTGTGTATTTTACTAAAAACTCGTTTATATCAGAATAAAAAATAGCCATTTTCTCCATGAGTATAATTAAATTTTGATAAGTAAAGTAAGTCCGGAGATTTTATCATCCTAAAAGTCATAAGTCTTTATAATATTACTGAAGATATAGAAACAAACTTTCGATTAAGGAAACATATTCTTGCATCTAATATAACTACGAGTACCTTATCCTATACAGTGTAATATTTACGAGTGACATTTTTATGTTTTATACACTTAAGTAAAAGTCAAGTTTAATGAAAAATGAACACACTTACGTAAAGAACTTGAGTTTATATTTAAATAAGCGTTATAGTATTTCTACGTTACATAAACAAAAAATAAAATAACAATTTTATATATACAAGTAAAAAGCTTTTAGAATGTCCATAATAATGATTGTATCTTTAAAACATTTTGTTACATTTCAATTGTTTGAAACAAAGGAAAAGTCTCTGAACGTCAGAATTTTAATATAAGTAGTTTCAGCACATCAATTTTTGTTTTATGATTCTATTCGATTTATACTACAGTAGTTTATGCCCGCGACTCCGCTCCTGTGGTAGGTACGTCGATAAAATCTCTATTTCGAATTTCAGTCTGGTCCTTTAAGTCATCGCTTTATGGAAGTGTAACGAACACATTCATTGGTTCACAAAGGTTCATATATATAACATTATAGTGAAGTATGTGTGATGTTTCACACATACCTATTATGTTTAGTAGTTGTAGTTAGTTCAATGGTTATTGTGAACCAGCTTAAGACTGCCGATTTTTTTTATAAGTCACTTCAAATGATATTTTTTTGTTTGTTTGTGTGTTCACGTTCAAGCAGAGTGTGTTGTTTTTTTTATTTTTGGATACCTTTTGATGAATGCACGCTGCACTGAATGAAGTAGATGAAAGCACTTTGGGGTACATTTATTATTTAATTTCTTGTCACTTGCAGAAATATTCTATCTATTTCATT